>OZ012681.1:11393252-12036347 GCA_963942445.1 Argyra leucocephala | reverse complement strand
AGCGAAAAAAAAAATAAACAACAATTTTTTTTATTTTTAAATTATTTGGTTTTATTTCTGTTTTTTTTTTGTTTTTTTTAGCAATAACAGCATCAGTATTTTTTTATGTTTTGGAACATTTTTAAAGTGGTTGGAGACAAACAAAACAAAAAACAAAACCTTAATAAATGGGGATACTAAAAAAAAAAATTAAATCTTTTAAAAATGAATGTATCTATTGAAATCAGTTTATGATGGTGGTTGTGTGGCAACACTATTTTCTTTTTTTTATAACTACCGGTAAGTTTTTGTTTTTTCCTACAATTCAATAGAATTTTGCTAAATGAGAACGTGGTGCATTTTATAGTTGTATGGATATGTATTTGTGTATTTGTAGACGACTATGATGTTAAAAAAAAAAACTGTGCAAATGATAAATTTGAAAAAAAAAAAAACTTTTTTTATATTTGGCATTAACTTTATCGTAATGTCCAATAGAAATGTTTCTCTAGGTCTATTATCTGTTTTAAAGTCTGGAAAGTTTAAATATAAAAAAAGAAAATTCATTGTTTTTGTTTTCTGTTTGATACCACCACAGTGAATTTACGTTTATTTTGGTATTTTGACAGAAATTTGCATATTCGAAGTACAATATGGGATACTGGTTCACTAATTAATTGTTAAAAAAAATTTATTTATCATCGGCGTGAATTCGGTTTGACTAAATAGGTTCAATAGAATAAAATTAGAATATTTATTTATCATCACGTGTATTGAATGAAGTCTTTTTAAAAAACTGTATGATACAAATTTGGGAAGAAGTACCAACCAACGAAACTAGATTAAAGCAGGACTACATTTCATGTTTGTTCTTACTTACTAACTTAAAAAAAGGAATACATTTATTTATTTACTTAATCCGGGCTTAAATCAAGCAAGACACAATATATATGTATTTATTTATTACAATTTAAGTTACAACATCACTTTTGACAACAATACATCTACGTGAATATATACCCTGTATATATAATAGTTTATATTCCTCATAATTAATTTTTTTCATTTCTGAACATCGAAAAGCTATTTAGAAATAACATCTAGATGCCAAAAAGAAAAATATCTGTTAAAGCAAATTCATAATAACATCATCATGACAACAAACGAATACATTTTAAATCGAAATCGAAATACAGTATAGGAAAAAGAAAAATTGTGGTATTTTTTAAAACAACTTTTACCCTATTTCAGATTAAGGTAGTTAGATAGGTGGGAATGACTATTCAAGCTTCTGGAGGGTTACTATCTCATGTTTGCATTTGATTTGCCTGAATGTCATTTGCCTGTATTTCATTTGTCTGTATTTTATTTGCCTGTATTGCTACGCAAAAAAATGTATTAGGTAAATATTGTGGAAAAAGAAGTTGTCCTCTGTTTTGTATCCAACAGCGGCTATGCAAAATAATAACTTACTTAAATATTCTGTAAAAGGCATAGAACTTTGATGTTGAATCTAACTCTAAAATCTCTCCTAACTCATCTAGAATTTGACATCTATATTCATTCCATATATGCATATTTATAATATGTATTATCTTCAGTACCCAGGATATCCAGTCAAATGAAATACAGGCAAGAAATACAGACACATATGATGCTACAGACATACGACACACTCCCGCTTCTGGAAAACTAATTAGAGCTTAATTGCGCTCTTTGATACCACGTTTCGAGTTACCTATTTGATTGAGAACTCAGTCGATCAAATTACCGACTTGCCTTCTCTGCCATTTACAATTCCTATGTTGTTAGGGAAGGTCTTACCTAAAGACTGGAGATAATCTCAATTATATTTCGACAAGTTCTCCTATAGTTTCGCTGGCATAACATATTCCCGGTTGCGGTATATTTCATACTGTGGTATCGAACAGAATTAATTCATATACAATCAGATCAAAGCATGGGATTGTTTAGAAATACTCAAAAGGCTAACAAAAATAAATAAAGTCACAATAATATGGCTACCAGGGCATTCTGGCATAGCAGAAAACGAAGTAGCAGATTATTTAGCAAGAAAATTATTGGATACGCTTTTCATAGGGCAAATTTCGTTCTGTGGGATTCTCCTGAGTACAGTTAAGAGCAATTAAAAACTTAGGTAGAACAAAATGTTAGGGATTTCTTGTAGGGCCAACGTTCCTGGAAATCCTCAATCAAAAATGCTCATGCCTAAACACTCGCTCAAGAAAATCAAAACTATTCTAAATTTCAATAGGAAACAGGTACGTACCTTGGCAGGGATAATAACAGGTCACTGTCTAATAAAGAAACATCTTTATAAAATGGGTCTAACTGAAAACAACTTATAGTAGAATATATGAAATAGAGGAAAAATCTATTGAAAATTTGTTTCGTGAATACGAAGGGCTCACACGTAGGAGAAAGCGTTCTCTGAATAATGGGAGCTGTCCAGCATACCATTGGAGAATATTCTGAATGTGATCACAAAATCAGGTATCTTCAGAGGACTAAATAGCACTAGCAAACATGGGTAATTACAATTAGCTCATTTGCGGCTGCGGTAATATAGAGGACAGATTCCCTTCTGAAATTACACAATCTAATCTAATCGAACAGAATACAGAGGTAGATTAGATAGATTGTTAATTACGGGAGGGAATATGTTCCCTATATCACCGCAGTCGGACATTGGGCTTATTGTGATCACCAGTGTTTGTGAGTTAGTCTCTGAGTCCTTAAGGGTATCTGATTTTATGATCACATTCAGGATATTTTTCAATGGTATGCTGGATATAAAAATACAGAAATAAAAACACTTTCAATAATTTTCCACCCTACACCCAAATGAACCGGTTGCAGAACATTGTTTGAGCAGAATAGAATTAAAAGATTTTTTTTTGGAAATTAAATTAAATTAAAAACAAAAATAATGCCATAATTAAAGCTTTTTATATATTTAAATGTGTTTCTTAGTTCAAATTTATATAATAGTATTTTTTAAAATTGCTATTATTTTTTATTTTCACCATATTTTCTTCTTAGATTCATCGTACATGTATGTATGTCAAGTAATTTACTTTAAATTTTTATATAAATACCTATATATATATGTTAGATAATCTTACCATATAGTACACCATTACATAATAAAAACCAAAGCTCGTTTTTAATGAATCAAACAAAAAAAAAAAACACCCAAAAAGAAGTCAACGTTTTACATTTTAAATTTCTAGAATAGATAGAAGAGATTTTCTTCTTCCATTATCTTATAAATAAATTTGCAAAAAAAAGTAGGTATATCTTTGAAAACATTAAAATATCCTCATTTTTAATGTTGTTTGTTTGTTGTTTTGTTTTTTTTGTTGCTATTGTTATATTAAACAAATAAGAATGCATCACATTAAATCCAACAAATTTTCTCTCTTCATATTTTATTTTAGTGTCCTATTTTTTCAATGGATTTCACATCTTATCTCTTCTTCTTTTATAAACTCTTCATAATATATCCTTTTCCTTTTTTAAGATAAAACAAACACATATACACATCCATATTATAAACTCATTCCCAACCCAATTAACGTCATAATGACTTCTTCAGTTAGAGCAGCTTACCTGTAAAAAAAAAAAAAACAAAAAGAAAAATTAGGTTAGTATCTGACTTTAAAAAAAAATAAAAGATTTATTTGACAAAAAGCTAAAATGGAAAAAATGAAAAAGAAAAAGGAATAAGAAAAAAAAAACAACAATAGAAGAGCGGAACAATTCATTTATTTTAAAAATGAAGTAAAATGAATTAGAACAGGGATGGGAAACCTATTTTCGTTTGTGTTACTAAATGTATCCGTCTATGCTATTTATTGTAATTTATTAATTTTTTTTATCTCCTTCTTTCTATCGTGTAACAGACCATTTCCTGTATTTGATCTACTAAGTCAATCTATTTCACACCAATCATAAATTACCAAAATAATTGTAATTATTTTTATATACAATGACAGTGATGATGAAGTGAAAATTATCAAAGCCAAATTTAGCATTTTTTTTTTCATATTAGGCCAAAATAATGGGATAAGAACCATAACTGCCTTCGCAAAATGTTAGCCGCAAAGATGGTAAAGAATAATAAACAAAATTAGAAAATAATTAGAATAGAATCGAAATTATATGTTATTTATGTTAAATTTCTATTCCATGATATCCTAGATTACCAATTTTGCTACTAAAAAAGGATAGTGCTGTGTAGTTCAAAATCTATATTTATAATTGACAAGCATTTAAGGACCTGCGCAGTATACACCTTTTAATTTTATCTCGCTTCTCCTTAATGAATTCAGCTCATATGAGAAGGGAAACTCTTCATTTACGTAAACCTAATGCAATTTTTTACATAAACCACAACAAAATATTTCCTGATTAGTTGAAACAAGTAAAAACTATCATACTATACCTACTTTAGCATTACCGTATAAATGAGAAAGAAAGAGAACACAGCATATTCTTGCCTAAATTTTTATATACAAATTTTTATTGGGCTGACAAAAGATTTGAAAACGCTTATGAAATTTTTATATGCAGGATTATTGACTAAGTACATAGTGAGAAAAAAAGTTCGGACAATAATTAAAGATTTTATATTGAAAATTTAAACAAAGACAACAAAACGTAAATTCCCACAGACAACAAAAAGTAAATTTTTTTTATGTTAAAATTTAACTTTTAATAGACACCACGACAAATAGTTTCATTTTAATACGAAAAAATTATTATTTACACACATTCTATTTGAATTTTATCTTATTAATTTCGCTACACCTTTTTGTTTTCTATATTTCACTTCATTCGTGAACATACAATTCTTATTACCGTCTATTTCTAACAATTGGTTTTTTAAATGTATGGGTGTGTTAGCAAAAATACATATCCGAGTTTGACTTCTTATTGCTTAGAAATTCTTTGCTTGCAATAAACCTATTTAAATAATATGTCAAATAAAAACAAAAAACAACAAGTTCATCTAAAATAAAAAAATGTAAAAACAACAAAAAATGAGTTGTATATATAAAACAACAAATGTAAATAAGTTGTATATATGGCCGAAATGCGCATACGGGTTAAACAAATTTCTATTTGGTTTTATAATATTCATTAAGTCAATATAGAGTCAAATATTATGTCAAATAGAGCTATTTTGTGTCATTCAACATCTTATTATTTTTATACTGTATAATTATGTTATTATTATGTTCTGTTAAAAACTTTAAATTTGGCTTCAAGTTAAATTATAATTACAAAACAGGGGCCCCTAGTGTTAAATCTAATTAAATAGCCTTTAAGATAATTTATGATTTGATTCAGCTTCTGACCAACGATGAACTTTGAATAACTATCATACATACATATGCCGAAGAGCTCACTCGTAACAGACTTCGCATCTTGGGAACAGCGTTCCCTGAATAATGCGAGCTATCCAGCATACCATTAAAAAATATCCTGAGTGTTATCACAAAATCAGGTATCCTTAATGACTCAGAGAATAACTAACAAACACGATTTATCATAATAAGGCTATTTGTGGTTGCGGTGATATAGGGGAAAGATTCCCTCCGGAAATTCACTAATCTATCTATCATACATGTTAAGTAAATTTTAAATTGTCTTTAGGATAAAATGAAAATATTTTAGTATTGTAGGTATTGTAGTGTTAAATACAACTTCTAGTTTGACCTTGAACATGCCTCATATATAGATTACAATGAAAACAATTACGTAAATTATAACAATCAAACAAAAGATGTTGTCAATAGAACAAAAGTTGATAAAAGCCGAAGACAGTTGATTTTTTTTTTTTAAACTCATTTTAAAAATTCATAAAAATAGACATTCTTAAAAAAAATTTATATTCTTCGTAGGGAAAATGAAATAACACTGACTTACTAACCATAAAAATTTCAGTAAATAAATTATTCGTTGTAAGAACTATAGGTTTTTCACTTCTAATTCAAGTTTTTTTTATTTCAAATTCAAATTTTTTTATTTCAATTCAAATTTTTTTATTTCAAATTTAATATTTTTCATTTCAAATTCAATATTTGTAAATTTTGTTATTTTTATTTTTAAATTTTTGAAAGAAAACAAACTATAGCTAAGCATTATTTTAAACAAACAAAAATAGATTTTTTGAGCAAAACAATAAGTACATTAAATGTAATAGTTGTTGCCCAGCTACAGCCAATGGTAATTTCATTGCCATATCCATGTAATAGTTGTTGCAATCGGCTGGGGTAACAGTTGCATTTACTAAATTTATATTAGTTTGTCGATCCGCTAAAAAATCTCTGGCTGATAATTTTATTTTTTAAAATACTTTTTCAATTGGACTGAACATCGGTGAGTATGGAGAAAGAGAAATTAAAGTATGACTTGTCCAACTAACTTTGTCACGCACTTCTAGAGTTTTGTGGATGGTGCAATTGTACAAAACCAGCCATGCTTCTGTTATGTTAGCTTCAGCCAGTTTAACAAATAACTCATCAAGAAATGTAATAAAAATTGTTCGAATTAACAGATGAGTTTGCCATTATTTGACTATATATTATTCCATGTAAATTCATAGCTGCTATTATTGAAATGAAATCATGTCGCCCTCTTACAGTTGGTACTATGATATGAACAGCAATTACGATTTATTATGAGTTATAGCAGTTTTTTGTAATAGTTTTTTGATTTATTATAGACATGGCAGTATTTTTATTGATTTACTCAATTATGGTTTTCCCTTCTTCATAACATTTTATTAGGATCTGCTTTTTGTCTAAACTA
This sequence comes from Argyra leucocephala, assembly GCA_963942445.1. NCBI lineage: Eukaryota > Metazoa > Arthropoda > Insecta > Diptera > Dolichopodidae > Argyra > Argyra leucocephala. The sequence goes on along the minus strand of OZ012681.1, from coordinate 12,029,528 downwards.
GTTTTACTGTATGGTTCCCTATTGTATCCTCTACGACGTACAACCAAGTTAGATGTAGTTTCTACAATGCTATCATCAGAGGATATTATTAGTCCATAATTACGTCCATTAGTGTTACGACGAAGTGTTATTCATTTTTTAGATTATCAAGACTACTGCAATTGCTAAAACTTATTTAAATGTTGCTTGTTTTGTTTGTATATTTAGTTTGTTTTCTTTCAAAAATTTAAAAATAAAAATAACAAAATTTACAAATGTTGAATTTGAAATAAAAAAATTTGAATTAGAAGTGAAAAACCTATATCGATTTCAAAATAAAATAACAAAAAATGTTAAGATCTTTCTTTTTTATAACTTTAGATCTAACCTTTTTCTACAAATAACATTTAAAATGTGTTGCTAATGCAAATAAATTAGTAATTAACAGCGAAAACTGTTAAAATTAAAAAATTTATATGAAAAGTGATTGACACCAATTTTTTTTAGAACTGGAAAAACTTCACGCCTCTGCATTAAAAAAATAGAGCTTCATTCTATTTTTTGAGTGAGAAAATAAGAAAAAAAATATTAAAAGGATTTTCTTTTAATCCCCACTCACTCAATAAGTAACACTGTATATATGCATGTATAATACAAGTAAGTCAGTAAGTAAAGTACCATATTTACTTTTTTGTAACTATTAAAATTAATATTACCATGTTTCATGACTCATTGACAACAACAACAACAGTAATTTAACAGAAAATTTATTTCAACAAACCAATCCAATTGTTATTATCAATATTTTGCTAATGTATATATGAAAATATAAATCTATAGATAACGGAACATTTTACTTTAAGCATCTTTTTCTCTACAAAAAAAAAAAACAAAAAATAACGGTGTTAAGCAGTTTTTTTAGTCCTTGAGCACGAAAATCTCAATCGAGACAATTTTTCTTTAAAAATTAATTAACTTAAAAAAAAATAGAAAGTAAAAACAAAAATGAAAGAAAATAAATAGAAAAAAAAAAATGGCGATAATAAAGAGTTTGACAGTTACCAGGTACCATATTACATTTTAGTATATAGTAACCGTATATTCTATATTAAAATGCTGAGTAGACAAAATAAATCAAATTAACTGTCATCAGCACAAACTGTGAAATGTGAATGTATGTGAATAACGGTAAAGTTTTTTTGTTTATAAAAATATGTATATGTACATATAATACACATTATCATCATATTATATTAAGAATATATTTGTATAAAAAATATATATATATATAACTATATAATTATATATTAAAATTTATTCTTTTGTAGTTGTGTCATTATATGGTTGTTGATGATAATAATGATGGAAATTAATTATTATGATGATATAAAGATGACTTTAATTGAATTTATTGTGATATAAACAAATTGACATTTATATCACGTATAATTTAATAAATGTGTATTAATGTAATTTTGTAAAAATGAAAGTTTTTTTTTGTTTAAATTTTTATTAAAATAATTCCTTTTTTAAATTTAAATTATATTAAAAGCTATGAGCAGTTTTATTTTATGTTTTGGTACAAAGCTAAAATTTAGGATCTTGTGAGTCAAATGACAACATTTTAATGACTATAATCATCCGTTTTTAATTCTGGTGAAATTTTAAAGTTTTTTTTTCGACCATTCAGACTTTATAGAAAAATAAATCAAGTCAGGACCAAAATATATAAATAAATAAAGTCAAGAATTACGTTCAAACGTTGTTATAATAAGAGGTAGTCAAAGGTATAGAAACTAAAGCATTTTAGTGTTTTGAAGTTAATTATTACATAATTAAAGAATTCAAACAACAATTTTAATAAAAATGAAATTGAGAAAAAATTGTCAATAAATTTTTGTGCAGCATAATATTAAACCTAACAAGCCGTATTTAAGAATTAACTTAATTGTAAATGTCAAACCCATGTACGCTCTTATGGGTAGAATAAAACTAGTCGCACTTAAGTTAACTATAATATATATAGTTTCGTTAAAAAGTTTACTTTTCGTTCAATTTAAGCTGGTACGATTCAGTTCGTAGGTGACACAATTAAAAATGACATTTGAATAAAAATGACATTTGATTTGCGGATAAAAATTAATGTAAATAAAATTCAAAATTATGTTTCTTCTGTCAAAGTGTCGAAATCAAATGAAGTTTAATAAGTTGGATAGTTAACCTTAAGTAGCTTTAATGGCTAACTATAATGATATATAGAGATAGAACTACATATGTCATTACATATGTGATATTCCGTATATAGAAAATAATAAATGAAAATGTAAATGCCCATAATCGATTTATGCGACAATTAAGTCTTGAATCTCACAATTCGTTAAATTTTCGTTAAACGTATTTCTTATATTAAATTCGATATAAACCGAATTCGACATTTTGTAATTTCTTTTTCATCTTTTTAATTTCATTACGGGTCGACATATGCTTTGACAAATATCTATTACAGCATTATATTTAGCGCATAAGTTTTGACGTAAGTTTAACGAAAAGTATTAAATTAATTTAAGTACGGCTAGTCAGGTCTATTGCTGTTTAGTAATTGGAGAAATCATTAATGTATCAATGTGATTGGGAAGCTATAAAATTATAACTTCATCTTTTTGTATGCAATCTAGTCTATTAAAATGAAATGTCATTGTGGCAATTTTTTTTCTCTTTGTTAACTAGCTTCAGCAAGATTTTCTATTTCTTCTTTTGGCATATTTTTTATTTCGAAGAAAGTTTGATTGTTATTTTTGGAAATGTTTTTCGATTAAGTAGTGTTTTCTATACTATAATGACAAAAATATAAAATGGAAAATACATAAATGGAAAATACATGTAAATGCCCACAATCGATATTGTCGCATATATCGCATATGTAGCACTACTTAATCACACATAAGTAGTGTTTTCAAATGTAAACTTCTGAAAATTAAAAATTTTTGTACAAAACTATTTGCATACTTTTTTTTCAAAACAGCAGTTTTTGTTAGGTACCTTAATTAAATTCTCTCAATTTAAAATTTTTAAAAATTTTTTTAACATCAAATTTGAATAAAAAAATCTATATTTAATGAGAAATTTAATGTCAAAAAAATGGCATGAAAATTTTTACGCCATTTTTTTTTTTTAGGTTAAATTTTTTATTCCATTATTTGACGTTTTCTTTCTAAAATAAGAAATTACTGTCGTAACATAAATGTCAGAAAATTCAATGCAAAATTTAATGGCTGCGAGTAGTCATCATAAAACAGTAAAAATTTCAATAGTTCTTTTTGTCAAATATGACATATTCACCTTTTATGTTATAATATTCAACAATAATTCAATTTTTTAAAATCTAACAAAAAATTTAATTTTGTTTGTTTCTTTATTGTTGTTGTTGATTAATATTAATAGAATATGACAAAAACAAAAACAAAAAATAATACTAAGCTTCCGTTTTCTGATATTATAAATTATATATTATATTTATATTGTAGCTTTCAAAATATATACCATGGTGAAATTCTGTGTTATATAGGTTATTGTTACAATTTAATTCATTTAATAAAAAAAAAATAAAAAAATAAAATTGTGTTGTAAGGTTCTTTAAAGCACACTTTACAACCACTAATGCTGAATTAATTAAAAAGAAAATATATGAATCTAATGACAATAAATTCTTCTATAAAACCACACTTTTATTAATTTCCTTCATATTATCATCGTTAGATTAATACTATGAATATATATATATTTTGTGTACTAATTGTCTATATATAATTTCAACTCATATAATATTAAGTACATTTTTATCTAATATTCTTAAGTATCTTCGGGTGCTTTTTCTCTCAATATGTATGTACGCACCACTTAAAAATATTTTGATCCATACAAAATTAGAAATTATCTTGAATTTATTATGGAACTACATCAATTCATCTTTATCATATTTATTATAATTCAACTTCCATATTCAGTAAAGTATTTAGAAAATGACACTCAAATTTAATCACGATTTTTTTTTAAATAATATTTTTATTATTTCTTTGAATGAAGCAAATTCATTTAAACTGAGAACATCAGGAAAACCAATTGACAGCAAAGAAATTAATGTCAGATGTATTATAGTCATGGAAAGTATGTATGTACATATGTATATAGACACAAGTAATTATTTTGTAATTATCGTTTAAAATACGCAAGAATTTCAAGGATGCTTATATAAGTAGTATGTGTATCTTATAGTTTTATTTCTACCATAAAATCATGGTAATTAATTTTTTTTTATTTTATTTTTCAAGATGTGATATTTGATGTTTACATGGAATATTTGTGAAAATTATTATTATTCAATTAAATTATATGAAGAATTCATAATTAATTGATTTGTAAAGTTGAAGCTGCATAATTATTTTTTTAAAAAATTTATTGCAATATATGTATTAGGAAACACTGTTAAACATAAATATTGAAATCGTGATTAAAATATTTTTAAACTATTATTTTTAAAATTAAAATTATGAGTACAGATCTGTTAGCATTACTAGATTGGGTTATAACAAATTTTATGTGATGTGGTTGGTGTCACAAATTTGGTATATACCGTCATTTGGAAGTTATTTATTTGTTTTATTCTATTTATGTTGCACCTCCATGCTATTTTCTACCTCTACCCAATCGACTTATATCTTGGGCATTACTATATGTTCTTCCTATATTGCAAAAAAGTGAACTTATCACCAAAATACAAAATGTTGTGTACATAGGTAGTTCTATAATTACTATCTATAAAAGATTTGATTTTGTATCGCACTTACTGAGATTTCATGGGAAAAATGAGAAAAAGAAATAGAAATAATTATTCCAGTACTGAAACGGATTAAAATACAAACAAGATGTGGTCCAACTTTTTTGCAATAGTATCATCACTTAACACTCTATATATCAATTAGTCAAAATCTGTCGCTCTTCTAAAATTCAATTTCAACGATCAGAACTAACCTACAAAGCTTAAAATTAAACTACAAAACCATAATAATACCTACAAATACAACAGTCAGAGGCATATGGATGGGACATAACAAAATATCAATCATTTAAATTCTAAAATCTGACTTATTCAATAATAACTTAAAGTAAAAAAATAAAAAAAAAAAAAATAAAAAAATTGAAATATAAAAGAAAAATATTTTATTTATTATTAGGTCAAAAATTAATACAATCAGTGTACAATTTAAAAAAAATCAGTACAAATTATTAAAGAAATTATAATTCAGTATAAATATTTCAAAATCTACTGTACTGTACTGAATAAATTAATACGAATGGTCCGTATATAGCGACACCAGTTCCTATATTTTAATTGAAAAAAAAACATATATTTATTGGAAGAAGTAGTAAGAATAGCTGACTGTTCGGATAAAGCCATAATATTTAACAAAAATAAAATTGAGCTTTCGGATGCGGCCAATGAACTTTCAATAACTTCTGGTAACACAATCGGTGAAGCACCAGATGCGGTTCATCAGCCAATATTCAATTTAAGAATTTCAAATTTAAATTCATAGTAAAAAGCTAGCAGCAGTAGCTAGCAGACTTCATAAAAAAATACTTTGATTGTGATGACGTTATCTGTAAACTAATTACTTCATGTTGGCTTAAATTTAAATCAAATTACCTTAGTTTTAAGTATCAACCACATTTTAGCAAACTTTTTTGTAATGTCTAAATTTATTATTGATGAAATTGTAGTTGTTGTTTACTTATGTTGGTAAAGGCTCACTTCGAAACCATAAAAATTATATATAAAGGTGAATTTCTACGACATGTCTGAAAGTCCAGACAATTTTATTTTACGCCATATGGCATTTAGAGAAAATATTATGATTTGCTCTCCATTGTTCAAAGAACTGCCGCTTCTTATACAAAAATATTTGAATTTAATAAATATTTATCAACATTTAATAATAAATTATATACCGGGTGGTCCAGAGCATGCGTATCAGCTTTTTAAGAGGGAAAGGAGCCGTTATTTTAAAATTTAAAAAAGTCTATTAACTAAATCGAGGACACTCTATCGATTAGTGGTATTTTCAACTTCCGGAAAGGACCGCAAATCGGTTTTTTAAAACCAAAAATCGCCGAAACTGGCCGAATTTGCATAAAAAAGTACGATTTCGGCCAATTTCGACGATTTTTGGTTTTAAAAAACCGATTTCCCTTCCTTCCCGGAAGTTGAAAATATTACTAATCGATAGAGCATCCTCGATTTAGTTAAGAAAATTTTTATTTAATTTTAAATTTAAGATTTTTAAGATAAGGCGTCCTTCTCTTAAAAATCTGATACGCATGGTCTGGAAGACCATATATATATATATTTTTTTTTTTCTTTTTTTTCAGTCAAAAGTTAACCCTTAAATATATGACTTTTCCATTTTCAATGAAAAAAATATTTGTGAGTAGATTTAGACTGCTTAAAGCCCAAAACGAATTTAAAAAATCAAATTGAACCTTTGGAAGGGCTCTGTAGCCAAAAAAAAAAAGTTATAATGCAGATTTGATACAGTATGCGGTTGAGGGTTAAAAAAAACTATTTTCTATATGTTTTGGTAACACAAAAAAATTTGTTTTGTTAATAAAGTGTTTCGGACATTCGAATATAAAGATGGAAATTCACCTTCTTAACTCTTTACGATATTCATAACGTTTATTTGTCTAATCTTTGTTCTGTTTAATTCCCGCACTCATTTCATATATTTACCATTTGTATTATACCTCCGAATACAGTGAACAATATTCTAATACATTAACTTTAACCCTTTTTTACCTCTACATCAAATAATAAATAAAAAATTTTAAATTTTATATGCTTTAAAACAAATAATTTCCATTTCAACAAAACTAAACGAAGTAATTTAGTTATCAATCTAAAACAATTAAAAAAAGTTCAATGAGAATTACAAAAACAAAAAACATAATAAATTTTCTAACGGCAATTTATTGAATTACAACAAAAACAAAACAAATTATGTATCATGATTGACATTTATGTATTTATTTGTTGTTGTTGTGATTTCTTGATTTGATTTATTTTTATACAAGTAAATTAAAAAAACAAATTTTAAAATGTTCTCTCTTAACATTAAATTTGAATGTTAATTTTTTTATTTTTGGAGAAATTCAATTAAAAATTTTTTAAAATATATAAAAAAAAAAAATTTATAAATAAAATTATTACCCAAAATCAAAGCGCAGTAGACAGACATAGACGACCGTTCTAATTAAATTGGTCACGATCATCAGAATATCTGATTGGAAGTGATTCAAAATGAATGTATGTTGTTGTTGTTGTTGGTGTTCTACATATATAAAGTCCAGTAAATTTTGTTTCAATTAAATAAAAATAATTTCTATAGACTAAAATCAGAGTATCAATCAATCAAAGCTTAATTGAGATTCAAATATGGAATTTTTCATTTTTTCATATTGCGATGATATTGAAAATTAGATTGTAATAGAAATTTTTTGTTTTGGAATTACAATATGGGATTGTATACATTTTTAAAATCAGTATTGAAATTCAATTTACATGAGTGTATTGCTAAATTTTAAATGATAAAAAAGATGGATAAATATTTCAAGTCATTAGACACAGAAAGACAAACTACTTTGTAATGATAAATAAATGAGTTATGAAAAGTGCTAACTTATATAATTGATTTTCTAGAATCAAAGGTAATAAAAATATTGGTTAAAAATAGGTTTGCTGGGTAAACGGAGCTTTTGAAAATAAAAGTAGAATTTATCATATACAGATGCCAGGAGTGATTTTGAAGTATAATAGTAAAAAATCTACGACGACGTTTAAAAACAAAACAAGTATTCATCAAGTGATTGTTCAGCATTTAGTACAGTAGAAATAGTATCAGAAAATTAATTTTGATTAGTAAAATAAATCACGGTGTCTGGAAGCAAGTAGTTATATTATAGATAGAAAATATATTTGATGGTTCTATTCGTGTTTGGTGGAAGGTCTTATTAAAGTCTGAAAAGGCTAATTAACACTAAATTATTCCTTTCAAATGTGGTGAATATATTTCCACACAAGTATTTGTAATTGTTGTTTTTTTTTTGAATTTTTATTCCTTTGAAATCTCTACTAAATCTAACCTGCATGGATTAGAACATTAATTAGATCCTTAATTTTGCTCCCCAAGCACTATATACTGTGTGGGAACGTTATACTGAAAGCTAGAAATCTTGATTGAGTGAAGCAGAGTAGAAATATAAAATACTTTGTTTGACTTTGTTTGACGAAATGTTGAATTTGCTTGGAAAAATGTTGAATTTGACTTTGTTTGACGAAATGTTGAATTTGTTTGGGAAAATTTTGAATTTGACTTTTTTTGACTTTGTTTGACGAAATGTTGAATTTGTTTGGAAAAATGTTGAATTTGACTTTATTTGACGAAATGTTGAATTTGTTTGGGAAAATGTTGAATTTGACTTTTTTTTTACTTTGTTTGACGAAATGTTGAATTTGCTTGGAAAAATGATGAATTTGACTTTTTTTGACTTTGTTTGACGAAATGTTGAATTTGTTTGGAAAAAAGTTGAATTTCACTTTGTTTGACGAAATGTTGAATTTGTTTGGGAAAATGTTGAATTTGACTTTTTTTTACTTTGTTTGACGAAATGTTGAATTTGTTTGGAAAAATGTTGATTTTGACTTTGTTTGACTTTTTTTGACGAAATGTTGAATTTGTTTGGAAAAATGTTTCTTTTGACTTTGTTTGACGAAATATTGAATTTGTTTGGGAAAATGTTGAATTTGACTTTTTTTTTACTTTGTTTGACGAAATATTGAATTTGTTTGGGAAAATGTTGAATTTGACTGCAAAAAAGTATATATATAGAATCGTAATGTACAGACGATATAAATTTCCAATTCAAGATACAGAATTATGCTTCTAGTCTTCTCTGAAAACCAATGTTCACCTTGAGCTGTAGAAATGATGATAGTACATTTTTTAAAAGTACTTTTTCTTTTCTAATTCAAATTAAACCAATTTTTACTTTTATTAAGTAATTTATCATATATGCTATAGTTCAGATTGATATATTATTAAGCATATCGTAAAACATATACAACAAACCTTCGTTGGAGAGACGAAATATCGGCGGATTTAAAGCAATTTCGAATCTTCAACTGGAGAGAATCCGCCCGTGACCGGCAAAAATGGAGGATGTTGATTAGTCAGGCCCAGGACCTACATGGTCTGTTGGCCACCTAAGTAAGTAAGTAAAACATATACAATAGTAGGTATACGTTAACTTTTTCTTACTTCTCTTCTACCATATCTCCAATTAGATTTAGTGATCACTTGGAATAATTCAAACGACCAATCAATCATATCGGCATACTGTTCTCTGTTAAAGTTAAGATTTCAACAATACTAAATATAATGAAACTGACTTTTAATATTAATTTTTTATTTCCAATTTAAATTTTCACACAAATTTTACTACTTTATGTGATCACTTTAATATAATTCTTTTTAAAAATGATTTTCTTGTTAAAAAAAACTGTGTACTAACACCTCTGCCATATACACCAGATAAGGTGAAGACTTCAGAATTATATTTTTCATTAAAAAAAAAAAAAATGACACGATCTTGTTAGTTAATTGCATTTTATTGTTATAAAGTTCAACTGTAACAAATTTTTACTACTACAAATTTTCACCATTTCAATAATACAGAATAACAAAAACTTGTAAATTGCCAGGCGCTAAAGAACAAAAAAAAAAAACAAAAATGGAAAATTATTAAAAAAATTAATTTTAAATCTCTTTTGTTATATAATATACAACTAACTTCTACAAACTTTATATAAATATTATTTTGAACCTAATGAACATTCATTAGGGAATTCATTTTCATATAATTCTGAGATGGATTAACACCAGCTAATAAATTCATGATTGTTGTTAACACGAAACCAAAAACATGTAAATTTGTAAAATATCAAAATCATGATTCAATTTCTATATTTATCTTCTATAAAAATTTTTTGAAGTTGCACATTATTCAATTCACAATTGTATAAATTTATAATTTTTCTATTCTAAAGGTAAAAAAAAAAAACAAACAATCCACGATTTTATCTCGCGGTCAAAGAACAAATAAAAACAAAAATTCTTTTCTTTTCTAGAGCAATCTTCATATACAGATGAAAACAATAAAAATAAAAAAATATTATAAATATAAAAATTAAAAAATCAACCCACGATTTTTGTTTTTGAAATAACACAAAATTTTTGTTAGAAAAAAACAAGAGACAACAACTAACTTTCCATGAATTTAAATTTAAAGAATCGCAAAATGAAAAAATAAAAAAAAACGAAAATAAAGCGATTAAATTAATGATGCTGATACAGAAGAGAATATTAAATGCAGATTCAGTACAACATCATGAATACTATCAAAATTTCTAAGTCATATACATATATATTCAAACAACATGGAATATTTTCAGGTGAGATTATGAGATATGGATCCAATAGGGTAATAATTTGAGTGGAAATTATGCGAAAAAAAGAAAAAAAATATTTTATTTAATTTAATTTCCATCTGTATATTGTGTCTATAATTTTTTATGGTTATTGTTATTACTATTATTACTGGTGTTGTTATTTTGTTCCATGGAATGTGTCATTCATTTTGCAAAACAAAACAAAAAAACTTTTTCTTGCCACTCCTTTAGAATGGCTTGCATGAAATAGCGTCTAATGTAATAAAGAATAAAAATTAAAAATTAAATACGATTTCAAAAAAGGATATTTTTGTTTTAGATGTTATTTCATTTCGATTTTACTTCATAATAAAAGAATATTTATTTATTTAATTTATATAAATTGTACATAAGACGATTAGTCTTTTTACTATACAATTGCAATATTCAATTCAGTTTGATTTGGTTTAATTTAGTTCTATTTAGTTCTAGAATATTCGCCAATCAAGAATTCAAGAAATTTCATAATCGAAAAGTCATCTAACCATCTATCTAAAGCTTTCGAGCCATATACGATTCCGTACTAAATGGAGAAGAAGTATATCGTTTTTTAGAATATCCAGGCCAAATGAAGTTATCAATTCCATCCATTCAAAAAAGGGATATCAATAAAATAATAAGCCAGAACTAAATCCCAAAAACGAATTAGGTTATGATTTGATCAAGGAGAAAATACTAAAAGAGTTGCCAATTATCGACATAAAATATATTACTCAGCTTTTTAATGCCGTATTAAGGTGCGCTTATTTTTTGCTGCAATGGAAGGTAGCCCAAATAATACTAGTTCCAAAAAGCCTGTAAAAGCTTTGGAAAATGTAACATCATACAGGCCCGTTACTTTGTTGCTGATAACATCAAATATTTTCGAAAAATGTTTCTGAAGAAACTTAAACAACACCTAAGAGAAAAAGGCTAGTACCTAGTAACCAATTCGGTTTCCAGGAAAATCATGCTACAATAGAACAAATTCATCGAGTATGCAAGGGTATAAGAGGAGCCTTCTAGAATGATTTTTGTTTACCATATCCTTATTACGAAATATTGAAGTCTTATTTACAAGAAAAACATTTTATAATGAAATTAGAGGAAGAACCAACCCAATTGTATGCAATAAAATCGGAAGTTCCACAAAGAAATGTTTTGGGCCTGACACTACACTAACTGTTTACAGCGGACATGCCATCATCAGAAAATACTATGGTTGGAACATTCGCTGATGATACTGTGCTGGCTACCCATAAAGATCCCATATTAGCGACAGAACTTGCACAAATAAACTTACTGAAGTTCGAAAATTGGCTCAAGAAATGGAGAATTAAAATAAATGCTGCCAAAGTGATGCATATGTGACTTTTGCCTTTCGCAAGGAAACCTGCCCTCCTTTAGTAATTGATGAAGTGCCAATTCCAAAAGCTGACGAATAATATCTCGGTATACTCTTAGACCGGCGTCTTACTTGGCGAAAACATATAGAAGCAAAATACAAAAACTACTCGCTATAAAGCTGAGATATCTATACTGGTTTATGGGGTTAAAATTCCAACTTACACTGTCAAACAAGTTGCTTCTAAACATATTAGACATATTAGCTTCCAGTCAAAAATTTTACGAATGGTAGTGCATGCTCCTTGGTATATATTATTCAACATGATCTTAGGATGCTTAGCTTCAAAGAGGAAATTTAGGCTTTGGATATAGAATACAAACACAAGCTGCAAAAACATCCGAACATTCTTTCCAAAAAATTGCTGGACACAGTGCAAAGTCAGCGAAGACTCAAGAAGGCTTGCATAGAAAAATTAGAATTCAAATTTGTTTAATATGTATAATTATGATAGATATAATGTTATTTGTTTTTTATATTAAAAATGTTAAAATGTTATTTTGGATCATCATTGGATGCATTGTCCTGTAATTTTATAGTCAAATCAAAAGCAAATACTGTAATAAAACACTCTAATAATAACAACAAACTTATTTAATTTTTGATTTTAATTGCGCCGCATCAAAACTAGAATTTTTATATATTCATTTTTTTCAAAAAGCTATATTAAACTATTTTGTCTACATTTCGACTTTGTATCCCCATTTTTAGATCCTATTTAATTCTTATTACCTTGGGTTTTATATCATCACAATTTGAAATCTTTTTTCATAATAAATAATTTTCAATATTATTTAATTTTTGGCTTTAAGTTCTTATTTCATTAGATCATATTTCATAGAACCCTTTAAAATGGTTGTGAAATTTCAGTTTTATATATACGTTATTTTTATGAATTAAAAATAGTATATATACAGGGTGTTGTTATTTTTTCTTTAGTTTTAATTCAATTAAATTTTTATTTATACGTCAAAATTTAGTAGGTATATTATAATAAAATTACGTTAAAATTATAATAATAATAACTATGTTTTTTATAAATGAATATCCAATGTTGATTTAGAATAATTACATATATAAGTGCAATAATAACCTAAATCCACCTTTTGTTGTGGATTTAAATTTGAATTTAGTTTTGTAGTTAATATATTTGATTATTGAGGCGCTTGTAATGTCATTGATGTAAAATATAACAATTATCTCAAATTACAAAAGATTTCTCAAGTTCAATGGAAATAAAATCCATTACTATTATCCAAATAAAATCTATTTAAAAATGTTCGATTTACCTCTGTTTGTCACAGTTGATAAAACTGTGACATACCAAAATGCAAAAAATATCGTATTACTTCGTATTAAATACAAAGTATTATTTAAAATACAAACTAAAAGCTTTATACGAAGTATTGTGATCCTAAATGCAGTTTTACAGTTTAATTACCGTATATTTGGAATATTCGGAGCATATAATATTATATGCTTTTGAATACTTTAGTTAACATTATACTGAAAATGAAAAATCAACGAATATATAAAAAACAAATTTCTTGTTGTTTTGAAGATTTTTTGTATATGTATAATGAACATTGGTTTTATTTACAATATACTGCTTTCAGTACCTATACTGTTTACAATATAAATTTAGTATGATGACCATAAAGCATTGAAAATATAGAAATTTATAATTAACAAATCAAAAATTTACATGGTATTTACATGGAGTATATATGTTAAGTATAAATACCGTATTTAATACGTATTTAATTTAATTTAATTTAAAAAAGTGTTTGTATAGCACCTTTTCTAATTTCGTTTTACGTTTTACTCATTGTTTAATTTTAAAAATATATATATATGTATGTATATATAGTGAAATAAAATTATTGAATGAAAAATAAATGCCAGATAGAATACCCGTGATATATGCAAAATTATATAATGTAAACATTCATACGTAATAATACTAATGTCATTCTCAATTGAAAATATCATTGTCAGGGCTGCATTTTTTTTTAAAATTTACAAAAGCACAAAAAATCAGGGTTGAGAACATAATAAGCAAAATAATTTCGCCCAAATTAGCTTAAAAAAATAATTTTATTTTTTGTTTCGAAATTAGGAAACTACTATATATTTTTTTTAATTAGTTGTGATATGCGAACATGGCATTAATATGCAAAACTTCTAAACAACAATTAAACCATTATTTTTTTTTTTTAAAATGAAATTTATTTTTATTTTATTTATTAATTAAATTTAAATGTATAAGTATAATAAATATTATAACTATACGGATATAAAAATTTAAACAAAAAAAATTTGTTGATAAAAATAATTTAACCATGTCTGTTAAGTGCATAATAAATAAATTATTTTTTATATGTTCGTTCTCATTAAATGCAAATTTCTGTAGAGTTTTTCTAAAAAACAAAATATTTAATATTTTTTTTATTTTTTTTTAGTTAAATAGTTTTCATCTTATATTATGAATATTTATTTATTTATTTTAAGCTTTTAACATTTCAAATAATTTATAATGCATATGCATATAAAAATTTAAAGAGTATATTTATTATGAATTTAATTCTTCGTATTTAATATTATACAAGGTCGACCGGGTGATTAACAAAGCATAGATGTAATTTGACATAATGTGTTAGAACCTGGTAGAGAATTAGCATAAGGAAGTCATATAGAAATTAGTTTTATTTTATCTTATCTGGGTCCTATTGCACCAACCATTTATCCGTTATAAATTTGCAATTTATTTTATAATATTTTTTGATTAGTATAAGTAATTAATTAGTAAAAATCATGAAAAAAAAAAACAATTTATTGAAACATGACAAATATAGAAATTTTGAATAATATCGTTAATAATTTATAACAAAATTTGTTCCATACTTTTATTTTTCTTTAAACCTCGATAAAAACAATATAAACCGTTTTTTAACATGAAATAAATTTAAAAAAAAAATAAGATTGATGACTAATCCATCATAGACTAGTTTTAATATATTTCAAGAGTGATTTTATAGTGGGTAAGAACCCCACAAATGATGTCTATAAAATAACGAGGCCCATTGGAATTTTCTGACAATTCCAACCAGCTGATCATAAAAAGGAAATAGTTCTCTGAATCGAGAGTTATGTGGTTATTACTATTCTACTACTTTAAAAATTCATTACAACTTTTATGTTGAACTATTGTGGTGGAAGGAAAATAAAATAATAAAAATTAAAATTTCAACAAAATTTTTTAATTCTTAATTAACACAGGCTCATTTCAACAATTTTAATTAATAAAAAAAATTTCTTCAACACTTAATAAATATCATTTTAAAAACAATACAAAAAAAAACAACAATAAATAAAGTCCACGCATTGAGTCGGACATTAAAAAGACCACTCAAAACAAATTCTAATTATGATTTATACCACAGAGACCCGTACCTATATCATTTATACACTTTAAATTACCGTTATATGATGCAGCACTTTGTTTATTTATTTTCTAAAAACCAAAACAAAACAATAGAATCAAAAAAGGATCGTTTCAAAGTAATTCCAACTCACACAGAAAATTACAATAAAATTTCAACATATTAAAATAATAGTGACATCCTTTTTTCGAAATCCCATCGAAATCCTTTAATAATCCTGAATTTTCAATAAAACGAAAAAAAAAAAAATATAAATTAAATTTCTTATCACAAATAAAATCGCGCTTAATAACAACTCAATTTTATCATAAGTTAAAAATCTAACTGCACAAAAATAATAACAAAATAAGAAACAAAAATGACAATCATAAAATCCAGGCGCTACAGGATATTAAAAATAAACACTTCCCGAAAATTAGGAAATATTTTAGAAAATTTATAAACAAACAAAAAACAAAAACAAAACAAAACCTCAAAATTAATAGCTTCTATTAGAAAATCCTGTCGCATATAATAGTGACGGTTGGTTTGGTAATGGTGTGGTATCGGTACCGTTACATCAAAAATAAAATAAATATATATTTTTTTTTTTTTTACAAATAATTTATAGCTATTGAGGACTCCTCATGCATAAAACATAAAAATATAATTTTCTGATATCCCTATTTATACATGTTCCATGTTTTGAGTTGATAATGGCCCATAAAATGTGTCATATAATATGGCACATAAGATAACAAAAAAAAAAAAAAACTAATATATGTATATAACTATTGTAGGAAAGGATGTAATATTTTTATATGTATGTTTTGTTTTTTTATAAAAGATGATTTTCTTTAGTCGTTTTGTGTTTTATTATTAGAGAAAAAATTTAATGAATTGTTTATATAGTGACCATCACTAACACTGTAAACAGTGGTGTAGTGCCAAATGCTAGTTTGAAACACCGATGATATATATATCAGGTATCGGTTCTCTGTCTCTGGAATGTTATTTCAAAATTATTGCGAAATCGAAATATAATAATCGTTATATGGATAAAAAAGTCGTGGGACATTAAGTCATAAAATTTTTTAAACGAAAATTTATCGATAATTTAACAATTATTAAAATTGAGTTTTTAAATGAGATTTTTGATTAGGATTATTGTCTGACTCCATATCACTGCAACTGCAAATTAACTTATTGTATAATACCCGTAGATCTGAATCCCTATAAGAATGTCTGATTCAATGATTACACTCAGGATGTTCTTCAATGGTGGTGTGTTGGACAATTACTATCGTTCGGAGAACCCTTTTTTACTACGAATAAAACTCTCGAATTTACAGATCAGATGTTCAATAGATGTTCCATCTACTTCATATGTTCTGCAAAACTTATTTTTGATCAAGCCGATTCAATGTAAATTTTTCTTACAGTTTAAAAATATTTTATAAAAGATAATTTAAAAATTGTTGCAATAAACGGTTTGGAATACTTATAATACTATAGCATTATTAACATCATCATGAATAAACGGTTCTTTATATATCCGAATCTTTGTTAAAATAGTTGAAATTATGAAAAATGTGAAGAAAAATAAAACAAAAAAAAAAAACAAAATAAAACTTAATCTTAGTCATTGTTATGCCTGTCTTCAGTTTTTCTGGCAATAGAAGCAGACAATGTAAAATAAATAAAAAAAATAATTTCAACATTCTTTTCTGGTGTTAATTCATTTATATGTTGTATTTGTATATGTGATATTTATATGTTTATACAAATGCATCAATACAGTAACGAAGAGAATTAAATCAAAACATTATATCGGTTTGACATGTCTTAAAAAGAACTATTCACGGATGTGGAGATTTTATAGCAACATGCTAGCTTGGAGTATAAATGGTTCAATTTTGAAGGGAAACGCTATGACCTCACAAGAGATCTGATGTTGTGATGAATCGATGAATTATTGTGATGATACCACATTTTAAATTAAATAACAAACGATTTCCAAACATTGAAAGAACTGTTAATAAAAACTGAGTTAAAAGGACCAATGAAAACTCCAAATTTAATCGTGTCAATTTAATTGTAACTGCAAAACGTACAAGATTTTTAAAAACCAATTTTATCCAAATTCACAAAATTGAATAGCGCTTTTCTAATAGAAGATAAATATACAGGTTAGATAAATATGTGGGATAACATGCTAATCAAATACAGATCTATCAACAAATGAGTGAACTTAGATCATTACGGAAAATAGCGTTTTTCTTATACACAATTTTAATAAAAAAATTTTGTTTTTAAATGTTTTTTATTGGTTTTTAAAACCGTAATTTTCACTATATATTTAAAAATAATTATAATATTGACAATCAAACATTTACGATTACACCACTGCACTGACTATAACACAATATATTAATAAGAGAGTTTCATAAGCAGGGATATAGGCAGGATATACTAAATAATATTATTCATGATCTTAAAATGATATCAACTGATGTTGATATCACTAATATCTTAAATTCATTCAGAATATCTGTCCATAAACATTATAATTCTACAGATATGAATATAATAAAGCCATCTGGACATTTTATTTATATATTATCAAACATTTTTATGACTCTTTTTTAGGTTGTTTTTTAGTATTTTTATTTATTATTATTTTTTTTTTTTGTTAAGTTGTATCCTTTTTTTTCTTCTTTTGTTTCGAATCGATCATGATCATGTTTTTAAACAAAAAACAAAAAAAAACTTTATTTGTTTTAGTGGTTAAGTTGATGGAGTAAAAAGGATTTAAATTAAACATTAAAAATTTTCAAATAAATTGTTGTAAAACGTATATATGAACGTTGACCCTAGGATATGCGTGGTTCTAGTAAATGTAATTTATACTCATTGTTATGGTTGAACTGGTTTACAGATACCTTTATGAATTTTGTTTATTTATTTAATTCGAAAATTTTGTTCGTATTTATTTATTTGTTATTTAATAAATTTTATTTTGTTGTTTATTAGGGATTGTATTTTTGAATTGCTAGAAAATAGTGAAATTAAGGTACTATATATTATTAAATGGTGTTGTGATATGTACTAATAATTTCGAATAAATTTCGGAAACTTGAATACAATATATTAGAAAATAGTTTTCCAAGATCGATAAAGTCAGCAGAATTATAGAGTTAAGAGAAATGTCGCTTATATCAAACTGTGTTAGTAGTGTACTATTAGAATCAAGTATGAGTAAGTGATATTCCAATAGTATAATGCAATATTTTATCTATTTCAATGTACTTAGTACATATATCTTTGATACGAGTTCTAATACCGCATTTTAAAATGATTCTTATTGCTTGATTTTGTGCAATTTAAAGTCTGTTCAATTATTGTGTTTCATTACTTAGGAATGAAATTGAAGAACAGTAAGTTAAAATGTGACTGTATCAGCCTAATATTAATTGTACAATCGATGATAATTGATCTTATTCTATCTAATAAAGCTTTTTTCCTTGTTATATTTTTACATACATATATATTTACAGTGCATTATTTAAAGTTCAGTTTTTCATCTATATAATTACTCCTAAGTATTTTATTTCATCAGCATTTTCAATTTTTCTACTGGTTTTTGTATTGTACCTATATTGTTAAGCATTTTATTTTCATTATTCATTGAGCTTAAGTTTATTCATATTAAGTCAAATATACAGGTTTTTTTTTCATTCATTTTGGTTTCACTTTCAGCCATCTCATCCTCAACCACGTAGATTGTAGAGTGTCATATCTGCAAACAGTGAAATTTTACAAAACTTCAATGCTATGCTAATATCATTATTAATGTATATACAATGAACAACAATACACACAGTATAGAGAGCCCTGTAAAACACCCAAATCTACTGATTTAGGTTTTGAGACAATGTTATTTATCTTTGTACACTACATTCCACCTGTTAAAAATTTTTTAACCAATTAAATTCCAAATTTCTGATCCCATATTTTTTTTAACTTATTAAACAGTATATTTCGATCTAGCAAATGGTCAAATGGTCTTGAAATGAAAAAATGTATGATGCATGATTAGTATAGCAAACAAGACTGATAACTAACATTGAAGTTATCCAATGCTTTGTTATTTGATAGTATTGATGACAGTGTTGGTGAATTTTTAAATGCAATAAATTCAAACGTAAAAAATCTATATGGTAGTAAATGTTAAAAAAATTAAATTGTATGATTATCAATAGACGCATAAACGTTAATTAAAGTATAGACTATCATTAGATTGATGAAGTTAATGAAATCAAGTTCGATACGCTATATTATTTTATTTTATATATACCCACGAGATAGATCCAGCGAATATAAGTATTTATCCAATTATAAAAACAGGTTGTAACTTACCTGAAACAAAAAGAAAAATTATAAAATTAAAAATATATTAAATAAATGAAAAATTGTAAAGTTAAAAGAAAATAAATTAAATGTGAAAAAAATTATAAAGTTAAAATATATAAATAAATGAAAATGGAACAAAAGTATAAATAAATGATTTATGATTGAATTGATGTTTGTTTTGTTTTATTTTATATTTTTTTGTATTAACTAAAAATCAGTTAGTAAATTGACGTACGCTAATAATAAAGTAAGGTTCGCTATCGAAATAACCGCAGACATATAAAAAAACAAACTTAAAATGAACACTAACCAAATATGTGGCTACACGTTATGAAATAAGCAATGTATCAATGAAATCAGATACACATATGACTTACAAGGTAATGTCCATTCGAATTGAAATAGATAAAAACACTGGAGAGATGATGCGAATATTCCATGTTCAAATCCAACGTAGGGCATTGATTTTTAATTGAAAATCAACATCCAATCATCTAGAAGACTTGCCAAAAGATGATAATATGAATGTTATGAATCATCATCACAAAATTGATGTAGAATTGTAGAGGATAAGATAAATTGACAACAAACAGGCATTCCATGCTCAAATCCAGCGTAGGGCATTGCTTTTTAATTGAAAATCAATATCAATCATCTAGAAGACTTGCCAAAAGATGATAATATGAATGTTATGAATCATCATCACAAAATTGATGTAGAATTGTAGAGGATAAGATAAATTGACAACAAACAGGCATTCAATATTCAAATCCAGCGTAGGGCATGGATTTTTAATTGAAAATCAACATCAATCATCTAGATCTGGAAGACCTGCCAAAAGATGATAATATGAATGTTATGAATTATCATCACAAAATTGATGTAGATGATAAGATAAATTGAAAAAACAGGTATTCCATGTTTAAATCCAATCTAGGGCATGGATGTTTAATTGAATTTTTTAATCATTATTTATAAAATATTTAAATTTTAGTAAAAAAATAAAAAAATAATATTGCAAGTACAATTTGGTATTAATTTAAATAAAATATATTATTTTTATCACATTCTGTATACATATTTAACATTTTCTATTATTGTCCAACAAAAAAGGGATAATATCTTTTTTATTTCCTTTTTCTTTTTGTCTCTCCCAAAGAAAATGTTTTTTTTTTCGTTTTTATTAAAACAAAAAAAATAAATTTACACAAAGGACATCTGTTTTCTTTTATATGGATACCAAGGTAAGTCTAAGTATATATAATTAACCCTTACAGACCAAATATAATATTAAGATATTATTGTAGGCTGTTAACATTTTTTCATTACTTTTTCTATTCTTTTAAGTTAAATTACTTTTGTAAAGAAATTCATAAATAAAAAAAAATATATATAAATATTTTTAAAAAAAATGAAGGTTTATGGGTTGTGTGTGTATTTAAAACAAAATATACATTTTAAAATCCATTCACTTGAAAAGAACATTCTAGGCTTGTATTTTTAAAAATTTGTATTTGTTTTTCTAATAATTTATTATAAAGAATTTTTTAGTTTTTTTTTTTTATTCGTTTTTTGTTGTTTTTTAATTCGAAATCGTTTTTGTCATTTTGTTTTCTTATCAACAAAAGATCATGTCTTTAAATGTAAATTATACATATACGTATATACTTTGAAGCGATAACATTCAGTAGATATTTAAAATAAATTCAAAGAAAATAATTTTTTTCTTAGAAAATTCAAATGTAAACAACACAGAAAAAAAGGATATTTGTGAAATAAAAAAGGATATTTTTTTTTTTTTTGATTTCTTTTATAAATAGGATGTAATAAAAATATTTATTGAATTATTAAAAGTTGAAAAAACAATTTTAGGAAATAAAAAAAGATAATGTTTTTTTTTTTTTGTATGATTTTATAAAAAATCAAATCAAATTTAAGAAAAAAAAAAAAATAATAAAAACAAATTATTTCTAGCGATTTGTAACAGGAAAATAGTAACAAAAGTATTAAAATCAACTGAAATCTTTCAAATAATTTTTCTTCTAATTCTGGACAAGTGAAGTACACTATTAGAACCCAAGAAAGTGTTTTGAAATCGATCTCAGTTAGTCAGCCGATCCTCTTATATATACCTATATAATAGAAGTTTATTATTAGATTTACGTGGTAACTTGAAAATAGGTGAACTCTAAATGGCCTAATAGATCCTGGACAACTTCCAGAGAATTATGGCCTGAAAGTGACATAAATAGCTATAGGAAAGCTATATGAAAAATTGTTTCTGCTTAACAGAAGGAAGTTTAGAATGAAAATTCGTATATTATAAATCATTTCTCTCTCTTGCTTTAATGGGGATAACAAGTTTGAGAATTAAGCTCTAAATATTAATTAATTATTAAATACTTAGTTGTAAATTAAATTATATATAGTACTTTTTAAATTACGTGAATAAATTTAATTTAAACAAAAAACAAAAGAAAAGAAAAATGAAGTGCAATTTATGTAACAATAAAGTTGAAAGATTCGATCTGAACATTACCTGCATGAATTGCAAAAACATATTTCATGGAAAGTGTGTCAAGATGGACAAAAGAGAAATTGAATTTCTCTCAAAAAGTAAACAAGGATACAAGTGCAGTAGCTGTATGAGTATTAGGCGAAAATCAGTAAATGAGGTGCCTATTACTCCAACAACCAGCTGTGCTCCAATTATAACATTTCAAAATTCAGCAATAGCAACACTCAATAACAACAACAACAGCAACAGTTCAACAAATCTCTCACCTATAAAACGATCAGCGGTAAATATTCTCTCTTCAACAAACACAAATGAGAATATTCCTGAGAATATTACGTTACAAATGCTGTATAAAGAAATAATTAAAATTCAGCAAATAATAAATGTTGAATTAATGAAAAAAATAACTAACTTGGAAGAGAGGAATGATATTCTCTTTAATAATGTTATTAAATTAGAATCACGGATTAATGTTTTAGAGCAGAGAGAATTAAATAATTCTATTGACATTGTTGGTGTACATGAAGTTGATAACATTAATGCGGAAGAAAAAGTTATCAAACTAATTACTGAAGGTGTTGGTGTTAACATTAATGCAAGTGATTTGGAGACTTGCTTTGTAAAAAAAATTAGGCAAGAGAATAATGCAGCAGCACTAAATATAATAAGTGTTAAATTTACTAAGTCATCAACAAAGACAATAATTCAAGAGAGAATACGTAAAAATAAAATTAGACTGGATGCAAATATTTTTGGAGACATAAGCAACAACAACAACAGGAAAATATTTGTAAATGATGCTCTTACTGCTTTTAATAGATCATTGCTCAAAAAGGCGAATTCATTTAAAACAGAGAATAAATGTAAGTACGTATGGGTACGTAATTCTAAAATTTTTATTAGAAAAAAAGAAGGTGATAAAGCTTTTAATATAAAAAGTGTAGAGGACTTATTAAAAATTTAATTCATTTGTATTTATTTTTAAATCAATTTATATTTAAAATTTTTATATGGTTAATTCCATTATGGAAGATATATATCCTCTTCATAGTCAAAATAATAATAGTTTTTCTTCTTCAACTTCTAATAATTTTAATTGTTTGTGCATAGATCATAACAGTGGTGACCTTCATTCAGGCTTTTCTGTGGTACACCAAAACATTCGGAGTCTTAGGAAAAATTTTGATGTATTTCTCTCTCATCTTGTTTCATGTGATCATTTACCTGATCTTATATTTTTATCTGAAATTTGGATATTTGATTATGAAATTTCAGATTACATTATTCCAAACTATACATTTGCTGCAACTTGTAATGATTCTTATTCAGCTGGTGGAGTTGCAGTATTTTACAGAAGTGACGTTGAATGTACAATAACTAAGTTTAACTTAAATAGCGTTGATTTAATTTGTTTAAATTGTTGTATTTCGGGTACACGTTATTTTTTTGTTGGTGTTTATAGATTACATAAAGTCAGTATTAATGAATTTTTGGAAGAATTTTCTGGATTTTTAGAAAATCTAACATGTAAAAATACCATTCTTATAGGCGATTTCAATATTAATCTGCTTTCTGAAAATGGTAATTCGGATAATTTCCTCTCTACTCTGGCGTCGTTTGGCTTTACTTCTTTAATGTTTCAACCTACTCGGGAAACGGAGTGCTCAAGTACTTGTATCGATCACATCTTTTTAAGACTACATAGAAATAATCCTATTAAATATAAAACTGCAATATTTGATCTTAAAATAACTGATCACGTTCTAACATCCATTCAGTTTTCTAAAGACATACCAAAAAGACATATATCAAATTATAATGTAATTCAAAAAATAAATTTTACTTCTTTGAAGGATGAACTTACTTTTGAGTCGTGGGATGAAGTATATAGTTCGCCTGATCCTTCTACCGCTTTTGATTTATTCCTTACTAAATTTAAAAATCATATTTCGAATTGCAGTATAGTAATAAATCAAAACTCAAGCAAACTGAAACGACTAAAACCGTGGATGAGTCAGAAGTTATTGCGAAAAATTAAAAAAAAAAATCTAATTAGAATTCGTCTATTAAAACATCCAAATTGCACTAGACTCAAAGTGTATTACGAAAAACTATGCCGTGAGTTGAAGCGTGATATTCCTAATTGTAGAGACAGTTATTATGAAAAGAATTTAACTGAGAATTCTGGAAACTCGAAAAAGGAGTGGAAGTTAGTAAATGAAATTCTTAATAGAAATATTGCAAATAGTCATATTGTCATAAAAAATAGTAGTGAGCTTGTTTCGGATCCTTTAGATGTTGCTAATTTATTTAATAATTACTTTTCTACTATAACAAATTCACTATTAGATAATTCTCCTTATGTTGTGTCATCATGTAATTGTAGTAACTATATCGTTCCAGAATCATCTCAACAACAAAGTTTTTTCTTTCTTCCTTTTTCTTCGACAGAACTACACAAAATTATAATGTCTTTAAAAACTTCATCTTCTTCTTCCTTTGATAAAATTTCAAATAATATTCTAAAAAATGTTTCTTTTCAAATTGTTGATGTTCTATGTTATATTTTTAATTTCAGTATACAGAATGGTATTTTTCCACATGCTCTAAAAACAGCTGTTGTTATACCTTTGCATAAAAAAGGAGATACTTTATTATTCAACAATTATAGGCCTATTTCTTTATTATCAGTTTTTTCAAAAATTTTTGAAAAAGGTATTAAGTTTAGAATCATAAAATATTTGAATAACATCAGCTTTTTCAGCGAATTTCAATATGGGTTTAGAAGTGGTAAATCAACTGAAGATGCCTTATTAAAATTATGTAGTGAGCTCTACAAGTCCTTAAATGATTCTGAAATTCCGGCTGCTTTATTTATAGATATCACAAAAGCTTTTGACATGGTGGACCATAACTTATTATTAAACAAATTGTTTAAAGCTGGATTTAGAGGTTTTATTTTGGATTGGTTTGGTTCATACCTTAAAGATCGGATGCAAATAGTAAAAATTTCAAATGTATACAGTTCTGAAAAATTGATAAATATCGGAGTTCCTCAAGGCTCTGTACTAGGTCCAATACTTTTTTTAATTTATGTCAATTCACTTTTTGCTCAAGCGTTTAAAGGAAAAATTACTGCTTTTGCTGATGATACAGCTCTATCCTATTCAAATGTAAATTATTTTAATACTTTTACTGATATAAATTTTGATTTGGATATATTAAGGCAATGGTTCAAAATGCATAAACTAATAATAAGTAACAAAACAAAATTTATGTTTTTTAATCTGTCAGGAAAAGTATGTGAAAGTATTTCTGTAAAATATCACTCTCCTAAGTGCTTAAAATTTAGTTTATGTAATTTATGTGCAAATGATGTGTCTGGTATTTTGTTTAATGAGAACTATAACTGCTCAGAAGATTGTTTCTATGTTGAACGTGTGGATAGCTTCAAATATTTAGGTATCTCGTTAGATGCTAGACTAAACTGGAAAGATCACACGTCTTATCTAAAAAGATACCTGAATAAAGCAGTTAGGCAACTGTATCATCTAAGTTTATATTGTCCTTTCTCTGTTTTAAAACTTTTTTACAATGGCTTGATTAAGTCTAAACTTCAATATGGTCTGTGTTGTTGGGGTGGTACCCATTATAATAAAATTGAGCCTTTGTTAATTAAACAAAAACATTGTGTACGTATTATTTGTAAGATCAGTCGTAGAACTCCCAGTTTTTATTTTTTCAAAAATCTAAAAATTCTTCCATTAAGACATCTATACTATTTTAAGGTACTTAAACTATTTTTTTTAAAATCGGGCTATAATAATTCAAGATTGTTGGTGGATCACAATTTGCGTGTAAATAATAGAAACCTTGTAAATGTACCCAAAGTTAAAAAATCTCATTTTCGTCACTTTTTTACTGTAACTGCACCTCAGCTGTTTAATAAGTTACCTGAATCCTTTAGAAACGAGAGAATACAAATTAAATTTATAAAACAAATAAAATCCTGGCTCTTTTCATTTTCTCATGCACAAATTGAATCAATATTAATACCCATAATTTAAACTTACTTTTTATCTGTTTTCTTATTTCCTACTTTTTTATTTTATTTTTTTTTTCTTTTGTTATTTCTAATGGCTTTATTCAGATCGTAATTCATTGTACTATCCTATATTTTATTTTATTTTTTATTATAAACTTCAAATCTTTTTATATTTTACAATTAAATTAAATTCATTCTTCTACAATTAAATAAAACATTATATCAAATAATTCTACACTAATTTTATATTGTTTTTCCCCATTAATACTATTACACCTGTTATTTTAATAAAGTAAGACATTCGTCTCTTGCACTATGGCAATAGAATGTCTTTAACTATTTCATTCAGAACTTGAAGCTTAAAATTGACTAATTAAGGATATATTATGTACAAATTTTTTGATTTTTTTTTATATTTTCTAATATGTATATATATATTTGTAGTTTATAATAATTGTATTAATCTTTTACTATAATACATATATAATGTACATTTGTGAACAATTATTAATTCTTAATTCATAATTCAAATGTTTGTTTTTTTTTTTTTTTAATAGTATATAAATTAAATGTTATTTAGTATAAGTTAAAAATGTAATCTGAATTATTTTAAATACTAATTTTTAATTTGAATTAATTATTAATTTGATTAAGGATACATTGTACAAAAAATGAATTTAATTTGTATGTATTCAAAATTTGTTACTAGCTTTGTAATTCTGTTGAAATAAAGACTATTTTTATTATTATTTTATTATTATTATTATTACAGGTTACGGTTTACTTAATAAGCACACAATGTGAATGGGGCTTGTAAATAATGATATAAATTTTATAACTAGCTCTGCAGAATACTTTTTACGATGATACCAGTAAGTGAACATTTATTTTAGTTGAAATTTGTCTTGTTTGCAGTTGAAGATATAACAGAAGCTAAAATATTGCACTTCAAAAGTGCACTTGAAATACTAACGTACACGTTCATTATAAATCCGCACTAAAAACTGTAAAAATGTTACTTATGTCAAATAAATTGTGATGGTATTTGAATTGTACTATAAAAAGCGATATATAGTTATTACATCTGGTAGTTTGAAAATAAAATAATTTTTTTTAGCACTGTAGATACTTTGTAGCCAAACTCATTTACGATATTAGTTCATAAAATACGATTTTTCAATTGTATATCATACTTTAGAAATACGTTTTGGATATGATTTCTAGTATTGAATTGGATAATTTTATTAAGTCTGAATATACATTTTCAATGAAATAGAGTTATTCACTCAAACAGTCATGAAAACTCTGGACGCAAGAGCTCCTATAGAGCGCAAAAAATATTATAAGTTTTACGGATATGTTTAGGGATATATTAAGGGATATGTTTAGAGAAAAACTTGAGCAATTCATTACTCTAGGATCCGTGGAATCAAGGAACCAAATTGATGCAGAAGTCGAGCAATTCATTGTAGACGTGCAGCAAGCAGCAAAGGAGAGCACGCCATGTTTTGACTCGAAACATCACTCGAGAGTGAGCTATCCTCCAGAAATAAGAGCACTGGTTATGGAGAAGAGAAGGGCACGACGAAAATGGCAATCAACGAGGTACCCAGGTGATAAAATTATATTCAATCGCTTAAATAATCAACTAAAACAGCAAATCAGAAATATAAAAAATAACTCATTTAATAAATTCTTAAACAATTTATCAGCCGATGCTTATACTGACTACTCGCTTTGGAAAGCAGCTAAACGAATAAATAGACCACAGGTGCAAGATCCACCTTTGAAAACACAGGCTGGTAGCTGGGTCGGTAACCCAAAAGAAAAAGCTAAGATTTTTGCTGACCACTTGGCAGAGGTCTTCACAGCACCAACACAAAATCTTGCAAATGAAAATATAACTCTCGAAGTTAAAATAGATGAAGCGGAAATTTCGCATGTCACTCTAAGAGAAATTAAACAAATATGCAGACACAACCTGAGTGTCAAAAAAGCATCAGGTTACGATCTCATCAATGGCCAAATCATGCGGGAACTACCAGATCTAGCTTTGTTAAAGCTACAACATATATTTAATGCATATGTTCCGAGACATATATGTTCCGAGACAATGGAAAATTGCAGAAGTAATTGTAATACCGAAGCAAGGAAAACCGCCTTCAGAGGTAACATCATATCGACCAATATCGTTGTTACCTATTATATCAAAAATATTTGAGAAACTGCTCCTCAAAAGACTTGCCCCGATTATTGAAGAAAGAGATCTGATCCCGAACCATCAATTTGGATTCAGAAACAAACATTCTACAATTGATCAAGTGCATCGGATCACAAATATAGTGGAAAAAGCGTTCGAAGAAAAAAAAGTCTGCTCAGCAATCTTCTTAGATGTTGCTCAGGCTTTCGACAAAGTGTGGCACCAAGGCCTTGAATTTAAACTACATCGTGATTTACCAAGACAATTCTATGAAATATTAAAATCATATATGAATAATAGATGCTTTCGTGTACGTTATGCCAAAGAATATTCAGAAGTAAAAGAAATATCTGCTGGAGTCCCACAGGGAAGTGTTCTTGGTCCAATATTTTACCTGCTATATACAAGAGATATCCCACAAATTGACAACATTTTTATGGCTACCTTTGCAGACGACACTGCGATTCTTGCAGTTGACGTATCTGTCGAAAACTCCACAGCAAAACTTCAAAATGCAATGAATAAAATAAGATTATGGACCCAACGTTGGCGCATTAAACTTAATGAAAGCAAATCAACTCATATAAATTTTACATACAAAAAGATTGCAACCATTCCTATCTCAATCAATAACAAAATAGTACCATATGCCAATACAGCAAAGTATCTGGGAATGACACTCGATGCTAAGCTAAGATGGAAGGAACATATAAGAAAGAAAAAAGAAGAGCTAAACATTAGACTCAAAAAATTTTACTGGTTACTTGGGCGTGGTTCTGAGTTATCAGTACAGAACAAAATATTAATATATAAGCAGATATTAAAACCTGTGTGGACGTACGGTATCCAATTATGGGGCTGTGCAAAGAAAACCAACATTGAAATGTTGCAAAAATTTCAAAATAAAGTGCTCCGTGGTATAGTAAATGCACCATGGTACATACGTAACAAAGATCTCCACCGTGACTTGCGCATTGAAACAGTCACGGAAGAGATCAAGAAACATGCAGTCAAACACGAGCAGAGACTGCAAACTCATGTGAACTCGGAAATGGCAGCAGTTCTTCATATCGACAGCAGTATCCGTCGACTCAAGAGAACGAAACCCCACGAGCTGGTCACGACCTAAAATGGAAAATTCTACGATAATAGTTTCCTTTACGGAAATTTTTATTTCAATAATTTTCCTTTGCGAAAAAATCTAAAAAATCTTCCCACGCGGAGCTATTGCTGTAACTATCTCCTTCACGGGAAATATCATAGTGATAAAGTTCCTACACGGTAATTATTATGATGTTAGCGATCCTCCACGGAAACTATCACTATAATAATTTCCTAAAGACGCGACCGAAAATTTACGAAAAAAAAAAGTCATTAGTCGATCTTACGTAGATTGGTTATAACGGAAAAAGATAGGTGGGCTTTAGTGGGTTCGATTCCTACACTATCAAGATGCACACGCGGCTGGAGCTCTTGATGTCCTTCGGGGATTACCTCCTATCTTTCGCAAAAAAAAAAAAAAAAAAAAAAAAAAAAAAAATAAGTTTTACAAAAATATTCATAAATTCAATCTCGGCTTGAAATACTTTGATGAATTATTGAATCAATCCAGAAATTTACACTGCATTGTTTTAAAAATGGGTTAGTCGAAGCAACATTATAAACGTTAACTAAATAGATGCAAAAATTGTTTAGCTCTGGAAATACACTGTTTAAGAGAGTTTAAGTTCCTGATAATAGTAATCATTTATCACATTTAGTTAGTTGATAACCAGAAATTAGATTTTGTATATTAAAACTATTTTATAATATTTTAATTATTAATAAATAAATATGCTCCAATAACATTTAATAAATAAATATGCTCCAATAACACGTTTCATTTTATTTAACAATAATTCCATTACCTTACTTAATACACGAAAAGGTAATACTACCAAATCTCATTAGTACAAAAAAAAATTAATTAATATTATTTATAATAACTTATAACTAACTACTCAATAAAATACATTACAATCTAATTAAATAATTTTAAAAATTCAATTTAATATACCAATAATTTACCCGCCTACATACTGCATAGTATATCTTTATTAAATAAATCCTTTTTTTTATATACACACATATATAAAATTCAATTCTTCTCAATTTAACTAATTCCATAATAAACAAATAATAAATATAAGCAATTTTCAGAATAATAATAATGTAACTAGGTACGTACATATATATACATATATCTAGTATCCTTGTAATGAACTACATAAATTTTAATAATTAAATTACAATAACCAATTTAATTTTTTTCTTTTTTGTTTTTTATTTCAACCTAATTTAGTTACAAACAGAACAACAGACAGACAGAGAGTGTGAGAGAGAGAGAGAAAGATATAAATTGAAAGGAGAAATACTTTAACCATAATTATTAAATTTCATTAGATAAATTGGTACTCAATATATAAAATAAAAAATGAAAACTTTGGAATTTGGAACAACATCGAAAAGAAAACTCAATTGAATAGAAAAAAATGTTTTTCTATCAAATTATTTCATTTTTGGAAATATTTACACGTACAGGATGTCTCAGAATAAATATTTTCTGTAACATATTATCATAACAAATATTCGGTAAGTGTTTGATATAATTTCATAGTTAAGTAATTGTAATAAATAATTTAACTGTTATACAAAATGTTAGTTAACATTAAGTGGTATGAAAATGTATGTAATGTTATCTGTTATGTTAAATTTGCTTTGGTATTTTTATAAAAGGAAAATTCATTAGCATTAATGGTTCGTTTATAATATTACAGTTTGAATATTTTAGATTAATGTTAATTATAAATCTTTATAAAATAATATTTTGGCCATATGGCTTTATTTGCTTTTTTAAAAATGTACATAATTTTAATTGTTCAAATAGAAGCAATTTAAATTTTCAAAAAATAATTATCAATCTTGAATTTTTGTTAAATGTGCATATATACATATTTACATATTATGACTATTTCTTTCTTTAGCTCCCACGTTTGACCACCAAATATTCTTGGATAAAGCGGCAATTTTGATTTTGAATTAAACTCTAAATTCACTGCTGATTCAGAATCTCGCATATGTACATATATATAAACATTTCCGAAAAGGTCGTAATCTTGATTTTAAAACCAACTCTAAACTCCTTCCTAATGCACAATCTGACATATACGAAAATGTAAATATTCTGGAATATAGACGTTTTAATAACAAATAATGTTTATAAATAAAATTTATAACTGTACTTATTTTTCAATTTCTATTTTTTTTTTTCACTTTATTTAATATAAAGTTATAAATTGTATTAATTTTACCATATGGCTTTATTTCGTAGTAATATTTTAGAAAACGATATGGTTTTATTGAGCATTTGAATGGGACATAAAGACATGCTCTAAAAGATGCTATAAAGAATATGCGATATGATTTTATTTCTCATTCAAAAGTGAAATAAGGTCATTATGGCTTTATTATGTATAGGACGTTATTTCACGGGGCCAATTTCGTATATAAATAGCATGTTATAAGATTGTAGTAATAGCAGTTGCTGCATTTATACTGATGCTAATTTAGTAATGCTATATAAATGCAAAAAAAAAAATTAGTTCTGTACTTCAATTTCTCGAATACCTTCCTAATACATTACTCATTCGCTAAACTAGACTAGAATAAACTTTTGAATAGAAAAAACTCATTCCACCTTTCTAAAAAAAAACAACATAGAAAACAATAGTCTAAAGTGAGGTCTCAGAACAAAGCGTAATTATAAATATGGTGTTCTCCCCAAACGAAAGATTTTGTGTAAGCTAAAGGATCAAAACTGAAACGTAAAATATATTAATCTTTGATACTCAGACATCCTGTACAACATCAAAATAAAAAAAAATCCTTTATATTATTTTACTTTAATGATTTTTATAAAATTTATATAATAGATTTACTGAAAATTTCATATCTAGTTGGCTCATCTTATTTTTGCTCAACTTAAAGTTTATATTGTTCTATTTTTTGCACTGGTTTTTGTCTCAAATTTTTCATTTTTGTTTTTGGGCGAACTTCCAAATTTAATGTTGTACATAAAAAAAATGATCCTATATTGAAAATAGTCTTTCGTTTTATTGTTAAATTCCTTCAAAGGATATATATATATACCTTAAATACCATCATATACTAGAAAAGAAAAACAAAAGAGCATATTTATTTAAGTAATGAAATTGTTCTAGAAAACAATTCAATATTTCGTTTCCGATAGCTTTTCTGGGCGCAAAAAAGGAAAAACAAATTTTCCGATTAGAAATTAAACGAAATGGAAAAAGAAAAGAATTTATCTTTTTTTTTTTGTTTTCGTTGTTTTTTGTTCTGTATTTAAATATATGTGTATCTCAAACAACAAGAAAAACCAAAAAATGTTTAACTTAAAAAACCGAAAAAGGATAACAAGGATAATAAAATAAAAAAACAAAAATATCAAGAATTTTTCGAAATATTTTGTACACATAACTATATATATATATATATATATATATATATATGTATAAATTGGTACATATTAAAATATATACAGGTATTATAATAAAGTTAAATAATTCCGGTATATGTACCGTCATATAATCTGTTTTAAGTATAAAACAAAAACAAAATCAAAAGAAAAATAAAAAAAAAATTAAAATGGCTGCAATTAAATTTCCCACAATTATTGTTTGTTGGTACGTGTTTTTGAAAATTATATAATTTTTGAAAGAAAAATAAAGTTTTATACAAAACCAGTTATGATGGTAATAATAATAAAAAAGAAAAACAAGTAAAAAAAAAATAAAAAAACAAATACCGTTAAATTCACACAATGAAAACAATGATCGTTTTAATATTCCGATATCCTAAGGGCAATATAATAAAAAACAAATACTTGCATATATATCATACTTATAAAGTACATGTTTGTTTCAATTATATATTTTACAGTAGTACCAGATGACAATTTATTTTAGCTCATTATTTATGATTCAATAATCCAAAATAAATTTATATATCTTCATTGCTAAAGTCAATAATGAAAGTTACATTACTGAAAAGTCAAAATATTTATTAAAAAAATTATTGTAGGTAAAATGAGATTGAAGTTCGCTTAACAATTTGTTTTTTTTTTTTTATTATTATATAAATCGCAATTTTAAATTTATAAAAAAAAATCATATGAAAACTATTGAAACCAATTATCCACATTGAAAATAAATGTGACAGATTTTTAAATAAAAAACGGACAATTTGTTAACGTTCAAAAACTAAAATATAATTGATGACAAGACAATGTACTCGTAATTATAATCGATAATTTGTTTTAATATTTAAAATCATCTTACGATGTTCTTTAAAGTCTCATTTGGAAATTTTAGTGTTTGTATAATCAATCGAATATCAAACATTTTCGTTTTATTTATGTAATTATGTCAAAAAAAAGTCTATAATTCATAATACTATAATAAAAATACTATAATAATATAACACTATAATAAAAACAACAATATAATATTCATGTGATATAAATCATTAGTGGTTTTCATAAACAAGCAATATTGACAATATTTCCTATTATTGACAAGTATTTTGTTCATAAGCAAAATGTTGCAAATGTAATTTGTTCATAAACATTTCTAATATAGCAGGAAAAATGCAAACTTATAGTAGATAGCGCATGACAATTAGTTATGTTGCTGTTTTTATTTATAATGCAAAATTGTAAATGTAGAAAATTAAAATTTTAACAACTGTCAAAAGTTTTTTTTTTACAGTATTTTGTTTTTGCAGGATATGTTTATGAGAAGTGCCTATATTACCAGTCTCATATAGTAAAAACCAATAATTTAAAATAATTGCCCACAGTTTTTTTTTTTACTTTAATCTGGCAATACTTTTTATATTCAGTATCGTTATTAATAATGTCATCTTATTATCACTATCATAGTAAGTACATACACTAATAAATTAAATGTTTTAAATAAAACAGGAGTTGGGAATTAAAAAATTTTTTTAAAATTAATTATACATACAAAATGGTGGATGATATTTTAATAATATGTTAAAAAAAAAAACAAAACAAAAAAATAATAAAACGAAAATTAGAAAATTGTATTATTATAACAGAGACTGAACAAATATAATGATTATTAAATTTTTATCATTTTGATATAACTTTAAAATATACAAAAAAATTTCTACTTGTGTATGCTTTAAGTTTTAAAAAGTGATT
This sequence comes from Argyra leucocephala, assembly GCA_963942445.1. Taxonomy (NCBI): domain Eukaryota; kingdom Metazoa; phylum Arthropoda; class Insecta; order Diptera; family Dolichopodidae; genus Argyra; species Argyra leucocephala. The sequence goes on along the minus strand of OZ012681.1, from coordinate 11,994,684 downwards.
TCTATATTGAATGTGATTATTTCGATTTTCAATCTAGTTTATTCGAAATATATATATAGTAACAAGGCTGATGATGGTACTTTATATAAAGCTATACATGTAACCAAAAAAAATATGGTAGATAATAAATAAATTTGTATAAATAGAATTAAGTAATTGTGTTCATGATGTTAGGGCAAAAGCTGAGAAGACTATATTGGATAATAGGTAGATGTAGAAGATTTAAATAGTCTGTAAAGAACAAAATTGGAAATACATTCAAACATTCTGGCAAATAATTTTAAGAGGAACTAAAGGCTAAAATGAAATGTGATATGTAATATTATATATAATACGTACTACCCGAGCAGCTAAATATCACAAAAAAGTTAAAAATATGTTGACAAATATTTGGTGAATTGTCGACAAAATTTTGTGACAATTTTTATTGAAAAAAGGCCGGTACGGTTGACCCCATATGTCACAGTTTAGATGACAATTTTGTCAACATTTTATTGATAATATGTTGTGGGTTATTTTGTCGACAATTTGTTTATAATTTGTCATCATTTTGTGGCTTATTTTGTCGACAATTTGTGAGTAATTTGTCATCCATTTGTGGACATTTCTGACAACAGTTTGTGAATAATATGTTATCAATTTGTGGATTTTTTTTGTTTTTTAGTTGTGGATAGGATAGTTTTTTCAGTAATTTAGTTGTGGATTTTTAATAATAAAAACAATTTGTTTTTTATATATTTTATATTTTATTCTATCTATAATTTATTCTATAAAAATAATTAATAAACAAGTTCTATTCTATTTCAATTATTTTTTAATTACAAAATTAATTTATATTTTCAAATAAACTTTGTTGTGTTTTTCAAAATACAAATGTCAAAGCAATACCGATTCTAAAAAGTGTTGAATAGACTGATGAATTGTAATACTATATAATATAAAAATAAATAAAAAACTTTCAAACCCTGTCAACCAATTGTCACATATTGTTGACCAAAAATTGTCATGACAAATATTTGTCAATATTTTGTCGAAAAAATATGAGTGGGTATACAACCACAATTTTGTAACAAATTTTGTTGACAAATTGCAATCATGATTTTGACGACAAAATGTGCCTACAATTTTGTGACAATAAGTTGACAAAAACTTGTCATGACACTACACTACACGTAGTGAAGTGTAATTATAGAATACCCATGTTCAAACCACACCAGTATAGTATGCGAAATTTTTAACATGTAGTAAAATAACAATTTTAAATATTATAACAGTGTGTATTATTTTGTCTATATAGTTTCCTGCATATTTCTGTCAATGAAACGGAACGCTCAAATACATATACCAATTGCTATGGTCTGTTTTTTAACCTGTGTCTACCATGCCACAACCTTTGCATACAAAAATACCATGGCATAAAAAATACATTTTTAATTTAATGTTAGTCGTCTTCGCAAATAATAAGTAAAAATAAAAAAAAAATACACAATAATATAAATAAAACAAACAATTTTTTTGATTTAAAATAAGAACAAAGAACATATATAATAAAAAGAAGTCTCATCCAATACAAATTTTTAAAATATTTTTATATAGCGGGTTGCCACATTAAAACCCGTACTTTCATTTTAACTTCAAAACAATTTTTCCCTTCAAATCTTAAACGAATTACCTATCTACTTACGAATATGATATGAATATACATATATAGCTTAGCATATATAGCTTACCTAAATAAAAACTAAATATCAGAATACCAATTTGCATAGCTTTTATGCTTTCACTTGTATCCATTTATGATCCATAATTATGACCGAAAGGTCGAAGCACGTGTCGGAATAAAATTAATTTGTGAAATTAACAAGAGTTTTTTACTTTTAAAAAAAATATCAATTTAGATTCTACTGTATGTATTGAAATAAATGTACGTAGTTAAACAGTTAATAATAGAATCAATGATAGAATCACAGAATCTATAGAAAAAAATCTAAAAATAATAGTAATAAAAAAATAAAATTAACATAATCAAAAAATGTCTTTGCTTAAAATTCCAAAATAAACTTTTCAGTATATAAAAATCCATATAAAGAAATAATACACGTGCATAACATTTATGGAGATACGGTGTTAAAATTTTTTTATATTTTTTATTTTGAACCTTTGAAATGAAAAAAAAATATTGAAATATATCTACATGAATGGACTGAATGAATTATACTGTTGTATTTATTGTTTTTATTTTTTAACAAAATTATGATTACTCGTCTTTAATCTGTTCAAATTATATTTTCATTTCATTTTCTTACCCGTCCGTATGCATCTAAGTCGAAAAAAATGCTAAAAAATGCTAGAATTTATTTTGCTTCCGTAATTTATGGTGGGTTACTTTTTTTTTTAATTCCTAATAGAAATAATTAACCCCAAGGTTAACGTGAATAGTGCTGTACATTATGATATGCATGTTCTCAAACAATCCTTTATAATTTGAAAATTATATAGTGACACTCACATTGATTAAAAACATAATTGCAACACACAAAGCTTTAAACAAAAATTAAATTTTTAAAATTTTACTAACATTTCTACTCAACATTTATTATTTCATTTCCAATCCTAATTTGAAATATTTTGTATGCATTCAACTTAAAATATATTTAAATGTACTGGCAGCAAGTATAATGTACTGATATAAGCCAATTAAAGGTTTACGAACTACAAATATAATGTTTTGTTATTTGAACATTGAACTCATACGATTATAATCGACTTTTTAAGTACGTATACTTTTCTTTTAAAAGATATTCAAACCCCTTTTTCTTTTCATATTCTAATTCTGTCTTTCCTTTTTTGTGTACTTTAAAAGTGTGTTATCATTATTACAAATAAATAAATTTCAATGCAATTGTAATCCATATTTATTTGCAAATTTTGATAAAATAAGCAAACATATAAGAGCTCAAATTCTCTGTTTATTGGTTTTTCAAAAATTTGCAAAATTTACAAATATAAAAGAAAAACAAAAAAAAAAAAACAAAATCTCCCTGTAATTCTAGAGTCTAGACAATAAATTCTTTCATTTAGTTTTTAAGATTGAAAATTAATACACTAAATATTATATACATATAATAAATATAATATATTTGTCTCATTCTTAAGTTATAAATTTTTCATTTAATGTGTCAACAGATATGCATGCATACCAAACCAACAATAACAGAAGAAAAAAAAACAGTTTATATTATTATGACACTTTAAGAATTTCCTACATTCATTCAGTATTTGGCTGTACTTATGTATGTATGTAAGGAAAGTTTTGTACATACAAACTGAAATTGCATTACCCAGCAAAAATATTTGAATTCCCTTCGCAAAATTTATTTTTAATTTTTTTTTTCTGGTTTATTGTTAAAATAATATTAATACTAAACACCAAATTGCCAATCCCATAAAATTTGTTTTGATTAATTTTCGCCTTCATTTCATATATTGTACATTAAAAATACCTACACACATACACACTTACGTGTATATACAAATATCGATTTGACTCATTTTAAAAATTCTTTTATTTTGTTGTTCGGCCAACCCATTTTCTTCGTACCAAACTGATGATTCATTCATCCATCCATTCTGATGAAATACTGTATAAGAAACTGTATTTTATTATCTTCACCCTGGTATACGTACACACCATTGTGAAAATTCAACTCAACGCACAGAAATTTTTTTTTTGTTTAAATGACATAAACAAAATTGAAAGAATTAAATTAAAAGTGACCAAAGTTTAAATGAATCCTTGGTAAAAGTTTTTAATTATATTTTTTTTTTTTTTGTTTTTCAGATGGAGATTTTCATTTGATAATAATTTTCAGGTTGTTGCAGAAAAACACAAAAAAAAAAAATAAGTGAATTTATAATGAACTCAGTCAATTTGGACAACTGTCACAATTATGTCTTGTTCATTTTGTTTTAAAGTTTACATTTTTGTATTAAAGGAGAAATTTCACAAGAGTTTTTTTTTTCTTCAAAATTCTACCAATGATGGCGCTATAATAATAAAAACAAAATAATATCGGTATATGGTAGAGCTACAAGGAAATAACAATATAGCAGCTTATATGAGTGTGTTTCTGTTAATTCTCTTGTGTTCCAATAAAAACAAAAAAAAACGTTTTTTTTCCTGTTTTTTTTTTTATATTTTCAGCTTAAGGACAATAAACAAAATAAAAACGGAAAAATAAAAAGTTTCTACGAGAATAACAGGATATGTATTCGTGAATTAAGGAACATTTCATTTTATTGTAGACAAAAAAAAAAAAAAAAAAAAAAATAGATAATGAGAAAATATTTTATTGCTTGTACATAAAGCAAGAGTATAAAAACATTTTGAAAACCAGATAGACTCTTGGAAGCATAGGGTACCCACAACATTTCCATCGTACTCGATTACTGGCTACTGTTTTCACTTGCTGCCACATTATGTTTTTTTTTCTCGTTCTTGTTTTATGGTCCTCCGCCAGGTGTTCTTTGGACGACTGTGGACGACCGCGTCTTCTTGTACATTGTGGGTTCCATTCTAAATTCATTAGCGAGATGTTGTTTGACGGAAGGGATCAGATACTGACTATAATGGGTGACAAATAAATTATATTCTATCACAGAACAGCCCAAGATCTACTAAATTTTGTTTTTTTTTACACTCTACAGTAACTTAGGTAGAATCACCTTTTCGTGCTCAATTAAGTACGGTACTGCATTTTTACACTACAATCTACAATATTTCGAGTATTTATTTAACAAATTACTGGCTTATCAACTCATTAAATGTGGACAACTACTGCTATTGTCAGGAACTAAGCCTTCTTAAATAGAATTCATTTTTATTTAATTTGTTACCAGATTATACTCTCAATTATTTTTTGCCATTTATTATATCCCAATGACAAAGGGTACGGGACCTGGTCGAAAAATCCGTGTGGCGCTTAGGTTTATAAAACGTTTATAATTCGCATCTATGGAAAGAAAGCTTCATGTCATTAGATTTTCCAGGTGAAATTCTGCTCGAACAGTTTAATTCAACTATACCAACTAAATGACTGTTTGCTTGATCTGATGTTAACACTTGACCATAACCTGAGCTTCAAGCAACATTATAATAAAATAGTGAGCAAAGCCAATTCTTCTTTAGGTTTCATTAAGCGATGATCTAAATAATTTTCTGATAACTACCTCACGAAACATCTTTAGGTTACATATGTAAGGCCTACCCTCGAAATGTGCCAGTTAAATGTGGTCCACTTGACTGATATCAATCAAATTGAATCGGTTCAGCGAAAGCTTTTAGATTTCGCTTTGAGCAACATTTCCATTACGACTTCCACCTTATTCCTACCATTTAAAATCATTGACTTACAGTTATTATCTGATCTTCAAGTAATTGCAAATATGTCTTTTATTCATCACATCCTTTCGGGTAAAACGTTAGCCCAAAAATTTTAAATTATTTGTTTGAAAGAATCAATCGGATTAATCTCCAGAACCGTTGTTACACATTTCGTTCCACCTTATACTGAAAATAGTAGATTCGAGCCAATCACTAGAATGCAGGTTTTTCTTAAAGAACAACAGATTTTATGTATTTGATTTGCAAACATTTTAAGCTAACATTCGAAAAATTGTTCATATAATTTTTTAATTCTTATAACATTATTAATTCTCCTTATCCTAGCCTATACATACCGGAAGTCTGAGTGCAAAAGCAATTTAATCTGATGTGATGCAGTTAAAATTAAATTTCAAATTTTGATGTTATATCTACTAATTTAAATGTGGAGAACTATATCTATTGTAGAGTTCGCCTTCATAATAGCATAGTTCCATTTTATTTTTAGTGATAACCAAAACTCTCAACTATTTTCTATCATTTATTTTATCCCAATGATAAAGGGTAACTGAACTATAGGTCGAAAAATCCAGAAAGCATTTTTTGCCTTCATCGGGAATCGAACCTGAGACCTTTCGGTTTCAAATATTTCAAATTGATTGACATTCGTTTTGTGACCGAAACAGGACTTATCATTGGCGGCTCGAAATTTAAGATTGCCGCAACAAATTGGATTGAATTACACACAATTCCAAATAAAATATGTTATCTTGCTTCCGGATTCTGTTATGAACCCATTAAAAGAAAAAAAAAGCTATAAACTGTTCACACCTTTAATTTAAACATTAAAGACATAATATAAATAAGGTTATTAGAATGAAATTCTCTTAAATTTAAATTGTACATTATTAATATGGAGGACATGCAAAGTGCTCTATTTATAACAACAAAATGTATTTCCGCTTATCATTTTATTTTTTTCATCTTTCTCTGTAGTTTCAATCAAAAATTTGTCAGCATGATAAGATGTCAAAGCATTAACGAGTAATACTCTGGAATACAAATGAGCCGTTTCTGTTTGATTATCTGCATGTATAAGTGTAAATACGTGATCTATACATACATAAGATAAGATATATATATATAATATATATATATAGCTATATTTAAGGAATTGTCTGGAATGAATTTGCTTATAAAGAATTATAACTTTTAAAATCTTTGTTAGTGTATATAGATATACTTAATTTTTGTTCTTATTTTACGATACCCCGGTTTATGTGTTGTTGGTTCTTTCCAAAGTATTATTGTTAGAATCTTAATCGGATTTTAGTGAATCCTTTTTTAATTTTTTTTTTCTTTCTATATACTTTTATTTGAATTTAGATGTGAATACTATATTATTATATAGAATATACATTCTTATATATAACTTTTCTCTTATAAAGTTATGCAATTTATTTGCATAATACCGTTAATATTATAATATGGGATTTAAAATATTATAGTTTAAAATTATCTTGTGAAAAAAAGAGCACAATATCAAAATTACTGTAATTTGCTTGGGTGTTTGTTTTTTATGCACTTAATATGTTTAAATAAGAATTCAAATTTCAAAATTATGCATATTAAAAGTTCATTTTGAATAAAAAAAAAAATAAACAAACTTTTAAAAATGGTATAGTTTTGTTTGGATTATGAAGAGAATAACTCATCATTATCATTATTCAGTACAGTTAAATTTTTTTCTTTAGTTAAAAAACTATTTACGTCATATCGAATTGGAAAGTTCTTGTATCGAACTGCATTATTCATCTACCGAAGCTTTCCAGTACTTTAGTAGCTTTCGTACCGATCTTCTATTCGAGTCTGCCAAAATTTTCTTGAAGGGGAAAATTTGATATTTATTCGGGCCGGCATGTACTACATTATTATTTGCACATGCGCGGTTTAATATAAGTTTTTCAATTTTATTATCATCACGATTTCTAGTTCGTCGTATAAATTCTACAACTAATCATTGTAATGGGATTTGCATCTGTAATTTTCTCTGTCGATGATATTAAAGTTTTTCTTTTAAAGAAAAATACATTTTTTTTACTAGTTTTTGTAATAGTCGAGCTATCCAATCCATAGTATCGGTATCCCATACCACACCCGTTCATTGTATGGGTTCATTTTTTATTTTCACATATAAGTACGATAGATTTTTTTGAGTATTTTAGGCAAAACATTGTTCTATACTATTTTCAATATTTATTTAGAACGACCATATATTTGATATCGCGCAAGGAGCTGACAAGTGTTTAGGGTATATAAGTCGATGTAAAACTGTCCTTTAACCTTTGGAACTTCTTAATATATCTATAAATAATTTATACGTAGATATGATACAAGATGGAATATAATACACATTTGTGCTGGCGCTTCACTTACAGCCTTAGACTACCTTGACCGCATTCAAAATCACGATATTCGTCTAATTTTCGACCCAATTGTAACTTCATCGCTAACTTTTCTTGGACATAAACATGTAGCCGGAGCACTTTCTCTGTTTTATAGATACTTCGTAGATGTGAACAAATGCTCAGCGGAAATCAAAGCATTGCTTCCGCCTCTTAAACAATTCCAACGCGAAATAAGAGTAGCCGCAAATGCTCGCCCCTGCACTTTGGAAATTCCAAGATGGCATAAAATAGGTTATGCAATTTCGTTTATAGTTCGTATATATTACTTCTGATATGTTTCCACGTTTAATTTATAATTTGCAAAGATTTAAAGAAAACATTAATACCTTTAGTTTTTATAAAAACTTGTTTTCAAGCGTTAGAGTAAAATTTTTGTATAATAGGGAAAATATTCGAATATTTTCACTATTATTAATAGCTTTATTTTTCAGCTTCCTAATACTAATCTATCATACTTATTTCTTCCTAATTTATCAAATCCTATCCCATCGCAACCAAGCGGTACGTAAGTGCTAAAGGTATTTTTCTAACGCTTTGGTAGTTTATAAAAAAAAATTTTGTGCTACAGTATGTTAAAGATAATCGGATTAGAAAAATAATGTAAGAAATATCTACCACAGCTCAGAAAATATGCAAAGTAAAGCAATGTTTTCTGTAGAGGTGTTTTTTTTTTAAAGTCTGATACCCAACCCAAGCAATTTTATCTTGAAAAATTTATCCCAAAATTTATGAATTGTTACACATGTTTTAATCTTTAATCGTTAAATTTTAACTTGGTGATCGTAAAAGGCAATAACAACTCGAGGGTAATTTGGTACAAGAAGAAATTCACCTTGAGGGTACATTTTAACGTCATAGGATTTACATTTTATTTATCAACATTCATTGGTAAACCTAGACATAAGGTTCGCTATTGAAAAGTGTCTTAATCTTCTGTGTTGGCTACCTGGTTGTCTCATCAGTTTTTCTTCCAGTGAATTTGGGTGGTTTCGCAACCGCGTCCAATATATTTTGGTTAAAGCTGTTATTTCCTCTTTCACAGATCTCACTTCCAAGCCTTTTCCAATGACTGAATTTCGAACGCGTTGAAAAATAAATATGACATATTTTTGATGTCTTATGCAAAAAAAAAAACAAAAACAAATGCAAACATAATTCTATCAACATCATTGTTAACCTCAGACTTATATATAAGTATACTATCAACTTAATGAAAACATAAATTAATTTTGTATGAAACAAAAAGAAAAAAAATTCCTAAAATTCTACCTGTTTTCACCTGAAATAAAAGTAACAAATATTATACTCAACTCAAGTACATAATTGACATTTTCACCTTTATGTTGAAAACATAATAAAGTAATTTTATACTATTCCCTCTTGTATATCTAATTGAAGACATACCGCTTTATGCTATATTATGTACAATGTACGTACATATCTTAATTACAGCAGCAGCAGCAGCAGCAAAAAAAAGGCAAACAATAAAAACTTGGATAGGCACAATCTTTAAAAGGTTAATTTTTAGATCGTATCTTTAAGATAAGAGTATTTTCTAAAAATTTATAAGGAAATTTAAACTAAAAAAGATTGAAAAACTATATTTTTTCTTCTACTAGTGACACACATATAATATGCACCTTTTTAATTTTTAGATTAAATGATAAATTTGCCCTTTTTGACCTTTTACCTTCTGCCACATTAATTTAGACAAATCTGTAAGTGTTTTTTTTTTATTTTTTTTTTTTTATAAATTCTTGGACCGTTTAGCTATATTATAACAAATGTCATGTTTACTAAGCTACCGTTCCATTTTTTTTTGTTTTTGTATATGTGTTCTTTTTCGAAGCAACTGGTGTATGCATCTGTAAATTTATATTTTCCTGTTGAATATTTGCTTAAAGTAAAAAAATAAAAAAAATTAAAAAAAAAAAAATAAAAACTAAGAAAATTTAAAAGAAAAAAAATAAAGGAAACCAAAATCGTTACTAACACTTTATTCCCTAGACGCGACTGAAATTCTAGAAAAAAAAAAAAAAAAATTAAAACAAAAAACGTATATAGGAGTAAACAAAGATGTTAGTAAGTTATTAGTTTTTGGATTATGTAAAATAACAACAAAAACATAACTGTTTTTAGATAAATTTACTTGATTTTAATGGTATGAGGTTGTAATTGTCATGTTCATTTTGAGAACAAGTTTGTGGTTAGAAATTAGTAAGTACGATTTTGTGGGGTATTCCGAATTTTTATTTTGGGTTTTGAAAACTGAAGCAATTTTGAGTATTAGGTATTATAATGTGGGATATAATAATAGGTCTGTATGTTGATTTCCAAATTTATATAAATTTGGGCAAATTTATCCAAATTTATGTATGTTTACTTTTTAATTGGCATGTTCTTTACAAATTTTTGAATAATAATTTAAGAGAATTTATGGTTTAAAACGTGACGTTGATTTTACAAATAAAATTTCTAGTTATAAAAATTTGTAAAAATTTGCTGTCAACTTTTTGTTGTTGTTTTGTTACTGTCAAATTTTTATTATTTGTCAAGCCAATATTTTTCATTTTAAATAAAAAGTAGTCTAACAAACCTTAAAATTTATTTTTATAGTTTTTACTGGTAAAAAGACCAAAACCGTGAAAAATTATTTAATTTAATTATCTACGGCCTATATTCTGATAGTCATCTCATAAAAATGAAAATGACAAATGTCATATCATTTAAATGATTTTTTAAGATTTCGATAGTCGGGAAAAATGAAATGAAATTTCAAATTTAAATGAGATGATTTTTGTTTTGAAAGGGGCAACACTTTTTGTTTTGACGTGTTTTGGATATAATTAATAAAGAAAGAAATTTTATTGCGAAGAAAAAAGTGAAGTAAAAGTAAAAAAATATAAATTTTTTTTTATACTTATCTTGATACGTAATGAACATTATTGACATTTTGGTTTTTGGACAATTTTTTTGTTCAAAGTCTACGGTCCCGACTTCTGAACCGCGGAACAATCCAAAATTTTTTTAAAAATTATTTATAATAATAATTAATAACATTTTCCCAAAAAAAATACAATTTAAACCGGTGATATAGAGTTTCGGCCCCAATTCCTAGGACCTCGGACCTATTGTCTTCATCACATTTAAGGTTCATTGTACTGATAACAAAAAAAAATTAAGGTCTTCGGTCCCGACTCTTAGGACCACTTGTTTGCATCGTGCCTATGAGCCATTTTACTGAAGACAAGTTAAAAAAAAAAAATTAAAAGAATTTGTGAGGTTGGACCTGGACCTATTTTTGCTGAAGGCTGCTCAATTTTTTAAACTTGGCCTTTTCCACCAGTCACCATCTCGAAGATTTCTTTACTTTTTTCATGTCAATTAAAACAAAGTTATAAATTTAAATAAAATACTTACGACTTTTTTGTAAATCCATTTTTTAAATTTTAAATAACAAAAGTTTTCAAACCAACATAAGCCGTTATTTAACAATTTCAAAATGACCAAATTTGTCATTTTTTCCGAGTATATCCATAAAACGCGACTATCGAAATTGGCTTGTTTTCATTTTTTATGATTTTTTACGGCTATTGAAATCGCAAAATTTGTTTTTCATAAAAAATGACAGTGAAATGACTATCAAAATATGGGCCTACAACAAAAACATTCAATATTTCTGTCAAAATTTGTTAGAAAATTATTAATCAATTCTAATTTAAAAAAAATTTATAACCTAAAAATTTGTTATTTTTGACATAAAAGAATTTATAAATTTATTTGAAAAATTTGCATATTTTTATAAAAGAGAATATTTTCACTGTTCTCACAGAAATTGTAACCATATGATTTTCCTCTCATTTGAAAAATTTTGCAAATAAAAATAAACATACACATACAACTATTTTTCATGTAAATTTACTCCTAAATTTCTGTAATTTATAACGGTATAGTTATTATTATATTCCTATCTAATTAGTATATTGTTTATAGTACAATGCATACTAATTAATAGTAATACGGCTCAATAGGATGGCCGCTGATTATTTATAGTTATTAATAATAATTTTTGAATTTAAATTGTAACTATGTAGAGTCTACTTAAGTTTAATATGTCTTAACTTCCAATAATACCAACCAGAGATTTAAAAAACAATTTATTTACAATTAGCAAGCAATAATACGCCACGAAAAAATGGAATATTGTAATAATTAGAATAATGACTATCAATTTGTGAAATGGAAAAAAATAAAAATGCTTGGAAAAATAATAGTTTAAGTAGATCTGATAAAAAATATTTAGAAATAAAGGGGATAAAAAAATATCCTTCTTGAACATACGATTCAGAAAAATAACAAAGCGCTAATTAAAGCATTTGAAACACTGAAACGAATAAGAAGAGCTTGTCCTATGTTGAAGATGTGGCAAGTTAGACCACAACTAGAAAATTTGGCATAATAACTACATATCAGTTTTGGCTTTTCTAACAATGATTCTTCAAGATTTTCTATTTCTTGCTAATTTGTTCCAATTGTTTGCTTCCTCAGGTTCGCCTTTAATAATATTTATTGATCTATTGGAGACTAGTAGATACATATACTAAATAGTGATTAAATATTAGCCATAATAATTCATTTTCTTCAAATATATTTATTTTTGTAATTTCACACAATACGTCAATTTTGAAATCCTATTTTTACCGTGTAAATTGTCACAAAAAAAATGTATTGTGGGGCTGACAGTATATAAATAAAGTAGTGAAATAATTTTTCATTTGTATTTTTATAAGATGGGAAATGCCCTAGTTGCACATATTATTTGATAATGTCATGTGGTACCAAATATATCTATGTTTATGTACTTATGTATAATATAAAATAAAACTATTTATCAGGATAATATAAAAAAAAAAACAAAAAAAAAAAATAAAAATTTAAATTGATTTTATTATTTTTTTGTTCCTGTATTTCATATGGCGCCATCCTTTAAGATATTTTGTCTGAGAAGGTTTGCATAAGAATAAAAAATAAAAACTTTAGAATATTTTTTTTTCTTTTTGTCTCTTTTCATCTTTTTATAGTGAAGGTGTATGTGTGAAGCTTGATGCTAATATTTTTAGCAAAAATTTTGAATGAAAAATTGAAAAAATCCAATATTAATATTATTTTTTGCCTCCTCCATATAAGTCTAACTTTGTGATAATTGATTGTTTTTCTATTTTATGTATGAAATATTTATATATAAATACATATATATATATATATATATATATATATATGTATATATAATGAATAATATAATATTGTGTTTATTGATGTACAATAATATAGCCAGCCGGGTGGGAATGAATGTATAGTTTTCTATTATTTTCAGATACGAGTAAAATTTCGTTAAATATGTGTTATTAATATTAACTTATTAAGGATAATATATTTATATTGAAAGTCATTTTGAGATATTTAAACATATATATAAATATATATAATGGCCTACATTAATTTTGTTAACTTTTTTTTTTAAAGATCAAGGAAATAAAACAATGGTTAAAGATATGAAGAAAAAATAAAGATTAGATAAATATAAAATTTTTAAATTGTAGGAAATTTTTTGTGTTCAGTTTAGGGATTTTTGCTTTACCCATTAGACTGGAATTAGTCAAAGGAGTGTTTTTTTTTGTTGATGGGTATATTAAACGAATTACTTCAACGAAAAACGAAAATAATACAATTTTAGTAAATATCAAACGAAATAGTCACAGAATTATAAATTTTAGTTTACAAACAAAAATTGGTTACATCCTAGCCGAATAGGGCTATACATCCTCTGATAAGTGCATTTCTTTTCCATTTAATAAAATTAAATCATATGCTGCTGGACAAGCCGGATTTCTCCGAGTTTCTTAAAATTTATATCTCCTTTTGTCCTGCTCTTCATTTTACATATTTTCCATCATATATTAACAATTGGTAGCTATCGTGCTAATGTCATTATAGTTCCAAAAAATGCTAATCCTTCTATTAATGATTCCCGATCAATTAGCATATTGACCTGTCTATCTCAGGTGTTCTAGTACATTATGCACAGACAAATAACTCAATATGTTGAAGCTAATAGTATTTTGTATAATTTCACAGACTGGATTAGAGAACAGCACAGCACATCATCGACGTTGCTTGAAATCTCCGATAATATGTACATGGAAATGGGCAAAAAGCAAAATCGAAATGGATTATGATTGGAAACTATAGAATATTAATGTGTTATAATAAATCTATATAGTTATTTTGAATCTTAATATCTCTACCATTATAATTTGAAATAAAATGAAAATTGCAAAATCAATCAGGGCAGTATGAAGCAATATTCAGCAACCTAAGTGGTAGAGAAAATAAAAAAAAATCAAAATCTAATTGCAATTATTGATAAATACACAATTTTTTTTAATAAAAAGGAAAATTTCATTTTTTTTTTCTACTATACACCAGAATTGGCACAAATCAGAAAATTTGTTAAACAACACGAACACAAAAAACAAAATATTTATTTTTTAAATCAATAATTTTAAAACTTATTAATTTTTATTTAACCTAAAAACACAATATTTTTACTAAAATAAAAAAAAAACACCATTAAACAAATAAATAAAATATATTTCCAATTGCGCTATACAATAGGGTAAAATTATTTATTCAGTTGAGTTTCCATCAAAATTAAAAACTAAAATCGAATGACCTGCAATTCTAAATTTTCTTGAAAAGAACAACAATGAAAAATAAAAGAAAAATTAAATTTATTAATTATTTTATGATCAATAATAAAATGAAGGGAGATTTTTAAAGTGAACCCCCACCACCACACTATAACTTACTAACTCTTTTTATACAATATTGAATAAAATTTTACTATACAAATTATTAAACAGCACTATATATCCAAATACAATGCAATTTACCCCCGATAAAGTTCAGTAACTTTAATTTGGGTTATTTTTTTTTTTTAAATAAGTCTTGGACTTGGAAAAATATTAATTATTAAAAACAAAAACAAAAATTTATTTATTTGTCCTCCAAATACCATAATAAATGTTGTAACTGTAATAATAATAATTGTTTTGTTTGTATGCAATTTTATTTTATATTATTTTATTATTGTTTGTTTTTTTTTTGTCTGCATATATACGTTATTAATATAAATGAATTAAAAAGCAATTCAATTTAAAATTAATATTCATTCTTAGTTCTTTTAAGTTTATTTTCTTATTCAATATAAAAAAAAAATATAAAATAAATTCGAATAAAACAATATTTTTTATTAAAATTCGTTTTTTAACACTGTAAATACGATACAACAACGACCACCACTAGAGAGTATTCCAGTACAGTACAATATTATTGCTTGTTGTATTTACTACATAACTAATGGTATAATTAAAATCAACATTGGTTGCAATCAGCAATGTTATAATATAATTTTTTTTTTTGTTCCACTTCATCAATAAACAAACATGAACTCTAAGAAAATTATTAATAATAACGACAACAACAACAACAACAACAAATAAATTGAATTGTGCTGTTGTAGGTATTATTGTTGCTATTACAGTGTTTGTATACACAAATGTGTAATATCTTTTTTAGAAATGCATGTAGTAACAACACATTGAATTAATATGTTGCATTTATAATATTCAGGAATTCTAAAAATTTTCTTTATGTTGTTTTTTTTTTTTTTTGCTATTTTTTGTTTATGTAACTCAATTGTAGTTTTAGATTTCTATGCCGAAATGGTATAAAATTAATGATTTAAGTTTTGTATTCAATACATACGATTATGAATCATTATTGGGTTTATTACCTTTTATATTTTATTTATAATTGGTATTATTTTATCAAATAAAGAAAGTTAGTTTATTATATGATTACTGCCGCAGCTTAGTTCGACTCAATTTCCGTTAGAAATGTGTCTATTTTCAGCTAGAAACTTTAGAAATATTAATGCGAAATTTGTTCTTTGTGATTGATCAAAAAGTTTGTAATAGGATCCGATTTTAATTATTTATTTATTTTATTTTGTATTCACCTCAAGTGAGCTAAATTATGGCTCATACAGAGTGTAATTCAAATTATTGTGATTGAATTTGATTAATATGTGAATTTTTGTGATTTGTATAGCTTCGATCATATTTATTGTAATTATGACGGTAGAATTGGAGAGTTTGAAAAAAAAAAGAACAAAACTGTATGTAAAGCAGAATCTATCTATCTAATGTTTCAAGAAACTATGAGTGCAGTTATATTAATATTAACTTATCTGTTTTCAATTCTATAGCTAAAAAATTATTATTTTATTTATTTATTTATTTATTACGCTCCATAAATTGTACAATTAATTCTTTTAAAACTATTTACTTAGATACAGATATATAATTATCTTTACTACAGTTGATTTGTATTTTTTTATTTTTATTTAGAAATTTTCGAGTTTACTAGTATAAATTTAAAGGAAAATTGGAGATGAAAAACCTTTTTGAATTTTTGTTTTGTAAAACTTAACGCGCTAACTTAAACAGTAAAACCTACCTACGAACTGAACTAGCCTAATTTTTTTAACTTAATTTAAATTTCTGATCAGAGGATTTTCTGACATGAACAGTTCCGAGTGGAACTTTACAGTTAAATAACTTATTTTTTCTAAAATTGTATCCATGCTGGCTTTAACATGCAGCTTTTTGGTTGAATACCATATGGGAAGATTGTATACAAGTTTCAAAAGTTTATTTTGCGCAATTTCCAATTTTTTAATATGACTAGCTGCACAATTTCCCCAGACTGGTGCCGCATATAACATTATTGGTTGAAAAATTACCTTAATAAGTAACAATTTGTTTTCTGTGGATAAGATTGATTTTCTGTTAATAATGGGATACAACATGCGAGTACATTTGTTAATTTTATCAATAGTGATAGAAGTTTGCTTTTGAAAGGTTAGCCTTTTATCTAAGGTAATGCCTAGGTATTTAATAGTATCGGCCCAGTTAATTTTGTCATTTTGCAGTTTTAATGGTATAGAAGGTAAAAGAGAGGCTTTCCTTTTTTTCGTAAAACAAATTGATACTCTTTTTGAAGCATTAATTTTTACTCTCCATTTTGCATAATATCTAGAGAGCTTGTTGAGTGAATTTTACAGGTTTGTTAATATGTAATTGGGATTAGTGCCAGCAGAGTAAATTGCAGTGTCATCAGCAAATACTGATATTTTTGTAAACTCTAACCTAGGGATATCTGCAGTGTAAGTGTTGTACAGAATTGGGCCAAGTACTGAGCCTTGTGGAACTCCTGCTTTCATTTCATACAAATTGGAGGATGTATTATTCAAAAATTATTATTAAACTATGTCAAGATCAATAATTAGTCCAAAATGTTTGGTAATATACGGCCCTTACATATAATTCATTGTTTGTACACACATATGATTCCAAAACTGATTCAAAAATTAAACCCAGCCCCTTATACCATTTTTTGTTTATTTCGACATGCCTTCTTTTGTTCCGCGGGTGATTGGTATAATTAACTTTTGTTTTTGCACACCTCTGAATAACTCTTGACATTAATCTTAACCCTAATAATTACAAAATCAAAAAGATGATATACATTCGCTGTGTAAGAGGGTCCTCCGTCGAGTCCAAAAATAGTATCGTTTCAAGAAATGATATGGTAGTTTTGTATAGAAAAAATGTTTGGGTGAGATCGAAAATGTAATATTGAAGTTTTAACTACAATCTATGTTCCATAACGAACTACACAGAATGTAAATAGTTCAAAAATGCTTGTCTCGCTTTGACTACGAAGAATGAAACAGAATATAAACATTTTAGAATTAATTATGTTATATAAAGCAAGTTATGGAACATACTACATTGTAGTTAAAACTGTAATACTGCATTTTTGATGTTACTATTCATTATGTGGGTAATGAAGTGAGGTTTTTCCGAATTATTCTGATCTTAAAGTAAGTAGTTTCCGATTATATCTGGTCTTTAATAGTTTAGTAGTTTTAATTTGGGGTTTATATCAGTTGTGAAACTTGGAAAATATTTGTAAACACTAGAAGCAGCATCAGTACAATCATATTTAAAATGGCGCGTACTAAAGCAAATTTGGATTGTATAATGTAATTAGTCTCAAACAAATTAATTAATAATTGAGAAAAAGAGAGCAGAAAAGACCAGACACTCCAAAAATAAAAATCTATACAAGACAATTTTCGAAAATCGGTCTTCATTGGAATCCATAAAATAATAGAATTACGAGTAGACCATGCACCGCCTGGAAAAGATGATTTCTTTTAGGACTGTATTTTTGAAGTATTCTGAAACTTAGCCTTAAATCACACTAGGTGCTACTACAAAAATTTATGTTCTATGAATTGATCCTCCCTCCGCAGAAGAAATTATGAAACAAAGAAAATAATATATGAGTTTGAAAGAATAATTTTTTTTTTAATAAATACGACTAGGAATCAGAATTAAATTTTTAAATATATTATTTCACATTTGTAATTTTACTGTGGTGACATATATTGCGGTTCTGGGTACATATTATATGAAGATATAAATGTATAATATACCAAAATCATATTTTTTAATATAGTCAAAAAATTGTTACCATTAAAAGTGTTTCTCTATAACATTATTAAAGACTTTGTTTATTTTTATGAGTACAAAAAAAAATGTGTGCATTACCCAGCCGCCACTTTAAAATATTTTCAAAATTTGTCTGCAACAAAAAACTATACAAAATTACCACCATCATTGTGTGATTGTATATTAATAATATAATAATGTTTATATAATATTATACATATACCTATTAAAACTGCAACATTTTACATTTTACATTTATACATCAATGTAGACATGTAAAATAATGTACATAACTTTTATATAGACTTTTATTTTATATTAAAAAATTTATTTTGATAATGGATATCTACATTGAAATATTTTAGGACCTATGTTGTTAAATTTCTATATGAAATAAATTTTTATTTTAGTTCAACACAAGTTGGTTGTCTGGCAATGTAGTTCGAGTGTATAAATTTAACCAAGAAGAAAAAAATAAAAAAAAAATAAATTTTTTTGTAGACTTTTGTAGATTTTTGTAGAGATTTTGGTATAATAAAGAAATGAAAAAAAAAAAAAAAAAATAAAAAAGAAAAACTTCTTGACCTCATAATATATGCATCTATAGGTTAGCTAACTAAACTAAAACTTAGTTCTTGTAAATTTGTAAAGTTGACTGGCTGGGCTTTTTATCTAGCATTTTAGAGTAAAGAACATGGACAAAATTAAGAATTTTTTTTTACTATTTTTTTGTGTTTGTTTTTTTTTTCTTTTATTAAATGAAAAGAAATTAACACAGAGAACATAATGAAATTTTAGTTTTCTCTTGTTACTGTAAATTGTGAATTTATGTAAAATTTATTAGTTCAAATTTACAGAATGGCATGAAATTAATTAAATGGAATTTTTGTCAGAGTAAATCTCGAATATTATAAATAGTATAATTGTGGACAAAAAATGTTAAAGTATAGAAATAGTTCAATCTAGCAAAGTACACTGATACGCACGGAAGATACTAGAAATATGGGCTTCCCTAATAAAAATTATTACCTGAAGAACGTAGTTTTTCAACTGAGAAAAGGAGTAATTTAGTACAAAGATGCAACAATTTCTTTGATCATCTACAAAGATTACTCGAACTAATTTCTATTATGAGTTCAGAACAAATGCAATTCAGCGATACGATTTGTCTTTCTAATCTACTTCACGATTATTTGTGCGAATGACAAGACAACTGATAAAATCGTAACATTAGAATACGACTAAATAAATCTCCAAAAAAACTCTCCAATTAGACAAAGCCTTTAAAGACAGGAATCCCAAAGGCAAAATACCTAAAAAGTAAATCCTAGAGACAAAATGTACAAAAATACCACAAAATCCCCAATTAGACAAAGTCTCCAAAGACGGGAATAGGAATCCCAAAGACAAAATCCATAAAAATTAAATTGCCAGAGACAAAGTCTACAAAAAAAAATCCCCGAATTTTGTTTTCAGTAGCCTCTGTTGGATATGTAAGAAATATTTAACTAAAATAGGAAATTTTCATTTAGAAAAGATCATAGTTGCGAATCTTTGTTAAACAGTTACAAATCGGAAAATATCTACACATGACAATAAGGTCATAGCTGCGGTATTTTTGGATTTGACAAGAGCCTTTGAAACGGTAGATAGAAATATACTACTGCAAAAAATGGAAAGTTATGGTATAAGAGATATTGAGTTAGAATGGTTTCGCTCGTAATTGTCTAACAGAAAACAGAGGACAAAATTTAAAGATTACTTATCTGATTATGTTGACGTAAAGCTTGGTGTACCACAAGGCTCTGTACTTGGTGTTCTGCTGTTCTTAATTTATATTATAATGACATAGAATTAGTCATACTGTGAAAATGGTTTGGTTTGCAGGTGATGCGTTACTTTATGCTGTTCCTGATACTGTCGAAGAATGTATACAAAAAATTAACAGTGATTTACGTACTTTAAGTATGTGGTTTCAAATGGACAAACTTAGCTTAAATATCGCAAAAACAAAATGTATGATATTTAATGGAGAAACAAATGACCATATTAAAATGGATAACGAGATAATAGAAAAAGTAGAAGAAATAAAGCATTTAGGTGTTATTGTAGATAATAAGCTAGATTTTAAGAAACACGTTGACTACATTTGCAAAAAAATATCTAAAAAACTTTATTTTTTTAAAAAAAATCGGAAACGGTTATCAATGGCAAGTGTAATACAACACAATCATAAAACCTCATTTCGAATATTGTTCGACCATTTTGTTTATGGCAAATAATACCAGCAGGATTAGGCTTCAAAGGTTACAGAATAAAGCAATGAGGATGACATTGAAAGTGAATTCATATACTTCAAGTAAATTTATGTGAGACGCCTTGAGATGGTTAAGTGTGAACCAAAGAATTATAATAAAAGTATTAGTAATTGTTCATAAAATGAAAGTTGTTAAATATCCTAATTATTTATGTGTCAGATATTCACAACTATAATTTAAGAAATGTTAATTGTTTTAGATTAAACTTATTTAGGAATGAAAAACCTAAAAATATGCTTCTTTATAAAGGTTTGAAGCTTTTCAATGAATTACCTTTTGAAATTAGTTGTGAAACAAATACAAATAGATTCAAAAAGAAAATAGTTGAATATATAAGATGTAGTTTTAGGTAATATTATGAATTAAAAAAAAAAAAAAAGAATAATAATAATAATGAAAATAATTGTATAATAGTTAAAAATAGTTAGATTAGCTAAATAAAAAAAAAATAAATAAAAAAAAAAAAAAAAAAAAATTCTTCATTTATATTTTGGAATCACATTGCGGATACTAGACATACCACTATGACCTTTGGTTCCCCTCAAAGAAACTAGAAACATCCCACAACCACTATGTTCACTTTGGTACTCTTTTTTTACTTCATTTTGATTTTACTAAAAATATTTACCGGCATCATTTCTTCACATTAAATTTCAATCACACTCTGTAACTATATACCGAGTCCATTTTATGTTTTTAGTTTTCATAACCAAAATAACATAAAAACATAGAAAGAATTAGGCGAGGCCTTAATTGTTATATTGGAGCATGAACTTGTACTTTTAATCATTTTTCATTGTTTTCATTTTAAATACTTCAAAAAAAAAAAACAGAAGAAAAATGTGAATCAGAAAAAGAAAAAAAAACTTTTTTTTCTAGGCCCTAACGTCAAATAAAAAAAAAAAAAAAAAAAAAATGAAATAAAAAATTTCATAGAAACCCTAAAAAAAAATTGCCTTTGGGTAGTTGGGAAAAAAAAGTTATAAAACAATAACAAAAAAAAAAAAAAAAAAAATATGTTAAGTTTTTCTTGTTCATTGACCGAACCCTATGGACTGAATAAGCCAACAAACGGTATTTCGTT
This sequence comes from Argyra leucocephala, assembly GCA_963942445.1. Taxonomy (NCBI): domain Eukaryota; kingdom Metazoa; phylum Arthropoda; class Insecta; order Diptera; family Dolichopodidae; genus Argyra; species Argyra leucocephala. The sequence continues at coordinate 11,972,788 of OZ012681.1, read as the reverse complement.
TTTTTTTTCTGCCATTTTGGCAGCACAACACACACAGTACATAATTTATGCTTTTCTTTTTCTAAGTTTAAATTTATTTTCCTTTTTTTTTTATTCTCTTCTTTTTTTTCTGTTCTGGTGCACCCTTCTTCGCCTTCTTGCAACGTACATCATTTCCTTTTTTTTCAAATATTTAAGTTTTCTAATGGAATTTTTGCATGTTGGTAACCACTGTATTGCTCAGTGGTGCAGCTATAATTTATATTCTCTTCTATAGTAAATTAAATCGTATAGAATTATAAGAACTTGTGTTCGTCTGCTTCTCGAAATTCGATGAAATCTGATAAACAGTCGTACTCAATTTCATTATGAATTGCTTTCCATTATATTTTGAATTTTCAATCAATGGGACAATATAATTTTTTTTTATTGATTTATCTTAGACAACAATCACAGATCTAAGATTTTTTTTTAAAATAAAAAAGAATTAATTTAGTTTTAATTCTGGCGAGGAAAAAAAGAAATTCTGTACTTTGGTGAGTTGCAGCAATTTGATAAATTACAATTTTTCTATGTTAAAATGTATGTGTATCTTTATACATGTAGTCAAATTTCTAATTGTAGTCTGAAATTGAAATTTAAAAGTAAATAAAAAAATATTTAGTTTCGCTACGTCTCTTTTTAAATATCTATCATTTGAAAGAATAATACAAATCGATTGTGAAATGGTTCAGATATTTGTACTGTACTTTTTTCAATTTACAGATTGAATATAATGATTTGAAATGTTGGATACGAAGTAGAGAGTTAGAGGGTAGAGGGTTTCATCATGATTTGCAATTATTCTATCTATTCTTTATTTTTTTGTTTTTGTTCTTTATCTCAATTTGTTCTTTAAAAACAACTAAAATTAATTGTCTAGGTTAATAAACAGTAGACAACTCAAATATTATCTATGGAATGTTATGCAGTTTTATGTTTTAAATTCTGACGTTATTACGAATTATCAGTGGCTTGAATCTTTTCTATTGATAATTCTACTGGTAGCACCTAAGCGATCACTTGAAGCTTCTTTATCATATCATAATAGGTTTCCTAACTTACTGGCAAATATTTCGCAGCCGAAGGCGGGGCTGACGAATTCTGCTACTGCTCTTAACATGGTTTTGTTCACAACATTTTAAAGTCAAGTCATCTGATTTCTACTGATACTTCGCTTTATTTGGATAGCTTTATGAGGATACTCCACACTTCTGTTAAACCTTTTCATAGATATTTGGATACTGAGGATACCAGCTTTGGGTACTTATAATACACAACACTTGTGTTTGACATTTTCATAGATATTTGAATATCATTTTGGGTACTTATAATAAACAACACTTGTGTTGAACATTTTCTTGTTTATTTTAAATCTAATCACATCAAACCATATGGAAACGAAGACCAAAAGAGGTGTCGGGAAACTAAATTTTATTTCTGTCATTAAGAAGAGGTTAGCTGCAATGCATTTGATATGCTATCACCCCTTTGATATGAATGTATGCTTTACTAATAAATTGTTTTGCATGGTCCTATATATGCATACGGAACTCATTTGTGCGTGAGGAAAATTCTTTAATTATACTTTCTTTTTATATTTTCTTTTTTTTTTTTTAACTCTCTTTGTGTTTTTTTGTTTAATGAACTTTTTTTTTTGGTTTTTTTTTTTTTTTTTTTAAAAAGAGAATTATTTCTTTTTGAAAAAATTAATTTAAATTTTAAATGAAACTTCAATCGAATAGCGAGGATTATAATATGTACGGATGTATGTATGTATATGTATATGGATGTGGTTATTTGTAAAAAGATTTAAAAGTAAAATGAATGGTTTATGAGAGAAATAAGTCGGGTTCTAGAGATCATAATATATATAAAAAAAAAATTCTAATGGAATGGAAATTAAGTTTAGTTAAAAAAACGAAAATTTAATTTAATTAAGAAACTGTTAAATAAATGAATGAAAAATGTTTCACAGCTTCTGCTATTGATTTCGTATATTTTCTCGTAAAGTATACATAGTTAAAAAATTTAATGAGATACGATTCAAGTTATATTTAAAATTTTGTTAACGAACCATGGCCATTTGCGTGTGTGTGTATGTTTTTTTTTGTTTTGATAAAGCATGACTGTAATAGAAGCTCTTTCTATAAAATCACTGTTCCATACTCAATACAAGCCATGAATTTTTTAATTGTACATAAATTTAGGAATTACAGTATACGAAATAGAAAGTAAGAGATTAGAAATAAAAAATATTATAAAGTTAAACACTTGTGGTTCAATTGATAAAATACTGAATTGAATTGAATATTCGGAAGAAAATGTGTTTTTGTAGTGAAAAACTTCAAGTGAAAGTGGACAGTATCTAAGACTTGTCAACTGCTTTATTTGAAATAGAAAGTTTGTTAAAATTTAAAAAGTAGACATTAAAACTCTTTTCATTTGATTGTTGTAAAACTTTAAATAATCTCAAGTTGTGCAATTTGTTAAAAGCATACCTTTTTGACTAACTCAAATTAAGAGCATAATTTTTGTCTGTTTTTTAAATGTTGAAAAAAATTGATTAAACCAACTTATTTCGTCCATTCTGCCACAGTAATAGGTTCATTCAATAGCAAATTATTTTCGATTGGAATCACTTGCAATCATGTTTTTTTGTTCAATAACTTTCAATCACTTTCAATCACGATTTGGAGGGGTAATTTGTGATTGAAACTGATTTTTTTTTTGTTCAATAGACGTGATTGAAAATGATATTTTCTGATCATTGATTGGAATTGAATGTCAAAGTTTAATTTTGAAAATTATTTTGACGCAAAGTATTCGGCAAAAGTTAATTATATTTATTTTTTTGAAAAAAAATTTGAGAAAAAAAATTTAAAATATTTTAATAAAACATTTTTAAAATTTAAATTTAAATAAAAATTTTTTTAAATTAAGTTTTTTAAAAATTTTCATCCATTTTTTTTATAAACAAATTTTGAAATTTCAAAAACACAAAAATTTGTTCAATAAGAAAAATGGATTGTAAGTGATTGGAAATGATATTTTTTGAACAGGATTTTTATTGACTACTGATATTTTGAACATTTTGAATTGCTTTTGATTGTGATTGATTGCAATCACATGTTATTGAATGAACCTAATGTTACATTAAATTACTATCGTTAAAAGTATTAGAATTTAGTACAATGATAGGTATCATAACATGGCATTGTCTAAAATGCAAGCATTATCCAAAAGACTTGACTTTTTTTCTAATGACTTTTTTGAGAGATTCTACAATTTTTCTGCATCTATCACGCTCTTATATTATAAATATAAAATATTTAACAAATCGATGATAAAAATTCATAATTTTGATACCTGCAAGATCAAACAGCAAAAGTCAAGCAAGATAATAGATTCTGTCTTGCTTGACTTGCTGGTTGATCTTGCAGGTATAAAAATTAAGAATTTTCATCAGCAATTTGTAAAAAGCTCAAAAACCGAAATGTTTTAACGAGTGCAAGATAATTTTTTTTTTATTTAGTGGTACTACAATGGATCTTATCATTAAGTGTATCACTTTTTTAACGAAAAGTGATGCTATGTAATTACCTACCTACTTACCTATATTTATAAAAAAATATACAATATTTCGTTAAAAATTCACAATAATTCATTGATTTTAAAATTGATATTGGTAAGTTTTGATATACAAAATTTCGTCCCTACTTAGCTGAGACATGTTTTTAAAATTAACAATGGTTAAATTATTTTTTTGCCATCAAGATGAACAAAATCATCAGCAGTTATTGAAGTGGAAATATTTTTTTGCCATCCACGTTTTTTTTAAATTTCTCAAAATTGTCGTTAAATTTATTATTTTATCATTTGCTTCAGTATTCTTCGTCAAAATGTAATTTTCTATTATTTTGTTAATTTTTCGTTAAATTTTTTTTTTCTTTATCATACTCATTAGAAGTTATATGAAGTCTAAATATACACTAATAATAAGGTTGTGGTAATATGGTAAGAAATATTGAATAAAAACGAATATATTTTCATAACCCAACGTTTTTCGTTCAATGTTGTAAAACTATTCATTATAAACGTTTTTCAAATTGCCCTTTAATGCTTCGGTATTCTATTATAATTTCATAAACCAATTAACGTTTCATTAAATATTTTTGTCAGTTAAATTTCTTTCTCACACACTATTTTCATAAAATTTCGGTTTTCGTTAAAATTTGATACAATTATTAACACACACAATTATTATAAGTTTAATATATGATACAGTTAATTTTTATTAATAAATTTTACAATTTTATATAAATAGAGTTTCGTTAATTTTTTGCTATTAATGAAATATTTCAGTTTTCATTGAATTATTATATGTATTTTATTAAATGTTCATGTTTCGTTCAATTTTATATTTCAAAATATATTACTATTTATTTTATAATATAATATTATACTATTCAAATATTTGAATTTTAATAATATGATTTTTGCTGAATTATACCGTCTTTCTAAAAGTTGGTATTCTCTGATTTTTTGCATTTTTATTAATTCCATTACTTTTTCTTCTAATATTTGTTTCTTTATTATTTTTTGTAAGTTTTCTATTACTCTCGTTTTCCTTCTTTTTTTCGTTGTGCATATTATTTTCTTTAATTGAATAAAATTGTTTTTTCTTTTGCAATTCAGATTTATCATTTTCTCTTTTTGAATCAAATTTTTTGATCTCTTCGTTTTTTGTCGTTTCTATTTCAAACTTGTCATTGATCAATGCATTTCTTCGTGATTGAGTATGATCAATTATTTCAAATACATGATTATTCATAATTATTTCTTCTATCTTTTTATCTTGTTTATTATTTAATTTGTTGTCCTTAAGCATTTTATCATTCGAACAAGTATTTACATTCCACAAAACATCATTGATATCTATACTATTTTTAATGTGATTTCGATTGAATTGTAGGTTTAAGATTTCTTTTACTAATTTCTCTTGATTTGTATTATTTATTTTAGAAAGTTCTACTGCAGCTTCACAACAGCGTCTTACTAAGTACAATGCTTTTATTTTATAATTTGTATGCTCAATAAGACGTCGAGCTCGATTCTGTAACCAAATGCATTGTAATTGTTTCAAATTGGCACCAATTGAATTTAAATTTTGATTGCATCGATTTTGATATTTTTGTTTACAAAAATTTGAACATTTGCATCTAATACAAATTAGTTTTGGTTTATTCAGTGTAGACATTTTAAATATTATTATTTTTACTTTGAAATTTTAATTTTGAATAAATTTCTTGTGTTTTGAAATGTTGTTATTTTGAAAAAAAAAAAATTAATTTTAATTAATAGTTGTTAGGTTACTGTATGGAATAATTTTGTCGGAAGACGAAGTTGTAAAAAAAAAGTTAGGGATCATTTGATATTTGAACATCTTCAATTGATCACAATTGATCAAATTGATAAATGATTGCGATAAAGTTGAAATTAAATGTCACATTCAGAGAGAGAGAGAGAGAGAGCACTTTCTGTTTACTAATCCAGCAACGATTCACCGATAGTATTTATGATTCTCGATTACACTTCCATCTATTTTCAATTATTGAAGAGTTTGAAATTATTTTGAAGGAAAAATTCATACATACAAATATTAGGTCTGTATGCTAACTTTTATTTGCAAAAATGTGCAAATGAGAGGAAAAATCACGTGATCATAAAATTCTGCGAGAATAGTTAAAATGTCCTCTTTTGCAAATAATAATTTATCCAAATTTTTTCATGTCAAAAATTAAATGAGATTTAGGTTATGAGATTTTTGTTAATTTGAATTAATTTAGTAATTTTCTGAAATTTTTTGTAAAATTATTGAATGTTTTTGTTGAAAAAAATTAATTTAAATAATTTTTCGTGGTTTTGGTCTTTTTGTCTGTAAAAAGTTACATAAATAAGTTTTCAGGTTAGATATACAGTTATTTATTTAGTTTAGGTATACTACTTTTTATATGAAAAATATTCTATTGACATTTAAAACAACAACAAAAAATTGACAGTAAATTTTTAGAAATTTTTGCAAATAGAAATGTCATTTGCAAAAATTTATTTAAGTGAGAGCTCTGATGTCACGTTTTAAACACAAAATTCTCTTAACTTTCTCAAAAATTTGTAAAGTGCATGCAAATGAAAAAGTTAACATACAGGAATTTGGATAAATTTGCGAGTTAACATACAAACCAATTGAAATATATTTTTTTATTTGACATTTACAACATTTTTCTTTGGATTAGTAAATTACCACTGAGAACGTTTTGATAAAATAAATTGGAACAGTAGACGATCTATCAAAAAAAATGTGGGTTCATTTTGTAGCTCAGAGCACTCAGAGCGTAAAAATTGTATTAATTTGTTCAATCAAAGCACGCTCATAGCCTAATCGCTATTCGCGTTATAAAATTGCTGTGCATTTATATCAAACTAACATTATCTGTCAAAATTTAAGTCGCTGAAATTTAATATAAGTTGTTGTTGCATTATTGTATTTGCCAATTTAAAAAAAATATTTGGTACTAATTTTGGAAATCTTCTTGTGTTATTTCAGATCAGATTTGTGCCAATCTTTGTTTCAATTAATATTTTATCTGAAATTGACAGCATTTAAACATTTTTTTAAATTATGTTCTACAGTTTTATTCGTGAGATATACAATTTATATTAAATATGTAATCATTGGAATTTACTTGCTGAGCGATTTGTTCCTAAAGCTATAAACTAAATTAATGAAACAAATCCATTCCACACATATTAAATCTAAAATAGTCAAAACTGAAAACTCAGGGAATATATGCGGGTGTTGTTGCTATGCTATTATTAAATATACACATGAGTAATGAATAATTCAACAGAAAAATATTAGATAAATAACCAAAATATAAGTTATTTAAAATCTTAAATTAATTTCTAAACAAAAAAATTTCATATTTATGACAGCAACTGCAAATTCATAAATTAAATTAAAAACATTTGTTAATAACCTCTAAAAACATTTTTTGTTTTTTTCAAATTCTGAATCATCAAAACAAATTTCTTCTACACTACACTCCTAACAAAAGATATTCTTTTTCAAAGATTCATTTTAATTTTCTGCAAATTAATTTCCCTAATTAAACATCATCTAAAAAAACATATCACCATGCAAAGCAATTAACATAATTAACTTTAATATAAAATGTAACAAAAACAATAAAAAAAAAAACATACAAAAAATTATGTTGCTATATGTTTCTATATCTGCAACTGCATTTAAAATACATAAAAAAAAAAAAAAACAAAATATGTAAATAGAAAATCATTTTCACATCTCCCAAGAAGGAAAATTATAACTTTGTACTCCTCTCAAAAACATTCTCTCTTCTAAATTTAATTTCAATAGAATTGCAGAATATATCTTCTAATAATATTTTTTTTTTTTTATATTATTATTCTGAAAAATAGACAACAACAATAACAATAACAAATATAGTGTATATCTAGAAACAAATTTTCAGCAGAATATTTTAACAACCAACAATAAACAATAACAACAACAACATGCAATTAAATTAATATCTCATGCGATAAAATGTTATGAGTCGGTCGCTTCTTCGATGACTTCCATATTAAATCTATGACATTTTAGTGTATACTATTTCTATAAAATATACATATAGTATCAACCCGTACATAAATAATTCTAATAGAGTTTTTTTTTAAATGTGCTCAACTACAGAAAAATTTATTTGCAACAGAAGCAGAGCAGAGTAATGATTGATGATGATGATGATGATTTTTTTTTTCTATTTTTAATTTTAATGGCTACAGACTCCGATGCGATATGATTATTATGTGATGGAGTTTTATATTTTTTATGATGTATCTATCTGTTTAAATCGTTAAAATGCATTTTTGTTTTTTTTTGTTCTGTACAGAGTTAGAGAAAATGTATATATAATAACAACGACAAAACGTGATTTGAAGAAAATATATTAGACCAGGGTTTTCTAAACAATTGGGAATTTCATAGTCCCCAATGTTGGAGTTTTAGAATTATATATACGTATGTATATGTATAAAGAAATATTTTAATTTAACACTTTCACTTTGACTGACACGTAATTTGTTTTTGTTTTGAATTATGTGACTAAGAAAAGGATTATGACAAGGTTTACCACAAAATAATTAATGAATATAAAGACATGTGAAGCATAAAAAATTTCTGTTGATACAATTACAAATTAAAATTATTGAAACATTAATATTAAGACAAGTAAAACATTAAAACTTAGATGTAGGAAAATATACTTGCAATGTCATAGACGACATTATCAATCTGGCAATGAATTAATTATTATTTGATTTGAATCGTGTTTTTTACAATCACAACTATTAGTTGTGACATGCAAAGGACACAAAAAACAACAAAATTAGCTATTGTTGAAATTTTCATTATATAAACATAAAATTGAGAGCCGCTGAATTTTCAATAAATTAAAAAATTTCATCTAAAAAGAAAATATGTATAGTAATAAAAAACATTCATAATATTAAATAATCGAAGAATGATTCATCATCACTCGTATTTATTATGATAATGATGATGATAGCAATATTGATTGTGATTATTATAATATTGCCTAGATTTATAAAGTAAGATATTATCGTATAGCTGTTAAGTTGGTTGTCTACATAAAATTATAAGTTTCTTTAGAAAATTATGTCATTTCATATTTTTTTTTTTATTTTTTTTTTTTTTTTTCACATAATATTTTATGCAAGAACCCACATACACATATGAGTCTATAAAAAAAAACTTAAACATTGAATGAATTTTAATATAAAATTAAGTTCTTATATCAAACATTTTCTTTTAATGATTACTCGGTTATTATTGGCTATACTGTGTAGTGTTTTTGATATTGTTATAGTACTATTGATGTTTTTTTTTACTGTTAGAAACTTACAGAATACGAAAGTATATTGTGTTCAACAAACATGGCTCAATTTTAAGTACATAAACTCGTGTTTTTAGATATGCTCTTACACAAGTATGCAACATATAGTTCTGATTGATAGAATTTTTACAGCAAGTTTGAAAAATTAATTGTGGAAATGAACTTAGTTTTACTGGTTTTACATTTATTGTAAAGTTTGTTGCAAACTTTTTTCTATAAGTTAAGTAAATTTTAGACTAACCATTTTTGCATTTTACACAATTAAAGTTGCATGAAACAAATGTTTGCAAGTAAACTTAATTTTAAATGTAAAATAAATTTTGAGCTCATCATTTTTGCACCTTGCACTCTGTAGATTTAATGTTCTAAAAAAAAATGTTTTTTTTTTAACTTTACACAATTAAAGTTAACCATTTTTGGACTTAACACAACAAAAATTGTAAGAAATAAATATTTGCAAGTAAACTTAAATTTACATGTAAATTACATTTTGAGCTAATCATTTTGCACCGTGCACTCTGTAGATTTAATGTTCCAAAAAAAAAAAATGTTTTTTTTTGCACTTTTAAAGTTAACCATTTTTGAACTTTACACAACAAAAGTTGTAAGAAATAAATATTTGTAAGTAAACTCAAATTTACATGTAAAATACATTTTGAGCTAATCATTTTGCACCTCTGTCCTCTGTCAATTTAATGTTGCAAAAAAAAATGTTTTTGTTTTTGTAAATAAACTCAATTCTGCACATAGTGTAACGTTTCTTGAACATTGTTTTCATATGTGCTGAACAAAGTTTTCATTATTAATTGTTACACTTTGCACAAAATTAATATCGCAAAAAAAGTAACTTATTGTAGAAAAAATATCATTCAACCAATTTTATTAAACAATTGTTCTAAATTGTAAAAAGCAAGTACAAGATATGAAATTACAAATAAATTTTAAGCTGTATTGAACCATTTTTCAATTCAAAGAAGCTTAATTATGTCGTAATTATGATTAATGAGCTGCAGTGCAAAAATTTTCTGAAAATACTATACATATTTACAAACAAAATAAAACTTTCCAATTTAATTTCATCATTCTATTCCACATTGAATGATTTTTGCACCATTCTGTTTAATGATCTAGTAGAAGAGTTAATCGGTCACGTTTATAAATTATCGCATTTCCGGTGTTCATTATTATTCCAAATAGGGTGTTTTTATTTAATATTTGAAAAGAAAAACAAAACTTTGCAATCAAAAATAGAACGAAATAGATTTACTTAGTTGCTTCTAGGATTAGAGATGTTAGAATATAATGAAATATTAAGAGCACTCAACTATTTTGAACCTCAATATGTCATTCTAAAAAAAAAAAAAAAAAAAACAACAAAAAAAACAAAAAGAATAATAAAATTAAATTGATTAAAGAGATGTGAAGAATATTTTTCATTTTAAGACGTTGGTATTCAGAATCAGCTAATTTTTATTTTATTTTTTTTTTTTTTTTAATATTATTGTAGAATTTAGTGGTTGTTCCAATTAAAGCTGGCTATTATGGGACATTTAATGACGAATCACTGAGAATTAATTTCAAAACGATTGATTTTTTTTTTCTTGATTTATAGATTGATTGAATATGTTGCGGTATTTTATTAAGGAGTACATATACATTCAATAATTATTACTATTTTATTATGGAGGTATGCATATTATCGACCGATGTCAGAAAAACTGACAGTATAAAAATTGTTTGTTTGATTGGTTGTTTTGAAAAATTTATAGATAAGTTAAATAGTGAGGTGATATTAATTGTATGTTCAAAGCGGTACGTGAAACGAAAAAATATAATTTATTAAATGTATAGTACTAATTATTGGTTTTTTTTTATAAGTGGCGAATAATCGGATTATGGTATTAGAAGGTTTCCAGGAATGAAATATTTTAACCGGTATGTTAAATTAGTCGTCGAATGGATCTATTTAATATAATTATGTTAATTTTATTATTGATCAACATTATATATCAATATTACATGTATGAAATAATTAGCCACTTACTTGTATATAATTAGATCCTTCTAAAATTCAAAAAGTAGTTCACAATATCTAATGGAACTTAATTATAGATTCTAAGCCATTCTTTAACGATTTTTTTTTTCAAATTTTTACTTTGGATAGAATTTTTAACTTTGTCAATGAATGGATTCCATAATGTAAAAATCAATTGTCACAAAAAAAAAATAAAAATTCAAGTCTGATTAGACTACTTGAATATGAAATAAAAAGTATAACATAATGTAAATTATTTCTGTATATATAGTTATAATACACTGACATTTACAAAACTATCGTCTTTTGATTCTGTCGTATATCAAAATCACGTAGGTGTTTCAACAAATCCCTTCCATCTATGTTAATTTCCCACAAAATCGTTTTATAATATTTTTGTTACATCACGTACCTCCAGTACTACCATTCAGCACCATATTCAACAGAATAAAATATTAAAAATAGTATAATTTTAGTTTAAAGCACCCATAGCTAAATATATTGAATGTCACCACTATTTTATATATATATGTACATACTAACATAAATTCTTAGTTTTAAAATATATAAATGAAGAGTAATGAATAACGTATGTGAGTGAGTGAGTGATAGAAGAAGTGATCATGTGATAAAGATTAATTGGATGAATTAATTTTTAAAATGACATTTTAAAAGAGTGAGCCGAGGATTGAAGAGACTTCAATGTGAATTTATTGTAGACAAATTTTGTTTGTTTTTTTTCTTGTTTTTTATTTTTGATTGTTATTTATTAATTCAAGTTTATTGATAGATCATTATGTGATGGGGTTTTTTTGTTTTTAGAATGAAAAGAAATTATAGAGAAGTATTATACTTATGTATATGATTATAAGAAAAAAAAATTAATTTAGTATATTTAAAATTGATTTTTATATTTAATTTCTATTGTTCGAATTAAATTTCAAATTCTTAGAATTTTTTAGTAACGAAAATAAATAATTTTTTCTTTATAATACTTTTATGCTTGTTTGAGTGACTCAGATTACTTTTACGTTTTACCAGAAATTATATACGTATTGTACTCGTATTTTAGAATTTTAGCTTTACTTACTTACTTGTACGATGCTGCAGATCATGTACTGCTGTACTAGATCTGATTTATCAATTCATTTAATAATTTTAAATTTCACGTGCTTAATTAGGGAATCTAAGTTATTTCACTCCTTTCGATTCCCTTCTACAAGGCAGATTTGTATATTTTTATAAATTCTGCCTATATGACTATATAAGAGTATATAGACTACATAAGAGTAAATAGACTATATAATAGTATATATGACTACATAAGAGTAATCCAGATTAAAATTGTTTGAAATTTAATAAAAACAAAAATATTGGGTTTTCTTCAATACCGAGTCGACATTTTATGATAGAAAATATTACCACGAAATTAAAAAATGTTGTAACAAAAACGTTTATATTCAAAATAAAATCGTTATAATTCTTATAACTGTTATACACATTTCGTATATTATTGCATCTTCTATTTCGTTCTACTTAGTGCTGTTATTATAGTTTAATTATTATTTGAATTTATAAGATACATTGCTAGATATCAAATATATATCTAGATTGATTTAAATTGCCAATTTTTATTATTTGTGTTAGAGGTGTAGATGTATTTTTAAGATTGTCAACAAGCTCTATTCATCACTAAAATCAATGATTATGTATACATATTAATACATTATATACATATAGATATATACATGTACATACAATATATATATATATACAAGTTCATACATTCATATATAGTATATACAATATGCATATCCATATATAGTTATTGCTAAAATCTAGTAAAATTTATTCTGCACCGAAATATTTTAATACTTTTAAAAACAAAAATAAAAATATTTTATATTAATAACAACGAACTATACTCTCTATTAGTTAAAACAATTTCTGTTTTAGAAAATTTATTTTATCAATTAAAATCACAGGTTCAAATAATTTTTTATGAGGTATATATTTTTAAATTTAAGTGCAAATTTGAATTTTATTTTTTGTTTTTTTTTTTTCAACCCATTTGAATATACATTTTATAATAAATATATGTAAATAGATTTTCACCTTGACGATGTCAATGAATCTGCATTCATATTTAAATAGTAGGTATATATACTAAATTTTAAATTAAATGCATTAAATGCAATTGCATTCATCCTCTACAAAAAAAAAAAAAAACAAACTAAAAACAAAAAAATGGAATGGCTCATTAATAGCAGGAAATTTCACTCAAAATCTGAATTAGAAAATTTTTTTTTTTTTTAGATATTTAAAATTAAACTTTTGAACATAATAAAGGGGATTCATATCACTTTTAAGTTTTTGTTTTTTTTTTTTTTGTAATTTCGTAATTTCGATTGAAATGAATATTAGTTTTAAATTATTCTCAAGCCCAATTTTTTGTAATTAATTTATAATTTTTTTTTTAAAGATTTTATTATTTATTTCTGTGATAATTTATTAACATTTTTTTTTTAAACTGTGGAAAATATTGATTAAAAAAATCAACTTAAATTCCCAAGTATACTATTAAGATTTTTGTTTTAGAGAATGGTTATTTTTAATTTAACAAATATTAATTAAATAATTTCATTTTTGTAAGAAAAATTTTACTTCAAAGATTATTTTTTAATAAACAGCATACAATTTTATATGAAAATATTTTTTTTATCTAGTTAATGACATTAGTTAAAAAAATTAAATGAATTACGAAGCAATATCAAAAAATAAATTATAAAATTCTGTCAGAATCGTACTTATCATATCAAGGTGGTAAACTTAAATTGCCAATCGATATAAGATTCACGAGTGGTTCGTGCTATATTTCATATAGTCTATGGTCTACAAGGTTGATATGAGAAATCTAGATCATGGTTTATATCCTAAGCACTTAAGTCTTACTGTCCATTGTACACCTGAAATCATCTTTCATATACTTCATTAATTATTTGGAAGCATAATTATTTGTTAATTGCTAAAAATGAAATTTTAACCTATGATATTAAATTTATCTAAATCTTAGTTATTTTTTTCTTTTTTTAACTTTTATTTTATTTTTTTTGTTTCAGTTTTTTTACAATTAGAAATTTGGTTTATAAAACTCATATTATTTCTTAAATTACTTAAAAGTAAAACCCTAACAGTGTTATTTAATTTGTTTAGTTTCTAAAATATTATTTACACACTATTAATAGTAGTAATATTATATTTATTATTTTTTATAACAAAAAAAAAATTATTATAATTTTTTATTATTTTGGAAATTAATGAAGATGTTAACCTTTAACTTATGACGTGCACGTGGTGGTAAATTTTACAATCTCTTTTTTTTCTCTTTATTACTTCTGTCTATTGCTCTCCCACAAGGTGATATTCTCAGTACTCTCTAATTATATTATACTTTTATCCACAGTATTATTTGTCAATTTGTCATGTTGTAAGTAAAGCACTTGAAGAGAAATTTGGTAAGAGGTGTAAAAACTATCACTCGTCATTAATTGTGGGATTTTTTCTTCGAAAATTTTTTACTACCACGTCTAAGTTAACGTAAGTAATTAATAGAAAATATTTTACTACACCTACACCTCCAGTTTAATGTTAGTTTTTAATAGAAAAATATTTACTACACATCTATATTAAAATTTTAAGAAAATCTTCTTTTAAAATCATCCATTTTGAAGTTTTATACAACTTTTTAACCCTTTTTCTATAATTTTCCGATTACAGAGAATATTGCACGATCAAACAAAATGAACGAATCTAGAATAGGACAGATTTTAAAAAATGATGATGAAATTTCTGATGAAGCAAATAATTGTGATATAAGCGAAGTGGATGACGAATTGTTTTTATGGAAAAAACCGTTTTAAGTGGGCAACAAATGAACCACAGATATTTAGTCTCCACTTTAGGACTCCACTTTAGAACTCCACTGCATAATATTGTAATATTACAAACTTCAGTAACCGCAGCTAGTAACGATGAAAAATAAAATAAAATGTATAAATTGGTCCCAAATTTTTGATGATTCTATTGAAGATCAAATCATCGAACATACCAATACAAAATTAAAACTAAAATTTGAATCAACAGTAAAAGTATAAACAAAACATTTAAATAAAATCGAATTTAGAGCATTTCTAGGAATATTATAATTTATACATCAGTTTTCAAGTCAAATCGATAGATTACAAAATTACTATTTGTAACAGCGTAACAGGGAGAGACATTTCAGAGCTGTTATGTCTGAGCTTCGATTTCTTACTATACTTTCTTGTTTACGATTTGATAACACTTTTGATAGACCGCAGATATTAATAAATGATCCATTAGCGGCTATTTAAGAAATATTTAACAAAATAATTGAAAACTGATATATATTACTGATATATTTCATGAACTGATATTATTCGAAGAATATTGGGTTCAGATTCTCTCCCACCACCTGTAATGCAGCTTCCATCTACTTCCACATCAAACAAATTGTGTTATATTCGTTCAAACAAATTAAAACGAAAAACACCACACAGATGATTTGTTATTTGTGTCGAAACTGTACAAATACTGATTTTGACGAATGAAATTATTACATGAAAAGACTGGTTGTTATTTTCTAAGATATAAAACTTTTTGAAATATTTTATTTCTTTTTTTTAAATATGTATATTAAGCTGTTAAAAAATACCATTTTATTTTTCGTTTAACTTTTTTTTATTTTGTTATGTAAATATAAGAACTATTACTATTTTTTGAATTTAAAAAAGGCTTGTGAATTAAAGTGGCAATTGTTCAAAAAACTATCACTACTAAACTCTTTTTTTTTTTTAATATAACATTTAGAATTAACTTAGCCAGCTTTATGTGAAAAAAAAATTTATAAAAAATATTTTATTTCTTTCTGAAATATAAAAAAAAAAATGGTGTAAAATTTACTACCACGCCCAGTACTGTGTTACAAAATTTCACCTCCTAAGTTAAAGGTTAAGGGATCTCTCAAAATGATTGCGAATAGTTTTTATTAGATAATTATCGAATATATTTGCTTTTTGGTAAAATCATTTATTAAATTAAAAATGCTTGAAGTTCATTTCTAGTTTTGTAGATTTACGCAGGCTCTTATGTATTTCTTTTCAAATTTCCTGATTTTTTCCATTTGGCTTGCAGTAATATTGAACTGAATTTATTTAGTATATAACATAGTGGCCCTAATAAGGCCTGAGAAGCTAAAATTTTTACTTTATTATTTATTGTGTTATTGCAAAATAATTTTTTGCAAGACATTATGTCTTAGTTACTGAAACTGTGGACTGCCTAGTTCATTTTCAAATTAAATTTAGTTAATATATCAAAAATTTATTAAATTACTGTTCCATTTAATATATTAATCTTCAAGTCCGTCCTTAAATTCACTGAAATACTTTCATTTTCATATATATGAAACTATGAACTATAAACACTAATGACAAAGAACAAAAAAATTAAAAATTGGGGACAAACTCATTATATCATATATATAATTTCTTTGCATAAAAAATTGTATGAAAATCCCACATTATTTTATTCTAAACAGAATTATTTTCAATTAAATTATGTCACATTTTATTCTTAAAGGTTATTCTTCTTCAGATTTCATTATATTCACAATTTACTTACATTATTTAATAGTAAAATTTCATATTTTATATTATTAAATTCATAGTATTCAAATACATTTTAATGTTATCAACCCAACTATGTTTATAAGTTTAAAAATTATTTTACTCAAGATCTAATGTCAACTAAAATAATCATAAAATTATCTATTTGGTAGTTCTTGACTTTCATTTAACTGCATAATTTTAAATTCGTTTTTTTCTGATTTAAAAAAAACAAAAAAATATTTAAAACTTATGCAATTCATGATGAAAAATTGGAACAATTTTCCTGGAAAAAAAAACCTAAACAACAAAAATAACACGAAAAAAGTTGACATAAATATTTGTCTTCTTACAAATTAACATGTAATATATGGGTATTTTCGATTACAAAAATAAAACAAAAAAACAAAACAACAACAAAAATAATAACAAATCTTGTAGAATCATTAAAAAAATATAAAAATTTCTTAAATTAGAGGCAAGCGAGAATAAACTCTTTGTTGCACATTTATCAACAAAACTCCGAATAAATTTACAATTTACAACTTAATTTAAGAAAAAAAAAAAACAGAAAATTAATACAAAACGAACAATCGAAACAACAACAACATGATAATTGCGAAATTCGAAATTCTAAAAAAAAAAAATATTCTATATTGCGTGGGTTTTTTATTTATCTTTCGTTTTCTAAAAAGAAAAGTTTATCCACCTTTTTGAAATTGCATAAAAATAAATTAAAAACATAGATTTTCCAAAATTACGTATTTCTTAATTTTATTTTTTCTATTTCTGTTTTTTTTGTTTTTTAGTGTTTTATGAATTTTAATATCGTAAAATCTACAAATGTATAAATCTAATTTAAAGGAAAACAAAAACAAAAAATAAATGTTCTTCACTTCAAATTCTATGCCCTCATATTAATTTAGTTAAACTGAAAATTTCTACATAAATAGTACATTATATATAATAATATCAAAGAGATTTAAAATTTTAATTATATTTGAAGAATTTTGCAATTTCATCTGTAAATATCGTGTTTATCACACTATGATGTACATATGTCAACTTGCATTATAACTTCTGTGGTAGATATAGTATGAAAAGGTTATTGCGTAGATGTAATGTGAAGAACTAGATAATGGAATTACCTGCATCAACAGTAATACTGATACTAATACTACTTAAGCTATGTAGCTTTGTACATTACAGCCTTGTCCGATGCATTTAATTTCATAGTTAGGTTAACAATAATTATTAAACTATTTATCATTAAATAAGCACAATTTAAGTCAATTTCCATACATCTGTGATCATTGTACTATCTAGATCAACTATACGGTTCAAATATTTCTGATTATACATTTAGTATAAAGTCGAAAGCCTCTGCCGGTACAGCTTATAAAATATGGCGATAATTTAAATTATGGTCCATTCAATAATAATAAAATAATAAATTTAGTACAATAAATTGATATCCAGATGTTTTTTGTTTTGACAACTAAAGAAAATAAATTATTAGATCTATATATGTATTAACTTCAGATAATAGATGGAAAAAAATACTTTATCGAACTACATAATCTGCAAAAACTATATATTACTATATAAAGGGCAAATAAAAAATTGTATATCTATGTTTTACAATTAAAAAGTCCATGACCATTCAAATCATAGAAACGTAAGAAAAGTACGATTTCATTACTAAAAATGATTAATTAAAATTAATAAATATATTTGTATATGTTATGTATATGTATATATATATATATTTCAAATTTCAAAATAAATTTAATAACTAGCCCGTTTTTGAATAAAAAAACTTAGAAGAAGAAAACTTAAATTTTGAAATACATATCTATTAAAATTATGAAATTAAAATTGTTTATAGTATAATAGAAAAAAAGGTGAAATACCGAAAAAATTCAAAAATATCTTTGATATTTAAATATTAAAATTATGATTGTAATAAGATTATGTTAATTAAATTACCATAAAAATATATAATTAAAAAATTATATATAAAATATAAAAAAAAAAATGTTTTTTGATGTTGCAGTAGAGATTCTGTTAAAAGGCTATAAAAAATTTGCGGTTTTAATGGCTAGTTTTAAACAAAATTAAATAAAAGTGTGGTGAGTTTTGGATAATGTTATGTATTTTATATATATTTATGTTAAATTATGTATTTTATTTTTAGAATTAATAATTTGATTTGCTTTTTGAAAATGTTTAATTTTTTTTTAACAAATTTTTTATATATTTTTATTAGGGTTGCCATATATCCATTTAGTTTATTAAATCGATGCTTTACTTACTTTTTCGCCAGTTTTATTTTAATCACATTTAATTATGATTTTTATTAAATTAAAAAATTAATTACTTATAAGTATTTACATTAATATACATACGTACACATATTTTGATTATATTTACGTATATCATATTTGCATACGACAACACATTTTTGACAGTTAAAAGTTAATGATAATTCAAATCATAGAAATGTAAAAAAAGTATAGTACTCGTAGTATTCTATAATTAGAAATGTCATATGTAAGTCAACTGACTGAACAATACCGCTATACTTAAAACTCGAAATTAAAACTTGAACTAACGGTATGACAGGAAAACATTAAAAGTCATTCTGAATTTAAGTTGTTACATGATAATTAGGATAAACCCATTTCTTCAACTGATAATTCGAATTTAAATTGGATGATTTAGAATTGATATTATACCAATGAGTATTACATTACCTATGTTCATAAACAATGTTTCACCAATTGGTGGCAACAAAAACTTTTTTGTTTTTATTTTGAATAAACTTCTATCGTAAATATTTTGAATTAGTTTGGCTATTCGATATAATTTGAATCTACTGTATTTATATTTTTATTTAATATTCTTTTAACAATTTCAAGGGAAAAAAATAAATTTATTACTTTTATTTTAAATATACGGGCCAAAATATAATTAAATAGACAATAATTAAAATAGGAAAAACAATAACAAAATTATAATCTTCTTTCTCTTTCTCTCAATAAAAAAAAAAATCTCATATTCTTTGAAACGATCTTAGTTTATATCTCGATGCAATTCATTTACTATACTTTTATTAAATTTTTGATAAACGAATTGCTTATGATGAGAATAATTATTATAGAATGAAGAAAAAGGGGTCAATTTTAACCCGCACATTTTCATGACAATCGATTTTTAGTATTCATAACTTTATAATTATGTGACTCTCTCAACTGATGATGTGTGATGTTTAAACCAAAAAGTTTTCTAATTTTAATATGGATTTGTTTGTCATGTGATAATAAATTGATTAAAACGTATAAGCTAAGAATTTAGTTCGTAATAGGATACTGTTATTGAAATTATTTTGGCGGTAAATCAAAAATGGATGAAAATTAAATTTTATAAATAATTATGGAATTCAATTTTGGTAGTTATGATGCAGTCCTATAGATATCTGCGTATTCTGAATTATTTTCTAATGATCGTACAATGATAATAAAAAATGGGATGAGAATATTAAAGATTACAGAATTAAGTTAGACATAGCGGCTTGTTGTTATGTAGTATAACGGTTGTAGACAAAATGTCATACCAAATTGTTTATTAAGTTAAATAAAATAAAATACAAATTAAATTTATTTAATAACTGACAAATTGATTGTCATAAATTACTTATGAAATGTTATATAAAACAAAAATAGTCACTTAATAAAACTTACAGTTACATATTATATCAATTTAGCAACGTTTTTAATCAATTACAGTTATCGTTCGTATATTATGTAACAAACATAATGATAAATAGTTTACAAATACTCAGCAAATAAATTAAAACTGACATGTATCAGTTGGCTTGTTGGAGATTCTTTGATTCTTTATTAAGCCGCTTGTTTAAACATAAATCAATTATTTTGATAGTTAAAAATGACAGGTATCAGTCGTTGTGGTGAAATATACATAACCAGTAAATACAAATCTGTCAGAAAATTCGTGTAGATTCGTGAAGTTTCTATCAAAATAGAAATGTGTAAAATTATAAAATCAGCTGATCAAAAATAAACAAATAAGAAAGGTAAATAGAACTCTAGGATTTATTTTTTATTTATAATTTTCTGAATTAAAATAATATTTATTTTGTGTTTTTAATTATTTGCTTTAATATTTACAATTTTCTCTGTTCAATTACTTAAAAATTTTTTAAATAGATTTGGAAAAATTTATAGGTTATGTTTCAATATGTTTTATACGATCCTTACAGAAAGCTTATATAACATTTCTTATGTTTTTTACTTTTATATCGCCTCTTTCAGTTATCTCTAATATATGATTTTATGTATTGGAAGAAATTCAACCTGTATCGTTACTTAGATTTTGATTTTTGAGTATTATATAGTTTTAATTGATAAGTAGTTAGTTGGGTTTAATCTTTTATTCTGCTCTGGGTTACAAATTTTGAATAACACTTGTTTGCAGTTGATTAAATAAATCAATTAATATTATTAATTCAAAATAAATAAATAAAAATGTATGTATATATATATATAATATTTTCGTGCGACAATTATTTTTACACAATTTCAATATTACAATAAATTTACTCCCAAATGATACCAAATTACATTAATTAATTTAATTCATTCCATAGATTTAACATCAAAAGTATTTACCTGCAAATAGAAAAATTAAAATTTAATTAGAATTAATTAAAATAGAAAATTAATATAGAATATTTTTTATTTTAGTTAATAAATCGAAAATGATTTATGGCAAAACGATTTTTCAAAAACAAAATAAATATATTTATAGTTTAAAAATCTTATACTATGGGGGATTCTAATGACATATTTTGACAATACACTATTCTTGAACATTTTTATTTTTTTATTTTCATCCTATAATATTCTGTCTGGAAATGCAATTAATTTTTTCCCTCTTTCTTTTCAACAAACTTATAAAAACAAAACAAACAATACAACATAACATAAAAAATGAAAACAAAAACAAAATCAATTATTTTGATAGTTAAGAATGACAGGTATCAGTCGTTGTCATTTTATGTTAGATTTTTATTTTG
This sequence comes from Argyra leucocephala, assembly GCA_963942445.1. Taxonomy (NCBI): domain Eukaryota; kingdom Metazoa; phylum Arthropoda; class Insecta; order Diptera; family Dolichopodidae; genus Argyra; species Argyra leucocephala. The sequence goes on along the minus strand of OZ012681.1, from coordinate 11,950,954 downwards.
TCATTGTTGTTGTTTTTAGTTTTAAAATTTCTAAAACAGTTTCACGAATTAAGTGTGAACCACAAAATTTAGGGGTATTTATTATTAAGTAAATGCATTTTTAAATTTAAACACCTTGTGACAGATACAATACAAAAATATAAATTATATGAAGGGTGCCTCAAAAAAACTGTCTTCCAAAATATATAAAATATACTTGTAATAAATTGTTTATACTACATAATATTTAATTTTCTAGCTTCTAAGTGATATGTGATATTTATTTTTAAAATTAGAAGAGCCTTTTACTTTGGTAAGTATCTCTGATGATTCTATAACTCTAAATTATCTACAACGAACGTTTTAATCTTCGTAGAGCTTGCACATGATTAGATACAGAATTATAATCTGAATAAATTGAATGAAAAAGTTTTTGAAAGTTTGGATATCTTATTAAATTTTTTTGATTGCAAATATTGATATGTGGGACTCGGAAGTAACATACATACTTACTACCTTCATTAGTTATTTCAATAAATTTCAAAATTATGAAATGTATCACTAAAAGCGAAGCCAACTAATAAAAATGATCAAAAATGATTATTTAATGTGTTATAATATTAATAACTAACATTGTTTAATACAACAACAATTCCATGAACAACAGTAAAGACTGTATTGTGAAATTACTTCATCTATATTAATCTCTTCACTCGCGATGTTAAAACAAACGGGATTAGAACGGTGAAAATTTTTCGATCTTAATAATGGAATATATTACAAAAAATTTAACCCCACTTTTTACTCATGTGTTCGTCAATTAATGTACTTGAAAAAAATGTATATACTCAATTCAAAATTATTAAAAATGTATATACATATATATACATTTTTGAAACACCCTATTTGCACATTCAAGAATAAAATATGCTTGATGCGTAGGTGTTGTCAAGAATAATCACAACAACTAGACCCACCACAAAAAATAATACAACACAATTATCAGGATTTTACAGGTATATACGAAACACAATTGTATATTACAACAGACCTACAAAAAATAAACACAAAAATTTCAATTTCATTGCATTTCCGGAATTGTTTTTGTTTTTCTTTATAATTTTTTAAATTATAAAATTATTCTATGAGTAGAACATATTTTTTTTATGTTATTGTTGTGGAGGGTTCGAAATCTTTCAAATTCTAGAACAAAAAAAATAAATAATAAATAAAATAAAAATAAAAACATTGAAAATGAGAACATCCTAGACTTAGGCAAATTTCCAATTTAAATGGAATTTTATAAGCGGTTTAAAATAAAATGTTTTTTATTTTTTTTTTTTTTTTAGGTTTTAAAATTTTGCGTCTCCCTTCTGCTAAATTTATATATACATATTTTGAAATAAAATAGAATTAAAATTGTTGGTGATTTTAAATATATCTAACCCTAAGTATAAAAAAACAAAACAAAATATAAAATAAAAAATAGTATTTGCATTTTGGTTTTATCTAGAATTATTCTTCACACAACAGTGAACTCATAAAGATATTAAATGCATTTACTACTAACTATCGCCTACATAAAATAAGCCAAAAAAAAAAAAACAAAAACAAAAAAAAAAAAATTAACGCCCTCTAAAAATTTACAAAGCAATGAAACAGGAAATATATACCTAAAAAACCTATGAAACTGACCAACAACCGATTTCGTTGGTTGTAATGGTGCAACAGCAGTATATTTTGATAAAAAAAAAAAAAAAAAAATATCCCGCTGAAAATCTCACATAATCACATTGCATCAACCAACAATGAGTGGTTAGACAAATATTTTTGACCATGACATCAAAATGTTGTAGATTTTCTGACATAATCGATTAAAATTTTTCTTTTTCCGCATTAAAGGATTTTTTTAATAGAATTTTTTGATAATGTGAAAGAAAAATTGGTTTAGACCTTCTGCTTATTATTGTTTCGTGATTATGAACAATTTTTTTTTTCTTTATGCAATAAATTGCATGTTAATGAACCCAATCTATTTGATATTCATATTATAGAAGATATAGTGTTGCATATGAATTTAATATTTTGTTAAACTACACTAACAACTCATCATCATCATCATCTTATAGCGCTACAGCTCTGGGTGAGCTTTGGCATTCATCACTATGCTCCTCCAAAAAGGTCGATCTTGTGCCACTTGTCTCCAATTTGGGATTTTTAGGGTTTGAGCATCGTTTTTCACTTTGTCTGCCCATCTGTTTCTTGGTCTTCCTCTACCACAGCTGCTATCGGACTTTCTATTTAGCACCACTGCTTGCCTTCGGCTTTCATTCATTCGACTTACGTGGCCAGCCCACCTTAGTCTTTGGGTCTTTGCAAACCGTACAATGTCCTCACTATCAATCATACTACTGAGCTCGCTGTTGCTTCTGATTACATATTCTCCATTCTGTAATCTGTTTGGGCCGAGTATTTTTCGGAGAATTTTTCTTTCAAATTTGCGCAGGCTATTCTCCTCGGCCACGTTCATAGTCCATACCTCGCACCCATACGTCACTATGGGTTGTATGAGAGTTTTATATATCGTCATTTTGACCTTTCTTGATATTAATTTTGATTGAAGCAACTTTCTGTTTGCATAGTAGCATCTATTATGAATACAGCATTGCATACTATTATCACTTCTTATTGTTGCTCCGAGGTATGTAAAGGTTGTAACTCCTTCAAAGTTGTACTCTCCAATTGTTATATTGTGAGTTTGTCATTTCTTGACATTTTTAGATATTTTGTCTTGTCTTCGTTGATTTTTAAGTCTACTTTTTGTGTCTCCGCTTCTAGTTGTACAAATACTTCTGCCATATATCTGTAATTTTTTGCCATGATTACTATGTATTACACTACTAACAACTACAAAGTAATAAGTAATTGAAGAATTCAATATTTTAGTATGGAGTATCTTCTTCTTCAGCTGCATACTCACTACTGGATGTTTACGATCACCTTTTCTGAAGCTCTCTCTATACTGAACTGTGTGAATTAGTTTTCCTACCGTTTGGAGACCCGTCCATTGCCTGATGTTTCTTTGTTTGTTGAAATTCGGATTAATTTAAAACACAAAATAAATTTGGCATCATTCGTAGCAAATATGTCGCAACTCAATAAAGAGCGATTGTAAAAACAATTTCATTTGCTTTCTGCCAACACGTCTTCTGTCTTCAATTTTATATGATATTTGTCATTCCGTATCATTTAGCCCAGATAAGTTATTTTTACGTTTAATTGCTAATAACAGCTCACGGTCTGTACCTATCCAGCTTAGATACCTGACTATTGTTCACTCGATCTACCCGTGATATCTTCAGTATTCCAGGGTATGCCAATATTCAACTGCTTCAAGCTTATACATGGTTGTCATTTTGAGTGTCCATGCTTCCATAGCCTAGAAGAGTATCAACGACATTTAATGAACCGGATTTTTGTTTCGAGATGATATCACGGTTACATAGAATTATTTGATATTGCACAAAACTACTACTAGCATATTCTATTCGGCATTTTATTTCCATTTCTAAGTTGCAGTTTTAATTAAACCAACATTTTAGATATTTAAAATTGGAGACTCGGTCAATTATATGGTGTTATTTATGGTTAATGTTATGTTGTTGAATTTGTTGGTCCTAGAAATAACCATAAATTTAGTTTTACTTATATTAATATTTAAGTCGAAAAGTTTGCTGCGATCGTTTATCGAATTTAAAAGTTGTTGAAGATTAGATGTATATTATCGGAAGTATCTTCAAATTAAAAAATTTTATTTGTGAGTTTTCGTATTAGTGTGACTTAGAGCATATGATTTTGCACAACTTTAAATTAGAAGGTATAGGTAGAATAATGTCACAAGTGTTATTATAGTAATATAACATACATCTCATTCTAATTATAGGATCTATCTTACTATTGATCTAAAATTATGGTGAGTTTAATATTTGGTTTTAAAGTTAAGTTATATTATAACGACTATTTAGGTGATGATTTAAAAACAATTGAATACAAAATATTGTATACAAACACAATATACATGTAAAAAGGTTGCAAAGTACAGATTTAATATAATACAATCCTGATATTTATTACGTCAACATCCTTGATTTTAGTTGATTATCAATAAATAGCATTAGATGCATAATAGAAAGAAAAAAAAATTCTAAAATTATTTTGTGTCTCTGTTAAAGTTTTAAGTAAGGGATTGTTTCTGTTTAACTCGCGGAAATTTGAAAAAAAAAATTTAAACAAATAAATTAGACTCAGTACGTGGCCAGACATTACGTGAGTATTGTAAAATGAAAATTTTTTTTTTTTTTTTTTTTGTTTTTGTTTTTAACTATTTCAATTTTTATTATTTTGTACATTTTCTATTGGTCTCATCTAAAAATGAGTTTCAATTTAAAATGAATGGTTGGCCAAAACAAATAATTTTAATTTCAATTCACGTTTTGTTTTTTTTTTTTTTTTTGCTGAATTTAATAAAGGTTAGGGATAATTTTGTTTTTAAATAGAATCGTCTGTTAGTTAAATTGAGTTGTGCAAAAACAAAAAAAAATAAAAAAATTATAAAATGAAGTTGTTTAATTAGAAATTATTTTTGTATAACAGAAATAGGATTTAGTGATGTGAGAGACAATGGTAATCAAAATAAATTTTGTTGTTAATTTCTTAAATATACTTGAAAACTTTTAATAGTTGCAAATAGTTTAATTGGATGGTAATTGTGCTTGATAAAAATTTTCTGTTGACGTGTAGTGTACTTTAGTATAAAGTACTTAAGCTCAGGAAGCTGTATTAGACAATATTATACTTGCAAACATATTACCCGTATGAAGTGAAGTTTGTTTAACCCATATAAACCCAGAGTGTCGAAAACGAAACATATGACGTTTTCCGGCATAGTGGTCACTCGGTGTGTATTTTAAATCAAACTAAAATTTATTATTTAATTTAAAACAAATATCTAATTTACATTTTTTTTTTTTTTTTTTGAAACGTGACAAAAAGCATGTTTGCTAATGGATTGAAAAGTCCGAATTTCGAGTTTTTTTTTCATTCTTGTTAAAATACAAAAAAAAAATCTTTTAAATAAACCTAATTCAAATCCATAGTAATAATTTAATCACAATATAAAACTAATCCAACAAAATTTGTAGATACAGGGTGACTTTGTCAAGCAGTGTATCGAAAACGAAACATCAGGTTTAAATGATATCTAAAAATTTTCATATAAAAAAAAAAGCTACATGCTTTTTCCTCTTTCAAGCTATAATTATACCAATAATGTCTTTTTTTTATTACGGACCACGTATTCTGCGATAGACTACTTGGAAATCAAATAACAAGTTATGCTAAATCGGCGTTAATAGCTTGATGATAAGAGATACCTGAGTTTGAATTCTTGGAAACACAATAGCAAGACACGCTAAAATCGGCGTCAGTAGGTAGCTTACAAGTCAAGAATTTAATACCTGTTTTTTAATTCTTGGAAATATAATAGCAAAAACACCTTTGAACGAATTTATGAACAAATGGTTTATGCAATTTGGAATATTTTCACACAATTTATCTATAGATAAACAAATGATTGCTTATTTTGGACACCATTCCTTCAAAATGTTCAACAAATCTAAGCCAATTTGATTTGGCTTCAAGTACTGGTCTTTTTATTTTGCCGAGGGCTACTTGTTCTCATTTATACCTTATGGAGGAGCTTCATAGGAAAATAATAGCCTATATGGACCTAATGTTAGCCTATATGGAAAAACGCAGTTTTGCGCTCATTAGCAAATATATAAAACCGAAACCAACACACCGTTACGTTCGATAATTTCTTTACATTACACAAACTTATGTGCTGTCTTTCATCACTTGCTGATTTTGCAACTGGTAAGGTTCTTGGAAACTGCGTTGTTTACTAAGAAAAGTTGAAAAAAAGTATTATACACCAACTTGAATTCCGAGTTTTTTTTTGGGTTGAGTGCTTGGTGAAATCCGCGAAAATACCTTTAAGAAAAGTTATAACACTAAGAGAGAGCGGATAAAGCTCAGGTACTTCAATTAGATATGACCCTGTGAATCACAATATTGAGAAACGAGCCCGATGCCGTCATTGCAAAAATCAAACTGTTTTTTCAAGGACCAAATGTGGCGTTAATTTGCACCCGAAATGTTCTTTACCATATCACAGCTTGCCTAAGATATGAGAATTTTTTAAGATTAAAATTTGTTAAAACAATAAAATTATTTTTTTATTATAAAATAAATTGTTATTTTCTTTTGTAAGGAATTTATTCACTTCAGGAATTTATTGTAGTAGATTTTTGAAGAAATATTTTTTATTGAAAAAATTATATCGTTTGATCCTGAAATTTCGTTTTCGAAACATGTAATATCTCCTTTCCAGGATGTGATATCAAATACGTTATTTTTTTTTTCTTAATTAAGTTAAAAGTACTTTATGTATAAATTTTTATGGCTCTGGGTGAACTGGATTTAGGCCCGGGACTATATGGGTTAAGTTAATAAAATTTATTTAGTTATTAAACTGAAATGTCAAGTAAAGAGACCAAAAGTAAAAATACCCGATATTGTCAGAGTTTTATCCCGAAGACAGATAACTGAATTATATATGGGCTGAATCAGTTATAAAAAGCAGAGTTTTAAAAGGCTCTCTACTGATCGTAGCCATCGCAAAGAAACAGATTTTTACACAATTTTGTCGAAATTTACTGTCGAAGTAACTTTGAAATATTTTGAGAAATGACAGGACCTAACATTTTCCATATTCGAGGCCTTCTAAAAGAATAGAGACAATATAAAATTTCGAATTTTAAAATGTTTCTTTGTAAATCTTGTAACTCTGTTTTTTTTATATTCTCTGTCAAAAAATGTAGCCTAATTTTTGACTACGGTGTTCGACCACAACGAGAGAGAGAAACAGAAAAGAAATAGGAACAGCTAAGAACATTCTCGATTCAAAATATGACCTTGCTGCAAATTCTTCTTCAAATGCATAAGCATATCATATTTTGTTGTTTTGGTTTTTGTTTTTTTCTGAGTTAAAAAATTTAAAGAAAAAAGTTTTCCATCTAAACAAAATCAAGTAGAATTCAGAAAGAGTCCAATATAATTAATTTTTGTAGTCCAAAGTACATAATATGAATTTAGTTTATTTATTTATTTTATTTTTTTATTTGATGTGAAAATATATTATAACATGACAAGGAAGAGAATATTTAGAGTTAGAAAGAGATAGCAATACATATGAAATATTTTTTTTAGTAGATTTTTATTTTCAAAATTCAACCATAATATTCCTTATTGCATAATTTTTACTACATAATGTATTTATATTGTATATATGTACGAGGAAAATTTATTTATTGTTTGATTATAATTTGTTGTCTACATTCACACAACAAAAAAAAAAAAACAAACAAAACAATTATAATGAAGAAACGGTTTTTTCCTCAATGTGGTCAAAAAGGAAATTAATTAATTAGAAAAATAAAAATATTTTGATTGTTAATTAGTAAATGGGTAAATAATAAAACTTGTCAAATATTTTTTTGGTTCCCTGTTGGTATTTGTATGAGAAGAGAATGATGATTAATGTTTCATAAAATAACTATCACTCACTATTTTTTATAAATGAATTAAATTTTATTTATATTTTGATCTATCCACGAATGGAAATTTTGTATTAAAAGTAAAATGTCATATAAACGGGATTTCAAAATTAACTCAGAGTATTCAAATATTTGACAATTTGAATGAAAAGAGAGAAATGACTTTTATTCTTATTTTATTTAAATATTATTTTAATTAAATAAAACAATAAAATTAAATTAAAAATGTAAGAAAAAATAAAAAAAAGTTTTAATAATTGAATAAACAATGTTTTTGCATTTGATACATTCATTTTGAATCAACGATTTTTCTTGTCTGTTATGCCTAATTCACTGATTCAGAACGTATGTTCCGAACCCATGCGCCCGCATATTTTTTGTATGAAAATTTGAATTCTCTCAGCTTTCAAAACTGTTCGGAGCATTTTTTTCTCTCCGGAACAAAAGTTGATTTAACTAACTTTGTGTTCGAAACATTTTTTTTTGCTGTAATTTTTAATTTTTTTGACATTTCTCACATTACAAAGCATAAACAAAAAAAAAAACAAACAATTCATAAAAATATTGAAAAACCAATATTTAAAACACTTCTACACGATTTTGTATTTATTTTATCTATTAACAATTATTTTATATTAAAAATTATTGTATATTAAAAATATTATTTTATTTATTATTTAATAATTTTATTTATTTGAATAACAATGATTTGATATAACGAGATTGAAATAAACAAAAATTTTAAATCAAATTCAAATGTTAATGTCTGCTGTTTAAATTTTTTTTGTTCGGAACACAATGTTCTGAAGCAATGAATCGCAATTATAAGAATTCTCTTTTAAGAAAATTGTTCGGAACAAAGTTTTCTGAATCAGTGAACTGAGCATTACATCAACACATTGAAAATACTTTTGTCGTGTTAGCCATTTTGACAGTTTTGTAATTCGAGAGAGAAAATATTTTTTTTAAGTTTATCAAATTTGAATTGGATCACCATTTTCATGTATTTCTGATTCGCTTATTCCAAATAGTACAGTTATAGTTTCAAAAAAACATTTTTTTTTGTTATGATCATTGTTTTGACAGTTGTTTTGATTGTGAAAAATGTTTAAAGAAACATTAAATATTTACTATTGTATTTTTTATTATTTCAAAAATAGCAATTTGCTCATGTAGAGTTTATTATTGTTATTTGTATGTAATTTACAATTCCGTGTTTTAAAATTAAGAAGTCAGTTTAACAATTTAAAAGAAAAAAAAAAAAATACTAAATTTACAAAAAAAAAGTTGTTATTATGTGACATTTCATAATATAACATTTTTAAGTTAAAAAATTGCAAAGTGTCGATCTTTCAAATTAATTTGGTTATAATGTATAGACACATTTTACGGATTTATATTTATTTTTGTCAACATTAAAATGATAAAACAGGTTTTAAATGAAAAACTAAATTTTAACTGTTAAAACTTGGAGTTGACTTTGTTTTTTGGAACATTTTTTTACCATAAAACTTGATGGCAAAATTTTGTATTTACCACTGCAGTAAAATTGAAAACAAAAAATTTAGGTATTCATCTTGCGTTTGGTGATTTTCGAATCAATATAACTGCATTTTACAATCGCATAAGGATTTTGACAATTTAAATAAATTTTTGACATTTAAAAAAAGTTATATTAAAGTGTACTGACGTTTGTTTCTTCCCTGTCATTTATGAAAACAGTTTGATAAACCAATCTATTACCCACTCAAGCTGGTCAATCGAATAACACCGCTTGAAATTTCAAGAAGAATTCAAGTCAAACATACGAAAGCTATCATGTATATAACTTGGTTCGGGAATGACTTCACTACAAAAACTAACGTAAACTTCGACGGAAAAATGAATAGCAAAATAACTCTCAATAAAACTAGTGGTCGTTTGAACTTTGAAGTAATGAACAGTCACAACAGATAACAAAATGGAAGATTCGATTTGTTAAAAATTGATATATTTAGCAGAAATTTGATTGAACTGATCATGTTAAAAGGAATTCTGGTATTGTTTAAAGTAAATATATTTTTATTTATGTAATATATTACTCAATTTATTTTGAGTCATTTAAATAATATATTATTTGTTTTCATCAGTGACAAACACCATATTAAAAATTAATAAATTTATTAATTATTTAAATCTTGTAATTCTTAAGAAAAATAATTTTAACATCACACTATATTACAAATAGAGTTTTCCGTTGAATTCCTTAACCCGAATCAAAATTTAAATAATCAAAATTCTAGCAAAATTGTTGAGTAACAGTATAAGTATATATTCATTAATTATTATTAAAGAAAGAAAAATATTTTATTAGATATATTATAATAACCAAATGAAATAAAAATTATTATTGTAATAAAAAAAATAAATAAATTAAGATAATTTATTTAATATATCAAGGTCTTAGCATAATTATTTTATTTTATTTTATTTATCATCATTACTATTAATTAAGCTTCTGATATTTGAACAAAACGTTTTATAGACCAGAAATTCTCCCTTAATAAAGTGAACAGTTGTTGTTGTTTCTTATATTTTGATGTCAAATGTCAATATATTAAAATGTTAATTAAAGTACAAATATAAATTTAATTATTATTAACTATTATATACATATATGTATGTATTTCGGTTGGTATTAATTATTAGTAATTTTGTCTATTAATTAAATCTACATTTGATATGTACATTGTACATATATATATACATATTATAATATATGAAAAATATAAATTAATAAAAAAACAAAAACAAGGTTAAGGTCTAAATATTTTATATATTCATTTTTAATTAAAGTTCAATGATCAGAAGAATATTTGCTTGACATATTATTAAAAAAATATCATATTCTATATATATATGTATGTACATAATGAATCATGAATCATAATTCTAATCATCATCATTATTTAAAAGAAATAGCGATACGATAAAAAAAAAGCTTTTCTGAAGAGATAATTAAGAAGAATCTTGAATACGATCCGACAACAACCATATTCTGCATTGATTCGATTTGAACCAAAAAAAATTGTGGCATTCAATAGTAATATATATGTACATATACCTTAATATATACTATAGATAAAGTATTATAATATATATATGTATACAAAAAGTATTTTGACAATCTAAACCAATTTTTGACATTTAAAAAAAAAGTAATTTCAATGTGTACTGACATTTATTTTTTCCCTGTCATTTGTCAAAACTGTCAATGAAACAAATCTATGACTTGGTACATGAATGACTTTACTACAAAAATTTAATAAACCTTTATAATTATAAATAGAATGAATTTATAAAGTTTTGTTCATAATTTAAAAAGTTGACTTTTAACAAGATTCGGTTCATTTAAACCTGTCAACCAAGAGGATATGTAAGTTACCTTTATGTTACAAATATTCAACACTAAACGAAGAAAATTAGCAAAATCAAATTTCAGTACTTCACTATATAATACTAAATGATTGAAGGCGAAGGAATTACGTATTTGATTTGAATAAATTTTATCAACACAGAAATCTTCATCAATATTAAAACTTCTGAATAAAAGTTAAGCGAATTAAAAATAAATCAATGAAACATAATATTTTGAAAATTTTCGAAAATAAATGCAAATATCCAGAATTAATTAGAAAACAAAAAAATGTATTTAAAATTTAACAAAAAAACAAAAAGAACAAAAATAATTTTCTAATTCCAAGCAGCCCTCATTTTCTCATTCAATTGACAGATTTGAGTTATTATTACTTATTTTTGTTTTCTTTTTTTTTTTTTTTTTTTATTTGAGTAGAGGCAACATTCTTTTCATTAAAATCCGATCATATAATAATATATCTACACTATCCATATTAATTGGTTGAAATGATGGTCTAATGAATCCTATTCCAAATTTATAAGAAATATCTTCTAATAGAAGACAAATTTGATATCAGTAGAATATGAAATTAATTATAAGTATGAAATGAACAGATGGGAACTAAGGGGAAAATATTTTTTTTTAGAAAGTATGGTTGACTTCCAAAATGCAGTATAAAAAGTTTTAATACCCCGTTTAAAGCTTTTATAATCACTTCATTGTAAAATATGTAATAAATGTTTTGCTACATTTTGGAATACAATTTTGACAATATACATTTTGACGTTTAAATTATAATTTTGGGTTTTTGTAGCATAAATCGGTAATTGTCTGAATTTTGGTTTATCTTTCGGTAAATTTACTTCTGGCTTATTTATTTTTCGTTACATGACAATTAATATTATCAGATTTATCATAGATCAGTACATATTTTCGGCGGAAAAATATATTTTATTACCATATTTTGCTACTTAAACGGAAAATACTTCTTTTTCCGGCGAAAATATATGCTAACCAATAATTTATTTAATTTTTCTTTATCTATGACATGTATACAAAATCTAGTCTAATTTTTTTCGAAACACACTCTGCTCTTATTTTACATTTCCACCACGTATTTTAAACATTTTGGAATACTGTACAAAGTCAAGAGCTTTTAATATACATTTCGGAAGATATTACATTGCAAATTTCAAGGTTTCACTTAATTGTGATAGCCACGGTATATTACTCAATTAAATTAAGATGAAATTTTTTATTTTTTATAAATTTGTAATTTTATATTAACTAAAAAAAAAAAAATTTAGAAAGCTTAGAAAAAGTCCTTGTTATAATTAGCGACAATTAAAAAGTCTCAAATTATACATACAGTATTATATTAATTATAAATTACCAATTACTTTAAAATACTGTTTTGGTGTAAAAGGAAAGCAAACATTAATTCATAGGAAGATATTTGAACGATTGTTTCTGGAAAATGCGCCTTAAAACCATTTTGAACTTTAATCCACTCAAAACTTGTGTCATTATTCATATAGTAAAACTAATCTTGCAGATAACAATTATTTCATTTTTAACTAAAAATACTAAGATACCATTGATTTATCAAATTTCATTTACATTTTGACAGATAACAGTTTTTAACTTAACTCAAGATTTGATTTTGTTCATTTGAATCGTTTAACAAAGTTTTGATTGTCAATTAAGCTTGACAATAATTAATTTTGGTATTGACATGTTGAATCCCATATGCCGTACAGCGTATTTATTTGATATGTTATAAGTGTGATACATATATTAAAATATAATACACTTAATTAATAATCACTGTTATGATTGATAAATATTAATAATACAACCCTGTGAAAATAATAAATTATTGAATAAATTTACATTCAGCCACGAGTCATACATGGGAACGAAAAACAAAAAATTTATTTTTCTTAAATATTCATGTAAATTGAAATTATGTACAATTTTTATGTATGGTCATTACAGAATTTCATGTTTCCTTTTTTTTCATTCATATAAAAATGAATCATAAATTGAATAAAGATTTCTAATAAGACCATCATTGTAAGAATGACAGTAGCACACACATCAGAATAAGAAGTAAAAATAGTTGTATTGTAGTCATGTTATACAATTCATTATTGAACTTAGATATTTGTTTTTTTTTATGTAGCTTAGAAACTGATGATAGACTTAATGAAATATTTTTTTAAATTAAAAATAAAATAAAAATAATAATAACAAAAATCTGTACGAAAATATGTATGTAAAAAGAAATATTTTTTTTTAAATGGGATTTAGAAAAATAAAATGAAATGAGGTTATAATGAAAATGTCTATACTGTTGTACTAACATAGTTAAATTGTAAATTAATTTTGTTTTCAAGTTATTTGGATACCGTTTATATTATAATATATCTTCGTGCTTCTCACTTTTTTCTTAAGTGTGGGTCGGTATGTGGTTTTCAATATGTTTGTTTTGTATTTTATCTGTTTCATTCCTTTCGGTCCATCTTTTTTATGTTAATTGTTGTTGTCTTTATTTTATAAAATCATGTTGCTTATTCATTATATAACTTTGATCATATTTTTCCATGTTAGCTTTGGTTTTCCTTATTAACTATATAATTCAAAAACAATAAAGCAAAACGATTGTTTGTCCTTCCTTAAAACGCATGCATTCGTTTCAAATTAATTTCCGTTAAAGTACCACAGCCAAATTCTGGTTGTACATGACACTTTTATGTTAATTATATCTAATCATTAGTTTTTTTTTGTTTTTTATTATAAGCAAATCACTAATTAACATTTAGCAGCTTAGAACTATAGCATTTCGGACTTAGAATCTTACAGCTGTCTTTTACTAATTCTTTTAAACACACCTTGTATAATATAAAACTAAATCTGTTTAATTTTTTAATAATGTACATTAAATTTTTTTATTTTTTTTGAATCATTGAATCAAACCAGATATAAAATTAAAATAAAAATCAAAATAAAAAACTTAACAAAATTTAACGAAACGGAATCAAAAATATTCGCCCCAATAAATTTGAAATGCATGCAACCACACATCTAAACATTTTATACATCTATATTATATTATGTACATGTGTAGAGGTAAAATTATTTTCAAATTTTTAATGTACACGAATTCTATATGTACAATTTTCAAAACTTTTTCTATTATCCTTAATCAGGACTCTGGAATTGGAACATACTTATAAAGATCTAAAATTCAATTCGTTAAAAAGACAGGGTGTTTCTTCACCATTATATTATTTTTCATATATATATATATATATATACGGGTAGGTACAGGTAAATCAACAACTTGTAACATTAATATTTAAGACCAATAGTTTGGGTGGGATTTATTTTTTTATCATTTTTATTGTTTTTAAGTTGATTCAATTATTTTATTGGTGATTTTCCTGCACTAAAAAATAGTGTTAATGCCATGTTTTCTGATGATGAGTTTTAGGTATTAAAGAAAATAATGAAGAATATACAGAAAATTTTAAAAATCAAACACACAGAAAAAAATTAAATTAAATGAACCTAAGTCAGCACATGTGAATTTTGGCAACAACGATACACCACTAACCATACACAATACACCATATACCATACACCATACACCATACACCATATACCATATACCATATACCATATACCATATACCATATACCATATACCATATACCATATACCATATACCATATACCATATGCCATACACCATATGGTACTATACCATATACCATGCACCATGCACCATCATGCACCATACACCATATACCATACATATACAATATACCATGAACCAAACACCAAAATACCATTCACGATGAATAATGTAACATAAACAATGCACCGTTTACAATGTACCATGAATGATGCATTCTTGCACCACATGCCATAACAAATTAGAACAACATTTTTTCAAATTTATTGTTTCATTTATTTGAAAACCAAAAATCTGAAAACTAATATAGAATTTATCTAACTTAAGCACGAATTTTCACAACGAAAAATTAAAAAATTAGCAAAATAATGCAAAGTTCAGATTAAACCAGCTAATAAAATTTTAATTCAATTCGACTCCATCTGAAAAATTATACCTTCGTATAAAGAAACACCCGGTACAAAACAGTTATACATATATTTACATTAAAAATTTGAAATTCATCAAAAAAAAAAAATACCGATCTCACTCTAAGAATTGTTGATATTTATTTCATTTCATATACCGCACTACCTTTCTTCTGTGTC
This sequence comes from Argyra leucocephala, assembly GCA_963942445.1. Classification (NCBI taxonomy): domain Eukaryota; kingdom Metazoa; phylum Arthropoda; class Insecta; order Diptera; family Dolichopodidae; genus Argyra; species Argyra leucocephala. Next base: position 11,935,617 of record OZ012681.1, on the reverse strand, counting down.
TAGATTTTGTTGACTCGCTCTCTCTTTCTCGTTCTAAAAATCCCAATTAGGGAAATAAAAAGGAGAAATTCGATGAATCAGAAAAATTTTCTTCATTGTGAATATAACTTTGGCAAAAGATGGTTTGAAGTCAAGTGAATCGATATAAGTTAAATTGAATTAACAGAATATTGTGTTCTTATCAGTGTTGCCATATGATGGTTACATGCTAAATTTATTTGATATAAGTGAAATTTGTTGTTGACAATCAAATTTCTTATACATAATATATTTTTAAGTATTTTCACATGTATTGAAATTTTGTAAACAAATTACTTTTTGCATCATTGTTAACGACTAATTAAATATTGTTTACAATACTTTTATTTCTACAATTCTATCTTATCTCTATTATCTCCATACTTATTCGTATACATCAAGCTAAATTTTATCTAAGCTAATCTACCTAGAGCCTAGATAGATTAGTAGACCTACAATTTTATTTTGTTCGATTTGTTATTTTTGATTCTGATTGTGTGATTTGATTGTGTATGCTGCTTACGTAGTGTTCATGAAAATATTTGGTCAGATATTTGATCCTATTCAAGAAAATATTCAACTATGAGCACTTTATTATGAGCAATGAACTAATTGGCAAATATATTAACAGAAATACAACAAATGCACATATTTATTTATATAACATTTGCTCATATATAAAATGCTTATGATCGAGTGACATAATTTTATCATCGTTCAGAATTTTGAAAGATTTAAGAAGAGAAAGATATAAATGCTAAATTAAGCTAGGAAAACTTAAAAATGTATTAATTTATAATTAAAACAGTTTGCATCAACCTGTAGTTTCATTTGTTCACTCATTTTTTCATTAAACTAAATTGCGGACTTCATTAACTGCGGTAGACAATTTCGTTTCAAAATTATCAAAATTGTTTTAAATACTTTTTTTGAAAAAAAAAAAAAATTAGTCAAAAAAGCCAAATATTTTAAAAATGGCAACAACCGTTTTCTTTTGATAAGCATCATATGGTATAACTGTACTTTGATATGGTATTTTTAGAAGAATGTGTATATCATGAACATGTACGTGATGTTGCTTTGAGGTAAATTTCTTTATAATAAAGAGAAAACATTTAGAAATAGTTTATAATAGCTGACAATATCTACCTTTCCTGCCTCACTATCTCTTTCTCTCTCTATCTAACAATCAATATTATTGAATTATAAGTAGGAAAAGGATATCAAATAAGAATGCCAACAATAAATTGGGAATTTTTGTTAGTTTTTCAGATTCAGTCTATTTTTTTTTTATTTATTTTTTACCTTTTCTTGTGGTGGGTATGGGTACAATATTGAGAATGGGAATTGTTGGAAAATTCTATAGTTCAGGTATTTTCTTTTTGTTGTTCTTGCTAATCCTATTAAATTATTTGAAGAGTTCACATTCAGTAGTTTTACGATCGAATTCATGCGAATTCAAATCAATTCAAACAATTGTTAGAATTTTTTTTTACGAAAATTTGAATTAATTTTTTTTTTGAATATGCGGTTTTAATTCATAGAATAGGAAACTGATTAAAGGTTTTAAAGGTAATTATTTCAAAGAATGAGTTTGAAAGGCAATTTCAAGAAATCAATTGGGGGAAAAAACAAAAAGCCAAATAAACCATAAAATTTAATTTTGGTTTTTAGAAATCTTTAGAAAGACAAGTTGACAATTATTGCAAGGTAATCATTTGTAACTACAAAAGTGAAAAAAAAACAAATGCTTACCCTATACATTTTAATGTGACTCTTCGGCAGACGTATTTTAATTAAATTTTATTATAAAATTTCATTTAAATGAGAATTTCCAGTCCCTTGAAAATTCATTGAATAATTTCGAAGTTAGAGCATGTTATGTATTTGTTAATATAGGCTAATATATGTCTATAAAATTATATGTAAGATTGACAGTTAACTATAATCAACTACTTTGTCGAAAAAAATTACGATTCGATCTATACGATTAAATAATAACAAAAAATAGAATAATATGAAAAAAAATGTAAGATTTTTGACATCTGGTGGGAAAAAAATTGTTTACTTCAAATCATAAAATGCAATGAAAATAGAGTACTATGACTTGCCACATCAGGTTTCTTCAACTTGCCACATACCAACATGATCCAAAATTGCGTCAAAAATGCTAAAATTATAACAAAACGCATACGCACTGCTTGGGATATACTCTAAAAGGTAGTGGGAAGACTAAATGATGAAGTTTAGCCTAATAAAAATAGATTTATAGTGTCTAAACAACCTAAGTACATATTCGAATAAAAGTTTATTCGTATTTTTAAATCAAGTAATCCCAAATTCAAATGGATTTTCCCATAAAAAAAGCTAAAGCATCTGAAATAAAAGATATAATTCTAAACGAAATAAACCCCAAAAAAAGCCCAGGTTATGATTTATTGACTGGACGTATATTGCATGAACTCCCACTGAAAGGTATAAAATACTTAACACAAATTTATAACGGATTATTAAGAATAAGATACTTTCCCATACAATGGAAAATTTCTGAAGTGATAATGATACGGAAACCTGAGAAAAGTCCTGAAGAAATTATATCACACAGGCCAATCACCTTACTTCCAGTGCTCTCAAAACTTTTTGAGATATTATTGCTTAAAAGACTATCTCCTATAATAGAAAGTCGTAAGTTGATACCAGAATTCCAATTCGGGTTTAGGTCCCAGCACAACACAATAGAGCAAGTACATCGAATTGTCAACACCATAAATAATGCTTTCGAAAAGAAGGAATACGTATCAGCTGCCTTTATAGACATAAGCCAAGCATTTGATAAAGTCTGGCATGTAGGACTCCTGTATAAACTGAGAAAAATGTTGCCATCTGAGTATTACGAAATTTTTAAAAGCTATTTGGAAAATAGAACGTATTATATAAAACAAAAAGACAAATATAGTCAACTATATGATATTCAGTCCGGAGTTCCTCAAGGTAGTGTCCTTGGACCTATCTTATACTTATTGTACACAGCAGACCTCCCACTAACAGCAGGAGTTCAGCTTACAACTTTTGCCGATGATACTGCCATATTAGCTACACATAATGATGCAAACGTGGCATCATCCACTACCAAGTGTGCCTGAATAAATCCAAATATGGCTACATAAATGGAAAATTAAAGCAAATCCACAAACATCAGTGCACGTTACATTTACGCTGAGAAAGGATACTTGCCCGCACGAGTCTCCTTAAACAATATTCCTATACCTCAAAAAGAAGAAATAAAATATCAGGAATACATTTAGATAGAAGATTGAACTGGAGAAAGCATATTGAAAGCAAACGAAAGCAGATTGGAATAAAATTAAGAAATATGTATTGGTTACTAGGAAATAAATCACAATTATCTCTAAAAAACAAGATATTGATATATAAATCGCTATTAAAACCTGTATGGACATACGGAATACAGATGTGGGGTACAGCTGCAAAAACAAATATTCAAGTACTTCAGAGATTCCAGAACATATTTTTTCGTAAACGCACCCTGGTACGTTCCAAATAACTTAATTTACAAAAGACTTGGGAATTTTTTTAGTGCAAGACGAAATAAAAAAATTCATAAATAACTACAATAAGAAAGTGGAAGGTCGACTGCTATTTGTTACGCGAAACACAAGGAGACTAAAAAGAAGAATGCCAAGCGACTTAATATAAAATAAATAATTAACTAAATTAACTATAAAATAAACTAGAGATTAGATTTTGTAAATTAGTGTAGCTTATCACTGGATAGGCTACTTCAAGTCATATTTTCATCATAAATATTTGCTTATTGTATAGAAATTAAAATACAGATTGTAAGTAATAAAGGAAGTAAAAAAACAAAAAAAAGTAATCCCAATAAGAAATAACACATATTTTTAAGATGCAAATATTGTCGGTGGATCTTTTTTTATGCAAAGCTAAATTTTAACGAAATTTTGAAGGTTTAATTTTATTTATTTTTTATTTATTAATCTTATTATATTAAATATAATTCTGGACACTTGATTGTCATTTTAAATTCGAAATCCGTTTTAAAATATAGTTGGAATCCCAATATTTTTTTTCCAGAAAACAGTCAATTATTTTAAAAGTTTGTCGGAACTGGTTCTTACCGATGAAAGTAGAGTCCCAATATAAATACATATTTTATAAAATTATAAATTTATATTCGGTAAAAAAATGTTTTTTTTTTGTTCTCTATATTATTTTATTAAAACTGTTAACCATTAGTTTAGTACTAGTTTTTCAACATAAAATAAATGGCTTATGGTAACAACTTACACATTTTATTTATTGACTACAAGCAAGCCTTCGATAGCATTAATAGAAATAAAATAGCATACTCATTAATAAAACTTGGTGGACTTCGCAAATTAGCTAAACTGGACATGGAAACCATGTTCAATTCACGAGCAAAAGTTATGATATAAAATGCAACCTTTATAAATTTTTAAATTAAATCGGGAGTACGACAAGGAGACGCGCTCTCAGCTTTGTTATTTAATATGGTCTTAGAACAAGCCACAGAGGAAATTGATAAAGGCGGTAATATATTCACAAAATCCTTCAAAATTATCGCCTACAATGACGATATAGCAATTGTAGTTAAAAACTATAGGAAAATGGCAGAAAAATTTATTATACTAGAACAAAAGACAAGACAAGTTGGTCTGGAAATTAACGAAAACAAGGAAATTAACAAAATATATGAAAATGACAAGGAAAACTGATCAAAGAATACCACAAAATATTACCATCAACAACTTTAATTTTGAAGGTGTTACAAACTTTAATTATCTTGGTGTACTAATAAAAAATGACAACAGTATGCACTCGTGCATACAGGAGCGAATAAATGCAGGAAATAGAAGTTACTATGTTAATAAAAAATTACTTAAATCCAAAATTCTTACTAGACAAACAAAAATTGTGATATTATATAAGACAATAATTAAACCAATAGTAACATATGGATGTGAATGCTGGACACTTACATTAAGAGACGAAGAACATTTAAGTATATTCGAAAGAAAAATAATCCGAAAAATCTTTGGCCCAAAAAAATTACAAAACGGAGAATTATCATAGAAGGAATAACGAAGAAATCAATAATATAATACAAAATGAAGATATTGTAAAGTTTGTAAAGGCACAGCGACTAAGATGGGCAGGGCATATGATAAGAATGAACGAAAATTGCCCTCAACAAAGAATTTTCAAAACAAGACCACTATATAATAGGCAGACCAAGAATCAGATGGAAAGATAATATCGAAAATGACTGCCAAAAAATGAATGTACAAAATTGGCAGAGTTCTGCGGAAGATTGATTTACATGGAGGAATATCACGAAGAAGGCTTTAGCTCACCCCGAGCTGTAACGATAAATGAATAAGAAGAAGAAGAAGAAGATCATGGTTTTATATTTATTTTACGATATTAATTTGTTTACCTTCTACGACACCAATTTATAGGGGTTTTTTCTCTTCACCCTTCGTGTCAAGTTGGTGATCTCCAACAGCTGTGTTATCTTGTGATAGAATTAATGTTTTATTGCAATTTTTTTAATTACTTCAGACACCTGGTCGATGTTTAGATCTCAGTATATGTCGCTATTTCAGCTGTACTTAGGAGCATTTAACCATATTTGAATGGATTTAATGATAAGTTTTACCCGCGTATCGGCATATTTCGATACTATATACCCAAACCAATTTTAGTATACTTGTATTGACAAACGTGAGCTTCTTTCTATAAGCCAATACAATTTATGATATTTTATATTTATTTTTCCTCTTTTTTCATTTTTACATGAGTTTTCCACTTGTAAGATTCTAGTAGAAAAAATATGTAAGATGTAGAAATGTAAAACTCTCTAGTAGAGAAAATTTCTTTTAATCAGAATATCTAGATACAGATAATTACTAAATTAATGAGTATGAGAATATGATATATATTTATATATATATATATATATAGAATTTTCTTAATCAGACTAAAATCTTCATTATAAAATTTAATTTGCAAAATAAAAATTTTTCGCAAAAAGTACATTTGTTTTTTTTTTCTGAAGAGTAATTAACCCAAAAATAAAATAAAATTAATGTATTTTTTTTATTAAAATATTATATACACAGGGTGTGCGTGAATCAATATTTCTCATTGTATTTGGTGATAGGTTGAATGATAGAAAATAGTGTATAAAAAATGTAAAGGAAAATGAGGTTTTGAGTCCGAAAAAGTTAGGTTTTTTAGTTAGTTTTTTTAAATTTCGAAATGTTTTATGCCGTTCCAAATTGCAGCCATATAAAATGGTACAAATATTGAGATAGGAATTTGAAGAAATGTTTTGTACTGTCTAATATACTTAGAAGGAGTATAACTTATATAATGTATATAAGTTTGATAATAGAATATTCAACAATATTTTACTTAAAGGGTAAATACGATATCTGATCAAAATACTATGAAAATTGACTCAAATCAATTCAATTTTTCCAATGCGAACTTATTCAAATTTCCGCCACTGTATGTTATAAATTTAAATTGATAATTATTGAAATACTACTTTATTGCAAAAAAGAGCACCCATACCTTGTTTATATTTTGAATCCGTTTCAGTACTGGCATAATTATATTTCTAATTTTTTTCTAATTTTTCCATCCCATCCCAATATAGATGCGATATAAAATCAAATCTTTTATAGATAGTAATTTAATTACCACAAAACTTTTTTTATTGTCATGTTTAAAGATTGGCCAACTATTCTGCAATAGAGTTTTAATTTATAATATAGTTAATAAAGTAATAAAATAAACTAAATCCTGATTTAATATTTAATTATATGCTATCTTATGATTATTCCGACCAGCTATAGTGCAGTACAAGGAAAATAACTGCTTCGTGACCACCCTGTCGTTAGTGATTATTCCAGTTGTTTCTAGAAAATCAATTGCGACTTAATTTTACCTTTTGATGGCATGACTCGGAGTGACCTAATTGTTATTTTTGGTTGTTTAGAGGGTATTAGAGCTACCCTGTGCGATTGAGAAAGTTAATAACATCACAAATTTTCAGATCTGACCACCCTGTATTTACATGTAATTTTTATTTAAATATAATATTTGAATTTATTGCATAACTATGAATATTTAGATTTTTAATAATTCAACAATTAATTCTAAATCTTAAAAATTTTATATTCAAATAGTAAAAATATTTTTTTTTTCGATTATTTTTATTTACATTCGTTAAAATTTATTGCAAAAAAAAAAAAACACAATAATAAAAAATTAAAAACATTCCATATTTAAATAGAAATTGAATTGAGGCTTTTTTTTTAATTTTTTAGTACTTTTTACTAAGAATCTAGGTCATCATAATCAAAAAATCGTTCGAGTGAATCATTCTAGTACTTTTTTTTTCGTTTTTTTTTTTTTTGTAATTCGCAATTTAAAATGTTAATGTAAATTTAAAATAGGTTATTATTGTTTTAGTTGTTGTTGTATTTTATGTTTTTTTTTTTTGCAATATTCTACAATCTACAGTACCGTGTTATTTTAACCTCTTCCGGTAATTTATTCCTTTATTTTTAAATATTAAACATTTCCCAATTTTCCAATTTTCTTTATAACACGAAAAAAAGAAAACAAAAAAATTAATCAAGAGAAAAAAAAACACAAAAACAATAATAAAAAAAATTTGCTAGATTTATAATTTGGTTGCAATTTTCCTATTAATAAAATTTGATCTTAGAAAATCATTTTCATTTTAAAATTTAAATTGTTGTATTTTATAAAAGATGTTGATATTTTAATATATTTCCCTCTTCTGAATAAAACAGCCACACTAAAAACAAAAATAATAGCAAAATTAAAAAAAAAATGCAATTTACCCAAAGACCTATATTAACTTAATAGTGTTTTGTTGTTGTAATTTTCAATGACCGCACAAGTGGTTTTTCATCATACTACACAGAATATCTAAAATTGCATGCAATACGCAGTACATGTATTATTGTGTATACGTAAGAATATTAAATTGATGCTGGAGGCAATATGGATCGCATATGCTTTTGAATTGTTATTGGATTAAAACAGAAAAGAAGGGTAACTTATATTATAGAAGAAAAAAGAGAATAATGAAGTGATCAAATAAATCAAGCCGCAATTTCTTCTCATTTAATTTGATTTCTTTTATGAGCATTATAAAACCACTAAAAGGGGAGGCATTTAAAATTCGTTATAAACAATAAACTTATTATGTGTTCAGAGAATTATTTTGCAGCTATAAAACATACAACGTTTCGTTTTCTAATACAATGTCTTCTATGTAGGCTTTGCTCTCTCTCTTTCTCTCTCTCTCTCCCACTGATCTATTATTCTTTTAAAATGCATATTTCTTATATTATCAAGAGGAGGGGTGTTGGTTTATTCATTTTGCATATTATTCATGTAATATGATCGTTTTACATTAAAAATGTTTATTTGTTGTTTTTTTTTTTAACTGTACATACTTATTTTTTTATGATTTTGCATTTTAAATTTAATTACCGGAAAGTATAATTCACTTTCTTTTAGCGGTTTTTTTGGTTTTTTATTTATTTGCTTTTGTTAAATAAATATAAAAAATATGCGTGAATAGAAAATAGTGACAGTGATTTTATGTTTGTTAAGAAAAATGAATTGAATTAGATCAATAATATTTGGTTTTATTTAATATGAACTAAATTTATTAAATTGAAATTTAATATGTTTAATGTGTGTAATTTTACTTTCGAATTAATTAAAAATAAAAGGGAAAATTAAATGAAAGTTGTATGAAAAATATAATTAAAAGCTAGCAAAATAACTTGGATTGATTTTTGGTTTCATCGCAACGCTCTTAAAATTTATTTTTTACTAACTTAAGTGTTTTATTTTAATTTGGTATTAGTGACCCAATAAGTAATGCAACAATTTAGATTAGTTGGTAATATTAAGTATCGATCAATAATCTGCACATTATCAGAGTTCAGTTAAAAAAAATCAACGACTGAATAATAAATTTGTTCCCTATAATCATAGAGAAGTTGAAAATTTGTATTTTTGCTTGTATAAAATCTTCCATTATTATTTTTCCGGTCCTTAATAATGCTAATACAGAATGGACCACATTTTTATCTATTGTTTATGATAATTAAATGGTTTCATTTCCACTTTGACGATATTTGTGAACATTATGCCCCCCAACAACTCGTTATTTATTTTTATATTGTGTGGTCGTTATCGTTATTTTGAAGTACATAATGAAGAGCGCAAACAAACAAAACTGTACTTCTTCTTGGACATGAATTTATTCAATAATGAGAATTCCTATACAGTTAACTGAAAATTGTCTCCAAACTGACTGAAATATCAGGCACAACATAGACTAAATTTGTTACATAGTTACAATAAGTGTAATGACGGTAGTGATAATACCATAGGACCAATCTTTAATTAAATTTTAATCTAATCTAATCTAAATATTGAAACATATTCATTAGAAATTCAATAGAAACGGTTTTTCGTTTTTATAATGCAAAATGTACATATTTCTGTGTATATCAATGAATTGCATTATTCAGCAAATTTAGAAATATGAAATGTACAAAATTAATTTGCAAAAATTTTTAGATAAACTCAATTTTTTCGATTGTTATTCTATCATTTTTTTTTTTTTTTTTTAATTTAGTTCAACTCAAAAATTTCATAAGTATCGAAATTATTTCTCAAAATAAAAACCATATCATGTAACTTCACGTACATTATTTCTCAATACAACAATTTTATCGTCTCAGTTCATAATTTCAAAAAAAAAAATTTTTTTTTAAATTACAAAAGTCATTTTAATAAAACATCAAAATATAAAAAAAAAAAATAAACAATTTTTTTTTTTTTTTGAAAAATAAATAACCCTCAAATTTTTCTTGATTATTATCCAATTTTACCCATCATCATTACTTCTATTATTTTTATTATCATGATTATTATTTAAAATAAACGGTTTTAATAACTTTTAATTTCTTATTTTAAATGCTTGTTTCTCTTGGAACACCTTCATATTCACATTATCAATGATTTTGTTGTTACCAGTGTTACCATATTATTTAATTAATGTATTTTGATTTTTTAGTTGAAAATTGAATTAATTAAATACTAGTAGAATGCCATTGTTAATCTAGTTAAGTTTGAGTGTAATTTAAAAAACTATGCATATTACAACTCAAAACATCAACAAAAATGTAAAGCAAATATGAATCAACTCTCATCATAATGCATTAATATTATTTTCTCACTACATTTTACTTCTACCTACACCTATTTCCATAATACATTAAAAAATATTGATTTATTATTTATTTATTCTATTAATTTTCATTTTTTCATTAATACTGAACTGTTTTTCATTATTATTGTTGTTATTATAAAAGGCTTCAGACAAAAACAAAAATTAGTATATATAAGATAGGCCAGGCTTCTTTTTTGAATTTGAATTCATAAGAAGGAAGGTTAACTAGATTTTTTGTTTTTGACATTGAATTCATAAGAAGGAAGGTTAACTAGATTTTTTGTTTTTGATCTTGAATTCAAATTTAAGTTTATCATTACAAAATATGAGATATGAATCCAATAATTTTCATCAGGAATCCTTTTAGAATAATTTTTAAAACTATAATCCAGTCAACAAGCTTTTTAGGATTTTCAATATTTTTTATTTTTATTTTTTTTTTTATTTTATTCAATCATATCAAAAATGAGCTTAGTAGCTCGTGTAGGAGAGATGTAAACTAATGCATTATTTCTATAATACATTAAGTTTACAATAACATTATTTTGTAATGAATTAAAATAATAATGCATTATTCACATTTTTCACATTATGTATTAAAATTAATTTTTTGAATTATTAATTAAAAGTAATACATTAATATAATTAATTAAATTAAAAAATAATGCATTACATATAAAGCATTATTAAAATTAATTCAATTTATTTGAATTACTTTTGAATTAAAAAAAATAATTAATAGAAATACTTGAATAGAGTAATTTTTCAATATTAGTTGAAATAATTCAAAAGTAATTCAAATGATTTGAATTATTTTTGGTAGTGAGGCAGTTTAGAATATAATGAAATAGTTTAACAAAATAATTCGAAATAATTATTTTAATGCATTTATAAAAAAAAGTAATGCATTATTGCATTATATCTTATGAATAATTACGAAAAATAATGCACTAAATAACAAAATGCAAAATTCCCATTTCTGTGACGTGTAGAGTGTATATAATAATTCATTTCTATAATTTTTTTTCTTCATTAACAAAAAGTAATGTTTACATTATATACATATGTATTTGTATAACAAAATTTTATCCATTGAGTTATTCATTATTGGAGAAAATATTAATATATAGAAAGATTCAGACCTCAGACCTAAGCTGTATGGTCGTATAGCTAGTTACATTTTAAGAGTTATCAACAAAAAATAAAAAAAAAATAAAAAAAATTAAGTTTTAATTTTAAATAATAAAAAGTAAATTTTCCTAAATATTTAATAATACTAAATTTATTAATACTAAATTTAATAACTACCAGCATTCTAACATTCCTTCCCTATTATATTATTTAGTTTATTCTAATTAAGTTTTAAAGTTTTAAAGTTTGTGTTCCCTATTAATTTTTAGTTTTTTCCTTTCCTTTCACACTTTATTTATAATATTTATTCTTTAATTTCTTTAATGTTTATTCTTTATTTTTATTTTTTATTTTTATGCCGCAAGTAAGTTTTCGATTTTCCTTTTAAATAAACTGTATGAAATTATATTTTTTAGGTCGTCCGGTAGAGTGTTAAAAATGCTTAAACTGTTGTAAACGCAGTTTGCTTTTTGTATATCTGATCTAAACAATGAAAGATAAAAATTCAAGCGATTCCTAGTGTTATGGCTATGTATGTCTATATTCCGATTGAGTAAAAATGTATGTTTAATCATATTGTTTATAATTTTGTATGCTAGATAGTACATTTCACGTTTACATATGTTATTCAAACTTATGTATCGTTCACTATATAATAATTCCGTAGGATATCTTGGTGGAAAGAAATTAATAATTTTAATAGCTTTTTTATGTATGACATCCAACTGTTTGAGGTATGTTTGTGGAGCATTACTCCAAATGCGGTTTAGGTATATAATATTAGAGGATATGTATGAAGAGTATATTGTATAAAGGGTATTGGTATTAATATATTTCCTCAGCCTTCTTAAAATAAAAATGTAAGGAGTGATTTTTTTAATTACATAATCAATATGTTATCGTCATTTCATTCTATTGTCAATAATTAATCCTAGGTAATGGAAAGTTTTTACTATTTCTATGGTTTCATTTTTGTGTGTTATATTTACGAAATTATAGTGTTTATTACTGAAAAGCAATATTTTTGTTTTCCTAACATTTAATCTCATCCTTTTTTTTATAGCCATTCATCAATTAAATTTAAGTCATTTACGATCGTGTTTTTTAGATGTTCCTCGGTATTGCCGGAGTAATTTATTAATTTTTGTAAATTATGTTCCAATCTAACAGCAATTTAACCGTTCTAGTTCATTATCACAAAACCCCCACACACATATACAAGTCCTAATAAATCAACAAATTTCAGTTATTAAGTTCTTAGAAAACTCTACGATTCCACCACATTAATTATACAATAATTGGCATCATGATAAAATTGATGAATTAAGACAGCTACAGCAAGTTAGCAGAATGGAAAATGAAACCAATGAAAAAGAATGGAAGGGAATAATTATATGATTAATAAAAAAGTTCATAGATTAAAAATCTAGACAATGAAGCCAGAAGACTATGTGAAAGAAGAAATACCACAAAAAACGATGAAAAAAGAACTTATGACCTGGCAACACTTAATCATTGCAATGATGAATTCACTTTTAATTTTAGCTTTATAATACTATTTTTAACCAAGCAATTTTTGTTTTTATCATTATTTTCAATAGTTACTTTTCTTTTGTTCTTCAATAAATTTAATGTTGACTGTGCCATGTCATGAAGTCGATAAGTAATTGGAGGGAAATTGTTTATTGTCTATATTTCTTCTCTGATCATCTTTAATTTTTTTTCTTTTCGGTTCCTATTTATTAACTTAAGTACGTTTTTGTTCTTTTTTCTTCACTTTTGTTATTTTTAGTTTCGCTTCGTTTCATTTTTTTTTTTTTTAACTTTCTTATAATATTTTACGGTTTAAAATGAATAAAACAAAAACGAAAAAAAAAAAAACATTTTTTAAGGAGTGCCGCCGATTTCTTAAATTATTTCTTCGTATTTTGTTATTTTTTTCTAAGTACTAAAATTAAACATCATGGCTTTTAATTACCTCATTACGTTCACTTATCAGTGGATTTGTGTTTTCAGATGGTATAAATAGAAAAAAAAAACATTCTAAAAAATTTACAGTTACGAAAAAAAAAAAAAAAAAAATTAAGAAGGGCAGAAAATACTACTGTCGCCATGATATAAATTGGGCGGATATCTATTTTTCTATAAATTATAAGTTTGAAAAAAGTTAATATTTGACTGTTACAATTATTGCTTCTTGAATATAAATCCTTTGAAGATATAGTTGTATTTTATGAATAAAAATTAAAGTTATTATAAAATCAATTAATCATTTTAGGTAAAATAAAATCCTTTAGAATCTGATTCGAAAAAATCTAGGTATAATCAATTTAATAATCCCCTTTATTAATAATTTACCTATACACTTGAAAGGGGTTAATAAATTTGATTAATTGCTATAATTTGATAAAACAGCAATGCACCGCTGTATATATACTATTATAGTGGTTATTTGTTAGTAAATAAATATTTAAAAAATTACACACTTCTGCAGATAAGAATTCTTAGATTTGTAACAAAAACATAAAAGGGCTACAATTTATCAATGATCATTAAATTTAGAAAAAAGAATTTTAAATGTGAGCACATTAACATCATTGTTTGAGGTTATCTTTGCTTGAGTGATCAAAAAATATGCTCATTGTTCACAGTTTGATATTTTTTTTTGTTTTTTTCTAGAATTAGATCTGTCAGCTAGATTGCATCTGCTTAAATCACGCAAATGTCAAATTAAAAAAAAAAAATTATTGAGAGATTTGTGTGTGGGAGTATGTTTGTAGTCTTTTTTTAAATATGAAAATACAATGTCCATTTTTAGAATTTTATTTTGGATTAATAATCTAATATTTAAAAGAGCTAGTACTAAAAAAAAAAAAAATACAGTTTGAATTGTCCAAAAGGGAGAAAATATAAATTTATTTTGCCAGTAGTGGTTTTGTTTTATGTTTGTTTGTTTATTTATAACCCACATACGGGTTGTATTCTTGTTTTTGTTTTATTAGTAGTGGATTGTTTGAAACATTTGTCAGAAAAGTGAAATCCAAAAATTTAAAATACAGGAGAGATTACAACATAGAATCAAGAAAAATATAATTCAGAAATTATAAAATTATTCATACATATATAAAATTTAATTTATAATTAAAAACAAAAATGTTGTTTCAAAAATTATGTGCAACTGTTTACCATTGATGGAAATGTTGTTATCTAAATTAATTCATCTACCATTGATCTATTTTTAACCCTTAAATATTATAGAAAAAAAACATATTACAATATAAATTCTAATCTGTGAACTCATTTACAATTCTAAAAATTTGTGGTTACGTGTAGTTAATAAATATTTGACTAACTATTTCCTTTTTTTAACTATTTTACTTTTTTTTTACTTTTTTTTACATCATGAGAGTTTTACGCTTATACCAAAATATATTTGCAGATGTTTGTGCAAGATTCTGAATAAGATACGGATTACGGATAGATACCAAAATGTTGATTCTGAATAAGATAGTTACAATTAAATTTTATTTACTCAAATTTGTAAAAATCACTAATGTTTTATTTCATATTCAGAGTATAAATAAAGCATTAACTATTACGATTTATTGCAATTGAACTGCAGCAGTTTCCACTGTGATAATTAGAGTACAAAATGTAGCTATTTCTAAAATTTTATAAATTTTGTAATTTCTGAATATTGTACTTCTGAATTTTTTTTTTTTTTTTTTTGGATTTAATTTACTGGATTTTGATTTTCTGGATTTAATTTTTCTACATTTGGTATCTAATTCATTCTTATCAGATTATCAGAAAGTTTGGATATAATAAACTATCTGATTATCAAACAGAAACGATACAACTTTTAATATTTGCCCAGGATACAGCGGTGAAGAGAACCATTTATATTACTCATATATACCCCATCAATATAGTTTTCTTGTTGTTTCCAAAACTCTATAGAAATTATTTATTTATATTTAAATTTGAAATTAATTTATTTTTAAAAGTTTTATATTTAACTAAAATATGGTAATTTGTTAACATTTTTTAACAAAAATATATAGAGCACTATCCCATACACACACACACACACACACACAAACATGATATGAATAATTATTGTAAAGAAATTTCATTAATTTTGGATGAACTCCAATGAATGGACGATGCTAATTTTAGAATGTAATAATTGCAAAAATATATTTTTAAATTTTTTGTTTGATCCACATTATGACAATTTTAAATTTGGAAAATAAGGAAATGAATTTTTTTTTTTTTTTGTAATTTAAATCAAAAACTAAAAAAAAAGTTTTATTTTTTACTTTATGTTAGGTTTGTTGAACTATTTATTACAATTTTATTCTTCAAATATGAATGTATATACATATATTAAACATTTATTATTGAAAATATTTTTTTAAATAATTTAAATTTTTAAAATTGTTGTTCAGCACAACCCCCCACCCGAACCATGTAGCTACAATGGATTTTTGTAATTTTTAATATACTTTACTGTTTTCTACGATGGGTTCTAATTTGGTATTAAAATATTTAATACAAATTAAATCAAATAAAAGATTGTTAAGAATTTCTATGTAATGGAAATGCACCCAGTGCATGGACTTTTATAAACGATGACAATTTGATAATGATTTGTTGAACACTTTTACATTTGATTTTAGCCTCAATGCTCTGATGCGCTAACTATAATGATATAGAACTACATATGTCATGAAATATGTGATCTTCTGTAATGGGAAAATACATGTAAATGCCCACAATCGACATATACGACAGTTAAGTTATATTTGACGTTTCATTCATTAAATTTTTGTTAAATTTCTTCCAACCCAAATTCGGCATATTATGTAATTTCTTTTTGTTGTTGTTTTTCTGAGAAATATTTTCATAAGTTACAATTTCATTATGGGTCGACATATATGCTTTGACAAATATCTATGTCAGCTTCGGTAGGCAATTTGACATTTACATAAATATAGCTCTGTGTCATTGTAGTATTATCAATTATTTGCATTTATCATTAACGTTTATATGAAAAGCAATTTGACGATTATTTTCGAAAATTAAAGTTTGAAAAAATTAAACAAATATTGTTTTAAAATGAATAACATTATTAAAAAAATTTAAATAAACATTTATATAAAGAAAAAAAAAATATGAAATTCCTCTAATTCTTAATACTGAAAAAAAAATTAGATTCTATAAGTATTTACCAAATTAAAATTAATTTAAAAATATTTATCTTAATTACATTTCAGTCATTTTAAACAGCACCGAACAATACAGTAAAAATGAAAACAAAAAATTTGACTTTCCAATTGCAGTAGCAATAAAATTTTGGCTTTGTTGCTAAATTTTGGATTGACACGTCAAAAACGTTTATGAATTTTTGATTTTGATCATTTTGTTTTTGACGTTTAGGAAAAGTACCATACACATCAAAAAATAATAAATGGTTTAAGAACCAAATGTATGTAGTCGTGAATTGTGAATCGTGAGTACCGATGGTGAGGATATTTGTGTTGACCCCGAGACAGAATTTGCATACAAAAAATTATGTGCCGAACGGTATGCATTTCACAAATTACAACACAATAGCAATAAAAAAATGTTGTTGGCTTCAAAAAAAAATTTTGTGATATACTAAAATTAAAATCGAAATGAGAAATATTTACAAATCCATAGATATGTGTTGACTGTTAGCATCCAAACGTGTAAAAGCAGACTGATGTAGTTTTGACCTGTGTTGATGATGACTACTGAATCAAACTTAAATTTATAACTAAATCAAATTTTTAATTTAATACAATCTAAAAAATATTTATTTTAATTAAAATAATATTCAAATATTTTGATATAAATATAATCAAAATTTTATTAAAATAATAAAATTAATTCAAATATTATTGCAAAACAATAATTACTTATCTACTTATTTTACAAAATATTCCAACGACAAAAACAACAAATATAGTTAATTAAACAAAATAAAATTTATTACCCATTTCTTCAAAAAACAAAACAAAAAAAAAAATGACTTAATTTCAAAAACAAAAATGTTTAACATTTACAATTAGCAATAACTGTAAAAAAGAAAAATATCAAAACAAATAAATTTTTTATTAAAATTTTAAAAAATTTCAATTTACATTTCTTTATATTTGTCTTTAATTTTCTTTCTTTTTTAAACTTCCAATTTAATAACCATAATAACCAAAAAGATGTTCTTATAAGCCAATACTAAATTTTTTTTTGACAAGCAAATTTTCATACACATCCATACTTACATACATCCGCATACAGTATTACATACATATATCCTCTCACAACATTCTTAGAGCAAAAAGAGGAAATAAAAGAAGTAGAAAAAAAAAAGAAAATATTTCTTGGAACAAATTAAACTTACATACTAACTACCCTATGTACTTTTTTACTTTTACACAATTGCTATATTTGTTATAACAACGCCCTAAGAAAATATGGTATAAGTACTTAATTTTAATTTTCTAAATAAACATTATAATTTAAATTTAACATAAGATAATTTTCATATTTTAGTAAAACAATTTTCATTACAGATAATTGCAATCTATATATATATATATATATATATATATAATTGTTACGCTTTAAATCTGTATTCATAATTTATAATTAAGATTTTGGTTGAATTTTATAACTCACAGATGTACTAATAACATCTATTTATAAATAACGTATGAAATAAATCAAAGCGAAAATCACGACAAGAGTTGTATAGGTAGTCTAACAGTCAATTAATACATGTTATTGTTAATATACAGTTTTTATACAGTTATTGTTAATATATGGACAAAATATTCATATATTTAAGTAATAGTTCAGATTTTAATATCGTATTAATTATTGTTTTATATAACTATACACATTTGTTACTTAAAATTGATTTATATATCAAATACATATAATTTGCCAAATAAAACAGAAACTCCATAAAATATTCAAAAAACAATTATCATAAAAGTCAATGGGTATTAAAATGTCACCAAACTCATATCATTTGATTACTAAATTCGTAACTATAAAAATGTCTATATACAGCCCTTTTATTTTAGAACAACTAACAACCATTAAAACACTCTCCTTCTCATTTCATATTTTCTGTATGAAAAATGGGTCCTGGATATAGGTTATTTCTTTTACAAAACAATGTTCATTCAGTTAACAATTTTACATATATAATAATTTATTGCAAAAATAAACCAAAAACAAAAATAATAACAACAAAAAATAATATGAAAAAGAAAATTACTTTTCCAATGTAATATTTTTATACTTTGTTATTATTATTTATTTTTTTTGTTGTTGTTGCTATAATCCAATGTAAAAAATTTTGAAAATTTTCAATTAACTAGGATTGCATTTTTGTTTTTTTTTTTTTTTGTATTTCTGGAATGTTTATTTCATTGTTTCTTTATATTTTGTTTGTTAAATTTTCTCTTTTTTCATTTTTACTGCTATTAACTTTGACACAAAAATTATAATTTCCAAAGGATATGTTTCATTATGTAACATAAAAATGTTTGAGAGAAACAAACCAAACATTTCATTTAAATTACATGATCTGAAGAATCTGAACTTTACATTTCTGTATTTATCTCCTCTTATACCATTGAACAAAAAAAAAAAAAAAGCAAAAAAAAAAAAAACTTAACAATAAAGAAACGAATTATGATCCTCTGATGTAAAAAAAAAAAATAAAAAAAAAAAACAAAAAAAAATTATTATTATTATATTTTGGTTGAGAGTAGTGAATTAGAATGAAAATACAAAATGGAATGAGATGGGAAAGAAAAAGTTTTTCTTTTTTGTTTTTTGAGGCGAAAAATTACAGATATTTTTCCAGGTATTTAACTTTTTAATTTCCTTTTCTTTGAAAAATACAAAAAAAAAAAAAATACAAATATTAAAAACAAAAATGGTTTCTGTTAATTCTGGCACTGATTTTTCATAATACAGTTAGTGGAAAAAATACTTTTACACTATATTTTGAAATGTCAAAAAGAGAAAAAGATAAAAAAAAAACGTATACGAAAAGGATAATATGATGTTGTATGTGTTGTTGTTAGTAATTAAGTAGAAATTTTTACCTGTTCGTACATTGAGTACGGTACAGCAATTTTTACTAAAGAACTGAGGGAAAATGTATTTTACTATACCAAAAATCGAATTAAAGCAAATTAAGTCAAATCTGTCCACATTACTTTCCGTCTGCATATAGGTCAGATATTTGGGGATTCAGTTGGACAAAAAATTAACTTAAAAAAGTATATAATTCCAAGTAAGTCTATGGGATGAAATTTTTTTTTATATAAATCCAAGTCTATGGGATGAAACCCTAACTGTTTTTAGACAGAGATTAGAATTCATAACTACATATAATGGCCTTTATTTTTAGAATATTTTTATAGTATATATGTATCTACTAATTTTAAAAGTGGAAAACAATATATGTATTGTATGAGTATTTACTTCACCTTCATAATAGCATTGTTATTTACCATTTTGTTTTTGGTGATAACCAACATTCTCAACTATTTTTTATCATTTATTTTATCACAATAACAAAGTGTGCTGTACCAGGCTGCAAAATCCAGAAAGGGTTTTTTGCCTTGAACGCTCTACACCACCCAGCGTGTGAAACAATTTTAATTGTAATTAAATTGTAGTCAAGTGTAAGCAACTACATTTATATGTTAATAAATGTTCGATTGCAAAAATTCTCAACTTTCACTAGAAAGTAAGATCTAGTCTACAAAAATATATTGAATTAAATCTTACGGTATCAAAACAGCAATTCGGATGCAATATATGTTGTTAATGCAAAATTCGTTATTTTTTATTTCATACTCAATTGCTATAATATATGCATATGTAAATATGTATTATAGACATCAGTTGTTGTCTCAATGTATATTGAAAATAAATAAAATCAGTCAAATAAATAAACTAGATAAAATAATAAAATAAATAAAATAAATAAAATAAATAAAATAAATAAAATAAATAAAATAAATAAAATAAATAAAATAAATAAAATAAATAAAATAAATAAAATAATAAAATAAATAAAATAATAAAATAAATAAAATAAATAAAATAAATAAAACAAATAAAATAAATAAAATAAATAAAATAATTAAAATAATTAAAATAAATAAAACAAATAAAATATATCAAATATATAAAATATATAAAATAAATAAAATAAATAAAATAAATAAAATATATAAAATATATAAAATAAATAAAATAAATAAAATAAATAAATAAAATAAATAAAATAAATAAAATATATAAAATATATAAAATAAATAAAATAAATAAAATAAATAAAATAAATAAAATATATAAGATATATAAAATAAATAAAATAAATAAAATAAATAAAATAAAATAAATAAAATAAATAAAATAAGTAAAATATATAAAATAAATAAAATAAATAAAATAAATAAAATAAATAAAATAAATAAAATAAATAAAATAATAAAATAAAATAAATCAAATAAATTAATACAATAAGAATTCAATAAGAAGTTCAAACATCAAAATAGTTACAATGTTTGTAAAGGGAATGTGCTTAAAGCAATATTTTCCGCGCCTTGGGTTAACGCATTAAAAATGATCAATCAAAAATGATTTACAAATGAGTTCTGTAATAGAAAAACTAACTGCTTCACGTACAAACAAGGCTCGATTCGATAACCACCCAAATGCACTGGTGAGCAAATTGTTAAGGCAATCAAAATAAAATGAAATAAGTAAAGTCTATCACGTATATTTAATTATCAATTTCTGGTATATCAACTTATTGAATTATTATCGGGTACATCGAATTCTAAAATCGACAAGTTTTGAAACCATAATTAAGAACAGGTTAGGTAATTTTATTAGAACCAATAAATATATTGCATTATGAGCAATATGGTTTTAAAAAAATTTCTAATACTACAGTGGCTTGTTTAGTCAATTTTATAACCAAAGATTTGAATGAAAGCAAATATGTGGTGGCATGTTTGTTTTTGAATTTGCAGAAGGCCTTTGATTGTGTGCTATTGAGAAAATTATATGACCTAAATTTCAACAACAATATTTCCTTTTTGAAGTCATAACTATTTATCCAATCGGAGAAAATTATTAAGAAGTGTGTTCCCCATCAGGGTTCAATTTTGTGACCAGATCTTTTTAAACTCTATTCAAATGTGATATCATTTATTAATCTTAAAGAGCATTGCCAACTACACGCGGATGGCGTAGTTTTAATATACTCTGAAAAAAACAGAGAAAAATATGAAAATTGCTGTACAAAATGATCTAAAAATGATAGAAGATTGGCTAAAGATCATTCTTCTACTTTTGAATGTATAGAAAAAAAATAGTTTCACTTTTATTAAAGTAATTGTCAAATAATAACAATATTTGTAAAATTTCATTATGTTAGGGATAATGAACGAAACCAAAAAAATTGAATTAAACATGCATACCCTGATCACGGTATTCAAACCGAAACCGTTAAGTAGCAACATAACATAACAACTACATTACTACACCATCATTTTTTTCCTGTTAGTGCTCGTGTGGGCAGACGGCTTCAACTTGCCTCCTCCGTTGTTCTCTGTTTGTACGTAGTGATCTTTATTTCCTCCCGAGTTCGCTCATATTTCGTTAGTTCAGAAGTCATAGTTCGACGCCAGGTGTTGTTGGATCTTCCTTTCCTTCTGCTACATTAGGGATTCAATTCTACGGTCATTCCGATTATATTATTTGATTGTTTTCTTAGAGTATGGCCTATTCAAGTCCTTCCCTTTTCTATGTTTAATTTTATGTATTATCGGTTCTTCACCTGTTAGCTGCCAACTAACTACACCATATCGATCGTATATTCGTTTTCTATTATTTTATTACTTTTACAAAATATTTTTTTTTAATATATATACATATGTATAAGTCTATTTCAAAAACTTACGTCTATGTATTAATTATTTTGACATTGACTGTTTTTTTTTTTTGTATGTATTTTCTTAGTTTTTTAATGCTACAATAAACATATTCAGTTCAGTTGTGTAATATTCATTCTAGAACACAAGCCCATAAATAAATCTGAATTTCTTGTTTTTCTACAACAAACAAGAACAACAACAAAAAAAAAAAAAAGCGCTGGTGAGAAAGTTTTCCAAAAAAAAAAAACAAAACTCAAAATCCATCTAGAATTTTTTTTTTCATTATAAATCTTTGAATCATTAAAAACAAAAAATGGAAAAGGATACTTTTATGCATCTGACAATAAATATCCTGAATTTGAAGTTTTTTTTTTTTTGGCATAAGAAACTTTTTCGTAGAAATAAAACAAAAAAAAAAAGTTTATGTCCTTCCTATATACCTACTCTTATCTATTCAATTTTACCAACGTAATTTTCGAATCATTTTGAAAAGGCTATCAAAGTCTACTTCATGTCCATGTCCAGAATTCAATTCTAAAAGAGAATGATAGTTTCAGGTGTTACCATTATATAAAAAAAATTTGTGTTTTTTTTGTTTTTTTGGTAGCAATGGTAACGAAAAAAATGAATAACTGCCGCCTTTTTGTTGTATGTAACCGTATATATGTGTGCATAAGAGTAGGTAATAAATTTTCTTTTATACCGTTATATTTAAAAACAAAACAAAAAATATAAGAAAAAGATAGACAAAATAACAAAATCAAATTCTATCATGATTCATATGCTTTGGATTAATTTATTTTTTGTGTTTGAAAGTTTTACAAACTATTAGTGGTGTCTGGGAACTTGGAAGCATTTCGAAATCGTACAAATTATAATCTCTCTTTGCTACTTTTCAACTAATGGAATTTTGCGATCATATTCTTTTCAACTATATTATTGTGTTCTATTCGATTTGTGGCAATTCATCAATTACCCAGTCTAGTTTTTAATGTTGCGCAATCAGGATATCTGTTTTCTGTCAACATCATGTTAAATTAAAATTTGGAAAACTCGATACAATTTAAACTTGCAACAATAAAGAAACAAAATTTCGACTTTCGCAGATAATATTATCAAATTGCAGGAGGCGGTTATATGATTCTGAAAATGATGATGGAATCTGGAGGAGTAAATGTAATGCCGAACTCTATGAGTTGTATAATGAGACTATCAAGAGACTAGAGCGGATGACCGAAAATGCTTCATCAAAGATAAACTTCGAATCCAGACCCGAAGATACAAAACGTTGGAACAGACTAAACCTCCGTTGGAGATATTAAGTATCGGCAGATTTAAAACAATTTCGCATCTGACTGGCAAAAATTGAGGACGTTAATGAGTCAGGCCCAGAACGTACATGGTCTGTTGGCCACCTAAGTAAGTAATTAGTAGGTAATAAATGGAATTTATAAATGAAAAAAGAAATAATTTATAAAAATAATTAAAATAGTTGAGAATAAAGTGATGCGAGTAATCGTGAATGCTGATTTTTAAGATACATAGAGCGGTGCCAACAAAAATAAATTTACTATAAAGCATCATATTTTGCGGTAAAGAGGATGTAAATAAAATTTTCGCGATAAAGCATTCTTCAGCATCGCGATAATGTTGAAGCTACGAAACTGCTGGAGCAAAAAAATCTGGAAAGATTCAAATCGTTTCAGTTGATCTAAAGAAATGAAATATATTAAAACAAAAAAAGCTATGCTGGCGGGGTGGTTTAACTCTTGCTTCAAATATTGTATACAAATATTGTATGTACATAGAAAAATTGCAGATGTCTAAAATTGAATTGTCAGATGATGGCTAAAAATATTCAGATGATGTTGGCCAAAAATAGTCAGAATAATAAAAAATAAAAAAAAAATTAAAAAAAATTAAAATAATTAATTCATTCCAGAATTTTCAAGTTTTGGATTAGGTTAGCCTATTTCTAACAAAACTGCTGGCCTCTTTAAGTCACAAATTGAGGTATAATATACATCAGATGTAAGAACTTCTATTTCTTGTTTTCATGTTGTTAAAATAATGCAATAATCTGGGTGGCAAACTATATTACATGTTGGTGTAGATTAACATAGAAGTTATATAAACCTAAGAAATGTAGTTGAAGATAAGTTAGTAAAAATTGTTTACGTAACCTAAAAAAAACTTTCAAGTTATATTTTAATGTAACCATATAAGATAAGTTGATTAGAAACAAATAATTGATATAAGGACATAATATCAATGTAGCCAAATTTTTGTAGAGACCACAACCTGCTTCTGTTGCAAACGATCGAAAGTGAAAATTTGAGGTCTTCCAATGCAAACGATCGAAATATGTACACGTAATTTACACTATGCGCGGGTAGATATAAATTTTAAAATTGAAATTTCATTCATTCAATAAAAAATTTAAAATACATTTTCAATTTTATATCTTTGTTGCTGTTATCTTTGATAAAATATATATAACCAAATTTATCTATAACTAAAAATAGCCAAAATTACAAAAAACCATTTGTTTTTTTTTGGCTAAAAGCAATAAAAAAAATTTATCAAACAATATGATTTATTTTATATTTTTTCTATACAGAAAATTCATTTTTAATATCCGTTTCACCTCTTTTACTATTCTAAAAAAAATTGCATAATTCCCATTTGACAAAGAGGACTGTGAAAAAAAATGTTTTTTTTTTTTTTTAAATAACAGTAAATCATAATCTCAAGTCGATTTCATATGAACATTTTACAATCACAGCATCCAAACAACAACAACAAAAATAGACAAAGACTTCACTTGAATTTATTGAAAAGCTCAAAAGATGTAACTTTTATAAATTTCAAATAAAAATTCTTGCTTCCTTATACAATAAACATTTTTCAAGGATTGGTTGTTTTGTCTTACTAAGATTTCATTTTAAATGACTTGACAAAAGTGTTAGTCATCACCTGGTGAATAACTCACATTAGAAAAAAAGGAAAATATTGACTATATTATATTTAAGTACCTATGTATATTGAATTTGGGTACAATATAGTTGACGGAAGGATTAATAACCAACTCGAATTCAAATTCAAGTTAAATTAGAGAAAAGAAACTATAATATTTTATCTCACTCTCTCACTTATGTGTTTTACATTTATTTAGATGGAAAATTTATTGTTGGCTGTGATTACTCTGACAGCAAAAAAAAAATTTTTCTGTTCAGTTTTTCATGCTACATTGTTTTTACTGTTTATATTTTTTGTTTGTTTTTCTGTTCATATATTAATACCAGCTGGATGAATTATTACAATAATGAAAAATAAGAAAAACAAAAATGGGTGCGCATTTTAGTAAAAAGGAATTTTTTTGAATTTATTGTGATTTTTCTCTATAACTATACTTTGTGATATTCATGACAGTTTTATACCTTGTATTCCTGTTGATTTGATTTTTTTTTTTTTTTTTTTTTTTTTTTTAAATTAGTCACAACAATATTTTAGAATTATGGTAGAAGGTGAGGAGAGGAGTGTGCTGATATTTTTATTTTGTGTAAATTTATTTAAAAAAAAAAAAAAAAATAATTAGTTGGTTACATAATTTTTTTGAAATAATTTTGAATGGTGGAGATTTTGAGGTAGGTTTTTTCTGTTTAGTTTAGAAAAAAAAGAATAAATGCAGTGCTAATAACTTATATGTATACCTAAATTTGGTTGATTGTAAATATAGGAGTTATTTCAGGAGGAAAATTTATATTTTAAGTAATTTTTTTTTTTTTTTTTTTGAATTTACAAATGCAAAAATTTTCTATTTCAATAAATAGGTGTGGATAATTAACTGGGTTAATTTGAATGTTTTATGTAATGCAAAGATTTGCTAACAAAAACCCTATTGTAAAAAAAAAAATTTTTTTTTGTTTTTCAACACTGCTGAAGATACATTGAAAATGTACTGAATTGAAACAATTTTTATCCTCTTCAATATCTAATCTACCCACACTATATTTTGTGGCTTGAAGTAACACAATTACATATTTTTAAAAATAATTAGTTGCAACCTATTTAAAATAACAATTGGAAGGTATATTTCTCTATACTCAGTAGGTACTAAAAACTTTATTTATTATATATACTCTTGATCAAAAAAACATTTTTGTTTTTCCAATTTAAAATAAAATTTATATTTTCAGTATAAAAAAATTTATATTTTCAGTAAAAAAAAAAATGTTTGCCTCATGAATTTAAAAAAAAAAAAAAAATTTATTTTTTTTGTTTTTTATTTCCAAAAACAAGATTTATATTTTAACAAAAATAATTTTTTTAGCCTAAAATCATCATATAACCTAAAAATTTTAATCTTTAATCGTGAATCCTTAAAAATTTTTCCCAAAAATTTTCTGTTATATGTATAAGTATATACTCTACTATATATAGGTATATTTAGAAATCGAAAAATAATGTTGGCTTTAATAGCTGCTATCTATAAAATATTTTTTTTTCTACTTTATCAATCCAACAACAACAGCTTTTGTTTTATTTTATTTTAAATGCTAATATTGCTTTCACAACCATTACTTATCCAACATCCTGTCATATTAAAAGAATAACAACAAAAACAAAAAAAAAAAAATAACAACAAGAGAAACCCACAATAAAAAGTACACGCGCAAAATTACCCTTTTTTTTGGATTTTAAATACATCTACACCTAACCTAGAAACACGAAAAAAACAACAACGAAAATAACCGCCAAATATTTTATTTAAAAATATAAAAATGAAAAATCAAACAAAAAAAACAAAAAAAAAATAATTTTTTTTCAAAAATTTCTTAATACAATAGGATCATAACCTTGAATTTATTTAACAAAAGAAAATTTTAAAATCTCCCCCTTTTTACCCCGTAAGTTCTAATTCAAAATTATCAAATAACAAAATAAGAATAAAAATATTACAAAAAAAAAAATAAAAGTAAAATAAAAACAAAGAAAAAAACACGAACTCTTAAGATTTATTGTCTTGCACAGGGACAGGATCACAAAAATGAAATAAGAAAAAAAATAAAAACAATATCTACAATGTGTATCGAAAATATGTATGTGTATGTATGTAAAATTATTGAAATATGCTCACATGCAGAGTTTACGATCACCAGAACTGAACATTTAGATTTTCTGCAAAATTGCACATTTTCTTATCACCATCCTGATATGAAGTAGACAGTCCCATTTTCCGGGTTATTTTTGTTACCGCAAAACAGAATATTTAAATTAATTTTTCGCAGGAAAACCAAGGAAATCCCAGAAAAACCAATGAAAAATAAATAAATAAGAATTAGGAATGAAAAATTGTGTAAAAGCGTTGAATATATCAATAGGCAAGACAATCAGTTTGTGATGAAATATTTTTTCATTACCGATCATTTTGTTTTTTATTAACTACCTATTTTCAAATTCAATTTGAGCTTCCAAAACAGCATAAGACCCACCAGTATAAATTCTGAGGTTATGTTTTGATCAAAATTGCAACATTTTTATTTGTTTTATTTACAAACTGCTCAGAACTGTTTATATGTAGTTTGCTCAGTAAAAACAAAAACGACAAGCAATGAGAATGACACACTAGACTGTTTCATATCTCAATGCCTACTTCTACATGGGTCAACTTTCATCACTTTTTTCCTTTCGTTTCATTCCCCCTTTTCTATAAACTAATTTTGCGGCAGCCATTTTCGTTCATCACTTTGTTGACAAAATTTTAGCTGGTGAACGAGAGAATCTACAAACACAAACAAAAAAGTAAACAAAATTTTATATTAGGTTCAGAAAATTTTTGTGTATATGCAGGAATTATTATTATTAATAATAAAATATTTACACACACATATATAAAAGTGATACTAGTTTTTGATGAATCATCTGGAAGTAAGAATAAATATGTTGAAAGTTGAAAGTTGAATCGTCTGGTTTGAGCCAATAACAAATTGATTATATCATTATAATCAGTGTTTTTGCAAGTAAATTTTCTTGGGTTAAATATTTATATTTGAAACAAGGATAATTTAACTGTTATTTTCTTTAAATTTATTTACCTTGAAATAGTTATTGTTTTCAAAATTTTTGCAGAAAAATTGAACTTTTCAAACAATTAACTACACTTCTTTCCCTATATAATAACATTTTTGAAAGCTTACGGGGAATTCCCGAATGAGATATCCAGAGACGGACTATTTCATCTGAAGTTTAATTTTTTTTTGTTTTTTACAGTGATAGAATTTTTGTTAGAGAATGAAACAAATGTTATTTGACAGGTATTTGTTAAGTATGACATTTGTTTTTACATAAACATGGAAATGTTTACACTGCAACAAACGTTTTAAAATTGTAGAAATTTTTTTCAAAATCAATGGTGTGATTACATAATCGGACATTTGTACAATATATATATATATATATATATATATATATATATGTCGAATCATTGATTAATTTCGAACATTATGTTTATTTTGCTTGATGCAAAAACAACAATAATAACAACAAGCTAAAATGTTGATGAAGATCCGAATATGTTTTGTCATCGGTGCTCTCGAGAAAGTTCTCTCATGACAATATTATTTCAAGAAATGATTTATTGGTCTTCACCGTTATTTAAAGATATTCTGTAATTTTTATAAAAACTTGTTTTCTAGCGTTAGAGTGAAATTGTCAAAAATAGTCGAATATTTTCCTTTCAATTTTACTGATATGCTTATCATACACGTGACACATGACGGAATACACGTATCTGTATTCTGTATAATTTTCTATGTATATATACCTATTTGAAATTAAATTTAAAATTCTATTTATTCTCTATTATTTAGGTAATAGTAAAATGAAAATGTTTGACGAAAATGTTTAACGAACATGTTCGCGCGTCTGTTGAAGCCTTAAACAATTTTATTCAAACGATATTTTATGGACATTTTATCATTTTATCACTTTACTGGACAAATTTTTTTTAGATTAACCAAAAATACTATCTCTTCATACTTACATTTAATTTGGTACAACCCTGTACCTAAAAATATTTTAATTTAGACTAGAAAAATCTTAAAATTAACATAAAAAAAAACAGTCTTTATTTAACACTCAGCAGCTTTCAACCCTTATATATAATTTAGACCTTTCTTATATTCACTATACATACATGCAAATTTCCATTACATCCATTCACATATACTTATACAAAAAAAAAATCTTTTTACACTCAATTTTACTAAAATGCTTACAATTCATATTCCTGTGCATGCATATATACAAATACAAAATAAAAAAAAAATCTAAGTTTTAATCTTAGAAAATTCAAGATTATTCTTTCTATCCTTTTTCTTCCTTATACTTTTATTCAAAATAAAAAATTTTAACCTTGAACTTGAATTCAAACAGCAGTCATATGAATATAAAAATTATTTTTTTTTTACACACAACACAACACAACTGAATAACTTGATGACTTATTTGAATATAACATGAGTGGACGAGGTGGAAAAGAAGTCAAAGAGGATATGAATTCTCTGCTCTTATTGAATTTTATTTGTGTTATTAATTTTAATTTAAAAAATAAAATTAAAATTAAAAAAAAAACATACCATAACAAGAAAGAGAAAGAGAAAAGACAAAATTACTAATGGCAAGCAAGTTTTTTAGCATTTTGTTGTCTTTACTCTTTAGCTTTCATTAAAAAAAAAAAATTAATTTTTATATTTTATGTTGTATTAAAACACCACTCGGAAACAGAGACTTAAAATTTTAAATTTGGTCTTCTTATTTTTTTGTTTTCAATGTTTTTATTATGATATTTTGTATTTGCCTAAAATCCTTTTGTTTTTTTTTGCATTCTTTGTTATTCAGAATTCTAAAGTATGCAGACCAAGCAATCAAATGGATTTAAATATATATTTATATATTTTTTTTTTCCATACACGAAAAAATATTCAACCATCCGAACAGTAGGTATATATAAATATAGCTTAACATTTTTATATTATTTCTTCTTTAACCATGGGTTTTCTTTTGACAATTGACATTTCTTCATTTGACAATTATTCTAAATTTTTTAATTATCAAGCTGAAAATTCGTACATAGTTTCATGACAAATATAATTTATTAAGGAGTAGAGACTATTTGAAAATTATAAAATTTTATACTTTTCAATTATTACAATATGAGCAATTAGTATTACGGCAATATTGTTTACTTAATTATTTATTTATGTTTTTTGCAAAAAAATTTTAATCTCAGGGTCATTTTGATTTTTGTTGTTGTTTATATATATTTTTTCTGTTTTGTACCTATTTAATTCTCACGTATTCCTTCTGAATATGTCGTCTGATCCTAAAAAAATAATAATAAGAATTAAAGAACAAAAAAAAGCAGAACAGAGACGACCACGCAAAAATTAAAATTAAAAAATAAAAACAAGTTTGAACTGAAAACTAAGCGTTTTACAAGCGAAACAAATTCCTGTACAATTCATTTTAAGGTAAAAAAAATCAGTCCCTAATTTTAAATGTGGATATCCCTTTTATTGTTAATATTATTTTATTGTTATATTATTATTTGACCAGATTTTTTGGACTCATACAGTTTAGGAAATTTAAAGTTAATATGATGATTTATGAATACTGGATATATAAATTATTTATAGAAATTCGAATACATCAAAGTGTTGAAATGACAAAGCGTTGTAATCGACAGTAATGCAAAACTGTTTGCATAAAGATGTATTCTATGGAATCAACATTTTTTGAACATAAAATGGTCTCGTAGTCAGTATTAGGCCCAAAAATGTTTTATTATAGATTTGTATATTCAAGCACTTGTGTATGCAAGTTAAATTGCATATTAGTAGAATAGAGGTGCAATGCTAACAAGCTAAGGTTATTAATGTATAGAGAAGTTAATTTTGAAAACTTTGAATTGCAATAAAATTAGCTTAAATTAGATTTAAGTTATTAAGAAATAAATAGAACTAAAATTGCCGAATTGATAAAGAATGGAATACAATTATGAGTCATAAATGTAAGCGGATTAGTTTTTGTACAATGTGATGTGCGATTTACTATGCGACTTACTCTTACTTAAACATTTTTCTTTTTCTAATCAGAGCAATACTTTGAGCACATGTAAACTCACTATCAGATTCACTTTGAGCAGAACAAATTTTTATCCGAACTTTGAAAATCTGACTTAATAAAAAAATGTTCCGAGCTCAATCCCTTTTTTTACATTTTATTGTTGTAAATAATAAGAGTAAAGAGAAAATTGAAGACAGATCAAACAAAAAGCAAGAGCAAGAAAGAAGCAAGATAATTGAACTAAGTTCAAACAATTCCAAAAGTCCAATTTTGTTTGAAAATACAATGTACATGGCAGGGACATTAATCACTTAACCAAAATTACATACTTTACTAAAGATTTTAGCACTAACAATATCACTACTAAAAAAGTATTAGTGCATCTTCATCCTATCAATGAAGACATTCGATTTGTGGATAAAAACCAATATAAATAAAAAAAAGATTATAATTTGAGTTTAGTTCTAATCAAATGAAGCTTTACCAGGCGTAACTTAAGTTGACTAGCCAACCTTAAGTAGCTTTAAGTTTTAACGAAAAGTATGAAATTAACTGAAGTATGAATAATTAGTTAGATCTTAATATGGCAAAAGCTAGCTTTGAAAGCTAGTTAATGGTCCGACTTGTCGAATGTGGAATCCCATCCCTTCCGTTTCACAGTCAAAGCAAAATCATAATTTTTTCGTCACATTATCATACTTTTTTTCTTCCACTTTCTTCCCTATCCCACCAAGCGGTACGTAAGTATTAAAAGGACATAGCCTAGCGCGAGGCTGTTTTTAAAAAAATAATATGTTATCTACTTAAATATTTTATAGTAAAAAATATGAAATAAAAATTCCAGTCAAAATAAAATTTGTTAATTTTAAAACGAACGATTATTTCAACATCAATAACAAAATATTGAAAAAGATCTAGTCAGTCAGGTAACAAATTCCATACATGACATGATAAAAGTATTGTGCAAAAAAAAAAAAAATATTATTCATAGGAACAATAATTGCAACAACAATTTACATTGTAAACACAAATAAAAATAACAAAACTCAGTATAAGAAGAATAACAACAATAATAAAAAAAAAAATCTCTATAGTCTCATCCTTTTTTGAATTCTAATTGAGTTGAGATTTATGGTGATTACAAGATACATTTTTTTTGTATACTATTGCTGATCGCTATAATTTTAATGTATTGTTTGGCACCGATGTTAGGTATTTTGGGTATTGTATCCATACATATGTATTGTTATATCCATACACACTATATAACAATGTACATTTATATCTAAATAAATAAAAACGGATGAATTTCAGTTTGAACAAAAGAGATTATGACAATAACAAAAACCCAGCATAAATAGTTTTTTTTTTTTTGTTAGAATGGGATGATATCATTCATTATTTATAACAAATGGTTATAGGTATAGTAATTTTATAGCATGATCATGGGGTTTACGTATAATCAGCTGCGCAAGAGATATTTGATATTTGCATGCGCTTTTTTTTTGCATTTCTAAATTGTAAGAAAAAGGTATGAAATTTTTATTTGATTTGAATGTAAGTGATACTAGTAAAAGTAGAGTAGTTATCAATAAAATTATCCATTTTGTTTTTTATACTGATCCTTTAATGGGGTTAGAATACATACATGTTTATTACTAACCAAATTATAATATTATTGTTAATGTATATGTGAAAAGATCATTAAGAATATTGTTTTTGTTAACCTTTTATCCATTAGTTTTGTTTGATTAAACACTGAAGTAAAAAATAGGTCATATTTTTTGGTAAATCATTATTACAAGAGTGTTGAATTATAAAATATTGCAATTTAAGATGTGATAGTAATTAAATAATATTTTTTTATTCATGTAAATAGTGGAAAATTAGGTTAGGTGTGTTTGAGCCATCAGGGAAGTATTTTATTTCTTCTTCTTCCATTTAATCTACTCAGGGGTAGTAATAATGGCGAAGAAAAAATGTTGTAAGTACGTTTTGTAGGGATATTTCATGGATGAATTTAGATATATTTTTTGAATCCTTGAAGATTATAAGTGGGTAGATTAGATCGTTTTATTTCTGGAACATATTAAATAAAAGACAAAAATCGCAAAAATGTTCATGTATTTAAATCCAGATGGAGCTTATGGTGTTTTTTTTAATTCCGGTTTTTGTACACCATTGTTCGTGTTTTATTTGAACACGAAACTTTTTGGGTTTATCTTATAAAATAAATTTGACACTACAAAACAATTTCCTTTATAGTGTCAAAAAGTCAGAACAAGACAAACAACCAACTTTACTTACTTACTTGCTGGGCGTTACAGACCTTGGTCCTGGACCTCACGTAAAATTGTCCTCCACTGATTTCAGTCACCAGCGGAACAACCAACTTTAGCAAAAAAAAATTTTATAATAATTTGATTTTTTTTTGCTCCTAAAAATCATTTATGTAGAATAGAAATCATTATATATATATATATATATATATGTATAGAATATCAAGAAAACACTTTTATTATCAGTCCCACAACACACAATTCCAGAAAGTCAGTTGAAGCAATAATCTAGCCTATGTCAAATTGTGGAATTATATCTGTAGTCCCATATTACCAACACAATTATACAGTTAATTATAGCCAACCGATATGGTATAACGATTAAGTATGTCATTTGACTCTACAAATCAAAGAAGGTTCCTGGTTTATATTTTCATTATTCATTTTATGAAATTTGTTAAGAGTACTCATTTGATAATGAATTAAATAAAGTGGAAATCTGTTATTTCTATTTTATAGAAGGCTTGTAATTCCGGATAATGGTTTTGGTTTATCAAACTTAATTAATTAACGTATACTTAATGTAATTAATTGATAAATAATTAATATAACTACTCGTTAAATTTTACTCGTTCCACTTTATTGCAGTGTTAAGAATACAGTTTTTAAAATAATAATCAGTGATATCAAAAGACTTATATTTCATGTACAATTTCAATTGATTCGGTATAATTTGAATAATGAACGAAGAGCTTTTAATAACGTGCCTATATAGAGAGCTAGCAAATTATCAAATTTGAAGCTTGTGCTTAATTCCATGAATTCAGATTGAGAACTTAATTCCATGAATTGTATTATATAATTGTCTTATTTATACAAAAAAACTCTTTACATCAGAATAAAAATTTGTAAAATGTATTAAAAACAAATTACAAGAAAAAATGATAACCATTATTTAGAGCTTCTGTTCCTGACTACAAAAAAAAAGTTAATTAAAGTATCAAAAAGATGTTTTCAAAACACCTTTTTTTTATTTACAAAAAAAATCTAAACTCACAAAGTTATTATACAAAATTAAAATGAATTAGAAAAGAACAGCAGTACCTACCTAACTCTAATTAAAATAGGGTCAATGAAATTGAAGTTCAAAGTAATAAGTATTACAAAAAAAAAAAAAATAAAAACCTGAGAAAAAATCAATAATTTTCTCATTTTTAAATTTTTCGTCTACGAACATCACCGGATGTGTATCCAAATACCCCCAAAAAAATTTCAATTCAAGTATATTATACATATATATATACATATATATATATATATATATATATATATATATGTATATATATATGTATATATATATGTATAATATACTTGAATTGAAATTTTATATATATATATATATATACATTGAGAGAAAATTCACCTTTAGTAATTATTACTATGTAATTTATCTTTCAACCAACCAAGCACACAAGTATATACATACATATATATATATATATATACAATATACAAGCACACCTTTATTATATTATGACTCACCTTAAACTCTTTTCATCTAAAAAAAAAAAAAAAAATGCTTTTAAGACTCGATTGTAGCATATTGGACATCATTTAGTTAGAGGTGTTAAAATTTTCACTCTTGAAGTAAAGGTAATTTTTCGTTTTGCTTTTCTTATGTTATTTTTGTTTTTTTGTTTTGTCAATAAGAAAAAAAAAATTTTTTTTTTCCAAACAGTAGTTAAATATAATGATGGTAATAATTTATTGATTAAATGATTTAAAGGTTAAATGGGTAAATAATAACTATTATAATAATTTGAGATCTTTAGAAATCGGAAGTTATTTTTCTATATAATTATAATGTTGAGGTGAAATTTAACACTTTTAATAATTTTAGATGTAATTTTCATGGTGTGAATTTACTTGAGTTTGGATTCGTTTAATTTTTTTTTTTTTGGTTAATTTATAATTCAAGGTTTAATTTTTTTTTAAATTAATTTTATTAATTATGTTCTAAAAATATAGTAAGATGTTCTGACTTGTGTTGGTATAAATTAATAAATGCATAGTTTTGTAATATTTCACATGCCGATTTTTCATGTCCTTCTATGTAATCGTTTTCACAAATTCAAAATTTTTGATATTCCGTTCTGTTATTTGATTTCAATCTACATCGTTCATTTCTGTCTATCGAGATTAATCTGTGATCTCTGATGATTTTTTTCGTTTCTAGTCGTATTTTTGAGCTAACGATAAACTACATTTTAATTTATTGTCTTCTTCTAAAAAGTAACAATAGAAAGTTAAAAAGTGGCGTAGAGTAGTTAAGTAAAATAGTTAAAAGTGATAAGTATCAAAAAGTGATACTAAGAGTTGAGAAGTGAACTGTGGAGTGATGAAGTGATTATGAAAGAGAGTTTTAAGTATATGTAGAAATAAGATTATATCTTATATAAGAAATTAGTTTTTGTCTGAAGCCTTTTATAACAACAATTATAATAAATAACAGTGAATTATTTTATTTACATTACATTATAACTATATGAATGAAAGAATTAGAATTGAGACAATAAAAACATTTTTTTTAATGTATTATGGAAGTAGGTGTAGACAGAAGTAAAATGTATATATTTACGATATTATAGGTTTATTTAAATACAAATTACTTAATTATATTTAAATATTTTTTTTTATCATATACCCGTATTATGAAGACGGTGTCATTCTTTAAGTACTGATCTACTTGTCTTTATATTCGGTGAGATACCAGAAAAATTCAGTTTAATGAAATTCACGAATATTCATATTCCTTAAAAAATAAAATTCATCTCTTCTAGTAGATGATAAGTGACGCAAGCGAAACTAAGTAGAATAACAGTAAAAGTAACAAACAATTTTGTGAAAATAATGATAATTGAAAACAGTCTGAGAAGAACAATATCTCAACTAGACCAAAGTCCTATATATATACTTCCGAATGAAAAGAAAGAAGTAAAGTGGATAACAAAGTACTGGTATAACAGTTTTTCTCCCACATTTTATATATTTTATCTCTAGTTAACTAAGTAATTCTGTTGAACAAATTAAATTGTACTTGATAGCATACCAAGTATATAATATTTAATATAATTAAAGCTCAAGAACACTATATTTTAGTCAGTATATGACATATAATGAACCAATTAACTAACAATTAATGAACTATTACGAATATTCTGCTATATTCGTTCCACAAAATTAGTTTATAGTTAATATAAATAATAATTTAAGCAACAATAATACTCAATAAATAATATTTAAAATTTATTATTACAACCGTTATTGACTCAATAATTTATCGAGTATACTTAATTTAAGTTAAGTATACTCAATAAATTATTGAACCAATAGCGACAACATATTATAACATAAACTTAAGCTACCTTAATATAGACTTGAGTCGTCTTTAGTTTTTCTGCCTAATTTGGCTAAAATTGATTAATTTACCGTGAAAATCTTTCGAATCTATACTCAACTATAATAATTGGCTTAAGCAAATATTAGCTTACTTTTTATTTTATTTATTATTTTCAGTTTAAAAATTAAAATAAAATTAAAAATTATCAAATAAATGTTTAAATATATTTTTCCCTTCACATTTCAAATAATTCATAAGTTTGCTTAAGTTTTCTATGCTCTGTATAGTGTCAGTATACTGTACATTAAAGTTTTAACGAAAAATTTCGTAAATTTAACGAAAAATTGTTTAGGTTCATTATAATTGTCAATATGAAACTTCATACAGCCGTACAAAAACTTAACCTACCTTAATTCGCCTTAAAGCAGGTTAAGTCTATTATTCTTGTTATTATTTCGTTATTTAGGTGCTATAATTAAAATTATAATAAAAGCCAGCACTAGCTATATCTGAGCTATCCGTTTTAAGTGTAAAATAGTTAAGACTACACTTAACAATAAAATTTTGTATTGTAATTTAAAATTTGAAGCCTGAAGTATGTATTACAAGATTTACAAGGCATTTAAACTTGAAATAAATAAAAAAAATAGTTCAGACTATTGTCAGATTTGCATGGTTATCATATCACATACAGTCAACCTTAACAACTTTACAGTACAACTCACATTATTTGCCACATAAATATCTTTCAAAATTCATATAAAAAAAACCATGAGCGACTTAAAAAGTGACTGCTGCGATAGTAAAGGACCAACCATAATGATATTGAGTTGGCTTAAGCTAATGTCAAAACTAAACGAAAATCTAACTAAAGTTTTGTAATTTTTTTAAGTTACCTATAACTATAGGCTTTAGCTTACTTAAATGAATTTGACATTTATGAATTGTAAATTTAAATAAAAATACGTAGATTTGTTATATATAAATTATATTTTAAATGTTATTTTAATTTTATTTTTCATTTAAATTTTGTTATTTATTAGTTTTAATTTTTATTATTAATCGAATTTGGTTTTTAGTGTTATTTTAATTATAACTACCTAACCTATATATTTTAATTTTTTTATTTTTTTTATTTTTTCTCCTTTTGCTATTATCAGGTGTAATTAATTAGTTATGAAGTATTGTAATATTTTATTATGTATAGCTATATTATATTACAAATTTTTAATAAGTAATAACAGGCCTTAAATCCAAATATAAAATTTCGGAACAAAATGTACGAATAAAATCGCACTTTGTTAAGCCAACTAAAGTTAACGAAAAATTGACGAAACTCTCTGATATTCCTATTATGGGTGTGCAATACATTTTAGAATTTTTAATCTATAGGTTTAGGGTAGCCCTCTTGAACAAATGTACGTATACCTCATATTAGTTAAGTCTCAAAAATAGAATGTGGTAAACTACATCTACTCGTAAGTCTAATTGCATTCAATTTTTGTCGTAAACCATATTTTTAGAAAGTTATTTTTTTTATTATTTTTGTTATGATAGTCCGATGTATATTCAAAAATTTTTTTACTAAATTCATAACTTAAAAATATATTTTTTAAAAATATTTTTCTAAAAATAATATTCGTGAGGATTAGAGTCGTACAATAATTTCAATTTTATATTTAAAAATTAATGAATCCTTATATATGTATATATATATATACTCTAATTATTCTGAAGTTATAAATTTTGAACAACATTATTCCAGTTAAACAATATTTTTTCATATTTATTAACTAACTATTAATTATTATATATTCTTATTTATTTAAAAGCAATTCAAACTAACCTTGACTAATCATTCCTAAGATAACTAATCCGAATAAGAAGTATATTTTGTAGTTGTATTCCATCTTTATTTAATGATATTTCCAAAAGAATTTATTATTAATTAAAAGGTTATAAAAATTCCAAAAATATCAACACTTTTTATTTTTTTTTATTTTAAGAATTCACAAACGGAATTTTAATATTTTTATAATAATTTTTTCTTTTATCTTTTTATTATTATTATTATTTTTTTTTTTTTGTAATCAATTAATTATTTAATTACAGTCACTATAAAATTCCAAAACAATTTTTTCAAATATGTATAATTGAAATTTTTTTGTGTTTTTATTTTTCTTTTAGATTTTAAAAAACTCAGTAGAAATTTCAAATTTCATATATGACAAAAAAATTGATATATTTAATTTCATCCACTCAGCATTTAACAAAAAACAATTTATTATCAAATTTTACCACTTCTAAATTAATATTATTTATTTTTATTATTATTTTTATTTATTAACACAAATTTTTAAATTTTTTTTTTTTTTTTCAAATATTTTTACCGCGAAATATTATCGTTGTTAAGAATTTTTTTTGATAAATTTCACCAAAAATCTAAATTCAATGGTTTTTATTTATTTATTTTAATTAATTCAATGTAGCGAAATTAATTTTTTTTTCACTTATTTTATTTATAAATTTACAAAGAAAAGCCGCTTTTTTTATATATTTAATAATAGACAAACAATAACCGAATGTAAAGATTTGTTGAAATTTATTATTAAATTATCCAGAACCTTTCAAGAAGAGCTACAGAACTCAAATGATGATGAAAATATTTTTTACCGTTTTAACAACACACCACCAATATTTTAAATTTTAATAATAATAAAAAAAAAAAGATACTTCTGCATTTGCTTATTTTGCTTGTTGTGCCCTTGCAAACAAACAAACAAACATATAACAAAACCGAATATAAAATAATCTAATACTGTTGAATTATGTCTGGCCGTGGTGAATAAAAATATATATTGTGTTTTATGTTGGTGATATTTTAGATGTAAGATGAATTTCAACAAAAAATAATATTAAGGAGAAATTTTTATTTTATACTCAGTCTATTTTGAGATGAATTTTTGAGTGTAAAGTTTATACTGCATGTAAATAAATATTGTGTACTGTCGTGTAGTGTAGTGTAGTAGTGTAGTGTTATTTACACATTGGTGAATTGCATGGTTGACTAAATTATTTATGAGTGAAATATTTCTTTAAGAAAATTAGAGTTTGTTTGAAATAAATATAATCAGAAATTCATATACATTTTTCTACTATATTAGAACAACAGTATTATAGTTGGAGTGTTGGAAAAATTTGAATTGATATTTGAGTTGAGGTGGAAAACGAATTTGAGAAGAGGATTATGTATTTTAATGTAATAATAATTTACCGGCAACCGGTTACCGGTTTTTATGTATGTTGGTTTATATTTTATTCCTTATTGATCCTTTTTTCTAAATTTGAAATTCAAACATTTTTTTTTTTTACTAATATTGAATTGAACTAATTATATAAGTTTGTTAAAAAGAGTTTTTTAATTATAAAAAGTAAAAGAAAATCTATAGTAGTAAACTTTAAATTTCATTCTTAACACAGGGTGGTTTCGAATTAAAAAAAATATATTTATTATTATTATTTTTTTTGTCTTTATTTGTGTACTATTTCAAATTATACATAGGATAGATATAAATTAATTTAATTATGGTTTTTTTACTAACTGTTTCGATTTTGGATATTTTGGTGTTACATGAAATTTATGGAGTTACATATAAATTTCTTTGCATTACATGAGACCTTATCTGCTTTATCATCTTTTGTATTCAATTCATTTTTTGCTATATTTATATATTATATTAGATTAGATTTTTTTTTTAGATTTATTAATTTATTTAGTTTTATACAGCATGTAAATATATGAACTATTAAAATACTATTTACAATATTTTTTACATTCATTTTAATTTAATAAGTAAGATGTTTTCATATTTTTATTAAGTTTTTTGTTATACATTTCAAAATTAGTTTCAGTTTTTATTTCCGAAGGTATAAATTGTTAAATAGCTTTAACCCTTCATATACATTACATTTTTTGAGCCATATCCGTTCTAAAAAACTATAATCTAAAGTATTAAATATTAATCATTCTTTAATATTCAGCCAATTTAATGATTTCAACATATTGGCTATGTGTTAATCTATTACATTTTAAGATACTTTTCATGTTTTTATTTTGTAGTTTTTGCGATCGACTTATTTGTTCGTTATTTAAGAATACTGTTTAATAACTCGCCTTATTATATCACGCTTTATATTTTAAAACAAATATAAAAAATAGGTTTTTTTTTATTAAATTTTATTAAAAAAATTGTCTTTTTTTATTAAATTCATTACATATATATTGTAGTTCACAAGTTATTATTGATAAGAAATTCCAAAAAATATTAATGTTTGGCAATTTTTTTCTTGAACCATGCGCTTAAAATCTGGTATAAAACCCACGTTAACTACACATTTTAGTTCTGCCTCCAAATTTTTATCAATAACATTGAATTGATACTTTGATTTTATGAAATTGTACAGCTGAAAATGTGGATTCGCACACCCATGTTGTTCCAAACATACTCAACAGCTTTGCAATACCTGAGTCCAGTGCCAAGAACTCATTTAATTTTAATAAGCGAGCCCACATTAATAAAACTGACTCTTCGTTTCTATGATAATCGTTCTGGCTTTGAAGCAAAAGCATATCTGATTCAAAGTTACGCCGGTCCAAACTTAGCATATTCGTGATATCTGAACATAATTGGGAATCGGTGATGTCAAAATAGAAAGGATCTTGCACGAGTTGGACAAAACGATCTTCAAATTTTCCTTGCAGTTCCTGCAACCATCCGACATAACGCTGTCTATTAAAATTAGAATCTTCTTTATATTTTTCCATATTGACGAAATGCGTGAAATCAAGATTTTCCATGTGAATTACAAAAAGTTTTAACTTAGACATAAATTCTCGTACATACTGCGCTAGATCACATATTAGCTTTTCTTTTCCCTGAAGTTTTAAATTCAACTCATTAATATGCAATGTTATGATGGTGAGAAACTGTAAGTCGCATTGCCATTCATTTTTTTCGATTATAGAATATTTTGTAAGCATTTATTTTGTTTCAAGGAAATCTACAATAGGATTAAACAGTGAAGAAAATCGTTGCAAAACTTTTCCACGGCTTAACCAACGAACATTTGTAAAATATACAAGATCATTGAGTTCAGTGTCATCAATTTCTTTCAATAGCTCCAAAAACTGGCAATGGTTCATAGCACTACTTCGAATATAATTAACAACTTTAACAACTGTATCCATCATATTTTTAAAAATGTCAGTTCTGGATAATTGAGCACAAATATTTTCTACATGTATCATACAATGGAATGAAGCTACCCAAGATACGTTAGTTTGTTGTTTCAAAATACCTACAAATCCAGATTTCTGTCCAAGTGGAAATCGCAATCTGCACAATCTGTCGTGACGGATACTAATTTGGTTATATCTAATTGAAAATCTTGAGCGACACTTTCAAAAGTTTTAAAAATATCTATACCTCTGGTACGGTCTTTCATTCCACGAATTGTTATTATTAAATTTTCGGCAGACTTTTTTCCAATTCCGTTTTTTCTTTTCTAATTGAGTTGAACTATTTGCTTCTTCTTCTTCCTCAAGTGGATTATTGGAACGTCGTTTAAAATATTTATCCATTTTTATGATTGGATTTTTGATGATAGGATTTTTTTTATACAAATTAAAAATATTAATAAAAATTGCGATTCACTTAGTTCGAAATTGCAAGAAATAATGCGCGATAGTCAACTTAAAATCATTCATAAATGGAAAATAAATATAAAAATGGCTACTATGATTGATTTTTTTAAAAAAAAATTCTAACGTACTTCTTCGTTTTTCTTTTATTTCTTGTGTTTTTTTATTAAAAACCTGGTAAACAATTTGTGACAAAAACCTTTAAGAAATTGGTTTACAAAATAATTAAATTTGGTTTAGAAACTAGCTAAATTTTTTTATTACTCGAAGAAAAGAAATATAATAGTTTTTCGTAAACAAATTTCAGTGCTGCATTCGAGTGCTGCATTCGCCACATTCACATACTCTATTCGCCACATGTGGCGAGTGGCGATGGCGTTGGACACAGCTGATCTAAATGGTTTGGATCTATAATAATTTACATATATTATTTTTTCAATCATAATTTAATCAACTTTATGGCTAGTACATATGTTCAGTTAATTTACATATGGCATTAATTTTAGGTTTCTAATATGCAGTTTTGTTATACTAAACATATTTATTAAGCAAATATTGGCATAATCTTCAAAATGATATACACCGCTGTCAAAACTGCAACAAATCAAGACATTTTTTTACTTTTGTTTGTTTTTTCATACTATAAATAGACTGGGTTTATTTTTTTTAAATTCTACAGCAAAAAATGTCTTTATTAATTGAATTTGGTCAATTGAACATTTAATTAAAAAAATTTAAAATCCAGCATGACTATTCCAAATTTTTACTACGGAGTAGTATACAAATAATCTCTTGGTACTATATATAAATGTGCAATCAGTATAGTTAATATACAAACACTGAACAGTAACTGTAAAATTTTTGTAACAAAAATAAAAATCGTAACAACCTGATGATCTTCAATTTCAATCCATAAATGCACATTAAAAGTTTAATTTCTTAGGACAATTTTAACTTTTTAATTTAATGCAAATAATTTTCGAGTCAATTAAACATTTCAAAATGAATATATGAATATACAACATTAAAACATGTCAAAATATATATGAATATACATTTATTTACATTTATAAAAGTACATTTATTTCTCTACAAAAATGATCTCTTAAAGTAAAAAACTGCAACATGTAAACGTATTTATCTACACCACTTTATTCTTATTTCTATACGTCACAAAAATGTATTCTAAACATTTATATATACATTACATACATATATATTAATAACACTGACAACATAATACCAAATCCTATTGAGTTGTATTTTAATTCAAAAATCTCATTCTTATAGAAATTATTCTAATTTCATATTTACTATTATTATTTTTACAAAAATTTTAATTTAATAAAAGTAAAGTCCTTGTACCAAAAATTTTTCTACTAAAACTTAACAATTTAACTGTATGTATATCCAATAAAAGAAAACAAAAAGAAATATTTTGTATTTAGGTCACAAAACCTATTTGACTTCATAATATCCTTC
Organism: Argyra leucocephala; assembly: GCA_963942445.1. Lineage (NCBI taxonomy): Eukaryota > Metazoa > Arthropoda > Insecta > Diptera > Dolichopodidae > Argyra > Argyra leucocephala. The sequence goes on along the minus strand of OZ012681.1, from coordinate 11,891,114 downwards.
AGAGTTTAAAGTTATGTTATATAAAAAAAAAAAAAAAACAAATAACAAAAAATTAAAATAAATGAATCGTAGTTAATTCATTAGGGGCAGATAACCTCATTATGTCATCGGTCATTCTATTGCATAAAATATACATGTGTACAATAAATGCATTCAATGACGAAAGGACATACAGTTAGATTATTAGAAAATAATAATATCACTTTGGAGTTTATAAAGCGTGCATGTGAATATTTAATCAGAACAGAAAACATATTCACACATACACACACACAATAACAACAAAAACAAAATGTTAAAATGTTTCAAAATTAAATCCTGAATTTCATTCTTTATTATATAATAAGAGTAGTATGGTAGCTACATGGTCAATTTTAAAATTGAATTCTAAAAATGGTGGTGAATTTCTATAAGATTTATAAAGAAAGGGTGGTGGATAGTTAGAAATATCAATAAAGGGTTTGTGAAAACAATTACTACTCAGTTGGAAAATAGTTGGGTACACCAAAAACAAATTTTGAAAATAAACACAATATCACTACTATTACACATCAAAATTTTCATGGATATACTTATGAAATTAATTGATGTTGTTAGTTCTATTTGTGTTAAAATCAGCTGAGTTAAAAAAATGAGTTCTTTTTGGGGAATGTTCAGATATGGTTATAATGTTAATTTATAATGTAATTCTAAAAATGTTATATTAATTTTGATAATTATAGCCATTATTGTAATAAAACCAGTGTAAAAAAACAACAAATTATTTGTGTGCAAAATTCACGAAAATAATTTGTTGTTTTTTATATAGGTACAACATTTACTTTTAAAATTAAATTTTAATTTTTTAATAATTTTTTTTTTTTTTCTATTATTTTTAATTTTTACTTTTAATTTAATTTTTTTCTATTTTAAATTCCCTAATTGTTTTAATTTTTTTTTTCTCTTTTCTTTTCTTTTATGTTTCTCTAATTTTAGATTTAATTATTAAATTTTTTCCTAGTTTTAAAATTTTCATTTGAATTTTATTTTTTTCCGTTTTTTTTTCTTTTTGTTTTTTTTTTTAAATTTATATAACATATAAATTTTTTTTTTTGTTTTTCTGATTAACTATAACTTTATGTGTGTCTAAACTAAATTAAACCAAATCAAACTGAATTGAATATTGTAATTGTATAGTAAAAAGACTAATCGTCTTATGTACAATTTATATAAATTAAATAAATAAATAAATAAATTAAATTAATCGGCTCGACACGCGACTAAATAAGATTTTCTGTGCTGTTTTTTTTTTTTTGTGGTTTTTTTCTTTATTAATTCAAAAGTAAAAGTAATTGAGATTACAAATAAAAATTTAAATTTCGATCTTAGCCATAAACCGTATGATCTTCAAAATATTTTTGAATAATAAATAATTAAAGCTAAAATAAGCAATTAAAAAAATAAAAAAATATATACTTAAAATAAAAAGAAAGAAATACCTTTCCATTCGTACCAAAATTGAAAAAATTTAAATTTTAAGCTTAAAGTTAAAATCTTAAGTTTTATCTAAATACACAGACTAAATTAACTTATTAAATATATGAAAGATGAGAAAGGAAAAAAAAAAAAACTAATACAAAGAAAAATTTAAAAGAAAAAGATAATAAAATGAATCACTAACATTAATTTATAATTAAACTTAAGTATAGAAAATTAAATTAAATTTGGCTCAAAATATACTTCTTTATTTCCATTTTAAAAACATATACGTTATTAATATTTTGTTGTCATGTTAAAAAAAAAAAATTATATTTTCAATATTGATATATGTTTCGAAGTTATTAATACATTCAAGAATCCTTCCACAATATGTTATTGCAAAATGTCAAAAAATTAATCATGTAGGTACACATAGGTCAACAATTGAAATTGTCAATATATGGGCAATTAAATTCATGAGAACATGAATTTTGCACTTCATGGAACACTACAAGTATCACACTACATAAATTAACTTTAGCCATCAATATCGTAACCATCAGAAAAATATGAGTCAATTTTGGAAAGCTTATTTTATTGCATTACATTTCAAAATTAGTATTATAAGAAAGAAATTATATTTTCTAACAAAATTGTCATGCATGTCGTACCGTCAAAAAATCAAAAACGTGTATAAAGAATAAAATTATATCACCATTTGCCAGAATATAGTTTGCACATCGATAGATACTATTACATTTAGATTTTTAATTCATTTATTCATATTATAGTAAAATACAATACTTAAAATATACATTTACTAAATAAAAATAATAAGAATAAATATAGGATCATTCGGATATTCATTAGAATACGTGATGAATGAAATTGCAAGCAAAAATACAGGCATGAAAATATAAAATATTGTTGGGTACATACATAGTAAATTAAAAAATTAAAGCTAAATATGGAAAAACTAAAATAGCTTAAAATTAAAATTATATAATGAAAAAATAAAATTTAAAATAAAATTTAAACCTATTTAAACCTATATACTATGTAGGTTTAAATGCAAAAAATAAATTAAAGCAAACCCCCTTCTCTCAAACTCAAATTTTTAAGATTTTAGGACAATTCAACATTGAATTTAGGTAAGTTATGAAAAATTTTAATACGGAAATATGTAAATAACAAAAAAAAACATTTACAAATGTTTTTGTCCAACTATTCTACAACTGGGCTCGTACACATTTCAGCATATTTATATAAAAAATTAAATTAAACCTATCCTTTTTTTTTGTTCTTTGGTTTTGGGGAAATTTCAAAATAAATTTTAAAATATCGTAATACGAATGATATGAGATTATTTATTAGAAAAGGAAATTATCTTCAAGGATATCTAAACCCTTTTGCAATTTAGAAAAAATTTAAAAATAATAATAATAATAATACTTGTAGTAATAATATTAAAACTGTTCTTACCCTTCCTGAATTAAAGTGCATGTACATATAGCAAAGTAAAATATGTTCTAAATTTTTATTTTTAATTAAATGAGTGAACATATGTATGTATATAAGTATATAAAAAATAGATTAGGTATGTGTGCAATAATCATGCGATAATCGGAAATGCCACTACATATTATGAATAAAAAATTAATTAATCGAATAAAAAAAAAATTTCAATTTAATTTTTAATTCATTTCTAATTGACTTTAGGAAAATTTTCAATGGACTTTTGGAAATTTATAAATTTAATCGTGTCCGATTAACCTAAAGAAAAATGTAAATAGAATTAGTTGCAGACAGACAAACCCTACATGATCTGTTCGGATCCTGAAAGCTTTGTCAAGACAGTTACGAAGAAGAAGGTAATTAGAATTAGATATATAAAAGCCCTGGAACAGGGAGGATGGTCATTTAGATCTTTAGACCAGTGTGGCCTCATAATTCAAATGGCCTCTAAATGTCGCTATCAATATTAAAACAAAATCGATTGTTTTAATAAAATATGATTATTTACGGAATCACAATTATCTACGTAACATTTTTTTATATACAATTCATTTATTTACACCATTTAATTTCTATGGTGATTTAATGTGATGGACAAGAAGAATTTGGTTGACAATTATTTAAGATTAGATTTAAGATTTAAAATTCATTTATTTTCTTAAATATAAAATTTTTTACAAACTACATCAAATTAAAATTGAATATTATCAAAACATAAAGCTCTTAAATCTAATAAACTAATATAATAAATTCAATAAAATTAATAAAAATAAAAAAAACTATAGTTTATTAGAATAGTTAATAGGAACAAAAATAATAATATAAAATTCAATAAGAAATAATTTAGTAAAAATAACAAAACTTTATATATTATGTAAGAAAATAAGTAGGATCATTCGAATATATTCCAAAGATTACGTGTTGAATGAAACAAACATAAATGAAAAAAAATATATAAATATGAATGTTTTAGCGGGGATTACAGACACAATATACTTAACGAAGAAATTTTCGAAACAATTTAATTTCTTAGTTAGTTTTTAATTTAAAGCTACACAAAACTATAGTGTTGAGTTTCTATAATAGACAGCCGAATTGTGTTTCATGAATTCGTATCCCAACATTTCTATTACAATAAAATTATTTTTGAACACACCATTAAGTATAACAGTGACAGAAAGACGTTTGATTAGAATATAAAAATTTGTATCATCAATAGTTAGCCAAGACCGGTTTGGCAACATGAAATATTAATTGGGACATAGAAAAAACTTTAAATTATTTAGAATAAAAATATTTTTGTTCGCCTATGATGCTTAAATCTATATAGAATCTTAGTAAATGGTTCAAACAAAAAACCCATCTTAAATATTGGAAAAACTGAAGTAATTATAATTAATGGTGATTTGAACAACGAAATTATTGTTATATAGGTCTTGTTATTAAATTATGAAATTAATTATTTGTAAAAAAATTTCAAAACAAATATATTTTTTGTTTAAGATTAGAAAGCAATTATCTATAAATAGTATAATAAAAATATTTAATACAATTGTCAAGCCTCACTTTGAATACTGTTGAACAGTAATTTGTATTTTCAATAAACGAAATTATAAATTGGATCTAAAATTTACAAAACTGGGAAATGAGAGTACACTGAAAGAAAAATCAGGTAATTTATAATTCGAAATCCTATTAAAATTATGATTTTTTGGTATTATTTTTGGTCAATGCGATTTTTCCTTTTAAAATAAACATATTGAATCTATTAAATTAATAGGAGGAATGTCGTATTAAAGTAAGCATATCTTGATATAATTTTAATGAAATATCCTATTATTTTGTAATACGACATCCTATTTGTTTAATAATGTACGCATTATATTATAATTATGTTTTATACTATTGATTTTATATTAAAATCTGTTTAACATAAAATGATCATTCTATAATTATATTAATGGTGTGTTTTATGGAAATAATTATGTTATCATTTTATTTCAAAATTATACTAGAATAATTACTTTTATAGGGCGGGCATACTATTGTTTCAATAGAGCGATCAGTATAATTCAAAAAAACAACACTATTATTGTATCAATGATAAATACTATAGAAATAATTATCTTCTCACATTTTTTTTTAAAAAGGTGGTAACATAAATAATTTACTAAGACATACTATTACTTCAATGATGTATCCTTGTATTTTAATTACTTACTCTCTTCATATCTAATAGTATCAGACTTATTATTTCAATTATATCATAGCTTCAATTTTATTTGAACCCAGATTATATAAATAAGAAACACATAACTAATTTTTTATCACTAATCTTTTAATCTTATTACTAATTTCATTCATATTTCATTCATAATTTACTAATTTTATTACAAAGTAAACATGACATAGAAAAATATTAAAAAATGCAAATGACATAAATATTTACATATAATATATAATGATAATATGTTTTATACTTATGAAGCTTTGAATTTAAATATTTTTGATAGTTACAAACTTTTAGTCCTAAAACATTTTCTACCGTCAATTAAAACATGAAAATTAAAACTATAACACCTTATTTGATCAATATTTAATACTATGTAATTGATTTACAGTCGATTGGTATAATGTTCGCAATTTACGATTGAAAATGTTCGCAAAAATTTGAGAATCTGCATGAACAGCAAATCTAAATTAAAAATATCTAAATTAATTAATATGTAGTAATGTGTACATTATTATGTTTAAAAAAAATTATTGTAATCAATAATAAGCAGTGCTATAAAATAATTAAAAAAAAATATATTTTTCTTACCAATTTAACGCTGAAAAACTGTTTACTGATTTAACTACTTTTAATTTTAATTTTTAATTTTTTAACTCTTCACTTTTATAAAACAAACTTTAATTGACGACCAGCGATTGATAAATGACTATTTTTTTCCAAAATCGTTCATAAGTATTGATATTTTTTATGAACATTTGATGCATATTAAACACTAATAATAAGATTAAATCCTATATAAATAATAAAACGTCAAATTAAATTTATAATTGCATAATAACATTAATAACATATCTGTTAGAATTAATATGATATCATATTCGTATTGATTTTATTGTGAAAAATAACTATAAATTTTATTTTTTCAATCTAAAATTAATGTGAGTGACCTTTAGTTTTTATCTGAGCAAACCTTATTGATAGACAATTCGATAGAGTTTAAAATCAATGGTATGGTAACCATAAAAGATTCCTATTAAAATAATCAGATTTCTTATAATATTTATACCATACCTTTTAAGAAAACTAATACTTTCAAACTGTTTGGATTAATACGACACATTTCAACAAATCGCATTATATTTGTTGTAGAGGCATACCTCATTAAATTAAAGGTTGTCTTATTAAAAATTTTATAGGATGTTTTTCTCTCAGTGTAGTGCTAAAGTGTAATAGATGCACTGCAATAAATTGCATGTTGAATACATTAAAAATGGCTAAGTACAAACCTAAGTACAAACTAAGTACAAAGGCTAAAATTAAATGTACTATTATTTATTTTTAAAATCTAAAATAATATGTTACATATCATTATTTTAGTAATCGATTAATATGTGTAGAAAATATTCACCATGATTTGCTAAGAAATATTTTCAACTTTAGATTAAACTTCTTTAGAAAACGAAAGTAAAAAAAAATTATAATGGTTTGAAGATGTTTAATGAATTACCTTTAAGTTTAAACAATGATATGAATTTTACGAAATTTAAATGTTATGTAGTAATTATGTAATATGCATGATTAAAATTTAGTTAACTATATTATATTACAATGATGAAAAAATAGCTAAATAAATATAATTTAAAAAAAGCTATTAAAATTGGTTGGAGTTGTTGGAAAACTCGAAAATAATACTTGTAAATTCTGTAAATTTTGTAAATTGGTATAAAGAACGGTGAAGCTTATTCTAAAAACTGCTCGAGTATATCACAAAATAACCTTTAGAACATTGTTTTTTTAATTTTAGTTTTTTTTTTGTGCCTTGGTTTTTTCTATGTACTGCAGATTATATTTTTTTCACACAGAAAAAGTTCAACCATCACCACAATTCTTTAAGTGTTCTAGAACTGTATGCCATCCTATTACAGCTCCTTAATGTTCTAACGAATTATAACCTAAGTAAATTAAAAAATGTCTTGCATTTGGTTCCTTTGAAATCTTTTATTTTAATATTTATGCATTTTTATAACTTCGTTTGCAATGGTTGGTGTCACGCGTTATTTTTATTTCATTCTAAGAATTTTTTTTTTTCAAACCCATTAAAAAAAAATTATTCTACAAAATTTTATGATATTTTTATGAGAAAAATATTTCAAATGTTTTTTTTTTATATTTTGTTTTTTTATTATAAATCATTTTTATTTCAGGAAATACATATACATAAATCAATTTAAAAATGAAATGTTAGTTACTTCTTCTTTGCCATGCATTTTGAGGTCAAATCAATAATTTAAAAAACAAAAAACAAATTCAGAAAAGTTTGAAAATAATTTGAAAGTTTAAATTATATTTTGTGATATAGAATTCCGCAACAGGTTTCACATCAACTTTTGTTAGACCTCTATGCACTTTTTTTGAGTGAATATGATTTCTAGAAAATTTTTGTATTCCATTTAAGACTATAAAACATTACAATAACAATCCGAAACATGTACGACAAAATAATATTGTTTTTGCGTTGCTACTATTGGGGAGTATATATCATTGTTTACAAACACATATGCGGCACAGTAATAAAATTAAAATCAAATAACAATCTGGTTGTTTATCTGGTTGTTTACACTGTTGATTTTGTCGTATATCCAGAAATTTGCCATTTAAGTCAAAATAAGAATAAAAGCATCAATCTTGGTGTGACTTTAAAAATGAAATATCTCTGCATGTATGTTACATAAGATAACGGTGAATACACAGATCGATAGAACTTCTAAAATTAATAAAAATGGCATTTTCAACTTATTTTTTCAATTTAGTGATATACGATAGTACTATTACAGATAATTGCGGGCAACGAAGTAATATAGAGAGAAATAAGAACGCTAACTGGCCAAATAAAAATTTAATTTTCACGGTTCTGTTGGGGAAGCATTTGTCCTGCACTCGATAATCATATTATTTGACTAGAGCAAACGCAAATTAGCATCAATTAACTACCCGTTTAACTAACCTATATATGAAAACATGAATCTCATATTCCAACTACGTGAACTTAGGATCAAAAATCATACCAATAAATATTTAGTAGAATTTTCATATGATCTCAGTCTCAGGATATTTTTTGTGATTATGTAACTAGAATGGGTGACTCCATTAATGTTGTTAGTTAAAATTAACATATGTGTGAGCTATAGTTTTTAATTTATTTATCCATCGATTACGCTGGAGGTATTGTTAGTTGTTTGCTGTAGTTCATTTATAGCCTCATTTATATTTTTTCCAACCTATTAGCGGTATAATTTACAAATGTAGCTTATACTGTTGCATCTTCTATCTCTGGAATATCACTACTATAAACTAATAATATGCCCAGAATACGGTAGTAGTAGTGTAGAGCACTTACCTAAATTGAGCTATTCGATCTCATAATACCAATAAATGATATAAAATGTGGAATCAGCATCACTGTAATAAAGTTGTCATATATCGCATCACAATTCAATTGTCAATATTATGTCATTGTCATATCATGAAAAATAAAGTACTTTTGCCGGATATACACGAAAAACCCACCTCTTTAATATTGACCATGAACTGATCTCTGTAAATGAATAAAAAATTGAATTACATGGAACCTATTAAACTATATCAACATCTACGGCATGATTTTACGCTGTTTTAAGCTTTTTAAGTTTTCCCATATAGGTGAACAACACTTCCTTCAAATATCAATTATTGTATACCCAGAAGATTAAAATAAATCCACATTTGCAAAGTATGCATTACAATATTTTAACAACAGAAATTAAATATGTAAATTAAGTTTTGAATATTTCAACTTTAAGGTCAATAAACTGATTCAGAATATTTGAAACAAATGGTTTGAAGAAGTCAAAACAACTCTATGTATCTCATTTACTGTAACAACAACGAAGTTCAAACAATACTCGTTAAAATCATAGTGAAAAAAATATTTAAAATTTATTCGTTTATTACTATAAAAATTTCTACACAAATCTATCTACACACATTTTTCCTAGCCTAATAAAAACAAAAAAAAAATTCATATTTATTATTTACAATATTTTATTTTACTATATACAGCTTATAATGAAGTCAATGTCCTTTTCAACAACATGTTTACTATACCATATAAAACAATAAGTCATCACATCCATCTTACAAATCCTAATGCCAAACGCAAATCCATGATAAGTAAATGAAACCATTTTTTTCTTCTTATTGTTTTTTGTTATTATTTAATTTCTAAAACAATACCAACAAAACCGTTTTTAAAATATACGGATTTTTGTACAAAAAAAAAAAAAAACACAGAAACACAATGAGAACACGAAGATCTTCCATAGAAGAGAAGAACCGAAATCGTATGTTTACATAACACAGAAAAGCAAATATTGATATAGAACAAAAGAAAAACAATAAAAACTATAATAATATAATTTCTTGTAAGATTTACTCTGAATTTAGTACAAAATTCTGAAATTGAAATACTGTTCTCGATGATAACAACAACTATAAAACCATAATTTTAATCGCTTCATTTAATGGTGAATATTATGAATGCAAGCAACACAAAATATATTTGTAGTGCAAACGACGCAATGCAACATTTTTTTGAGTCATTCATTGCATTCATTTTACAAATACCTCTCCTCCACCTATTTACATGCACATATATATACATACATTCTAGTATATTACGTACATTCATAAAATACACTTTAAATAGAGTCACAAAAGCAACGCACAGTTGCACACATGCTATTATGAAGTTACATCAGTGCTTATAGTCTATAGAACTGATCATTAACAACTGAAGAAATGGAAAATGATAATATTTTAATGATTCTGAATTCCGAATGTATTCCAATAGCAACCTAGAAATTAAATAACAAAACTAGATTTTGGAATCAAATAAAAAAGAACAATAACAATAACAACAACAAATATTGTATGAAGGAAAAGTTGATTTTCTCTAATATTTAATTAGATTTTTTTTTTTTGGCGGTTAAAATTAATTTAAGTTCATTGTCGTTTCCAGTCGACTTATACAGAATTATAATTACCCTAGGGTTGGAATTTTTTTTCAATTTGTTTTTTTTGAATAAATACTTAAAATTAGAAGTATATAGTGTTACCGGCTGTTTAATAATTAAAACTAAATTAAGATTTTTTATAATGAAAATTATTAAAAAAAACCAGGATGCAATGTTAATTGAAGAAATTGATATTTAGAAGATTATCTACTAAAATATTATTATTGTGAATAATAATGGGATGTTATTGGAATTTATTGTGAATGAATATTATTGTGAATTTAAATTGAGTTTTAATTATGAGAGCAATGAAATTATATTGATTTAGGTTAATGTTTTTTACTGGCTTCCAAAGATATTTACTAAAAAATATATCATTGTGAATAATATTGGGATATTATTGGAATTCATTGTGAATGGATATTATTTTGAATTTAAATACGCTTTTAATATGTGACTAGTGAAATTATATTGATTTAGGATATTGTTTTTTATTGCCTTCACAAAGATATTTACTAAAAAATATATCATTGTGAATAATATTGTGATATTATTAAAATTCATTGTGAATGGATATTATTGTGAATTTAAATACGCTTTTAATATGTGACTAATGAAAATTATATTGATTTAGGATATTATTTTTTACTACCTTCACAAAGAAGTTTTTTACTACCTTCACATTAACTTAGTTAAACGGATTGAATTACAATGACCCCGCTGGTTAAATTATGTCGAGTGTATCAATAAAAATGTTGTAACAAAGAAGGTACGAATCCGGAAGGGTAAATATAGGTCAACTAAATCATCAGTGTAAGAATCAAATGAACATATATACGTGACATTACTAATTGCAAAAGACACGTTCGCGATAGTAGTGCTTGGAAGAAAATGTAGATCGAGATGAGGGTTTTAAAAAAACAAATGACTGTGATTTAATAAAATTTTTAATTTAATAAAATAATAATTATATAGGAAATTTAATAAGTTAACTAATAAGTGAAAATGTATGTATATTATGACAATGTATACAATAAGTATTACTGCACTGATAATACAAAGTATCATAGACGTAAATCAACAGTTTTATGCAGAGTATTGTGATATTAAATTTAGTTTTATATATGTACATATGTTTGATTAACGCATGTTTTGCGTATTCAGCAACCAGCAGCACATAAGCATTTCTACACACAAATACTGTATTTATACTTTGTGTTTATATGCGGTATAAATGCCGTAGTAATATGGTAAGTAAAACTATTTTAATTAGTCATGAAAAGTGAAAATAACGATCACGATGGTATAGTTACGAATATAGCACACATCGAAAAACAATGAAATTTGTGAAAAATTCGAAATGATATTTATCAGAAATTCAAATTTTAATTTAAAATTCTAATTTTCAATTAATACAAAATCATATATAGTTTTAGCAGACCCAAAAATATTCCATTCCATCAATCCACCATTATTATTAATATTATTTTTAAGAATTGAATTGACATTCTTTCTTAAACAATTCAATTGCTTGGATTGACATTATTCTTAATGTACATTACATATTCCAAAAAACAATTCTTGCTTCACATAGCAACCGCTAAAAAAAAATAACAAAATAAAAATCAAAAATTAAAAACAATATGCTTAAGTATGTATGTCAGTCACCTGTACTTTATAACAAATTACTTAATATTCAATAGAACTCTTTATTACAACAACATGCTATCTAATCCCTGTTCTCTTTCAACACTCATTATATACTATGTATAAATTATGTATATATAACCAACACCCATAAATATTACCACTTTCATACTATGAACAATTCATATTAAAATTTTCACCAAAAAATTTATTTAAAATTAAACTTTCAAAATATTTAGCGATTTTAATCAAAATTAATATGTATATGTATGTACGAGTATATGACTTATTAGGTAAGCCCCTAAATTTATTTCTATTTTATTTTTTTAATGACCCGGCGTTGTCCTCATAATTTTTTGGACATTCCATTAATATTAAAGAATTGATATTTGTTTGTTGAAGAACGTGACTTGTTATTTATTATTAAAAAAAAAAAGAATAATTAAAAAATGTCGCGATCCGAATTTAGAAATCGCGAATTAAGAATTAAATAAAAAAAAAAAATTAGTCATTCAATAATTTATCATTATTCTTTCACTTTAATTTCAAATTGAGAAATCCATTCCGGAGCCATGATGTTATTCTTCTTTATTTTTTGTATTCATTCATTTATGATTCTTAGTACACATTTCATTTTGTTGTAAATACATGACTCTGGTTGCACTATAAACTGGAAAAACTGTTGTTAATACGGTATTTGTATACGCGCCATAATGCAAAAAATATATACCAAAAATAATGGATGACGTGCTAATATAATTTGATGTGTTAACAGATCACGTATTTTATTTCTTTTAATTTTTTATTTAATTTTTTTTTTTTTTTTTTTGTTATAGAAGTTGTGTTATAGAAGAGGACATAATATTTGTTTTTCAGCGAATGCGTCATTATAGTTTCTTCTTTTGTTATATTGTTATTATTTTCTTTTTAATTGAATATTATTAATTAGTAATTTATAAAATTGCAAAATTTTCTTTTAATACGGTACATTTTATATCTTACTGTTTATTTAATTCAAAATTATTAATTTAAGGTAAAAGTAATGAAATCGTTTTTTTTTTTTTTAGAAATTTAAAAATTGCCATTGACGTTATTCATATTTTTAAATTTGGTGGTGGGCAAAAATGTTTACGTGTATTTCATAACTCACCATATTTTATATACTTATAAATAAAACTTTGGATTTAACCAAAAACAAAAATTATTTAAAAATAAATTTTAACATTTAGAACATTTGCTACTGTAGGATGAAAAATTAACGAGGGTAAGATCAAATATATGAAGGAAACAAGACGATCCGCCCAAAATATAACAATAAATGATTATAACTTAGAAGGAGTAAATAGTGTTATATATATAGCACAAAAATGTTTCTACGCACACAAAGGCCTTTTCAGGTCAAAAATTTTAACCAGGACAATTAAATTAAGAATGTACAAAACCGGTTGTACTATGGTGTTAACATACGGATGCGAAGCATGGACCATGACAATTAGTGACGAAAATAAATTGAAAGTATTCGAAAGAAGAATACTGAGAAAAATATTTGGTCCCAAAATAAATGACGATGGTGAATACCAAATCAGATCAAACGAGGAGCTAGAAACACTAATTGAAGGACACAATATTGTTAAATTTATTAAAGCACAAAGACTAAGATGGGCAGATCATGTGGTGTGTGGATGAATGATCAAAGGATGCCAAAAAGACTATTAGACGCAGTACCTTACAATACAAGAGCAAGAGGTAGACCAAGATCACGATGGCTGGACGAAGTCGAGGACAACTATCGAAAGATTGGAGTTAACGGATGGAGGACAGTTGCACAAGATAGAGCAAAATGGAGGAAAATTGTGAACGAGGTTAAGGCTCACCCCGAGCTGTAGAACCAACAGATGATGATGATGAACATTTAGAAATTATTATTTATTAGATTTTGAACAAATATGCTTGTTAGTGTTTCTAGATGTGACACAAGCTTCGATAATATTGGAGATAATTATATAAAAGTTAAATCATATATGTTACACAAAAGCAAAGTTAAATTATTAGTATGTTTATAACTATATGAAAGAGTATTCAGTAATCAGTATAAAACTAGCTATTCTTGCCATTAAAAAATATTTCTTAAATATTTAACTCAAAATAAAGTTTTCTATTGCTGTAAAACAATTAATTTTTCTTAGCATATCGTCCAATTTAAGTATAACATATTTGTTACATAGGGTATTTTGTTCGTTCTCTAATCTACTTGTTGTTAACTCCATCGAATCACCGTTGTACAACTGTCCGTTCAAAGGTTTAAAATTCTTTTGCATACAACGGAGACATCATGTGGAGATGAAGACGATGGTAGTTTTGTAATTTCAGGATCAATTGAAGAAATAGTCAATATTTTTCTTGATATCTGAATCTCTATAATATCTTGATTCTGTTGTTTTTCTTATAAGAAGGCATTTTAGCAATTCTACTGAATTTTTAAGGGTGGCAAAGCAAGATTTACTTACCACCATGGCAACAAAAAATGAATAATTTTTTTTGTGCTGGTCAATATTTTGCTTTACATAAACATTCATTTGAATTCCCAAAATTTGTCTGCATTGGAAACAATTAGAAACATTTCGAGATCGATAATTCAAAGACAAGATTTCTAATTCAAGGGTTCAAAAATAAATCTAGCACAGAAACAGCAATAGTTGATATGATAACAAAAGTTCAAAATTATAAAGATAATAAAAACATAGTGGCATTAGTATTTATAGATTTGTCAAAGGCATTTGATACGGTGGATCACAATATACTGCTTCAAAAATTGTATGGATTTGGAGTAAGAGGAACGGGATATAAATGGTTTCAAGCATATTTGAAAGATCGTTTACAATTTATTAAAATTTGTGATTTGAAAAGTAGAAATGAAAATGTGAACTTTGGTGATGTGAATTTTTATTTGCTGATGATATTTACAACCATTTGCAGTGCATTTTACACTACAACCAATTGCAGTGTAAAATGAATACTGAATTACAAAAAATATATAAATGGATGTCCACACAAAAACTGACTATAAATATAAAGAAAACTAAATATATGATTATTGGATTATCATGTCCAAAGTTGAATATTGAGTTAAATAATCAAATCTTAGAAATGGTTTCAGAATATAAATACCTTGGACTGTGGATTGATTCTCAGATCAAATTCAACCGAAAGGTCCAGGTTCGATTCCCGACGAAGGCAAAATAATGCTTTCTGAATTTTCGACCTGGTCCAGTACCCTTCATCATTGGGATAAAATAAATGATAAATAGTTGAGAGTTTTGGTTATCACTAAAAATAAAATGGAACTATGCTATTATGAAGGCGAAGTACTCTACAATAGATATAGTTTTCCACATTTAAATTAGTAGATATAACCCAAAAAATTCTATAGAAAAGCTATTGTATGTGATTGTGTATTCCAAGTCTCTGTGTAAAAGCAGTTAGGGTGTTCATCCCATAGACTTGGAATGATATAAAAAAAAAAAAAAAAAAAAAAAATGGAGTGTTCATACATCTAAACTATGCAACAACCTGTCTTCGGTAGCAGGTGTATTCAAGCGAATATCTTCGTTAATTCCTCATGCTATGAAAAAATCAGTTTTCTATGCACTATTTCATAGTCATATTAGTTATGGAATTAAATTATGGGGAACCACAACGAAGCAAATTATATATGAAATACAAAGCATTCAAAATAGGGCACTAAAAAACTTATTCAATTATAATTGACGTGAAAAAACAGAGTTTATTCATTGGACAAACAACATACTACTGGTAAGCGATTTAGTTTACCTTAAAGTTATACTTCATATCCATGATGTCCAGAATTTTAATGTACACACAACAACCGTTCTGCCGAAAAGAAATGAAATCCATCAATTGAATACTAGAAGCAAATACTTAATACATATATATCTCGAAAAAATACATCACATTTTGGGTCATCAACAACAATACACCTGGGTATAATATTTTACAACAGTATAGAAATTGAATTAAAAGTACTAGATAAACTTCACCTAAAGAATGAATTAATTAATAAAATTTTAAAAAATTATAACACAAAATCGTATCTAGTTTTAAATTAAGAATAGTATTATCAATTGTCTATTTTGTTTTTATAGTTTAATTTATAATTTATAGTTCATATTAATTTTATTTTAGTAAATTTTGATTATAGTAGTTAAATCTTAATTTTTAATTTTTGTTTTTTTTTTGTTTTCTTCTCTATTTGATTTTTTAGCATCAAGTGAATTTTTCTTTTATTTGCTTTCTCACTTCTTTTTCTTGTTTATTTTACTTCTTTTTTAATTACAATTTGTTACAAGTACTTTGAATTTTGTAATATGAATTGAATTTTAATTTTAAATTATATAAAAAAAAAAATAATTCAAAGACACAGCCCAAGTTCTATAAAATTTTGAACCTTTTAGTATATACTTTATTTTGCGGGTAACTTGAATTATTTTGAGGACTTTAAAAAATACTTCTAATTTGAAAAAGCTTTCAATTTTATAATGTTTTTCTATCATCCAGATGATCTTATATTAATAAATAGTTTTACTTGGGTTTAGAACTTAGATATATGTTTCTATAAAATGATATGTACATCTAAAACAGCTTAGATATGCTAAAAATGCTTATGTATAGAATTGTAGAGACTATAGGCGTGTTCGTAGTTGCAGTAAAATATGCGTCGGTGTCTTGCAGATTTTTTTCTCTGTCACTATGAACAAAAAAACCGGCGCAGGTGCGCAGAAATTTTTTTAGCCATCATTCTTGTTCTTAGAGGCAGCACATGTACAATTCGTTTATATAGTCATATTATATTATTTATAATTATATTATTATATATTTTTATATATATTTAATACATTTTAATATATTTTATATATATTTTTTAAATATATTTTATAAATATTTTTTTTAAATATATTTTTTTTAAATATTTAATATATTTTAATATATATTACTTATATATTACTTATATATTAAATATATTAAAATTATTATATATTTTTTCAATATATTGATTTTATTATATTTATATATTATTATTATAAACACATTTATTTTATTTTAATAATTAATTTTTATTTTTTACCTAAATATTAAATATTAAAAATCATTCTAAAGCAGGCGCATTAAAATATCTGCACAATCTGCCCGACGCTGACGCGACACCGATTACTATGAACACAAGCGCCTGCTTTTTATCTGCGCAGAATTTTTGATGATATGCAACTACGAACAAAAAATCTTTTTTGTTGCGCAGGCGCGACCACTACGAACACGCCTTATAGGTCTCATGTATATTCAATTTGAATAAATTGAAAAAGATGAGCATAAAAATTAGTCTTTTTAATTTTTTTTTATTTTTTAATCGGTAATTTTTTGCGGTAATATTTTGAAAAAGTTTCAAATTTAAATTTTTTAGTTCCTCTGCCACTGCTTTTTGCTTAAATTCACCGAGGTGGGAAGCTTTACAGATATTATTAGTTTATGAATATATTAAATTTGGATAGAGGTACTTATCCCTAAGAGATATTAAAGTTAAAGTACTGGACCCAATGTTGTGTCAGGAACATTTGCTATTCATTTGCTGTTCTTGATCGTCTCTAAATTACAATCCACTTTTCCCGTAATACTATTTTCCCTCAAATCATATTCTTATTATACAAACCTACAATAATTTTATATAAAGAAATAATTTCCATTTTTATTAAAATAAAATTAACGCTTACAAAAAGTCTTACCTCTTACATTATACGGTAAATTATAACGATATATAATATAACTTTACTTCTAAGTAATATTGATATAATGGACCAATATTATTATACTTGTTTAATCCTAGTATTCTACTACAATATCCAGAATTAATTTCATTGGAATTCATAAAAGAGTTTTTCGATGTTATATTTATTATTAAACTTTTGTAGTGTTGGAAGCAAAATTAGTCATATAATTGGCTATAATGTTGATTTTGTGTAAATAATCTCTCTAAAACAACCATCAACAACAGAAGAGTTACTCGATTTGTGGTATCAAAAAGATACAACCAAGTGTATAAATAATACGTTTTTCTGAAGCAACTGGAATAGTCACTGCTACCTACCTATATCCACCTTTTGCACTTTTTCTAACTAACACAAATTTTGTAATTACTAGTCTCATTTAAAAACGGGGTGTAATTTGTACTGATCTGATAATGGAGGAATTTGTAAACACAACCAGTACATCAGTACTTAAATATTATCATTACACGATCAATATTTTTGTTCACTATAATAAGGTGATTCCGTCCTATGTACCACAGATGATAAAATGATGATGATAATAAGATGATGACATTATTAGTAACTGTTGAATGATATTTTTTTTTTTAGAAATTGCTAAATTTATTTATTACTTGTTAAGAATTTTATATTTTTATTTTTTAATAAATAAAATGGAGATAATATTCATTATTAGGTAAAAATTGATAGATAGGATAATATTTCCACTGAAAAATGTATCTATACTTTTTAACAAAGTTTCAATTGAAGAAGTGTTTCGTAAAAGTACGAATTTTGTTTGGTTTTTATAACTTACATATTAGTTTCTTTAAATTCTATACATATGAGTTTTGGGACTATTAAAATTCAAACTAAACGTTTTTTATGTAGTCAAAATACTGCAATACCTACTGATGAGTTCAGTAATTAATGGTGTTTAAAAACACTCCTTTAATTAAATCATAAATGAATGAATCAATCATCCCTTAAACTCCATATAACAATACTAGACTAACGTTAAAGGTTTTTTTTAAAATTAATTCCAATTCTTAGTAAAACTATTAACTTCATATTTTACAAAAAAAAAAAAAAAAAAATTAATCATTGAATATATTATAATTAACATTAACATAATATAAAAAAATATTAAATTAAATCATAAAAATCCCCTTAAAATTCTTAAAAAAAAAAATAATAAAAATTATATTCTAATCTCTTGTTATTTCTAAAACTTCCAATAAATTCTTTTATGTTTATTTATTTTTTTTTATTAATTTTACCACAAAAAATTTAAATCTCAATAAATCTCTTTTATATAGCCATTAGCCAATAATATGGCCATCATTGTATTAAAATTGTAATAGCTAATAAAAATTCTTTTAACATTTTAATTTGAGATTTAAACCAATATAGTAGTAGTAACCACAACTAGAAATCCAGCTTTTATTAAAAGAAATTTCCATTTATTTAATTCTTCAAATTTATTTATTTTCATGTTGTTGGCTACCAAAAATTTAATATAGACGACGTTTCTAATAGATACAACAGTTTGTTTGAAATTAAAAGTTACCTTGACTTTTTATTAATCGCATTAAAATTAATACTTTCTCCCCCCTTCTCTATTACTTAATTGTTATATGATTTAATTCAATTCAAAATGATAAAATTAATATTAAGAAACTGAAAAAAAAAAACAAAAAATAAAAAATAAAAACCAAACGCATTTTAGTCATTTCAAATGGATAATAGAATCTCTTATATGTATTGTGTGTATATATATTTTCAATTGGATACTCTACAAGAGCGCAGTCAACTAAAATACAAAAAAAAATATGCTACCATATATCACCTTTCCAATTTTTTTTTTGTTTCAAATCCTTTTGAAGTCAATTTTCATACAAGATTTAAATATAATATGTGTATGTATATAAAGGGTGTTTATTTTTTAAGAGTGATATAAACTCATAAGCCACGACTAATACTGCTAATAAATCTATCTAAATTAAATCTTACCAATTTACTTTCTTTGAATTTTAACTTCAAAACCGTACACAAATGGTAAGAATAAATAATGTCCTTAATAACAGAAAAATTATTAGGAAGGGCGTACCACATGATGAAATATTTAGATCAATACTGTTTAAAATATATTTTGACGATATCGCTCATCTAAACCTAAGGAGAGAGCTTCTAATTATTCTTGATGATGCGGTTCTTAAATATGCTAAAAAAAACAATACAAGCCACATTTTTATATATTCAACATGATCTACATTTAATTGATCAGTGGCTCAGTAATCATCGGCTTGTTTAAATTTTAAATTTATACAATGACCTATTCGTTCAAAAATTAATACTTAGAAACTGTTAAAAATTTTTATTACTTTGGGCTAATTATAGACCGTAAGTCTAACTATTTTTACTATACCGGGTGTTCCAGACCATGCGCATCAGCTTTTTAAGAGGGGAAGGAGCTGTTATTTTAAAATTGAATAAAAATTTTATTAACTAAATCAAGGGTGCTCTATCGATTGGTGATACTTTCAAATTCCGGGAAGGAAGGGAAATCGAATTTTTCAGACCAAAAATCGCCGAAATTGGTCGAAATCGAGATTTTCAAATAGAAAGGGGTACTTTTTTATGCAAATTCGGATTCTACGTCAAAAAACAAGTAACTTTTGTAAAGTAATTTTTTTTTTTTTTTGTTTTTATATTTTTTTTTTTGTTTAAACTTTGTAGGAACCCAAAACTGAGATAAAAAATATGATAGCATGAAAAACAAATTTAGTTATAAAATTTTTTATCATTAATTCTAGTTTATCAAAGGAAAATATTGAGCCTTTTTGTTTTATTGTTATTAATTTTAAAGAAAAATACTAAGAAAACGGAAAAAAATCATTTAACATAATTTTATTATTCTTTATCGTAGAATCTGAATTTGTATTAAAAAGTACCCCTTCCTATTTGAAAATCTTGATTTCGACAAGTTTCACCGATTTTTGGTCTTAAACAACCGGTTTGCGGTTCTTTCCGAAAGTTCAAAATACCACCAATCGAGAGAGCACCCTCGATTTAGTTAACAAACTTTTTTTTTAAATTTTAAAATAACTGCTCCTTCCCTTCTTAAAAAGCTGATACGCATGGTCTGGACCACCCGGTATATTCATCAATCATCAAATCCCATATTTGCTAACTTAACTCACTTGTGGACGACTTTTTCAATTAGGATCAAAATTTAGTACTATGACTAATACTGGTATTACAAATATCTAGTTCTAAGGATAAAGAGAGAATTAGGGACTTAATTCCAAAATAGAACGAATTTATATAGATTTCAAAAGCGTCATTATTTACTGGTTTATCATAAAAAGTCAGTGACTTCAAATATCTACATAAAAAATACTCCACCAATTGCGTTCAATCACACGATCTTGGATCGCTCACTGTACCATTTCTTGAAAAAATTTCAGGAAATTTAATTTTTCATAATAAATTAATTGTTTTTTTTTTTTTTTTTTTTTATGTTACCCAAATACTTGGGAAGAAAATGATTTATACAAAATTATTGTAGGTTCATATATGGATCAGGGTCGTTTTGTGGAATATAGGCATTATTTTATTGAAAGCAAAAGCTTTTCAGATTGATCTCAAGCAAATTTGAATACAAATAATTATTAATCATGAATTTTCAACAATCAAAAATGATAAAACCATTCGCTACAGTCTCAAT
Source organism: Argyra leucocephala (assembly GCA_963942445.1). Classification (NCBI taxonomy): domain Eukaryota; kingdom Metazoa; phylum Arthropoda; class Insecta; order Diptera; family Dolichopodidae; genus Argyra; species Argyra leucocephala. Next base: position 11,869,664 of record OZ012681.1, on the reverse strand, counting down.
TTCTGAAGTAGTAAGAACCATTATTTTTTATAGGAATAACTAACATGATTCTATCAGCATATATAAATATAATACCAAACAGCTACAATTTTCAGGATCGAATAGAACTTGGTATACTGCCTTTGAAAATAATTATCACTCTATATATGTCAATTTTGTTTGTTAACGTAATTATTTAGCAATAAATGAGTTAGAATTGATGAAATAAATAGTTAGACCTGATTTTCACATCAAACTGGAATAATCTTACAATCAGTGAAATTGTTAATATTGAAAACTATAATCCCCTATCAGCTTCACCTATCACTACTATAATCCTATTATAGTGTTACACCGACTATATCGTTATAACTTCAATAACACTGACTTCACTGGTCTTAATAACTTCCTATTATCTATTGACTTTAACACATTAATGAACAATGTGAATATTAATGTAGCGGTTTGTAAGTTTCATGATATTTTGTTACATGCTTTTTGCTTCTATAATCCATTGTTCAGGAAAAGAAATATAAATTCCAGTTCCGTACATAAATGCGGAGAAAATTAGACGACAAAAAAGTGGATAAGCTTGCAATTGACTTTAATTAAGTCACGATCAAGTTGTTTACTCAAAATTGTATATGTAATCAAAATACAAAGACATTTCTTGCTAACGCCAATGAATAGACAAATTAAGATCTTTATCAACTGTCTTCTGTATAAACAGTTTTGGTTACAGGTGCAACAAGAATAAAAATGTTGTTCTAAATTTATCAATAATTTGACGAATAATTTATTCAGATGAGCGATTATGTATATCATAAATTCTATGAAGCGGTACATATATAACGGTTTAAAAAAAAATTGATTTTGGAAATAAATTTTCAAAATTTTAAAACATTGTTACGATATAAGTTTACTAAACATAAATGTGAAAACATATGACATTCACCAATTTTCAAATAAAAGGATATCTCTCTCTTATCTCTCTCTATCAAAAACTCTATCACTCTACAAAAAAAATCACCCTTTACATAGTTATTATATATATATATATATACACAATCAAGGAGTGGAACTTTTAATTATTAACAAAAAATTTGCGATTATAAAACCGTTGATAAAATCATTTCTATATATACATAAGTGTATGTAGATAACAGAAGTTGCCCTTCAATAAAATTTCTAAGTACATACTTACTAAGCTCCTTAAACCAAAAAAAAGCAAAAAAAAACAGTTATTTTCCAGATTTAAGATTGCATCATCATCAAAATTAATTAAAGGCAAACTTAAACACCTGAAAAATATTTTTTTTTTTTTTTTTTTAACAATTTTAATACTTCAGACACTTTAAATGACATTTTATTCATCAGTGAATTTCCATAATGACTCTAACATCCATTCATGAATAAGTTAACATTCCAGGAAAATAATGAAATGAAAAAAAAATATGATTCATCTTTCTTCTTGATTTTTTCTTTGTATTGAATTTATAACTTTATAAGCTAAGTAAACTTTATTTACAGTAAAAAAAAAAAGAAAAAAAAAAAGAAGTCAGATACCGAAACGATTGCTCAATTATGCTGCAAATAAAGAATAAAAGCAAACAAAATAAAAGTGTAAATATGCATGTTATACGATCCATTGATTCAGTTGTATTTTATTTACTGAATGATAACTCGGTCATTTTTTGAAGGAAACTATTTATTTTATTGTAAATTGCGATTATAGATTAATGATAATCAATAATAAAAATAATATTTATAGAATTATTTGTCACAAACAAAAATTAAATTAATTTGTACAAATGATTAAATGTTTACATAAATGCAGGAATAATTTAATGTGACTTGTGAAAATTGATAGATATATCGTTTAAATTGATAATGAGATAATTAACATTAAAATTTCGTTCAAATAGAGAAATATCTCTAAGCCCGAAAACACTAATGAAATGTCTAGTGTCAGTTGTAACAAAATAATTAGAATAATTAGAGGCATATAGAATAAGGCCAAACTATACCAGATAGATACAACGTTATATGTAGAAATTATTAAGTTGAATGCTGATCCAAACCTTTGATGTGTTCTACAAATTTTTCAGTATACAATTAAATAAATTTTACCTTCATATTATTAGAACATAGACTTACATATAAATCTATCGCTTTACCACAAACTGTTAACGCTAAGGCGTTACGATCATAATTTTATAACGTTAATGAGTAACGCTTTTAAAAAATTTCTCAAAAAATGCTTCACAATCACCATGTGTGCAAAATCTGATTTTCATATGGGAACGATGTGTAGTGCCTCATTTCGTTTTAAAGATGCAGTTTTCTTTTGCAAACCCTTTTTGTGTTCTAAATTGCTGCTATGTAAAGAATGACATTTTCATATAGACTTTTTCACACTCTCTTCCAAACAAACAATGGAGAAGAAGGTGAAAATTTAAATATAGAATCAGTACAGGAGGAAGGGAAAATCACATTAACAACCCTAGCTGAAGTGAAAAAAACAAATTAAAAACAATACTAATTCTAAAAAAGTTTCGGGATATGGTTTGATAACGGGGCAGATTCTAAGGCAAAAAGGCAATTATAGTTAAAATAAAGTTTCGGGATATGGTTTGATAACGGGGCAGATTCTAAGGCAAAAAGGCAATTATAGTTAAAATAACAAAACTTATAAATACTGTATTCAGACTGAAATATATGCTGAAATTGTGTAAACTCATCATGATACTCAAAGCAGGAAAACCACCGAATGAAGTATCATACTATAGACCGCAATTTCCCTGCTGTCTATAATGTCAAAACTATTTGAAAAAATTGATCTACGAAGATTAAAACCTATTATTAAAAGAAAGAATATAATTTCCGGATCATCCAATACGGTTTTAGCGAAAAACATGCCACAATAGACCAGGTACACAGAATAACAACGAGAAGAAGGTTTGTTCAGCAATTTTTTCGAATATGGCTCACATTTATGTTGTGGCATAAAAGATTGAATTGTAAAATTAAAACAATCCTTCCAAAAGAACATTCGGAAATCATAGCAAGCTATCTACCAGAGACATACTTTTACACAAAACTTGAAGCAGCATATTCCGATCTTAAAGAAATCTATATCGGAGTTCCTCAAGTGTACTTGGTCCGATTCTGTGCCTGCTGCACACTTGTGTTATTGGAGAAAATATTAAAGAATCTACAGAAATGCTGCAGAGAGGTATAACAACAATCTAAGATTACCCAAAAAGATGGAGCCTAAAATGTGAATTTCACAAATAAAAATATTGACCATGAACCAGAATATATCTTGGTATGACGTTAGATGCGAAGCTTTGCTGCAAAGCTTACATCAAAAACATGAAAGAAGAATTACAAACCCGCTATAGAAAAATATGCTGACTCATAGAGTAAGAGTTCTATCTCGACAATACCAAACAAACTTCTGCTCTGTAAATAAATACTGAAACCAGGATGGTCATATGGCATCCAACTATGGAGAAAGTAATAGAGATATTATTCAGAGGTTTCTGTTTCATCAGAAACTACAACCTACATAGAGAATTGCAAACAGAATCTGTAGATAAATAAATCCAGAAATTTGCAAAACTGTCTTTTAGCTTAATTTCTTTTCAATCTGTTCACTGGAAATGTCTTTCATAAAGGGATAAAATCAATTGAAATAAATACAAAACTCCAAACACCAATGATACAACGTTTCTTACAAATAATTTGAAAGATTTACAATATTGAATTGATGAATTTATCACTATAGGACAAACCTTGATTTAAAAATCAACGTCAATTAAATAAAGTTCTTGTAATTAGGCAGATGCAAGACTTAAGACATCATATGCAACAGTCACAGTTACCGTCATCTCAAATTTACTTTACCTACCTACAAATTTATTATAAAATGATGGGAACGCAATACCAAGCAATACGTATTATGTAAGAATACTTTGAAAAAATGTTAAAGTAAGAAGATTGGAAAATGGTGAATATGAATCCATAAACTGAACTAACAACTCAATCTTACAGATATAGTTTTCGTGGGTGGATGAAATAAAAAATGATACCCTTATACTTAATGATCTAGATTCTAGGGTACACTCAATGCTGCAATGAAGTTAAATCAAACCGTTGCCAACGGCATGTTTTGATGGAGAAACGATGTGTAGAATAGATTTAAAATATACCTGTTAGGCACAAGCATTGATGAAGGAAGTATGCTGCTTCCGAAATGTCGATATTTGAAATCAAATGGCAACAATCAAATTATTTAATAAGAAGAAAATAGTGTTTATATCCCACATAACCATACCATTATATAATTTTGAAAGTAGAGTTAAATTCATATTTTTTGCAACTTCATTTTCATTCATGGTCTATATTTCCACATTTAGCGTAAGCTTTTGATAAAGTATCGCATCACATTGTCACATCACATCATCTTAACACATAAACTAAATCATATGTTACCTAAACACTACGTAGATATATGTCCTCATAATATCTAGAACACCAACTATTTAAAATTAAACAAGACGAAGAGTATTCTACTATCAGACATATTAAAACAGGTGTACCCCACAGTAGTATTCTGGGTCCCATACTGTTTTTGCTCTACCTCAATGATTTCCCACAAATGGAAAATATAAATGCTGATAGCAGTAGAATCTAATATCGACGAGGATACAAGTAAACTGCAAGCGACAAGCTATACCTCTTTGGACAAAGAAATGGAAAATTAAACTCAATGAGCTAAAATCGGTACATGTAAATTTTACAAATAAAAAATTAGTAAATCAACCATCGGTAAATCTAAATGGGGTGAATATACCCCAAGAAAACAACACTAAATACCTAGGAATTACATAAGATGTCAAATTTAGTTGGAAAGAGCTTTCAACTGCTGGAAATTCAATATGGTGCCAGAAGGCTTTAAAGAACTAAGACACTAGATTTAATACGATAGAATTTCGTTAAATTTCTCTTTAACAAAATAACACCAGCAATAAATTAATGGTTAGTCCGTCGGACTAGTTTTAATGGGTGGGGTGAGGTTTAGTCAGTAAAACTCTAATACACAATGGAAGCTACGGACCTCATTGTGTCTATGAAGATTCCCACCAATCCACGCAAAAAAAAAAATTCAATCATCATAAGTCCTAAGACCTCAGGATCACAAATTTTTTTTTTTTTATTTTAATTTGTTTCCCCAAATTTTTATTATTGAACTGAAAATAAACTGGATTGATTCGAAAACTCAACTTAAAAATAAAAATACAAATTTTAGAATAATAAAAAAATTTCAAGAATTGAAAAATTCAAATTCAAAATATTCTTCTGAAAAAATTTCAATTCAAATCCTTGAAATTAAAATAAAATTTTCAATTTCATTCAAATCATCCAAATTTCAAATTGCTAAAATCATTTTTAAAAATTATGTCAAGTGCATGAATAGTAAAAAACAAAAAAAAAGAGAAATTATTTCAACAATTTTAGAAAAAAAAAAAACAAAATCTCAGCTCAATGTCACAATATGTTCACAAACATCTGGATTTATTCTAAAAAAAAAAAACAACAACAACAATGTGATTCCCAATTAAATCATTCCTTTGCTATATATAATATTCAGCTCCTGCAGGGTTCAGTTTTTATTATTCTATATATACCAAACACTTAACACTATAAATAATAAGTGTCGGTACGACAATTCAACCACTCTGTGATGCAATCTATGTGACTAAATGCAATACAATTTAAATAACAAAAAATTAAAACTTTTGATAATTATTACAATCGCGTCAAGAATATTTGTTTTCAACGTCCGTCATACAATTATTATTGTTATGCAATTGTATATGTGTTCTATGCACTTTTACAAATCTTTTCAGCATTAAGATATACTATACAGTTAATTATTTAAAGTTCCACTATAGATTAAAAAAAAAAAAATGTATTTGTTTAACTGACTGAAACAATGCTACAAAATTGTGTTGGTACTCTCCAAAAGTTTGTGAATTCAATTCCAGAGTCACAGTATTTATATGGTTCACTCACTATATATGTTTTTATATATATATATATATAGAAACTATGACAGGCAAATTATTGTCATTGTTCTTTTTGTCACCGTTTTGTTACCATAGGTTGAATAATATCTTGGAGACTTGTTATATAATTTAAAATATGAAATAAAAAACAATGCCCACCATTTACTAAATGTGTAATTCCAATCTAGGAAGAGTTTTTAAAATATAACAAAAAATAAAAAAAAAAAAAAAATAAGCAAAAATTCAGCGGGAATACTAAATATAACAATGTGGTGGTGGTGGTGGTGACTGCTGCTTTTGCTTTCTGCTGTTCATTATATTGAAAAGAGTTTTATTTTTTTTATGTTATATTCGTTTTTTTTGTTCCTGTTGAAACTCACAACCATAAAAACAAAAAGTTCAAAAGTGCATTTTGTAAAATATTATCGCATGTTTGATATATGTTTGAACGTATGTTGTATATGTATTTACATTTGAGATGCAATAGCTTGTTTTGGTTATATTGTAAACTCATTAACCGTCGCGGTTCGGTTTATTTGTCGTTATTGTTCTGTTATTATTACTATTGTTGTGATTGTTGTAGTTTTTTTTTTATGATTTATGAAATATATTGTCACAATGCGGCATAATGCGTTCAAATCGTATTTTCTTTAATAAATAAAAAAAAAATTAAATAAATAAATTTATAATTATATTTTTGATTTTGTTAGATCTAAGATATACGATATCAGATCTTAAACCATGTTTATCGGATTATCATTAGTAATGAAGGACAAAACGTTCAATATCCTTTGAAAATAAGAAAAGTGAAAATGTGAAAATCAAACAATCCTGGATGAGAGTGGAATGCTGTTGGTATCAATAAATGATCAATTGTGAAGATGGCAGGAGCATTTCTGCAGATTATTAAACGAACAATTTGTTGAACAAAATATATCCACAAGCAACGCTATACCGATAATACACAGATCATTTAGGTTGTTTAAATGAAGGCTTAAATGATATGTGCCAAAAGCTGTATGAAACTGGAAAAAGTACAGATATAATGCGCAGATATAATGCGCAAATGATATGTGCCTAAAACTAGATGACACTGGAAAAAGTACGAGTCTAAAAGTCCAATACAGCTAAAACCAAAATCATGCGCACAACTCCCAAATCACAACATCCGATCCTCCGATGAAGAAACACGAATCATGAACACGTTCAATTACCTTGGCAGCATAGTGTCATTAGATGGAGGTATCAATTTGGATAATGAAGCTCGCATTAGCAAAGCTCGTATTGCTTTCGGAATGCAATCTAGAAAATACGACAGCAAAACAACATATCTCTGGGCACAACAATAACAATCTTCAATGCAAGTGTAAAATCTCTCTCCTACGAAACATGAAAATTTTCAGTAAACATCACCAGGAAATTCCAAGCGTACACCATTAGATGCCTCCGGTGCATCCTAAACATTCGTTGCCCACAAACCTTTTCAAACAGAACGTGGTGGTGCAAAAAAACGAAGCAAAAAAGAAAAAACTTGACAATAACATCGCGAAACAATGTTTCGAATGGAATCCTCAGGGTACACTACGCATCGGAAAGTTGAGAAAATCATGTTGAACCACAGTCTTAAAGCATAAGGAAGTACCCAGCAAAGTACGGGGCCACAATTGAAGAGGTTTGCCGCAGATAGGAGCCGATAGAAGTATTTTATTTCCCGACCCTATGCCTCACGAATGGGGTGTTAGGACAATGATAATACATAATAAGTGTATAATTAAACATTCTTAAAAATATATGAAATATATAAACTAAATCGAAAAATAAAAGTTTTTCAACCATCTACGTGAACGCACCGACGTAAAAAATGATAATGATAAAAATGAAAATGATCGGGAAAATATAATTAGAGAAGTTATTCGAATTGAAAAATGAAATTTCTTCTATATTAAACCTTTATCTTAATTTTGTTAATGTTTTGGTTTGTTTATTGGTACTTTGGGAAGCACAGAACTTATTTATTAATTATCATGAGTTCTGGTTTTTGTAACACTAATTTTTTGACCAGCGGATTGGATTTTAGCCTACCGTGGAGTATTTTAATTGTATAAAAATTGCATTAAAATGAAGCAATCTTTTGTTACCTGGTTTTTACTTGATGAAACTATATTTTTTGCAGCACATATTTTAGGAAAAAAAATTTCTAGACATACCATTTTTAATGCATCTTAAATGCATCACAAACTTTTTATATTTGTTGCTATTTCATGAGGTGAATACAATTGAATGCAATGAAGGTGAATAAAATTTGTTTAATGGAAACAAAAAAATGAAAATTTTTTAAATTTAAACTGGTTTGGTTAGCCCTAACGGGTTAAAAAAAATCAAATTAAAAAAATAACGCATATCGCATTTTTATTTAAGTATTAATTATTTTAAAAAAAAAAACGGCAAGTTTGATATAAAAACTGTGCATGGCAAAGTTGCAGTAGATTGTGCAACTCATCAAAAGAATTAATTTTTATTAATTTCGCCAAAAAAATGTTGTCGAATTTTTCCGAGATAACTAACTAAAGTTCTTTTTTTTTTAAATATTAATTTTTAAAACCAAAACATTGAATTTGATCACCTCTATTACTCGAAAACGGCAAGTCTAATACCCACCGAACAATTACCGTTAATTATAGGTACGTTAATTAAAAAAAAACGTTTCGAACAATACAAACACTCCATCTTGAATATTTTCGGGCGTGTAATGAATATTTCATTTGTTAAACGTTATTTTTCTAATTTAATTTTGTTTAACCCTTCAAATGCGGTAATGACTGTACCTCATCACAATGAAATTATTATTTAAAAAAAATAGCTAAGATGCTGCTCTGTTTATATGTGATATTGGAATTGATAGAATCAAGTAAATTTCACTATAAAACTATTTGAAAAAAAAAAAAAAATTAAAAGACTAAGGCTTGATAGCGAAGAAAAATACTTTACATATTCCAAACAGCTTAATTCCAAAAACTTGAAGAGAAAAAAAAAATAAAAATACCGGATTTGATTTTCTTTTCGAATGAATATATGTCCTTAAATAATTTATTAAAATATTCTAAAGGATATTGAGTTAACAATGATTTTATATTCAATTGTTTCACAAAGTTTGTGTGAAATTGTGTGAAGGTGGAGTCGATATGCACAATGGTGACAATGGTGCTATATGAACTTTTTTTTTCTATCTTTTAAAATTCTATTTAAAAAAATAATCCAAAATGAAGAATGAGAATTTAAAAACAAAAGATAGAAAAAAAAGGATGTTTCAAGGACTTTGAACTCAAAAAAAAAAAGAATAAATAAACAAAAAAAAATAATCTGGAAAAGGAATAAAAATATAAGAACAACAACAACAACAACAAAAAATCCATATTAAAATAAATTTTAAAAACGTTATACGAGTTTGTATATCTTAAATGCATCACAAACTTTTTATATTTGTTGCAATTTCATGAGGTGAATACAGTTGAATGCAATGAGGTGAATAAAATTTGTTTAATGGAAACAAAAGAATTTAAAAAAAATTAAAACAAACATACAAACTACATATACATATACATTTGAATTTCATTGGTTTGAAAAAAAGAAAATTAATGATTTTGCGTTCGACAAACTCTCTAAAACATCAAAACCTTAAAGGATTTCCGAATTAAATAAATGTATATGTTGTATATATATATATCCTTTTTCATTACCAAATAATAACCAAATTTTGCATAATGGAAAATAGAAAGCAAAAAAAAAATGTTAAATTAGACGGAAACTTAAACAAAAATATAGAAAAATCGATTTTGTAACCAATTCAGTTTTCAGTTTGCATAAAATTGCAATAAAGTTAACCAAGGTAAGAAAAATTTATCTATGAGCATATCTTCTGCACCCATAGAGAAATTTTACTACATATTGCTTTAACTGAAATGGTTTAACGAGTAGAATTTATATAGGTAAATTATAACCTGTGGTATGACAATTAAACCTAATAGTTTTTTTTTGCAGAAATGTGCATCTACTGATATCTATACCTTATCCTTATACTTTTGTAAGTATTTTGAACGGAGTATAAAATTATTGAGTACTACAAATACTACAATAGCTATATCAAAATGACAATTATAGTTTGGTAAAATGATGTTAATGCAATTAACTAGCAAATTTCAACACTTAAACAAGTTTGAAAAACTTCTGCAATCTGAACTGTCGAAGTGAACTTGAAGTGAAATCAGTTCTGGCTTCATACTTCTCTTATGTACCTAAATAAGAAAAAATTAAAATAACTTTTTTTCAAAATAACTCATTCTAAGTTAATTTTAAACCAGACTGTATTATAAAAAACATATACTAAATATGTACAGAATTTTAAAAGGATTTAAATTTATGAAATAATCCTTTTTAGATTATTATATATATATATTTTTAAGTATTTTTATTTTAAATTAAATATTTTATTTAAAAGAAACAATTTCTTTATCAATATTGTATATATAGATAATTATTGTATATACATATATATGTATTATAAATCACAATAATGGAAGTACACAAATTGTATGCTAACAATTTAATTGTGTGTATTGTTGTATGGTTATAATCTTAAAATGTATTAAAATACCAATTTAGAAATTTTTAAATTAAATATTTTGGTAAATATTGAAAATTATATTATATAATAAATTTTAATATATTTTTATATATATTCAATATATTGTATATGTAAATAATTCTTAATTGTTCTTATCATTTGAAAACATTTTCTAAACAAAAGTATTATATAAAAACGAGTAGAATTGTCTTAATACACTACTCTACCTTATGTCATTATTGTTTTTTTAATTTAAAATCTTTACTTAAATATTATAATACAAATTTAAACTTATATCTATATGTGTAACTATATGTATGTAGTATGTATTTGAAAAATGTTCGCTCACCAATAAACTATAAAGTGACAATTATTTTATTTATAATTCCAGTAATCTGTAGTTATTATTAAAAAAAAAATGTTTACAAATACTTATGACTAGGTAGAAATACATCTTTAGCGAACATACGAGATTACTACCTTGTATATAAGTTCAACCAATTTGATATATTCTTAAATTTTCTACTAATCTACCCTAATAATCATACCTTTCTTCCTATATAATGATACCTTTCTTCCTATCTAATATTATCCTGTCCTATCTTAACCAAACGGTACCTAAATCAAAGTGGTAAAGGTAATATCCAAACTTTTTTAGTTAATTATAAATATAAAAAAAATAACAAAAGGGTTTATGTAATTTGATTATTAATCAGTATCAGAAGGCATGGGTTTGAATCTCGTTCAGGGCATGAATGTTTTATTAAAGTTTACCAATGTCTTCATTATATTTTTAATTATAATCTATAAAAAAAAATTTTAAGACTATAATTTGGTAATAATTTAAATAAAAAAAAAACTATTCTATTTAAGACAGCCTATAGTCACTCCTAGTAGTTATAGTTTACTACAATTATTTATAGTTCATATATTATTGATAAATAAATGTATACAAAATAGGCAGGCCTATACGTTTTCGAACATCGAAGACAGTACTTAGTACACAAAAGTGGAATTGGAATTTGGTTAATGCAGTACCGTACTAATAGTTCTACCTAAGTCATTGACAATATTTTTTTTTTTTAGATAGAAAAAAATCATGATAAGAGCCTTCAGCTTCTGTTCTATAAAGTGAATGATTGTGCCGACTTTAATGCATTAAAAACTCCCATCCTTTTGTTAAAATTAAAACTAGTCTTTAATACTAACCATTAATACAATTTTGGTTCTTTTCTTCAGATATCTTTGATCAAACAAGATCCCATTGAGACAAATCTGAAGAGATAAAAGATTTTAATCTAACATTAGCATTGCGAACATTTTATTTGTTATTTCTAATGGCTTTTATTCAGATCGTAATTCATTCTACTATCCTATATTTTATTTTATTTTTATTAAAAACTTCAAATCTTTTTATATTTTAAAATTAAATTAAATTAGTTCTTATTCAATTAAATAAAACATTATATCAAATAATTTTATACTAATTTTATATTGTTTTTTCCCCATTAATACTATTACACCTGTTATTTTAATAAAGTAAGAGATTCGTCTCTTGCACTATATGGCAATAGAATGTCTTTAACTATTTCATTCAGAACTTGAAGCTTAAAAGTGACTATTTAAGGGATATATTGGGCCTTATTCTGAGAAGCGAATCTCTTTTTCGCTACGTATCGGTAGAGCATCACATTGTATCACATTTGGTATTCTGAGAAGCGAATGATATGATATTTTGCAAAACTGGCAGCATTGCTGGTTAAAACTGTCAAATTTATTTTTTTTTTATGTTTTGACATTTTTTGTTTTAATTTTCTGTTTGAAAAGTGAAATTAAGTGAAGTTAAATTCAAATTTTATAGATATTAAAAAATGTTTTTGCATTTATATTACGAAACATCGTCTGATGAGAAGGAAGAGATGACTTTACTTGGAATAAAAAGAAGAGAATTGAGGGATAAAGCGAATCCATTAGATTTACCTATTTTAATGTAGGTATAAGTTATAACAACTATATATGTATGAATATGATAGGAAATAAAAAAAATATGATGAATTTTATTTGGTTTGTTAGATTCATTAAGTATTTCAGGCTCTCGAAAGAAACCTTTGTAAAGGTTCTAGATAAATTAGACAATAATTTAAATCCTACAATTAGTCCACATTCAGTAAAACCCAATATTGGGTGGAACATTGCGCTTCCTTGCTGAAGGAAGTTATCAAAAAGGTGTGGGGAACGATTTTTTGGTAGGTTTGGCTACGAAACATTGTCAATATTTGAGACGGAATTGTGTCGAGAGTATATAAAATTTACTGAAACCAAAAATAAGCAAAATCATCCATCAAATTCGGATTTTATAATAAATTTGGATTTCCAGGAATAATTGGATGGGTTGATGGAACACATGTAAAAATCATTGCACCAACAAACATTCAAACTGCCTACTATTTGTAACTTTTCTATAATTAAAAATGTATTATAAAATTTAATAATTATTTTTAAATACAAATATATAATTAAATAAAATTAGTTTACTTTAGAATTTTACTTTAATTATATACTTACTTTTTCTCATTCGCCATCTTTCACTAACTTTTTCTATAATGATATATTTATCGTTTTTTCTGACAGCGAACAAAAAAAATCGATTCTCGTAATACCATGAAAATCGAAACGTTGCGATAAAAACCGATCAGTATCGCTATTTCGCTTCGCAGAATACCAAAAATAAAATTTATCATATTTTTCAGTACGTACCGAAAAATTCGCTTCTCAGAATAAGACCCATTATGTACAAATTTTTTGATTTTTTTTTTTTTGTATTTTCTAATATGTACATATATATTTGTAGTTTATAATAATTGTATTAATCTTCTACTATAATATATACTGTACATTTGTGAACAATTATTAATTCTTAATTCATAATTCAAACCGCATTAACAATGTTTCGCTATTTTGTTTTGGAACGTTTGAATAGTTTGAATGCATATAAAATGTGAATACATATAAAATGTGAATACATATAAAATGTGAATACATATAAAATGTGAATACATATAAAATGTGAATACATATAAAATGTGTAACACAACCCCATATTAAATAAGCCCAGACTGGCTTCAATTGTAGATCAAAACTATGTTATACGTCGAAAATGTAGATGTCCGCCCGATTAATAAATACAACTGTTGTTATTTCAGATCTAGTTCTAATTTTTTTTTTACTTTACATGTTCTTTCCACCAGGAACTATTACTGACAAAGTGCTAGCCATGATAAGTTATGAAGGACTACGAATATACTGAATACAATCTGTATAAAGTAAAACGAATCTGTATAAAAAAAAAATTGTATCTGCATATGAAATAAATGGATTCGACAATGGGTTGAGAAAAAAAAATATAATAGTCGCAAATAGACTACGTAGCCTATGAAAACTCCATGCTCTCAAAAAAAGTAAAGACAGGAAAAAATAAAATTAATAAATGTGCCAGTCAAGAAAATTCTAACTTATACGTTCATTGCAAAAAAATGATAAAAAAAATATTGTATCTCTCTAACTAGAAAAGGTCTGTTTAAAATCAAAATAATTATCACTATCAGAATTTCTATATTATAAGATCTGTAAATAATCTAACAAGTACAAAATTAATAATTATCTAATTCTAAATATCACTTTTTTTGTACATCTCAGAGAAACAAGTAAATTCTTGATTTGATTCCAAGTGTGGCATTTTGAAATACATTTAACACTCTTTATGTATAGTACAAAAATTTTTTCCCTTTTCACTTTAGCAAAACAAAAATGAGTAAAGGATAATAGAACCAACAACCCTCAAGGCTACTTTATAATATGCATACATAACCTATTATAATTATGTATTTATTCCATAAAAACTTGTAATCCTTAAAACTTGTAAATAGTTGGGAAAAAAACAGGTCATTGATATTTCCTGTCATTTTCCTATAATGAAAGCTTGGTTATTATAAAACACATTATACCTATTTTATATATACATATTGTTTTTTCTTTTCTAGATTTCTTAAAAACAAAGAAGTAAAAAGAAATAACAAAAAAAATAAATAAAAGATTTCTTATACGACAACTATATAATATATATGTATATTATTTATTGTATATATAGGAAAAGGAAAATAATTTTCTTGTTCTCCGTTCAATTTCAAAAATACTTTAAAAAATTATGTCATGAACTAAATTCTTTAACATTGTATACATTATATTGTAAATTTTTCTATTATATTTTTAGAGTATGGGTTCCTGTGTTTCAGACTAACTGTTATTTAAGTATAATATTAAAATTAATTTATTTAATTTATCACCTACTATCGTAAATGTGTACTACTAAGTATTCACGACAATTAACCTGAATAATAAAAGGTTCAAGTATAGCTTTTATGAATGTGTAAATGAATGTGGGTTTCACTCGTTCTATAGTTCTTGGTTAAAATGGCCATTTCCCATACAATGGGAACTATCCAACATATCAGTAAAAATGTCCTATGAGTGAAATAAAAACGTATACATCTTTAAGGACTCTAATGCATAATTTGCATTATTAAGGGTAATCACAATAAGCTTATCTGCTGCATCAATGATATAGGGCCCATACCCCATTTTATTAAATATTTAAATACCTACCCACTTTACCTACCATTTTATTTAAATACCTACCAATTTTATAAATCTAATTAAATCTAAGCTAAATTTGCTATATAATGAGCAACTAGATTGAAACAACCAAGTTATATTCAGTCAAAATCTAATTATTAAATTTTAATCAAAATCTAATTTTACGATAAAAATTAATATCTAGTTCCAATTTTTCAAATTAAATTCTGTCATATTAAAAATATATATATTTTTTTAAATCTTTAAAAAAAATTTAAAGTTTTAAAATAAAATTTAACTAATTTAAAAATTAAATTTTATAATACAAAATTATTTTTATGAAAATTTTTACATTAAATCTGAATCATTACTTTTAACTGCATGAAATAACAGAAAAGGACATAATAAGGTCGCAAAATTTATCTAAAATGTATAAAGGATAACGGAATTACATATAAAATATAAAATATAAAAAAATTATATTCACCTTTTACATCTTCTGAAATAATATGTACTAGATACGTAACAAAATTTTACATCTAGATATTATACATATACAAAAAGTATATTTATTTACCTGTTGTATTTTAAAAAAAAAAAAATGGTTTTTGATTACATACTCGTATTTAAGAAAATCCTTTTTATGCTTACAACACTTTAAAAGATATAAAAATAATTTTTTTTTTTTTTTAAATCTAAAATGTTGCATTCAAATGAAGTTGGGTAGATATCTCTTGTAACTTGTAACAAAATTGTTCACAGAAATTTACGTTTGTTTTTTTTTTTTTACAAAGAAGTGCTACAGTAAAGGTATTTAAAAAAAAGTATTTTTTTTTAAATTAAAATTTAATTAGAATTATTAGAGAAACATACAACAAATAAAAAAACACAAAAACAAAAATAGAACCTTCAACTTATATAATATATACCTTAAAAATCATCCAAAGTTGTCTGGGTTCAACACAAAATATATATATGTATATGTACATACAATTTACTGCAATAAAAAATTTTATTTAAAAAGGCTTATAAAAAATCGTTTCTGAAAAATGTTCTACGTTAAGTTTGTTCAACTGAAAGCACAAGCTGGGTCTAATTCAAAATTTGTCTTAGGTAAATATATATAGCTTGAGAGGCCAATCTTTATAGCTATGGAAGTGTATGAATATATCAACAGTTTGCGAACTGAACCAGAGACAAACAAAAAAACTGTTTACATTTAAAAAAAAACGTTTACATTAATAATTTTTTTAAAACTTTTTACATAACTCTTTATGGATCCTATTAGTATGCATTACATTTTAAAGTGCAAAGGATTGAAAATTTTGAAAATTTGCGAGAAAGAGAAATTATTTAGTTTGATAAATTTGAAAGTTGTAAATATATAAACAACTGTGAGCTTGCTCATTAGAGTATATAGGTATCAGTATTATATTTACACAGAACAAATTATGGTAAACATGAACCTATTAATAAAAAGTTAATAGTTAGTAATAAATATAAGAATAGTATACATTTTTCAATATCTCAAGATACTTTAAGACGAAAATTATATGAAATTAATTGAATATTTTGTTAACTTGACCTTTTTAATTTATATTAAAAAAAAATAATATTACTATTTTTGTATTTTGAATTTGGTTATTTTTGAATATATACTAAGTAAATTTAATTGTATTTTAATTAATATATGAAATGTAATACTAAATTGTAAACTGATTGAGCTAAATAGTATAAATAAATAAATAAGTATATAATTTGGTAAGTAATTTACTTAAACAGATGTACATATAGTTTTGAAATTTCCGTATCTCTCTACTCTTACATATTACTTTCTACTGCAATTATAATGTTTTGATAACAGAGTGTGTTTACATTTAAAATTTTTGTATCTCTCTTTTATTTGTATTCATTGGTACAACTCATTAAAATTATAGTTAACAAAGTGTAACCTATTAATCTAGTTGTAGATATTTAATATAAAATATTCAATGTATACAGTTCAGCAATACATATTATGCATAAATAGGAACAATTAATATAGTATATAGTATAGCAACCAACGTATAGCGTGCGTAAATCAATGTAATCATTAAATAACTATATTTTCCTGTCATCAGAAAGGTACCATTTAATGTCAATTGTTTTTCATCAAGTAACTTTTCAAATAATAATTTACAACTATTATGTTCAATAATATGAATAAATTTACCCAAATGTACTATCAAATTTTTAACAAATTCTAATGTAAAATTATTTTACAAAATTTACAAATTTGATAATATTTGTAATTAATTTTTTTTACATTTATTTTACATTTATATAAATATGTGTATATAAAATATACTTATAGGTAACTATTAAAAATGATTGCTGTATATGTAACATACTTATGTACACAATATTTATATTAAATTATACTAATAAAAAATAATTATTATATAATTATTTTAAACTATCCTTTGTAAAGTTCTATCTTTTTTCAGTTTTTTTGTTGTTCTTTTGACAGACTTTTGTTACAAAAGAACTTAGATTGTTGTTATAAAAATAAGTAAATTTCATATTTTCAGAAAATGTTAAGTACATTTTTAAATAAATTTTATGATCATTTTAGAATATGTTATTTTTTTTTTTTGGTATAAATTTTTAATAAAAAATAAGCCTATAAATTCATGTAATTTTGATATAACAATCTTTTGATATAATCATATACTGAATAATGTAAATTCAATTGTAACTTTTGAGTAATTTTTTTGTGTATAAATTTCTTCTAAAAATTCGTTCACAATCAAATATTACTTTACAAATTATAAGCTAAATTTGTGTAATTTTGATATAACTAGTATGAATACCGAATGTAAATTAAATGTAAATTGTGTGTAATTTTCATGTAATTTTGTATGTAAACTTTAAATAAATTTTTTCGCAATAATATATTTGGAATAAATTGTTTCATACATACATTTTATAATAATTATATATACCAGCTGTTTGTGTAAATTTTATGTAAATGGTATGTATATTGAATGTAAAATCAATGTAAATTTTAGGTAATTTTCATATAATTTCTTATGCACCTAAAAATTAAATAAATTTGTTTAATTGCATATTTAGAAATGTTATAGTAAAGACATGTAAAGGTATATTTCACTAATTTTAGTTATAATAAAATATATAGTATGTATATTAAGATAATAGAATATATATAGTAGAATTACTACAACTGATTTTATTACATTTAATTTGTATAGTTCTTGAAATTTCAATTCAAATTTTAACAAATTTTTCTACACTTATTATTCTATTTAATTGCAAATTGAAAATGTTAAAAAAAATATTGATCAGATATTGATGAAAGAAATTTGTGTACATATAACTTATTTCAATTTGGCTTAAATATACCTTGTATACAGTGAGCATTAAGGTATCATGTACTAAAACAAAGGAAAAATAAAAACAAAAATATTTGTATTAAAAGTGAAAAAAAAAAACAAAAAATATTTTTTTTGTACTTCAGTGTTAATGATTAAAATTTCGTTACATAAAAGGTAGGTAAAAAGTATTTAACCTGATTTGTATATATATTTATACCGCCTTCAAATGTTTCTAAATTAAGTTTCTTTATTATGATAAAAATACAGAAAAAAAAATAGTAGAGAAGCTCTTCGGTTTATTAAATTTAAAATGATTTCCGGTAGGAATTTTATATTTTATTATTTTCATTATTATATCACAGTGAATATATTACACGACGATTCGAAATAAGGTGGAATTTAATATAAAGTATTTTAACATAGAGAGTATTCAACTTTAAACTATACACTCTGATGTCGTTTTCCATTGAAATAAAGTTCATTGCCTTATTTTTTTTTTTTTTAAGTTTTTTTTTTTGTTAGTATGTATATGTATGTATACTAGTATATGTGTATAATTAACGGCTATCCTATTCAAGGATATGAATTAAAAAATTTTCAACAAATATTTAATTCAAAACAAAACTAAAATGATGCAATGCCTTGCGGATGTTTTTTTTTTTTATATTATTTGCTGTTAAAAAAAATGTTTGAATTTTTTTTTTTTTTAATTTTAAACTTCCTTGAAATTCTTTGTTAAAAGGATAAGACAACAGTTTATGTTCTCCACCTCTATTAAACATTTGATTGCTGACAAAATATGCATTTGGGTATATACAATTTCTATATTATAAATTATATCAGACAGACATTGATATTAAGTCTGTTTAACTAAAAGTTAGATAATTTTATGGTATAAAAAAATTATAAAATTCAGTTCTGTCATCACAACACAAAGGAACAACTTTAATATTAGCATAAAATTTGAATAACAATCTTAACTTAATCTAACGTGGCTAATCTAAACTTATACAAGGATGTATTGATTATAATCATCATTGTATATACAATTTGTATTCAAAATAAATATTAAAATATTTACTTCCCCAATAATAATTTACAATCGTTTCATGTATTTAATTTTTTTTTTTTTTTACAAATTAAATTACATTACCACCCATCACTAAAATTACTTTTTAAAAAACATGAAATAAAAAATTCCGAAATAAATTTTATTTAAATTTTAAAATTTACGATATCGAAATATTGGAAAAAAAAATTACACCATTAAATTATAAGAAAAAACCAAAAAAAAAAAACGCAAAACAAGAAAATATATTTTAAATTAATTAAAATTCATTTCATGTACACTCATCATAGTTGTTATGTAAAACTTTTAAAATGCACTCCAATTCATTCAATATTTTTTATTTTTTAAAAAAGTAATTATTGTCCCCAAAAATTGTCAACAGATAAAAAAACAAAATAAGAAAAATAAATTTTCACACCCCTCTGATGAATTAGTAATGCATTTAAGAGAATCTACTAGACTGAATGACATGTGTATGTGGTAATTTAATTTAATATTTGAGCTATTTTTGATAACACCTTTAATAAGTTGGTGAAAAAAAAATGTTACCTTTATATAGGTAAGATTATAAAAAATCCGCATTACATTGTTATTGTGTTATGATTTGAGTAGTAAAAAAGTGTTACCAATGCAGAGAAGAATTTTTATTTTAATACAAAAGCAAAATAGGTTAAAGAATATTATTTGCTAGGTCAGATCGTAGATGTTTAGAATCATTTAAATTACAATAATGTAAATTTTATATGAAGGGATTAGAAGATCAATTATTGAATTATATAAACTGTTTTATACAACTATTTTATTCACAAATAATATTTTTATTTTTTTTCTTGCTTCTACAGTTCTACTCTCTTTGAGAACATAAAAAAATTTGATTTAGGCTTTTAATTTAATTTCAGGTCAAATTTTTTGCATATTAATTTATTTCATTTTTTGCAGATCATACAGAATTTATTCGTGAACTTTCAACATTATTATTTTTCTTTGTGGACTCTACTCTAATATTTATTATGTAGCATATTTTCTAGGACTCTACTCTATAACTCTACTCTAATATTTATCATGTAGAGCGATCATGTAAAATATAAAACAGTTACATTAAACCAAATCAAACGAAATTAAATCAAATCAAACTGAATTGAATATTGTAATTGTATAGTAAAAAGACTAATCGTCTTATGTACAATTTATATAAATTAAATAAATAAATAAATAAATTTTTTAATAAATTTATAATATTATTTTTCTTTTTGTATAAACAGCCAAGCGTTTGAATGTAATTTTTAGTACTTACGCTTGGTTGGGATAAGACAAGATAGGAAGAAATATCATAAATAACAATTTTATGTAAAATTTATTTAGGATCAGTTTTCAGGTGAACACTTAAGTATCAAATCAAACTTAAGCTACACTTAAATCAAAAATTGTGTTTTTCAGTTGGTACTTAAAACACTACTTAAGTGGCACTTAAGCTTGGCAAAATGACCGCTTAAGCTACACTTAAAATTTTGACATATAGATTTGACAATTGTCAGTTTCTTACGGTTACACTTTATTTGTCACTTGTATTGTATTTTAACAAGTGCTGCCATTGCAAATAACCGAAAATGACAGCTGAAAATCAACACTTAAGTTTTAAATAGAAAACTAATTTTTTTTTAAATGGAGCTTAAGTGTTGAATGAACTTAAGTAACTTAATGTACTCACCTGAAAACTGGCCCTTAATGTTTGAGTACACTTTACATAAATTGTATTTTTACATTAATACAATGTACATTTTTTCTATAAGTATACGTTAAGTAATATTAGAGTAATTTTCTTGTAATAACTTATTGTAACTATTACGCTAATATTTTGAATATTTTACATTACATTCATTGGACATTTTAAAGTAAAATTTTATATCGTACATAAAATATATCTTATTTATATATTCATATATACTAATTTTGTTTTTGTCTGAAGCCTTTTACAACGCCAACAACAATAATAATGAAAAAAACAGTTTGAATGAAAGCATGCGAATTGAGAGAATAAATAATTTTCTTTTGTAGTACAATATAGGGAGAAAATAATATGCATTGTGATGAGAGATGATACATTTTCATTTTACATTGTTGTTCAAATTGAGTTGTAATGAGTTGAGTTGTAATAATATATTTTTATAAACTGCAACCAAACTTTGTTATATTAGGAATGGCATTATACTAGTATATAGTATATACATATTCATTTGAAACTATTACATTTAGTGTAGATTTTGTTCAGTGATAGAATTTTATGTTATTT
Source organism: Argyra leucocephala (assembly GCA_963942445.1). Lineage (NCBI taxonomy): Eukaryota > Metazoa > Arthropoda > Insecta > Diptera > Dolichopodidae > Argyra > Argyra leucocephala. The sequence continues at coordinate 11,847,625 of OZ012681.1, read as the reverse complement.
TCTTATATTCTGTGCCTTAGTAGGTATTAGATACAATTTTTATACATTACGTACAGTTCAGCAATATTTATTATGCATAAATAGAAACAATTAATATAATATAGCAAGTAATGTATAGTATGCCTAAGTCAATGTAATCATTAAATAACTAAATTTGTCTGTCATCAGAAAGGTACAATTTAATGTCAATTGTTTTTCAAGTAAAGTAACTTTTGAAATAATAATTTTCCACTATTATGTTCAGTAATATGAATAAATTTATACAAAAGCTCTGAACAGTTAAGTAGTTCGTCGACGTTAAAATCGCCAGTGTATAAAAACAGCTTCTTTAATGACAACACAACAAAACGACCAAAATCGGTGTTAATATTTTAGTGTGTTACTATTTTAGTGTGTTCAGTGTGCAAAAATATATGAGTTTTATTAAATACGGAGTCGACACCTATTGATCAAAAATTTACTATAACAAAATCTTTATAATTCTTATAACAGTTATAACTGTTATAAAGAATTGCTTTTTACCGTAATATGATTCCGTATATTACTTATTTTATACATGTAGTTAAGTCATATATTATATGGTCTTAATGTATATTATAGTCATTGGTTTCAAGATATTGCATTCATCAGAGAAAACAAAGTGGGTTCTGTTTATATCATTGAGTGTAAAAAATTAAATACAATTACTTGCATGTAAGTTTTTAAAATATTTGTATACTTCAAATTATTAATATAAGTATATTTGTTAATTTGTTCTTATACCAAATGTAATTTTACGTTGTAGATGTAATTATTAAATTAACTAAAATAATTGAAATTTTTGTTTTAAAGGTGGCAACACTCATTAATTTTAACTTCCTATTACAACAATATTAATTTACATTTATTACACGCTCATACATATTATCATATATATATATATATATATATACAAATGAATGCGTACATATACATTTACCTGTTCACAATTTATTACATTAGTTAACTGTGTATTATAACAACATTTTCTAACCACATATAATAGTCCTTTTATGGTAACTATTATTTAAACATTTCATATTACTAATGCGAGCGGGATTAATGACCGCAGCAGAGGATTAACAACCATCTCTATGTATAAAATCACGTTATTCTATAATGTTTTGTCCAATGAAAGAGTGAGAAACAATGATAAAAGAATTGAACGTGACTTAATTTAATTTTGTTTTTTTATAATTTTATGTTTATTCTTGGTAGAAACTGATGATTGCTGCTGACCGATTACGCGGGAACCCTAAATTTTGTTTTTTGTTCTTTCAACTACTTTTTTTTTTACTTTTTGGTTTTTTAGTGTTAATCAGAGAATTTATTAACCTTAAAAAAAGAATTACGAAAGTGAAATTTATTTTATTTAAATTTCAGGAATTATTTTTCAATAGAAGAGAGTAGGTAGGAGGAGAGTAGCTTAAAATAATTTTTTTGGGATTTTTTTTTTTAACATTGAATAAATTTTCAAAAGTAGTTTTTTTTTTTAATGATTGCATGATCCACTTGCATGCACAATGATGGTGGTAATAAAAACAAAAAAAAAGACATAAACTGATTTCTAAACAAAAAAAAAAAAAAAACAATAAAAAAAATAAAAACCAGGAGTAAAACTTTGAAAGTAAAATGAAATGCACTTTGCATACCAAAACTTTTTGTTAGTTTTTAAAAAAGTCATGTGTGCTTAAAAGTATGTAAAGTTGGAAATTAGAATTTTTGAATAAAAATGAAAAAAAAAAAAAAAAAAAATAATAATGTTTTTAAAAGGAGTTTTAAGGGGGAAAATTGAAAAAAAAAAAATTTGTTTTTGACAGTTTTTGTTTGAAAAGAAAATTAGTTGGTAAACTAAAACAAGTGACTTCTTGAAAATAAAATTGAACCCAATATGATACTACTCATACTAGATATGCTATCTTAGTGATATATAATGTATGTGAACAAAGTATGTGTACAAAGTTCTTAATAAAAGATGACTGGTACTTGGATAAAAATTGTCCTTGTCATGATGTCATTATCATCATAGAGAAATGTAAGCCCAGACAACTGAAAAATAGGGCATTTCTGATTAATTTGTACTTTAAATGGCATACAGTAAATTACAATAATGAAGCATGATTTTAAAAATTTCAATTGAAAATGAAAGGAAATGAAAAACAAAAACCAAAGAAAGTTTGTGGACAAACCTAAATCATAGAGCAATTTGAATCATTTTAAAGTCAGTTCTGACATTTCTTTTTATTTTCGGAAAATTAACGTTTTTTAGATTTTTTTGCAAACGTATTTCTGTCTTCGAATCCAAGCCCCAGGGAACGCGTCCTCGAGAGAGGCCGCATCTTCGTTGGAGAGATGAAGGATCGGCAGATATGAAAAAACTTCAAATCACCAACTGGAGAGATTCCGCTCGACCGAAGTCTGGAGGACAATTTTGCGTCAGGCCCAGGACCTTCAAGGTCTGTAGCGTCCAACAAGTAAGTAAGTAAGTATTTCTGTTGCACAATACCAAAATAAAAATTGTTGTGGCCTAATGGATTTTATTAGACGGTGTCAGCAGTCATCGTCAACACATAGGTCAATACTACTACATCACTTGCTATTACACCGTTGCATGTCAACAGTTAACACTTATCTATGTGTTGTGAATATTTTTTATTTTGATTTTAATTTTAGCTTGTTTTGCTATCACAATTTTACGTGTAAAAAATTTTATTGTTCATGTCTATGCATTTGGAAAATGCCTACCTACGGCACAAAATATTTTTGACAATGGTTGACAAGAGGGTTAAAGACAAAGAAAAGATACAGATACATCAGTTGGAATTGTCTATTAAGGCCCAGTATTAATCAAAAATTCTGTCATTGTTGGGTCAACACAAAATTTTGAAAAAGCAGTTATAGCTCAAAACAAATTTTTTTGTTACGTCTTGCTGCATGTAAAAATAGTCAAAATTTAAAATGAATTTTTGAATTTGTTTTGTAACAATTAAAAATATTTAAATTTTCTAAAATAATTTCATTTTCATCCATTTAAGATTGGTAATTAAAAATGAAGATTTAAAGCTCTTGATCAGCCATGCCCATATCATTTATCTTAAACCAAAACCTAAGTTATATTTAACTGGGGTTATGTAATTTGGATTATATTCAACTTGGCTTGTAACTGTTAATTAAGCTTGGGTAATATTGACATTCCAGGAAATTGTAAAGAAGATGAACTTGAGGTAGTAAAGGTAGGCTAAAGGTAGTAAAACTTGTCTCACCTATAATGAACCATAAACTTATTATACACTAACAAGTCCTCTCCAAAGTGATGGAGAGATTAATAAAGAAGAAACTGACCAAATATCTAGACAGCCAAGGTATTGTCCACGATATGCAATATGAATTCAAATCCCACCGGTACACCGGAGTTTTAATGACATAACGTAACGAAAAGCTAAATATTTTTTTGCACAATTTGGGTGAAACAAATATTGTGACTCTGGATATTTTAAGGCCTTTAAAGAAAACTTAGGTTATATTTTAAGATTAATTATATATTTCGTATATAAGGAGATGTATGTATAACTATTTTACGCCATTTCAGTCGATAGAAAAGAACATAATTTTAATAAAATCAGTTTTTAAAATTTAACTTCTTGAAGACTTTGTTTTGTTACAACATTTTAATTAACTTTTAGTAACACAATGTTGTTAATAACGAACTTAACAAGAACAAGAAATGTGTTAATTTATTTTTACAATTAAAATCAAAAAAATTGTTCCCTTTTGAATGATTTGTGAATTGTGATTTATTTGAAAAATTTTATTATTACTCAATTTTACATGACTACAATACTGGATGACTTCACCATGAACTAATTTAAATTGCATTAAAAAAATATATGTATTTAGAAAATAATAATAATAAAAACAAAAATTAAATCATTAAAACTTGTAAAGAAAGACTTTAAAATATCAATGACTTAAAATAAGTTCTTGAAGTACTCATTAAAAATTAAAAATCTTGTCCAACAACAAAATAAATTGAAAAATAAAATTTAAATATTATTGTTTCATTAATTTAATGACTAGAACATTTTAACATGAGAAATTTAAAAATCATAAAATTTTCTGAACATTAGTACATAATGGTAAAAAAAACTACAAATAATTTTCTTTAATGCATTTTTAATCTCTCGCTCTCTCTTTGTATGACTACAAATTAGTGTGACAGAAAATGTACTTCTCAGAGGGTACTTCTAAGTACCAGAATTAAAAAAATGTCCTAAAAATGTATATAAATGCATCGATTATAACCAAGCAATTTGATTGTCTATTAAGGTTACCAAGCTCGACAAACAGAAGCCTTTTACTGGATGAGACGTATTAAATGCGACTAATAAATTCAGTTTCATTCCATCAAATTCGAGTAGTTCTCCTACACTTAATAGAATAGTTGTAGTTTTTGACTAATGTAACATATTTTAATTTTTTATTCTTAATTATTGTTCTTGCCTTCCATATGTAATCTCTTAACTATCACCCATGGTGGATTTCGAGATTTTAAGTGATTGTGATATTTTTCAGCGTGGATTGAAAGACTCGATTTAGTAGTAATTTTATTCCATATTATTTTTAGTGCATTTTTCCGGAGATGTGTTGGAGGTTGTATATTATGCACAACTGATGTTTTTCAGTCGATTGGATTAAACATTATAGTACAAGATACAATTGTTATAGTGGGGTTGAGTTACATTGCATGTAATTTTCTGCATTGTATTCGATATTAGAATAGCAAATGTCGATATACGTAATGTAGCTGTGTCAGCGCGCCCAGAATGATACAACAGTTTTTTGTTCTTAGTTTAGCTGCTGTGTGTTTTAGTTTGTATATATGTAAACATGTCAAAATAATGTCAAAATTTTGATGATTTATTTTCGTATAATTTATTTAGAACTAAAATTAACACGACTTAATTTTTAATTTTTTTTTAATTTGTTCTCATAATGAAGAATGTTCAAAATTTTGTATTAAATCGTACTTTATAGTTAGTTAATTTGTACTCAATTTCAAACGTTTTGATACTGTGTATTAAATCAAATTAAAATATATACTTTGAAACAGTACCAAAAGTACGTTTCCGACACACTGATTGCAATAGAAAAAAAAAACAAAAACAATTTATGAAACTGTTAACAAATTAAATCTCAACAATTAAAATAAAAAATTTGGTTTATTCATAATCGTACTAATTACATTTAACAAGTTTTTTTAATGAGTTGACAATAATTATTGAAAGACGATTAAATTTTTGTTTTGGTGGGGTGTCATAAGTCCTTAAGACATAATAACCGTATATTGGATTTATGCCTGATATAGAAAGTGAAATAAGAGTATAGACAGACGTGTTCATAGTTGCAGTAAAACATGCGTCGGTGTGTCTTGCAGATTTTTTTACCTGTCACTATGAACAGAAAAACTTGCGCAGGCGCGCAGAAAATACTTCAGCAGTAATTCTTGTTCATAGAAGCAGCACATGCACAATTTGTTTATATAGTCATATTATATTATTTATAATTATATTATTATATATTTTTATATATATTTAATATATTTTAATGTATTTTATATATATTTTTTAAATATATTTTATAAATATTTTTTTAAATATATTTTTTTTTAAATATTTAATATATTTTAATAAATATATTATTTATATATTAAAATATATTAAAATTATTATATATTTTTTTCAATATATAATGATTTTATTATATTTATATATTATTTTTATAAACACATTTATTTTATTTTGATAATTAATTTTTATTTTTTACTTAAATATTTTCTCACGACATTCTTATTTATTAAATGTTAAATGACATGCACTTTAAAAATCATTCTAAAGCAGGCGCACTAAAATATCTGCACAATCTGCCCGACGCTGACTCGACACCGATTACTATGAACACAAGCGCCTACTTTTTATCTCCGCAGAATTTTTGATGATATGCAACTACGAACAAAAAATCTTTTTTGTTGCGTAGGCGCGACCACTACGAACACGCCTTATTTTTTTGGATTATTGCTTTATATTTTAATTGAATAAAGCATAAAGCCACATTGTTGTCAAAACTCCATTTTTAATATACTACATTAATGCTGAATTCTGTTTATGTATAGAATTATAATTTTGTGTGCTCTCATCATATACTTCTAATTCACAATACTAGTTTCTCTTATCAACTAATCTTTCTCTTATCAAAAAATACGAAATTTATTGTAACAGAAAAGGTACTTCTAAGTACCAGAATTAAAAAAATATACTAAAAATGTATATTCATCGATCATAACCAATTCTATTGTATATTAAGCTTGATCCATACTACCCTCGACAAACCATCAAAGCTTTCTACTGGATGAGACGGATTAAATATATCGTGTTCTTAGGTGCATATGGATCTATGGTTTAATTATGGATTAAGGTTTTCAATCATAAAATCATTAGCAGAAAGATAAATTTTGGTATTATGTCTTAAGGCTTTATGACACCCCACATTTTTTTAAATAATTTTTTAAATAATTATTATAAAATAATGAAATATTGGAAAATAATAAATTTCAATTACAAAATTGTTGCCCAATAATAATTCATTTCGATTTAATAGTAAAAATTACATATACAAAATACAAATAGAGCCACCACAACAACACTTAGGCTTTATAAAAGAATGATCGGAGTATATGAAAGAAAAGTTAATGGATTGATTAGAATAATGTTCTAATTGTCACGAACGTATTATTTATGAAGTGATTTATGTGATGTGAACATGATTCAATTATTCATGAAGCTTATGACCTAAATTATTACTAAAATAATTATGAACAAAAATTCTGATTGAATTAACATTGTTAGTTCTTTGTTTAATTTAAAATCGGGATATTTAAATTACAATATTTGTATACAAATTTGACTTCAATCGCCAAGATAATCTTTCTAAATCTCTGATGTTACTTTCATCAGATAGCGGAAATCTTAAATATGAAGATAGCCACAGTAAAAATAAATGTTTAGTTGCATCAAAAACGCTCATCAGCTGTAAGCTGGTCATTTATGTCCTTTATCGAATAAGTTACGAGCTTCAAATACTTTGGTACTTAAATTTAGCTCTTTTTTGTATTAACAAAGTCATCAAAAAGAATCTATTCAGCTCTTGGACAATGATGATACTTGAACACGAAGTATGAAACGAATAAAACCGTTCGAATTGTGACTGAATTAAAGTTGTAATAGATTTTATAAAAAAAAATAGAAACAACTGTCATAGGATAAGATTTTTTATTCTAAAAACGTAGCCGGCTCTTCTGGAGGAGGTATTGTATCGACGATATATTTCAAGATATATATTGTTCAAGATATATTTCGTTGGATGAGATAGAAAAAATGTGACAGGAGAAACCATCATATCGAAAGGATGTGACCACACCACATTTAAGATGGCCAATAACTACCTTGACCGTTTTTAAAGAGGTTGAGAGGAGCCTGAACCTCTACTAAGGTATTTATAGCAATAGTAAATCGTTATTCATGTAAAATTATTATTTTTTTAGAATTAAATTCTAAAACGAATTCTTGAAAAAAAATTAAATTCAATTTTATGTTAAACTGTCTAACATTTTTTGACATTTGTAAACATTTTTTATTCTTTATAACTTACTGTTTAGGTTTTACACTTATGACGGTGTAAAACGTCCCGAAAAGTCTAAGTGTGTAGGATAACACATAGGTCAAGATTAGTCGTTCGCCTTCCTATTTTATCCACTTAACTTATGTGAATTTATTTCTCGGCAACATTCATTAAAGTCAATTCAATTCTTCACTTTAAAATCACTATTTTTCATTTTAATTATTTCACCGGCTTAAAAATAAAACGATTGTAAGATCCAATTTAATTCACTGTTCATAATCATATCGGCGCAGTTTGTCTATTCTGATGCTTGTTGAATGTTCATAGAGCATTATTGTTCGAAACAAAAATAAAAAATCCAAACTTTCTTATAAATTGGAAATATTATTATAATCATATCATCCAAAAGGACATATTATGTGTGGAAATAAACACGAACTACAGTTAATAGTTCAAGGAAGGAAAAAGAGGTATAGGAAAAAAACAATTAACATGGTTGCGCAACATTAGAAATGAAGTGTTTTATCCTGATTTAATTTTATCAAAACCAGAACCCATATGAAATATAGGATAAAAGTAAATATGAATTTTAAATATATAAAATAAATTTATGTAATTATAAATTTTTTTCAGAGTGAAATATTAAAATTTCCATGTCATTTTACTTTTAATAAAAAGAACAAATTCCATTTATTAATTAATATTGATACATATAGACATTTTATGTCACCATTGTATCTACAAATATTATTATTATTTTTGTGTTAACATACTAAATTATTTTAAGGAAATTGTTCTGTTCATCATAACAGTATTAGAACTCATCAGTAGGTATTTATATTAGACTACCTATACAACAAATAACAATTTACATTGAAATTTTAGTCGATTTTTATAACTCACAGATGTACTATTGACATCTTCTAATAGGTTATAAAATCAATCAAATGAAAATAAGAGTTGTGTAGGTAGTCTAACACTATAAATACCTACTGATGAGTTTTAATAGTGTTATGATGAACGAAACAATCTCCTAAAAATGCACAGCAATTTACAAAATATTTCTAAAATTTTAATTCTAATCATTTTAACCCATTCTTTTCATTAAAGACTAAAAATATACAAAATCAGTTTGCTTTTATTTAATTTGCTATATTTATTTACATTATTTTTATTTTAATCTTTTTATTCAAGAAAATATTGAACGTATAAAAGACACAAGGACCTTTATTATAATTGTCATAATAATTTATAACCATTCCGAAAATATGCGATTTCTTTTCTTTAAAAACCATGAAAAACCATGAAAAAATAAAAACAAATAGAAATGATAAAAAAAAAAGTCCTATAATATTTTTTTATCTTATAATTTATTGCCAATTTTATTTTACTACTTACTCCTAAAAAAAAAAAAAAATATCCTTTAATGTCCTTTATAAAAACAAAATATATTCAATATTTAAAAATTTTCTTTAAATTTTTAATAGCATCTTAAATAGTATCGTGTGAATATGAAATACGAAATCGAAGCAACAACAAAATGAAAAATCAAAAGACTGAATCAAAACAACAACAACAACAACAACAGCAAAAAACGAAATGAAAAATCAATAAAAGAAAACAGAATTAAAAAAAAAGGATCCGCTATTCAATATCCTAGACCTATCAAAACAATCAATTTTACTTCCCAACAGTATACTTTCACTATTTTTCTCTCACTCTGTTCACTGTTGCTTTTTTATAACTTCATTGATAGTATATGTATATGAAAGTGCAAGCCGTGTAATTTTGTTTTTCAGGATATTTATATTTAATTTATTGACTTTTGTGTATATAGTAAAGAAATTACAGGGGTTGAATTTTAATCCTTGTAAAAGAAAGTTAATAGTAAGACTATAGATAAAATTTGTCTATTCAATATAATCGTACTCGTATTTCTAAAATGACGCAATTCAAAAACCGTACTTTATGAATTACTGAGTTTGATAGCTAGCGCTTCAGTTAAGAATATAATAATTTTTCTTGACTTAAATTTTTGACTGTCAGTCGTCGTAAATTGTATCAAATTTGATATGATTTGATTTATGTAATAAATTGTTATGTAAAAAAACTCTTTACAAATTTTTGAGAAATTTAAGATAATTTTGTATTTAAAAAGTGACGTCAGAGCTCTTTCTTAAATAAATTTTTGCAAATGAAATTTCAATTTGCAAAAATTTGTAAAAATTTACTGTCAATTTTTTGTTGTTGTTTTAAATGTCAATCGAATATTTTTCATATAAAAAGTAGTATACCTAAACTAAATAAATAATTGTATATCTAACCTAAAAACTTATTTATGTAACTTTTTACAGACAAAAAGACCAAAACCACGAAAAATTATTTAATTTAATGTTTTTCAACAAAAACATTTAATAATTTTACAAAAAAATTCAGAAAATTACTAAATTAATTCAAATTTAAAAAAATCTCATAACCTAAAAATCAATTATTTTTGACAAGAAAAAATTTGGAAAAATTTATGCAAATTTTGGGTATATCTACTTTTGTTTGTAAAAAAGAACATTTTAACTACTCTCGCAGAATTTTATAATCACGTGATTTTTCCTCTCATTTTAAAATTTTTGCAAATAAAAGTTAACATACAGACCTATTTTCACACACATGTTGTTAGTGCGAATTTGAAGTGAAAATGTGGAAACACTCATCCCTCGCTTCACGGAAACTCTTTTTTCGGAATTTCGGTATAACGGAATTGAAAAATTAAAAATAAAGGTCTCTGTTTACGGAAAGGAACCTCTATTTACGGAAAATAGAAAATTCCTAATTTTTTTTTAAAGAAATCCTAGAAAAAATAGGTTTTTTTTTTATTTATGTACGCAATAATTTATAAGCATAATGGTAGTAGGCGATGCGATCTGTTTTCTCATACGTTTTTGTAAGCAAAAATTAATATTTGTAGTCACGTACTACGTAGTCACAAAATTGTTTTGTATTACGAAGGTCGATGTGCTGATATTACAGCAGCTCGTGAATATTACAACATTTTGAAAAATATTATTGAAAAAGGAAAATACGTTCAGGAACAGATTTTCAACGTTGTTCAAACTGGCATCTATTGAAAACGTATGCCTGATAGAACTTTAATTTTTGTGGATAAAAAGTCTATACCAGAATCCAAAGTGACAAAAGAGCGCTTAACACTTCTTCTTGGAGGCAATGCTGCTGGGGATTTGAAGTTAAAGACACACTTGATTTATCTCTCCGAAAATTCACGAGCTTTCAAAGGATGTAATAAACTCTCCTTGCCTGTTTTTTGTAATTCCAACAAAAAAGCTTTGATTACTTCAAGCTTATTCGAGAATTGGTTAAAAAATTACTTTTGTCCCGAAATGAAATTATATTTGCGTGAGAAAAACCTTAACAATAAGGTGTTGTTGTTAATGGACAATGGTCCAGGGCATGCTGTGAACTTGTCTGAATTGTCTGATAATGTGAGGATTGAGTACCTCACTAAAATACTACAGATTTGATTCACCCAATATATCAAGGCTCGATATCTACATTCAAAGCTTACTATTTGCGTAGAACTTTTAAACAACTGATTGCTGCTACAGAGAACGAGGTGCAAGATCGTGTTTCCATTAAATAATTCTGGAACTGTGAATGTGTTCTTTCTTATTAAAAATGTAAATTTTTAAAATATTTACATAGTAATACATAATTGGTAGGTATATAGTACATATTTCATATATGTATATACTTAAAAAAAACTCGATATACGGAATTTCGATTTACGAACAACTTTTCGGGAACGAAACGCTTCCGTAAATCGAGGAATGAGTGTATTAGTATTGTCACAAATGTATATAAGTCAAACATTTTGAATTGTGTCATCACACAGCTAAAATTTCAATAAATATTAGTGTTCAGATAGTGGGTATTATAAAACAGATTCTGCAAATCTCAAAAAATACTTTTTCGTTATTTCTGATAAACTTACTTTTTTCAATTGTGTCACTTTAGACTAGATACGTTTGATCGATATGATCACCTTTGAATTTGTTTAAAACTGTGAAATATACAAGATTATATACAAGTATATACAGTCGATTACAAAATTATTTGAACATATAGAAAAAAATTAACTTCAAGTGAGTATTAAATGTATAAATAACTTTGACACAATAATATTATTGGAACGAGTTAAAATTAATACAATAAAAATTCATATTCAGATTAGATTAGGTATATAATATGTAACGAGTATGAATCTGTCTCCACTGTCACATGGGCGTGTTGTGACTGCCCCTAATCATGTAATATTATGATAATGAGTCCTTAAAAATGTCTTCTTCAATGATTACACATAGTGCATTCTTCAGTGGAATGCTAGCTAACTGCCATTATTCAAGGGACGGTGTTCTTCAAGACCGAAAATATCAAATCTTGACAGAAAATATGTACAATTAATTCTTCCTCTTCTAATGTAAAGTAAAAAAATCCTAATATATAATAATAATTCATATATTCTGCAGAAGTTGTTTTCGGTTACGCCGATTCCATATAGGTACTTCTTTACTAGCCAGTGACCATAGTTATTATTTTTGCTATTATGCACTACTGTTTTCTGAAAAAAAAACTTTAGTTTTCTTAAGTGAACTGTATTGGCATGGAAATACTTGACGATTGCCAAATAAAAAATCGTTGACCTAAATGGAAGTGAAAAAAATTTGTTTAACCAACTAATAATTTCCTATACTGGAACTTTTTAATTCGTAATACATTTTAAGGCTTTATATTTGTAAATATTATACTCGAAATAGAAAAGAATTTCAAATAAAAATATGAGTTCGTTTCAATAATATTAAGTTGTAAATTATTTACATTGAACTCATACATTGAGTAAGCTATTTTATATATCGATGGCATAGTGCAATATTTTTCAAAATTCTGATTATGCCACATTTATGCTATTTTAAAAGCCCCTTTTTTTCATCGTGTAAATATCTAACACATTCAATACGTAGTTTCGGAGATATATAAAGTGTTAGAATAGGTTAAGTGAAAATGTTTGTGTTCATTTTAGTATAAGAGTACCTACTTACTCTGAATATTAGACCTAAAAAAGGTGTTTACTAATCCAACACAAATATGGTAAGTGCTCATTTAGAATATTCACACTATAAAAAATTACTTCCTATAGTTTAACACAAATATGACAAGTGCTTAGATAGAAATAGAATACGAGAACTATGAATAATTATGCTAATTGCCAAATTTTCAAATATGCTAAGTGCAAAAACCTGTTACAGAAAATACAGATTTAAAAAAAAAATTATTAAAGGTTATTTTATTTTTAGTTATTATTTGAGAAAAGAACAGAACACAAAAAAAAAAAAACGTTTTTCGAATTTTCTAACTTAAATAGTACGCTTTTGGCAAGCTATGAAACTTTCACAATTTGTAACTTCCAAAATGCAGTGAAACCGTAATATTTACAATGTATATAGTATCTTTCAAAATGTATATCAAATGCTTTTGACTTTGTACACTATTTCAAAAATGTTTAAAATATTTAGTGAAAATGTAAACTAAGAGGAAAGTGCGTAGCGAAATAATTTAGACTACATTTTGTATACATAATATTTGACCGATAAAATTATCAGAATTAATTAAATTATAGGTTAGCTCGGCAGAACAAATAAATTTATTTCCCAATTGTAGCAAAACGTGTTAATAAAATGTATTTTTCCGCCGAAAATATTTATGTTAACCTATGAAGATCTGACAATAAAAATTTTCATGTAACTAAATATAAACCAAAAGTAAATTTAATGAAAGATAAACTGAAAGTCAAATTATTACCGATTTATATATCACAAAAATACAAACTTAGCTGGATCTATAGATCTCAGATCAATAAAAAAACGATTAGGGAAATTATTTTTGACAGATAAAAATTACTTTAATTTAAAGCTTTTTTGTAATACATATAATTTAAACGTCAAAATTTCAAAAGCGTCAATATTGTCAAAGTGGTATTCCAAAATGTAGCAAAAATATTATTATATATTTTACAATACAGTGGTTATAAAAGCTTTAAACGGTAGTAGAACTATATTTAAACTGTATTAAAAAAATGTATACTACATTTTGGAAGTCACCCATTGCTACCCTGCAAAATTATAATTTTGTGACTTAGCATAAATATGTTCTAAGCCATCGATATATACAAATAATTTTGTGATCAACTGTATCATAATATAAATTAATAAAAAATATTCAATAACATAGAATCCTTTTATTTATTTAATGTATATAATAATTATATGTGTACGCATAAATGTATATATATTATATTATATAAAAAAAATATACCCTTGAACTTGAAAAAAGTTTTGAATAAGGAAATGATAATGATGACAATTTCAAAATAAAATTTTACAATTTTAAATATGCATTTTGGTTTAAGGTTTATTTACACATAATATTAATGTCATAGTTCGGTTTCGGTTAAATATATACAACAGTTAAATACATTCATACCGAATTTTATGTTGTTCTTTAATGTATACTTATTTATAGCCTTATAGTTTCCTGATATTATGAAAATATAAATTAAACTGATATCCGTAATAATATTTATTTAATTACTTGACTTCCTAAACAAATTTACCTATTACACAACTTAACTTTTTTTACCTTTCGATCTTTTAAATGTCTTGTTTTGCCTAAATACAAATTTCTTAAACTGTTCTAAATTATATTTTATATCAATAAAATTAAATGTGTTTGAATTTGCAGCGCCTATTTCAGAGACCTGGTCACAAGAATGGAATTCTTCCTATTCTATTTGAATGCAATGCAAATAGGTCGCAGAAGATATCAATATTTCCAGGTATGGATATACGTCACCTTATTCGAAAATGTAAACATTAAAGTCATAGTAGTGTTCGTCAAAAACATACATCTACTATTTTAAGATAAATAATACAAGATTATAGTTTGTGTTCTATTTTTATTTCTATTATTCTGACATTTTTATATTAAATGTTTCACCTATTCAATGAAGGCAAAATGGATAGGATTATGGATTATTTAGTTAGATTTTACAACTCAAAACATCAAATTGTTACAATCCATCGCAACAGTTGTACAGAAACTGATTTGACTTTCTACAAAAAAAATCTATGACCTTAATAATTCTGATAGATTCATATTTGATTGATTTTGATTGAATTTGTAAATTATACTATTTGCAATTCCATTTTCCGTCACAGTTTGAGATCGGATCGATAGAGACATAAGATCTGTACGTAATTGTTGTTGAGAACTAGTCGAATTATTTCCAATATTATTGGAATTTTTATTTTAGTTACAATTTGGGGACTATTAACATATACTATATGTGGTGTTGTACCATGTACGTTTGTGGGACCCTGATGAAGTCACTAAGGTCTAATACTCTGTTATATGCATTTAAATTATTCGATTTGCTATCATTTAAATTGAATAAATCGATCATAATGAATTTTTTTTTTCTTCACAAAATATGATCTATTCTAGCAAACAAATTAAATTTTTTTTAGTTTATCTTTATAAATTACAAACAGGCGATCACAATGCAAATACATATTGTATATTCATTTTGTTGGTAAAACACAATTTACAATCCATCTGTGTAATATTTTCTGCCTAAAATTTGAATTCATGAAAATATGAGAAAAATTCATGAATGCAGAAAATTAGCAGATTTGCAGATTCTGTATTCTAACAAAATAATAATACAATTTTATCTGTATCTACAGAATAATAAATGTTGAAATTTAAAAGCATAAGCGATTGTGTTCATATATAGAAAGGCAGAATTACATCAACAATGGTAATATTTGGCAGGCAGAAAAATGAATCTGACAATTTGCAGAGTAAAAATTTCAATATTTTTTATATTTGTCACTATACATTTAGTTAACTTGTAAATCATGTTAGAAATTTGTACTTATTGGCAAAATATATTTTATTTTATTTTAATTTGTGTATAAGTGTAAGTTGGTAAAACAACAATAATTTCGCATCTTCAACTGGACCTATCCACAGAACCCCTACATGGTGTGTTCTGTTTGCCATCTAAAAAAATAAAATAAAAATTTGGTAAAAACTCAATGTAAATTTGAGCCATACTGGCTAGTCATACGAGGCAGTACTGATAAAATAGTGCACAATTCCTTACAAATGTTCATTTTTTAATCACACTGTTTTTTTTACTGTCTTGTCCACTTGTCCTGACTATTTTTCAATTAAAAAAAATGAATAGGAAAAAAATTGTTGCAATTTTTTTGAAATTTTGAAAGTCTGTAGTTTTGTTTCTCAAAACAAAATAATTTAATATTACAAAATAATCTTAAAAATAAAAATGTTGCCACCTCATGGACTCTCATTTTGTTTTTATAATTTCAGATTTCACCATGCCATTTCGTATTATAGAATTAATCTTACGATTGTATAATATTCAACACTGTGATTACTTTTATTTCCACTTTCTACTATAACCATTATTTTGTGTCCTACATATTCACATTAAATGTGTGAATAGACCTTTATAATATATTTTTTGGTTAGTTTGTCAGTTCGAATCATTTTTATATTTTGATTTAAGAAAAAAATAAATAAAAAATAATTTCAAGGATATAACATATACATACATATCAATAAATATGTATAAAAAGACACAAGGATATTTTTGCTATATTATATTTACTCGTATGTACATAAAAAAAAATTGTCTGAGTAACATTAAAAAAAGAAGTGATTATGTATATTGTTTTTCAGAGGGATCAGAAGAAATCAAAGAACGTGATTCGAAAAAAAAAACAAAAAACAGATAAAAAAATAACATTTTTGTTTTTATTGCCAAAATATGATTGTATATATAGTAGCAGAACCATGTCTATACAAATTCGTATAATATAAGCAACAATAAATTTGTATTGTTATTGTTGCCGTATTATTAAAATTGAAAAAGGATATTAGAATAAAATGTGAATATGAATAAGGGTACTTTGCTTTACCCAATAATAATTGCAGATCGATTAAAAAAAAAAGAAAAAGAAGGGATATTCAAAATTTATGACCTTGAATATAGCAAAAATTTCATATTAACCAAAATCAATAGAGTATATCAGAAAAAAAAAATGTGAACAAAAGCGTTAGTAATTAACAGATTTAATTTAGTGAAATGAATAACATTTTTGTTTTTGTTTCCTCGTAAAAAGAAGGATCAAATTTGTAATTTGTATAATTCATGACCGTTTGTTCAAATCATTTTAAGTGTCGGCTCTCATACTTTTAAGCTTTTATATCAGTATTTATCATTCGAATACTATACGGATTTTCTATCTTGCTCGAAGGTGAGGGTTTTCTTTACGATGCGTTTTTTTTATTATATCTCATCACATGAACAACGGATAATTTGGATACCTACTAGCTAGACATTTGGATAAAGCATTTGAAATTTTCTCTCCTCGTGTAGTAGTTTTTAATATGTAATGCCTTTTCAAGTAACATTCGCAAAATATAAAGCAATTTTCATCCTGCAAACATCAGAGTAAGTTTATTTAATGAATTTTTTATACATAAAATATTGAAGGGCCACCGTTGCTTTATAAAATTTACGTTTTAATTTTGATTGCATTTTCATTGTATTTTAGCAAAACATTTTTCTGTACTCGATTGAGCTGCGATTCTAAGTTTAATATTCCTCTGGATATTTGACTGTTCCACCGTATCGGTTGCAATCTTCCAAATGCTGCTCTTGTTTTCTTTAATTTGTTATATTATACTTCCCGATTAGCTTCCCTTTCTATTGTACTTCCCAAGTAGCAGAAATTGTTCAAAAATTCTATTTGTTTTTCTTCCAACCTTAGATGTTCTAGATGTTCTGTGCTGGTGCTATTTAGCACAACTTTGGTTGATTAAAATGATATTACTACATATATTTTGGACTTGGTATATGTAGCTATAGTATAAGTTCATCAACTATTTTGTATATAATTTCTAGTTCACTCAGAACCGATCGTATTCCTTCTTTTTGTAGACATCTATATGAAAAAATGAAACACTAATGGAATGGAGAAGGAATACATATATAATATCCTAACAATGGTTTTTCATCATGCATATTTAAAAAGGAAATCATTTCTTTTGATGCTGGATTAAAAAGAATAAAATAACTGTGAAAATTTATTCTAATAAATAATTTTTCTCGAAAGATAGGAAGTAATTTTTGGAGGGCACCAAGAGCTTCAGCAAAGCGTACCTCTTGATATTGTGGGACTGTAGAGCCCATTAAAGGCCACATATCTTTTTTCTATTATAACCAGCTGACGTTCAGTCCACTAATGACTTGTTTTTGATTGTGTATTTTAGAACAATATTATAGTAAGAGTTTTCCGTTTAGGATCCATTTGCCACTGTGATCTCGTGCAGGAAATAATCAATTTATGGCATTACACAATTGCAAAAAATAACTTATATCTTCAGATCATCATTAATTGTCTTGTCTTGTTGTGTGTTAAGATCCAATAAGTAATAAAAAAATTGCTTCTCACTTAACACAATATTGTAGAAATGTTTTTATTTAATTTCCTATGTTTACCTTACAATATGCTTTACTGATATTCAATGACCGTTCAACATCAATTGATTTTAGATCACTTTCATTTTTCATCTTTACGTTTTTTCTGAGATTGCAAATATTTTTCACCTAGTATTAAAAATAAAGCTACTTTCGATAAGTTATGATCTAAAAATATGTTTATATATTTTGAACGGTTTTTATGAAGAAGCAATCTAAGAAACACCTAAATTTTGGATTTAAAAGAAACAACTGTCGTTTTTCTATTTTCATAGAATACATACATGTATGTATAGTTTTAAGACGATATTGGTTGATATATAATAGTAGTCAAACGGTTTACTTATTCTGCATATAACAGAGTTTCAATTTCATTCAATAATAAATTGTCGATATAGAATATAGTTATCAATTTTAGGTGTAATCGATCGATAATGGCATATGCCGGTCGACAACAATTGAATCTGACGGTCATCAACCGGCAATTAACATTAGCATATTTACTAGCTCTAACAGCTATGACTATTTATTCAATAAACTTATATATATCTGAGAACATATTCGATCTGACACGATTTGAAAATTGAAACTGTAATTGATTTAAATCATTACTTACACACTTTCTTATTCACTTACTTACTTGTTTACTTAAATGGTACAATAAAACTCATCAGTTTCTCGTCAACTGAAGTACTTTTCTCCATTGGTACATAAGTATTTTACAATTACATATACACATTAGTTTTCATTAGTTTGAACTATGTACATATATCTAATTTAATAAGTCATTAAAATTTAATTTGTGCATTAAATTTATTACAGTATGTATAGACAAAAATAAATTTGTACATTTTTTATAAAATCTTAGTCTAATGTGTCTGATCCAGAATATAGGATTCAGTTGGTTCAGTTCATTATTATACAAATAACATTTATTTATACTTATTACATACAAGACAATACGAACATTATGTAGAAAACACCTCACAAACATTTATTCTACATGTTAAAAGTACATACATTATATACTTTTTATATATGTTATGTATGTACATATGTATTTTGAATTCCATTTAAATAAATTTCAATTTCCTTAAAGATTCAGATCCTAAATGATAAAATATTTCATGTAATAAATTGGAATCTCATGATTAATTTCAAGTCCGAGAAATTTTTTTATTATTTTTTGGGTAATAATAAATTTGACACCATTTAATACAACAAAAATATTTGTATACAAAACCTACATGTACATTTTATGTATATTTTTAGGTCTTTAGAAAGCAGTAGAAGAATACAATAAAAAAATGTTTATTACATATTTATTTCTTGAATTTGATTAATAGCTTGGACTTTCATTCAAAATCATACTTATTACTCTTATAATTTATATAGGCATACATAATCAGTTCAAAAGTATACGATAGAAAATGAAAATTGAAAATGTAAAAGATACAAGAGGAAGTATGAGAAATTTCAGGAAATTAATATATCATTTGGAATTTGAACTTTTGATATGTTGTGATTTCTATTTAAAATAAAATCTAATTGTCTGTGTACTAAATTATTGTGATGCATATAAAAAAAAAAACAAGTAAAATATTTTTTTTTTCAATTTTGGAACAGGAGAAGATGATTCGTTTTACAAGTCATATAAGTCACTCTCAGGTTATTATTATTTAGTTGTTCAAACAATGCTTATTTCTTTTATATTTTGTATGGTAACTAAACTACCAGAACAAGAATTGTGTTTTAATAATACAATGACATCCTAGAATTCAATTCAAATGTTTTATCATAGAATTCATTTTTTTTAAGCACTACAAAAAAAATTTATAAGAAATTAATAAAAAAAAACAAAAAAATAGGACATTTTATTATATCATATATTTATTTAGAGAATTAAAAAAAAAAAAAAAAAAACCAGTTTTAAGGACAAAATATTCTCTCTACTAAGTAATTTAGATTTGATTAGATTGTTTGGTATGTAACGTATTGATTTCCAATTTACTTATCATCGTTTTGCATTACATCATTTATATAGATATATAATATGATAAATAAAAGGAAATATTATTGACAAGGATAACATTCAGTAAAAATAATTAATTTATTGATTTATTTTTATTTTATATTTAGATTTGATTGTGGTGAAAATTTTACTTAAATACTCGTTTAAATATTTTGAAATTTGTATTTGTCTGATGAATTATCTCAAGTATAAGTGGGATAAAGTATTGATTAATAACAATTTGATTCATTCAGATTTCGGTTGTTAGACAAAAGTAAAACTATTTATGAGTTATGACTGAAATAATTTCAGCCTTTAATAACTATTTGATTTACTCAGATTTCGGTCGTTAGGGAAATCTATTGACTGAAATAATTTCAGACATGACTAGAGAAAACTTAAGAATGACTTCTTCAACCGGTAATATATAGCAACGAATTAACTGTGAGAAGTGGGATATCAATTTAATAAATTAATTGAATACGACAACAACAATCCCGTTCTAACATGAAAAATCAAGGTCTAATATTTTGAGCGGTGGAGCTATCTCTAGGTCTAATATTTTATAGTTTCTTAACTGGTTTTTTTTATACAAAATGTAGAATGTCTTTTATTTGTTTTTGTTCCACCGGCACGAAGCTGTTTTATCAAGACCTTAAATAAGTGGTCGAAAAAATTGTTGTTGGATTTTTACAATTTTCACCACAACGACAAGTTTTAGTCGACTTAGATAATTCATTGGTATTCGACTCGACTGTAAAAAAGAAAAGTAATTTCATCGATCGAGTCTCGATAAATTACTTTTCTTATTTACCTCGATAAATTACTTTTATTATTACAATTTACGGTAACGTTTGACAACCCCACACCTAACGTTACCGTAAATTGTCCAAACTTCAGAAAATATATAAATTATTGTGTAAATGTGTACAGAACTTTTTTGATAATTTTGGGAACTTTAATGTTAATATAAAACTTAATTTAGAATTTTAATTTAAAAACATTTACATATCTCTATTATTGTGTCAACGATTTTGCTGCCTTCTATATTAGCATATACATATTGTAATGTACTCAAAAAATTAAATGAAGCTAATGAGCTTCTTATAATGTTATGCTATTAATATTTTAACATTAATTTTAACAGTATTGTGTACACATTATATAAAATTAAATTTTATATGGTTTATTAATAATAAACTGCTTTTAAAATTAAACATTAACGAAAAAACGCTGCTAAAATTCTAATGTTAAAGAAATCTATTATTATTTTAATCATACTCAATTATGAATTAAACGAATTTCTATATACATATTTTTTTGCCATCTTTATTGGGTTTATTCAATTATTACTTAAAACTAAGATTATAATAAAAAAATAAAAAAAATAAAATATGTAATAATGAATAGATTAATTTTAAAACCAAATCTGAAAATACCTATTTAGTATTTTTATTTAATTCTGTTCATAAACGGCAACTCGGCTATGACATCTGCCTAGTTATTGAAATATTTGACAGCTGTTTTGTTATTAAATATAAATTTTATAAATAAAAACAAAAAATTGGGTTTCCAGTGTGAGTTTACGAAAAAAAAAATTTAAAATTAATTAAAATAAAGCACTTATTGTTTCAAATTAAAGCCAGTTTAATAAAATGGAAACTTCTTATTCATAAAAGAATATTAATTTATTAAAGAGTTTTGATAGGGGCTTGTTTATATAAGGTGAATTTAATTTAAATGTTAATTTAAATTATTGATTTTTTTTTGTTTTAAATTATCGTAATTTGAGAATTACTTACATATATTATTTTTGCATCCTTAAATGTCTTACTTTTCAAATTAAAATCGTTATTCTCAATTCTCTTCTCAAAACCATTAATTAAATCATTTCAGCTAAAGAATAAATCATTTTTTGTAATTAAAAAATATATGTACAAAAATTTACCATATGAAAAATAATATAAGTTGTAATATGTAAATGAACATACATATTATATCTAAAATATTTACAACTGAAACTTCTCATTTTAATTCACGTTACCAAAAAAAAAAATTTTTTTACAATTCCATTTGGAAATTACTTGTTATATTGCTTTAATTTAAATAACTCCTGAGATATCCCTTATGAATATCCCTTTTAAAGATTAATATATATGGTTAAAAGCTGTTATGTTTCATATCAAGGCCACTCATCAAATAGAAACCATAGCAACACCCTAAAAGATCTATAAAATGCTAAATTTTGGAAAATTAAATTTCTATCTTAATAAGAAATAAAATTTAGGGTTGTTTACTTAGAAGTATGAGGTAGACTTGCTTTCTATAGAAAAAAACTGTACAAATGGTAAGAATTTGGTTCCATAGAGAACAAATTTAGATGAAATAAAATTCATTCTATGTATTTACTTTTAATATTCTTTGTGTAGTAGATTCAGATGATTAATTTTTTTTTTTTTGCTTTTAGAATTAAAATTTTTCTTCTAATAAGAACAGTTTGTTAATAATAACTTTTTAAAATAATTTCTTTTAGACAAAATATTTGAATATTATACGAGCAAAAATGTCATCTATAAGCAGAAGTATTCCAATTGCTTCTTCGAGTCGATATCCAAATTCTTCACAAAATCAATATTCGCTAGAAGAAGATTGTGAAAAAGATGAATGCTTACCGAATACAACTATGAGTGCATCGTATAGCGAAATATTAAATCCTGATATTCCAATTCAAATGAAAAATACTAATAATAGTAATAATAAACAATATAAATATGAAAATAGAAATGATTCAAATTCTATAACAGATGATGATCCTGAAATTGCTTTTGATAGAGAATCATATGATCCAAATCAACGCCCAAAATCATTAATATATGATAATACATTTCCGTATAATTTAGAAGGTACTGTTAGCAAAGATGGTGACATAACAAATTTTGTTGCAAAAGATTTAGAAAGTAAAATTCGTTTATCAAGTCCAAGCACTAAAGATTCACCATCACATAATAGTACTAGTCCATCAACATCAGGCATATTAACAAAACAATTTTTATCATCATCACAAAATTTACCACAAATTGATTCAAATGTTTTAAACGATGTGGAAATTGAAGCACAATATTTAGCAGCATCAGCTGACAATTTAATAGAGAATTTAAGTAATTTATTGCATTCAATATCATCAATAACAAGAGAAAATGTTGAAATACACAAAAATTCAGTCACAAAATTAACAGATTGTATGGATGCAAATATTAAAA
This sequence comes from Argyra leucocephala, assembly GCA_963942445.1. Lineage (NCBI taxonomy): Eukaryota > Metazoa > Arthropoda > Insecta > Diptera > Dolichopodidae > Argyra > Argyra leucocephala. The sequence goes on along the minus strand of OZ012681.1, from coordinate 11,824,026 downwards.
TAATGTATACAATAATGGCAAAAACTGAAGAAATTACTGAATCAATGAAACCAACTGAACAATTAGCCCAACGAATACAACAAATTAAACGATTTGTCGATATGTTAGAAAGTAATTTATAAATTTTTTATCTTTTAATTTTAATTAATTTTAATTTGAGATTATAAATTATATTATGTGATGGCTGTTTCAAATTCTTTTTAAATTAAACAATAAAGAATGATGATCATAAATGATCAATGAAACAGTTAAATTTTTTTGTTCATTGGCTATCCATACTAGAATCATTAATTCACTTGTAATTTTTCATTATAAATTTAATTACCGTAATTCAAGGAATGTGTAATGAAATACTCTATTGACTATAGATGGTACCGGTGGAAACATTTATATTATATTTATATTAAAATTATTAATTTATAACACTCCTTTTTATTATGTATTCCTAGTGAAAATAGTTTATTTATTAATATGATCATCATTACTATCATAACTCATCAAATAAATAATAAAAAAAAAAAATCTATCTTATTTAAAAACATCGTTCTATTTGTTATTGAATTGAACATCACTTTTAAATTTTTTTCAACTATTAATAATTAAAATTGATTTCTCTCATCACTGTGCTAATTTTTTGTTGCAAAATTCCTCCAGTTTTGATACATAATTTTTGAACACCCCTATAGATAAACGAAAAGTGTGTGATAATTTATATAAAATTTAAAAAAAATTCTTAAAATTTCAAATTAAATTCAAATAATGTAAAAATTAAAAAGAAATATAACTCAGCTTTTTAAAATAAATTAAAAGAAAATCTGTATTGTTATTGTTAGAATTAATATTGTAATTGAAATATTGGTAAATAATCTAAATTTAAAAAAAAAATTGATGATAAAATAAAATAAAATATCCTATATAAAATAAAAAATGGATTTTATTAAAACACGTATTTTTTTTTATTTAAAAATTGATTTATTTTTTTCGTTTTTTGTTTTTTAATTAGATTACTTTTATTTTAAAAGCACATTAAACATATGCTTATTTTTATATTTGATTTAATTTATTTATTTTTTTTTTTTTTTTTTGTGAATACTTTTAACAAATTTTAATTTTGAAACTTAAGTCATTTTAAATAATTGAAATTATATACATAAGTATATATATTGTATACATAAGTATATATATTGTATACATAAGTATATATATATATTATATAAGATAGGAAATATATATGTATATAAGATATGTAAAAATATAACTAACGTTTTAATTCTATTTTAAGTAAACGTTCTGAATCCAATAGAATTAATTAGTTGTACATAAGGAATTTTTCAAACGGCGATTTCATTATTATTTTTGATAATCATTGTTTTCAGTGATATATTAAATTTTGTAATTAAAAATTGAATTTCGTTTAACTGAAAAATTAATTTTTATTTTGCAAAATATCAATATTTCAGAAGCAATTTACTTCCTTAATCAGTGCCATTTCATTGATTGAAAAAAAAATAAAATATATTTCACATGCCTTTGTCTTTATTTTTAAAACATCTTTGAATCTGTACAAAACAATCGTTATGATATGTAATAATTACCACTAAAATACATTTATATGTATGATATTTCACAGTACTTCACTAATAGTAATTATACTATGTAGTTTTTGTTTTTTTGTGGTAATGCGTTTTATTGCTTGTGATGAATACAAAACAATTAGGCAGGCTGTGGATGCATATTAATAGTTGCGATTTTTAAAAATATGATATTTATTATTTCAAAATTTCATTTAGTTACTGCTACAATCTAGTTTTGCTGATTGTAGCAGTAGAAATACTGCTAATTTAGTTTTGTTACAACCGCTACATTACTTTATTGCTTTAAACAACGAATGCATAATAAATTCACTTAATGTTTTTGCTGATTTTTGACAAATACAATAATAAATAATAAACATTAAAATCAATGTATCACCTTATTCAAATTAAATTTAGTACAGTGTATATATTAAAGATGATATTATAATCATGACTTGAATTTTGTTTTCATGAAATCACTTACGGGTATAGCACAACATAAGGTTTTAAACCCATTTCGAAAAATATCCTTAAAGATAGTATGTTTTACATAATTCATCTATATACACAAATAATACACATATATATATATATATATTAAACAATATATTTCATGATCCTTATTAAATTTTAATTTCTTTTTTTATTTAATTAATTTTTATAATTTGTTTTTATTTTATTTATCTTTTCAATTTTTAAACCAACTCACAAATAATGTACATTAATAAATAACTGACAAATATATTTTTATTATGTATGTATAATGTAAATCAAAATATAATTTGAAAAATTGGACTTTAAGTTTTAAAATTAAAATAAAAAAAAAAAATTAAACAAAATTTATATAGGTATATAATATATTTTGTTGGTATTTTTTTTTTTTTAGTTTGAACATATTTGGCTTAATGGGGAATATCTATTTTTTTTTTTAAGTAATTAAAATTAAATTTGTTCATTTTTTTTATCTTTTTAAAAATTCAATAACATAATATTTTCATTTATGAAATTGATGTCTATTAGATACATGTATATATCTATAAATATATATGAGTGTGTTATTGATAAATTGTTAGTTAGTGAATTAATGAATTTTATATAATTATAATAATAATCACAAAATTTTAATTTTTTACATTTTATATAAAAATGTTTTGTATAGAGCAGAGAAAATCAAATTAAAAAAATAACTTTAAATATTCACAGATAGAAGAATGATGGCTTTTAGAATTAATATTTTTTTTTTTACATTTTACATTATTTTTTAGTTTGGTTTTTTTTTGTTCCATAAATAATTTCATTAATTCATTTTAACAATGGCACCAAATATTTTTACATGACTTTTTTTTTTATAAATTTTTTTTTAACTTTTCCTACAATTTTCATTTAAAATAAGCAATTGTTTTGTTCTCTTTCTAATACAAGCTAAAAATACTAGATTTAATCTTTAAAATATATATCTACTTTTTTTTTTTTAAATTCAAGTAATTTGACTTTCAGATATTTTGTTTAATTTATTTTAAGGCTTTTTTGAAAATTTATTTCAGTGGTTTTATAATGAAAGCAGTTAACTACATTTCTGTTATTAGCTTTGTTATTTAATATATTTGAAATAAATAAGACGATTTTATATTTCCTTCGTGTTATTTTTTTTTTTTTTTCATTTTTCTTCAGAGGTTTCAACATTTCAAATGCGTGTCTATCTTCCATAATATTTTTAAGTTCATATACTTGTGATGACAACTGAAAGTGAAAAACACTCATATAATTTGATTTAAAAATAAATGAAGATAACTTATGCTACTTTATTTGTCAAGTAAATTTGTTCGACGAATACAACGGATACATTTAACAATATATTCGAGTAAGTCATAAAACCACTGGGATAACTACATAGACTATGAATTCAATTCGTTATTAGGTATTTATCAATTTGAGAATACGAACTCTTATTTATTATCTTTTTAATTGAGTACCGCTAATGATGATAAAGTATATTTTCGAGAAAATTGATTATTATTTCGAATTTTATTTTTATTTATATTTGTTTCTTTTATAAGTAAAATCTTACAAAAATGTTGTTATCTACTTTCATTGAAAAAAAAAAACACTGATTTAGATTGATTTAATTTTGTTTTTGTTTTTGCAAAATTATTATGGATCTAAAAAATTATTACAAAAAAAAAAAAAAAAAAAAAAAACAAAATACTTGCAGATCTATTTATTTAATTTAACTCGCTACGAATACTTAAAATAATTATTTTAATTTAATTTTAATTTTTAAAAAAATATTTAAATTTTTTTTTAATATTAAATTATATAATGATCTATTAATTTTAATTTTTTTTTTTTTTAAAACCGAATTTACTTTAACAACCTATACGATATTATCTCAGAATAAAATTCTTTTCGTTTGTTTGAAAAATTTTCTTTTAATAAAATTGCTTTTTTTTAATAATAATTGCTAATAATTTTTGTGATTTTATAATTAAAACGTATTTTAAATTAATTTTAAATTGATAACAATTTTTTAAGTATTCACTACTATCTTATGTCTTTTGTTTTTGTTTCATTTTATTTTACCAATACATATTTTCTTTTTATGTTGTAATTGTAAGATTTTTTTTTTTTTTTTAAGTTTTGTAATTTTAATATAGTAAATGTTATCAATAAAATAATATTTTTATATACATAAATTCGATATTGATTAAAAAAAAAAATTAAATATATAAAAAGGAAGAACATTAAAAATTTGTAACCTTGTCTTTTTTTAATTTCTTTTTACAAAATTAAAATAAACATTTAATACAAATATTTTAAATACATAATTTTTATTTTTGAAAAAAATTTCATTAAGTTTGTTGGTTACAAATATTTAAAATTCTTGAAATAAGAATTAAATATAGACATTTTTAAAAATAAATTTACATATTTAAATAATAAATTTTGAATATTATTCACGTACAGAATATATACACATATTATATATATATATAATATTTAACTAAGCTAAACTAAAATTTTGATAATACATAAAAATAATAAAATATACATTTTTATTATAATCATTAATAGTAAATCACACTTTGAGTAAAAATTAATGGTTTTTTTTTTGTTTTTCTTGTTTTATGTTATGATTTCAAAGAAAAATAATTAAATTAATTCTCCTTTAGATTTTTTGTTTTTGTCTTTGTTTTTACAATGAATGGAATTTTTAAGAATATTTTTTTTGATATTTTTTTTTTAATTTTTTATCTTGTCTGTATTTTAATTTTTTTTTTTTCATTTTCTACATTTTTAATTTTTTCATCTTACTTACTAGATATTCTAAAAACACACTTAAATAAAATACAAAAGGATAAATTATTACATCATATAATTTATCAATAAAATTCTATTGTTTTTTTTTTTTTTAATTCGTTAAATAATTAAATATATTACGCAATAATATTACTATTTTTATTTAGATCAGTTAATAAATCTGCATCCAAATCATCACCATCTAATAAATCTGTACATACTTCACCATTTAATAGACGTGTATCGCCACCATCAATTAATATACCATTAGAATTTGCAATAGTTACACTACCACCACCTATACCATTTACTGAAACTGAATCCATTGATGGATGAGAATAATCATCACTACCCCTTTCACGTTCTCTAACAATGTGTGGTGCTTCATTAAATTCATCTAATTCATCCATACCTAAAATATAAGAGATAATTAAATAATAGTTTATCGGCAAAAAATATTTTTTTTTTCTTAAGATTTATTATGGATATATATTTATGGAAAACGATTTAACATTAGCCCTAAACCCTACATGGTTTTGCAATTACCTGAATAATTTGGACCAGCCAATAATAAATATTGTCCAGCACGATTTGGCCATAATAAGCCTGTCATAACACAATATGCTAAACAATCAGCAGAATTTGTAATTCCCAATAATAATTTATACCTCCACATTGGACTAACTTGTAATGCAACAACTGCAACAATTGGTAAATATATAAACCATACAAGACTGGAAGCTCCCAAATGTAAGAGAAAATCTAATTTTTTCGTTGAATGCTCATATTTCATTGTATTACGAAGTTCCCATAAGAACCACATCATAAATGATGTTCTAAAAACATAAAAATAAATTAAATAATATTGTATAAAAATATTTTATATAATAGACTTTACCTTAAAACTAAAACAATCCAACCTGGCCATGTTTGATATTCATCAATATCAGATATTATATCAACTTCCGTCTAAAAATATACATGAGCAATTTTATTTATATATAAATAAAGATTAAATATTCAATAAAATTTTACTTACTCTATCCCAAACATATAGAAAAACATGAAAAGCACAGTATGGCACCCAAATTGACATTAATATTATCCAACCAGTTTTACTTATTTGTTGTCTTGTTACTGCCCATCCTTTAGCCAATAATAATAAAATTAACATAAATGATGTCTAAATAAAAAACAAATAAAATTAAGTATTTATTTAAATATATATATATATATATATATGTATGATATATTAAATTAAAATTACCCGACTAAATATATCTAATATATCTCCAACTGTTTGAAAATCTGGTTCACCAATACCATTTATTGCAAAATTAATAAAATGCGTTGTTATAAACGCTAAACTTACAAATTCACTTACTAAACTAATTGTAAATAATTTTGTAACTGGATGTTTTTGTAATCTAACTGCATAAATTTGCATAGGAACTAATACTAAATATACCAATAAAAATATAATATACATTTCTAATAAATTTTGTTGTTCGAATGAAAATTGAAAAGTTAATGGATGTAATGATGATGTATTTGGATTTCCATTTGCTAAACGTATGTCATAATTTATTGTTTGTGATGGTATATTTGCATTTGTTAATTTTGTTGGATCATAATAATGCCATTGGCAAGTTGAACGATTTCTATAACATGATACAATCGAAACATACCAAAATCTAAAATTGAAAATAAATTTAATAATATATTTACATAGTTTTAATGAATAATAAAGTATATTAAAAAATAATTATTTAAATATATTTGAATTAAAATTGAAGAAGTTTAGTATTAGTACACAATAAAATAATTTTTTAAAATTTATAATTACAGACCTCTTGCTAACTATTTATATTATTGTACTATTACTTTTTTTGTTATTATAATTTACTAATAAAATTTCATCATTTAGATTAGTAAAACTGGGAATCATTTGGCTACAAGAAATATAAGACTAAACTCAACAAAAATCTTATCAAATTTTCTTATCAGAATTAGTTTTAAAATGTAAAGGTTTTGGGACTATACAAAAAATGAGAATTACCAAATTTTTCAATATTTTTCATATTTTATAATAATATATTAACATTGATATAATTTTTAAAAAAATTTTAACTAAAATGATTCATCTCAAATCATTTGTTGTTTTTTACTTTTATTGTTCAATTATTATCTTATCTGTCTGAAAAAGAAACGAATTCTCTTTCAATTTTAATATTAAACAAAGTATATAAAAAAAAATTAAAGAAAGTAAATAACATGATGAACTTGCAGTAAACATTTAACTTTTATTATTTAAATATTTTTTGTTCTTCCAATTTCGTACATGATTTCATTTCATATTCAGATTCAACATTTCCAATTAAAAATAATAAGAGCAATAATAACAAGATGTCGTGGCATTAAAGTTAATTTATCAAAACTTTTTTTTTTTTTTATTAAATATGATTGTGCAAATAAAATACAAGCTGCAAAACTGTTATAGCAAATAATTTATTTGTCATTACAGTTTCATGAACATTCTGTTAATTATGCAATTGTTGGAAGCAATGAAACAAAAAAAAAAAGTAAAATTTCAATTTTAGTTGATTATTATGACCATATTAAATTTTTCCCAATCGAATTTACAGTATTACATACATGATTCGGTATGGTTTGAATGTACCACTCTATTTTTCATAGTAATTTTTAATCAATTATTTTATCAATCTATTGAAAGCTAAATTTAAAACTTAGCACTTGAGTTTGAATATGTAGCAAAAATCAAAACAAAAACAAAAAATACAGAAACTTATTCAATAACCTCTCTTAATACGGCAAAAAGTATACAAAAATTGGTATAGATTTAAATCTATTTGATTTGAGATATATATAAATATAAATATATATGTACATATTTATATAATTGCGGTAGTATTGTTGTAACATTTATTATTACAATTTCCATTCACTTATTGGTTACTTACTATAAAAAAAAATAACATAATATAATAATATAGATAGGTACATGCAAAAGTATGTACATAAATGTATACATAGGTGTATAATTATTTATTACATTACAAAAATATATTTTTTTCAACCTAAATTTTTTTTTAAAAATTTTTTGCCAGAGGTAAGCAAAAACAAAAAACCTCAGGTGTTTTTTTTTTTATTTAAAGGAATTTTTCAAAAAAAAAAATTAAAGAAAAGAAACAAAATCTTACCTAGGTTGATTTGTATGACTTAAAACATATGTAAATTGATTGCCTGGCAGGACATTACTAACAGAATCTTCATCTGTACATAATTCACCTTTTGTACATGGTATTCTTCTTAAATAATCTAAAATATTTTTTAATGTTAGTATGAAATTTTGTTACATAAAAATTAAAAAAAAAAAAAACACTTTGTATATATAATTTTTCTATTACATACCTGCCATTGCATGATAATTACAATCTGGATCATATGCAACATTTTTTAAACGTGAAAACATTTTTTGGCACGCAACATCACGATCATAATATGTACGATTTTCATAAAAATCCAAAAAATTCATTTTATCTAAAACAGCCAATGTTACTGATTGACTAAATTTATCATCCGATGTAATATTTCCATATATATAACCATATTGTGGTTGAGTTAAATGTTCAGTCTTTTGAAATCCAAATTTAACAATAAATTTAAAAAAATCATCTGTATGAAATTTTCCAATAATACGCGTTGGATATATTGAATTAAATTTTATTATTATCAATAATAATAATATTTGTGCGATTTTTATTAGCATTTTAAATTTTTTTTTTTTTTATATTTTTTATATTTTTAATAATTAAACTATTGTATATATAAGTATCTAGGTAAATATGTTTGTTATAAATTATAAATCATTGAAGTAATAATATTATTTATATTATTATATTTTACATAAAAACCAGAATAAAAACAACTTAAATTAATAAATCAAAATAAAATTAAAAAGCGCCGCAGCGCTTTAGTTTTTATTTCTTATCTGTTATTTTACTATAATCACCACTTTAAAATATAAAAATTTGCAATTCTAATGAATATTGAAGTTATTCAATTTGATTTTAAACTAAAATTTTCTTTTTTTATTTATTTAACATTTAAAATAATTTTATAATTTTTTTTTCTTCTATATAATTCTTTAATTTTATTCTAATTTATTGTTTCTTTTTTCTTTTTTATTGGATGTGTTTCTATCCTTGTAGGCTTTTTTTTTACATTTGCATTAAAGGAACAAAAAAAATATAAATTTCTTCAAAGAAAATAAAAATTCAACTTTATATATTTTTGACATTTAAACTTGTTATCTATTTGAGTAAAAGAGATAAACCTATATGTTGTTGATTATTTTTTTATTTGCTTTTTCATTTGTTTCGTCTGACAGTTTATTAAAGAAATTCAACACATAAACATTGCAAAAAATGTTTTTTTATTCAACACAGTTGACGGAAAGTCTTACCGTTTCTTGTATTTTTAGTAGTAAATTATTTAAATTATTAATTTTCTTTAAAGTTCTTAAATTTAATTTTATTATAATTAATTTAGAAAAAAATTATTTTAGTAGATTTACATATACATGTAAATTAATTATATATGTGGTTTATATTCGAAAACTTTTCGTTGTAAATCGTTTTGTTAATTTAGTATTTGCTTTGTGAGAATTTATTTTGAAATCACAAAATTTGTAATTTATACAAAATTAATTTTTTTATTTTTTAAATTTATTAAATTTAATTTGTAGAAAAATTCTGCGTTTCACGATAAATTAAATTTAAAATATAAAAATTTATTATGTCATCGCATTTAAACATGTTTGATATGAGTACATATTTGAATTTTGAGAATTTTTGTGAATATTTTCTGGACATGGTTTGAAGGTTATTTATTTTTGTTGACGTCGAACGAAGATCATGTTTTAAATATAGGCACATACATTTTCATTTATTTAAAATGTTTTTTATTACTAGGTATTACATATTTCAATTTTTATATTATTAGTTTCTTAAACTTTAATATTTTCATAGTTTTGACATTGACATATGTTTCTTCTGCGTTGCATTCTTTTGCTCAGGTAGGAGTAGAGTCCTTCTGTTGAACAACTGTTGTTTTCGAATTTTTTTTTTTTTTTTTATGCATAACCAAAATATTAGGTGGGGACCTTCTATACCGATTGGTACGTTTGGTTGAAAAACTGTTTACATTTGGACATTTTGCGAATCATTCCTTACGTAAACAACAAAAAAAAAAAATATTTCAATTTTTATAGATTTCAGACTTTTCATCATCCTCACACGTTATTATCATCATACCTTTTTAAACACTAGACGCATCTCTCAGAATTGATTCATATATGTACCTACCAAATTTGTATCCTAAAATTATGATTGTGAAATTACATACATACATAAACCGTTTACTTTCTTTTATTTAAAATAATATTTATTATTTGAAATTATTTTTATTTTTATATTATTATCTTTTTCAACTTTAATATTTTAACAGCTTTGAAATTGATATTTTAAAAAAAAATTTTCTTAAATAAATTTAAATTTAATTAACCTACTCGCATAATCATTTTATTTATATACAATTGAATAAACACAGTTTTCTATTTATAGAACCCGTTATTAATTAAATTCTCTAAATATCTTACAGTTAATTGTATAACAACATATTAATTTCCTTGAAAGTGGTCTTTTTAAAGTAAATTAAAATTTTCTTTTACTTAGAAAGAATATACTTGAATATGAAATAATAAAAAAAAAAAAAAATTAAGTCCATAAACTAAAATAATCCCATTAAATCTATATAAAATTGAAATTACTGACCAAATTTTATTGAGATCAAGTATTATATATTATATATTATAAAAGAATAAAAATATTCAAATAAAAACCTAAAAACACATTTTTTTTATTGTTGTTATTGTTGAAAATACAAAAAAAAAAAAATAAAAACGACCTCAACACATTACAAAAATAATTATTTAAAATACGATCTTAACATATATCATTTCCTACTTACTATGTATTTTCACAAATAAAAATTTGTAATACTGGGTGATTAATGTTTAATAATTATGTCACAAAAATGTATAACAAGCAGTATAACAATGTCAAAGAAAATGATTGACATTGCTATTTACTTAAAATCAATTTTGGGAAATTATTTCAGATTCTATCATCATCATGTACTATACATAATATCTAAATAATAAATATACTTACCTACAAATCTAAATATGATTTTGAAAATGTGCCACTACCTTGTATTAGAGAAAAAATCTTATCTTGATTTTTAAAATGAGCTACTTACCTTGAATTTGTTCACAAGTTCGTATTGCTTGATATTAGCAATCCTAATTCTGATTAACTCATCTTCATTATTTTTTTGCTAAATGATTTTCAAATTTTAAAATTTGGTACTTTTTAACGGAAAATTAACAAAGATTTAATACCAATGTCATTTGACAGTTATATTTACATATATCTTTAATAATCGTGTATTATTCAACTTTCGTATATTTTTTTGAAGACTGGTCACTTTGTTGAGAAAAATATGGATTTGAAATTTTATTAAAAATATTTTTTGCAATCAACATTTTTTTTCTAGACATTTGGTTTATTTCACCTAATTGACTCACATCTAATTTTTTACATATTTTGTTCTACATTAAAACATACAAACGAAATACGATACGAATGTGGTAAATACTGAAAACGTTCAATTAAATGATAAATGCCTACCTAAAAATAAATAAAAGTTTACTTTACCAAAGAAAAAATATAAATTGGTAGTACAATTAAATTTAAATCTTACAAATTCTAATGATGCTATTTTCATTTTGTATGATTTATGAATTTCAAATCTGGAACGGGAACGTGTATACGAAATCTGTAAATTCTGCTGATGACAATGATTTTTAATATATATCAATACTCTGCGCAACAAGCTAATGTGAAGCAAGAATTCATGAAACTATATAATGGATAAGTGCAACCATATAATGTACAATTGCATAAAATTCATCAGACTCGTAAAGTACAGTACGTTTTTATTAACATGGCAAAGTTTAATTATTTATTTATTTGTTATAATGCTCAAACATTTTATGAATATTCATAAATTATATAATTCGTAAGACAGTATAAAAGAGTTATTTTGTTTTATTTATAAACTATCTGATGACTATAGGCGTGTTCGTAGTGGTCGCGCCTACGCAACAAAAATTCGATTGTTTGATTTGAAAAGATTTTTTGTTCGTAGTTGCATATCATCAAAAATTCTGCGCAGATAAAAAGCAGACGCTTGTGTTCATAGTAATCGTTGTCGCGTCAACGTCGGGCAGATTGTGCAGATATTTTAGTGCGCCTGCTTTAGAATGATTTTTAAAGTGCCTGTTATTTAACATTTAATATTTAGGTAAAAAGTAAAAATTAAATATTAAAATAAAATAAATGTGTTTTTAATAATAATATATAAATATAATAAAATCAATATATTGGAAAAATATATAATAATTTTAATATATTTTAATATATAAGTAATATATATTAAAATATATTAAATATTTAAAAAAAAATATATTTAAAAAAATATTTATAAAATATATTTAAAAAATATATATAAAATATATTAAAATATATTAAATATATATAAAAATATATAATAATATAATTATAAATAATATAATATGACTATATAAACGAATTGTGCATATGCTGCTTCTATGAACAAGAATGATTGCTAAACAATTTTCTGCGCACCTGCGCAAGTTTTTTTTGTTCATAGTGACAGAGAAAAAAAAACGCATATTTTACTGCAACTACGAACACGCCTTATATCTAATCATTAATTAAATATCTAATTACTATCTATGATCATTAATTTAAATAATTTTTTTTATTCAAATTTTCAAAAATTTTCCGAATTATATACAGATTATATTTTTTTATTATACCCCTGTATAGTAGACACACTTAACTTTTAACCCCAATTTCTTATAAAGTTATATTTTACCACGCACTAACACATATCTATCTACAATAACACCGCATATACTCGTATATAGGAAAAACAAAAAAAAAAAAAAACAAAAACAAAACTGTTTTCTGATATTAAGCCACGTTAAACAATAATAATTTGGAAAAGTTTTCCTATTTCCTGCCTAAATATAATTTGTTAATAACATCAAACCGTTAAAATTTTCATGCGATGCCTTACCAAATTCACAAGTCTTTTTTTTCTTTTCTTATTCTTCTGTTTTGATTTTTTTTTTGCTGTTTTATTAAAATCATTAACACACAAACAATTGAAAGAAATAAAATAAAAAACATTTTTTTAATTTTAAGAATGCTGAAAACAGCAACAACAACAACAACAACAACAATGTTATATGAAAATTTAATTTTTGTTTTTTTTTTTTTAAATGTTAGTAGCATGAACAATAAAAAAAAACATAAAAATAACAAAATAATAATAATAATAAAAGAAAATAAATATGTTAACGCGTTAAGTTCTGTGCCATATATTGACCATTTCCATCATAATAATAATTTTTTTATTCAATAAAAACACCCCCGTTAACTATTAATTTACATATATATACATATATACGGTATATGAAATAGTAATCATCAAAAGAGAAGAATTCCCCAAAAATGAAATCCAAAACAACAACAACAACAATTCTCCAAAACCACACAGTAATAGCGTAATAGTGTATCAACAGAAGAAACTCTTCTGAACTAAAAAAAAATCACTTTACACGGTTAATTAGTCCTTGTAAGGAGTTCGTTATAAGGCTAACATTTTCTGTCTAAAGTTTTTATTTTTATTTTTTTTTGTTTTAGACTTTACTTATATTAATTTTCCGTATAACAATTTCATACAATAAATTTACAGTTACACAGAGGACTACTTGCTGATTTATATACCAACTAAATTAAATATATATATATATATATATATATTTTTATTATTACTGTTCGTAGTATTGAAGAATTTTACCTCTAAGATTATTCATTTTTTAAGTGACTCTTAGGTATTTTCACGTTTTTTTTATTTTAATTTCTCATTTTGTTCTTATCCTTTTTTTTCTTCTTTTTTTCGTGGTCTCATTTTTTATTTATTTGTTTTGTGTTTTTTATTTTCTTTAATGAACTGTAATTCTACCTCAATCGTTGGCGTAAGTCAAAAATACAAATGAATCAAAAATAAAATAAAAATAAAAGTACGAAAAAAAAAGTTTAAGGAAAGTACAAATTTAAAGAAAAACAATTTTTTTTTTATTTTTGTTTTTATTTTTTTTTGTTTTCTTTTCATATGTATTTGTGCTGAGATTAAGATAAAGATCGTCCAGCACTGTTTTGCTTTGTTTTTCTTTTATTATTGTTTTTTTTTTGTACCGTTAAGTTTATATATTCAAAATACATGGCGGTTATTTTGTTGTTGTTGTTGTTATTTTTCGGTAAATATAATTAAAGAATTGAAAAATTGTATTGAAAAAATTACAAATAGAAATAGAAAAAAAAGAGAAAAAAATGGGCTATAAAGTCAGTCCTTGACCCAAATGAAGTTCGTGAGCATAATAGGAATAATAGAAAATTAAAGAAAAATAAAAAAAAAAGAAAATGAAAAATTAATACAAAAAAAATGGCACAAATATTTTGGTACTAACTATACTCTTTGTGTACTATACTACTCTCTGGCCGAAAATTTGTTCATACAAGAAAAACAAAAAAAATGTCCTTGCAAATATGATTGCTATTTTTTTTGTCTGATTTTGTTTTTTGACATTTTATTATTGTTTTTTTTATATCATATAATATATATGTATATGTGTATATTTAAAATAGAATATACTTTTTTGTAAGTATTTATTTGTTAAAAAATTATCTATCTACAATATTTTCAGCATAAAAATAGTCGATTTAATTTATATAAAATATCTTGTAGAATTTGACACGTTCTTGAAATATTCATTTTTCGAATGTGTTAATAGTTTGTGGAATTTGACATGTTCTTAGGAATTTATTCATTTTACGAATGTGTTAATATCTTACAGAATTTAATACGTCCGAAAAATGAATATTGCATCAATATATTATTATTATTATTATTTTTTATTGAATATAATATAAATTATACACAATAGTAATTTACAAGTATTAGGTGCTAGGGCTATCACCTTTGCATCAATAAAAAAAATAGAATTAATCAAGAAATATACTAAGTCAGATTTATTCAAATACTGCCAACTATACAATGTATTTATATCTATGGCTATCATATATAACCGCTTAAGTCGACTTAAGGGAAAAATGAGATATTGTTACTATTGCATTCTAGGTGCAAAAATTTATCTTTTGTAAAAAGGTTGAGATTTTTATGAATGTTGAAAGTTTAGAAAACCTCATTAGTTTATTGTCCTAAATCAGCTAAACTGTATATTGAACATACACCAACGTTATAAATATTAATATAATGAATTATTATCTATATACAAGCAATATATTTTATAGAAAAATATTACAGCTTATATTAAGTTTAGCAATTATACTAAATTTTGTTGTACTGCTGTACCATTTTTCTGAAATTAACTTTTTATTATTATTGACAAATTTATTTTGTAATTTAATTTTAACTAAAAATGAATTTTAGCGCTTATAATTTCATTTTGCTCATTATAGCAGCTTATTTTTATATATTTTTTAATTTTAAATTACTTTTATAATTTATGAACATTATTTATTTATTTATTGCCATGAATACATATTCATAATTTTTTTTTTAACAATATTAAATTTTTTAGAGCTTATACTATTGTATTTACACCTATGACTATTCTTAAATATTACTTAGACTAGCTGACTAATTTATTTATTAATTAATTTATTATTTAAAGGAAAAATGGCGACAAAAAAACATTTTTGAATATTTATGTTTTTTTCATAAAACTTACCACCACAACTTACATACTAAGAAATAAACCTAAATTAAAACCTATATTAAAATTGCTCTTATGAGCGGATTATATTTATCAATATTATTCAATCAAATATATTTAACACTTTAAGTTCAATAAAAATGAATATTACGAACAGACACTGAAATTTTTATGTCTTCTTAATTTTTTCGCTAAATGGTTTAATAATGTTAATGATTTTGTAATGGTGATACTGAAAAGTATTGAATTTCGACTTAAGCGGTTATATATTATTGCCACATATTTGAACGTTAAATTTATAAAAAAAAACCCAAAAATTAAATTAAATAGTTATTAAATAATGGTGTTACCTATGTCAGTGTACCACACATATCTCATATTTAGATCATCATTATTTAAACTTAAATCCATTTTCAAATTAAAATTTTGCTAAAATTTTTGTGGTTTAAAATAAAATCTATTTATAATGAATAATTTGCATATTTATCAAAAAAAATTATCGTTTATCAATACTTGATAAATTATGATAATCGTAAGTTATCGTGGCGGAGAAATAATTTACTAAATTGTGATAAATTACGAAATAACTTAGAATAATGCTCGTCAAACAATTTGATATGTTAACATTTCGTATGTTATGAATATCAATATCAAATAAAAAGCTCATATCTGAAGACATCTTTTTCTATTGAATTTGATTTTTGTCATGTTAAAAATACGAAATAAAAATTAAATATCTATGCTTTTGAACTTTTCCGTTTGCATCAAAATTCCAAATGCATTTTTAACTCCTACTATGTAAACAATTTTCTTCTACTTTGGTATAGATCTTAGTTTTATATTTAAAAGAAAATTCC
Organism: Argyra leucocephala; assembly: GCA_963942445.1. Taxonomy (NCBI): domain Eukaryota; kingdom Metazoa; phylum Arthropoda; class Insecta; order Diptera; family Dolichopodidae; genus Argyra; species Argyra leucocephala. Next base: position 11,807,323 of record OZ012681.1, on the reverse strand, counting down.
AGTCTTTTGTAATCCTGATTTTCGGCATTGTTTACATCTTTTTTCAAATTCAATATTTTTTAATTTAAAAATATAATTTAAAAAATGTTACTCTGTACAAAATATTAATTAATGAAATTATATTTTTTTTATTTTAAATCCAAACTAAAAATTCACCTTTTTTTTCTCTAGTTCCTTTCAATTTCATTAATTTCCTATTTTGAAGGTTAATACTTTTCAAAATTCTCAAAAAAACAAAAAATACATTAATTTTAATTTATTAAGGAATTAACTATTATAGATTTATAATTTATGTAATAAAATGTGATGAAATTTTATACACAACACCACCGAAACAAACCTGCTGTAAACGTATTTTATGTTATCAAAGTGTAATTTAAAAAGGTGTGGTGGATTTTCCCAATTGTAATTTATGTATGTGTTCTGTTTTTTTTTCTGCAATTTCATCAAATTAAGAATTTTCGGTTAATTTTGATATATTTCATGGTCATTACATTACTTTAATTTTATGTGTAGAAATTTTTGTCTCGTCTTATATATTATAGAAAACTAATAGAAAATATGCAGAAAATACGTTACAAAAAAAAAAAACAAAAACAGAAACCATTTTGTAATTACCTTTTAATCCTTCACCTAAAAAATTTCAACATAAAAATTTGATTGTAATTGGTAATTACGTCAACTTTTTGTTATTTTTTTTTTTTTTGCTTTTGTTATTTTTTCATTTAATTTTAATAAAATGTTTGCATTTAATGAAATTAAATTTTACTCTGTAATTTTTATTTTACACAATAATTTTATTAACAGAAAATAAAATTTTCGAATGATTGCATAAATTTAGGAAGATTATAATTTTTCTTTTGCAAATTTGATATTCCTGGGTTTATTTTATGACTACATAGCTTATAATGTATGTAAAAAGTTGTTTAAAATAAAAAATTATAAAAAAATTATTTATATTTATTAAAATTATTATTCATAAATTGTTTTTATAATTTATTGAAATTATAACATTTGACTTAAATTGTTATTTAAATATTATTTAGAAAAACAAAAATTTAGGTCAATTATAATTTTTATAACAAAAAAAAAAAAAATACATTTTATTTAAAGCCCACAATTAAAAATTATCAAAGGATTGGCCCATAAATTTAATGAAAAAATAATTTTAAAAACTGAAATCACGCTAATTTAAAATTATAAAGGAATTTTAAAATTATTAACTAAAAAAATATACAATAAAAAATAAAAAGGAAATAAAATAAGAACAAAAAAAAAAAAGTGAAAAATATTTTCAAAAAACTACCACTCCTATTTGATTTGAAAATTACTTGGCAAAAATAATAAAGAAAAAAATTTTACCCAAGGAAAAAACAACTCGTTAATTAGAAACATGCCCTTTTAAAATTTACCACAAATTTTTTAATTTAAATTCTTTTTAAATATTATTTTTATGTGGTACAAATAAGTATTATAGGGTGGGTGTTGTAATGTAACAATCTGCAACTACTACAGTATATTGTGTTCAGTACTGTTTGAAATGTGTAAATTAAATTAAGTACCGTACTTAATTAAGAACGAAAAGGTCATTCTACCTCAGTTACTGTCAAGAGTGTAAAAAAAAAATATAATAAACTATACTATACTTAACACCATTATTGATTCTAATCGCTATTCGGCGATCATTGGCATAATTTATTTAATTCACGGCGATGATTTAATAATTTTATTGGATTAAGTGTTGACACATCTCAGGACTAGATTGACCAAATCATTTATTTAAATTTTTTTAATCATATTTTTACATGGTGTTCATCTTCCTATGAATTTTCTGTTGTATTTATTAACTGCAAAGCGTATTGCAAATCTGCAAACTGCTAAATACGGTAGAGTTTCTTATTACATATAATTATCAATTGAATTAATACAATTTGGGCATTTTTATAGTTGATATTTTTAGTTCTTTACTCATTCTTGAAAAAAAAATTTACAGTTGTTACTCGGTGTGTCCAACTAAACCGTTATATATAATTTTTTTAACATTTAAAATTTTCAAAATCTGTTTAAAAATGTCTGAAATTTTAGTTAAATTACTGACCGTGATGTTTTTGCATTTAAATGGAAAGATCCATTATAAAAGCATTATAGCAAGGTTTACATTGTGTGACTAGTTTACATCTTTGTAGAAATTTGTGAGATAATTTAACACTCTAAGCTGATGTTTTCTGGATTATCATCATCTATAAAAAAAAAAGTTCCACTCCAGAGTTGGAATTCTGTATTGTGATAATCACGCTGCGACTGTCGCATATCTATAATTGGTATTCTATATATGGTGATTGTCGCAGTGATAGTCGCTTTTTTTTGTGATTTTAGGGTGACAGCTAATTTGGTGTCACTCATGATAAAAATAAATAAAAGTTTGGTTGTATTTTAAGATTTAATCCTTTTAGATTTTTTATGTTTTGCTCTTTTAAGATTTATGTTAAATTTTTTCTGTTTAAGGTTATGTTTAAGTTTAAATAATTTTAATTTGTGTAATAAAATTATTAGTTTTTAAGTCTACGAATAAGAAATAAGTTTATTGATGGATTTTCAGTCCAAAATGTAAATGTTAAAAAATTCTAGTTTTAGAATTAGAAGTCGCTAAAATTGCAAATGATTTAAAAATAATGGAACAGAATAAAAAATAATGTGATTATGTGTTGATATCTTTTTTTAATAAGTTTGAATTTTATTTTGGTTTTCAATTACATTAATACACATTTATTTATTAATTATTTATAAGTTTGCAACTGAATTTTAATCAAATGTGAATATAATTTTCTTTTTCATTTTATTAAATTAGTTGTAATGAAATTTACTTTTAAGTTTTTTCTCTTTTAATAATTTATTTTTATTTTTATAACTTCACTTTATTGATTAACAAGTATAATGCGCTAATAAAATTTACAACTTAGTTTTGTTTTCTATTGTTTTGACACTTTGACATTTAATAAATCACTTGTGCTGCCATTTCTGAATTGTATTTTTTAAAATGCTGCCGTTTTCTTAAATTATTCAAGTGATCGCAATACAGAATACCAAAAATTTTTAGTTTCATCTTTGACTGTCGCAAGGGTGACTATCGCTTATCACAATACAGAATACCACTCCTGATTCATCTTTTTTTTTAGAATACGAAAATTAATTTATGCAATTCATTTTTGATTTACATCAACAAACATTACCCCAAAGAATGCATTTAAAATAAAATATGGAAAAGTCAAAACGATTTTGTTAATAGTCCTGTCGTTAAATTTATAATTATAAAGTTTGAAGTAGGAATTACAGTTGATTTGTAAAAAATTAACGTTTTGTTGTAACAATTATGATCGATATGCAATTGAATATACATCATTTTGCATGTAATTTGTTTATAAATTTTTTTTTGTTTAGACTCACCCTGTATAAACATTAATTTATTAACAAAAAAAAAATTTGCATAAATTATAAATTATTACCTTATCTAAGTAAATTAAGTGTATTACTTATACATTGTTTAGTTGTTTGTAAGCTGTTATTGACTGACTGACTTGCATACTAAAAATTACATTACAACAGAATCATGAATTGTACAAGGAAATTTAAAAATAACTACACAAAAAAAAAGGAACAAAAGAAAATTAAAAAATCGTGTTTGTGAAGTAAACTAAAAAAAGTAAAATTGTTTTTTTACAATTTTGTTGTTTTTAAATTTATTTTAAAAAATCCTAAATTCCTTTAGTTTTTAATATGAATTTGCATGTAAATTAGCGCCCACATTGGTTTGTGTCCTTGCTAACATTTTTGTTTTTTGTTTATAAATTTTTAATATTTTATTTAAAATAATACTTTTTTCGCTTAATAATTTTCTTTAATTGAAATATTAAATTTTAAGTGCCCTAGAAATTATTTGTCAAGAAATAGTTAAATATCAACATTCACATTGACACCGATGTACACTGTAAAGATGCTGGTAAGATAATAGAATGAAATTTTCTCATTTACATTCTAACCACAACAAGATACATTCTGTTTTTTGTTTGTTATTTTTTATTATTTTTTTAATTTAATTATACCAGAAAATTTCTGATTATACTTTTAAATTGATTTCTATAATAATTTTGTTTGAGGTTATTTTACCTTTATCCGAACTGGATGCTTTCTTGACAGACATTTCGTGTTTTTCTTTATTGCAATAAATTAAATTTTTAATATTAGCATTGATTTATATGTAAACTAGAAATTTATATATTATTCAAAAGCAATTCATTTGTAATTGAACTTACATAAATTTTTTAAATCTAATTGGACTTTGAATAAGTCTTCTTTATTTCGCCTAGGTTTATCCTTTTGAATTATCCATATTTGATCGTTGCTATACGAGTTTATATACCCTAATTATTTTGATGTAGATTTAAGCGTGCTTGACACAATACCTTGATTGATTTTCATTGTTTAACTTGTTGAATCCATCAGCTTCGATATAAGTACTTTCTGATATCCACAATATAAGCAATAACTTAATAAATGTTGAAAACTATCACGGTGACAGCATTTATCACCTGGTGTGTCCTTGCGAACCAATGATAGTCATATTCCTAAACATTTAATTTTTTTTGAAAAATTGTTTTCGTAAATTTTAAAGCTAAACAAAGTGTCGTATGATTGAATACGTGTGATAAATTTGAAATTGCATACGTTACGGATGAAATATTATGCATTATTAAGCATTCCTAATGATACCAAAAAATAGGATGAAATATTATTAAGCATTCCTAATGATACCAAAAAATAGAACGTTTATCACCATGTGGCATAGGTTTGCGCCTTCCATCATAAATCCGTGTCGTATGATTGAAAACGTGTGATAAATTTAATATTTCATCCGCAAAGTATGCAATTCCAATTATATTCACAAATTAGAACGTCTACCACCATGCGGTATATATATGTATGTTTGCTTCCTCCATCATAAGCCCCAAAACCTCACGTTGAACATTTAACCACTCATAACTAATTTTACAAAAGTAAAGTTTGTCATTCGTTTTTAATCATACCAAAATAAAACGCTTATCACCGTACGATAAACGTTTGTGCTTTTGTGTCTTCTTCCATCATAGTGCAAATGAAATAATTTTAAGAAATTTCTTTTACTTAAATTTATTGTTATAAAATTTCAAAATGTATATAGAAAAAACAGTATATACTCAAAATTTGAGTATTATATTATAGAATTTCAAATTATTTTACATTGTATGTATATAGTTGTAAATAAATAAATAAATAAAAACTTAAAAACCATAATTTTGTTGTAAAACTTTAATCATTCATTTCGATATTTTTTGTCAAATTTTCTACTTTAATTTGTAACATGTCTTCCAATTCTGATTGAACTTTCAAAATATTAACAGCTTCTTGTAGAATAGCCATTGATTCCATTAATTTCTCCTAAAATAAAAATAATTTAAAAATATATATCTATATATATATACATATATATTATATAAAAATTAAATTTACCTGTGTTTCTTCTCTTGTACTAAGTCCTTCATTAAATTCATTTTTTGCTTGCATTGCTAAAATTTCTTGTAAATCTAATAAAACTAAACCTCTGAAATTACTTAAACCAGGATCAAAAATATCAGCAATATCTAATAGTTCCATACACAAATCAATTTTACGTTTAACAGCAGCACTGTTCAATTCTGAAATGTGGTTTTTGAAAATAAATAAAAAAATAAATTCCATAAATTCCAAAATGCAGATTATACGTATTACTGCGCAGTAAATACAATCCTAAAACCAAATGTTTGATAGAAAGTATTGTGTTTCTAAATGCAGTAATTTTTAAATATTTTTATTGTGACTATACTGAGAGGTAAAAATCAATGATTACATCTATATTGTTTAGTTGATATTTTGTAGGTGTTGTTTTATAGGATTTTTTTTTTAGAAAAAAATGACAATGACCAAAGCATTGAAAATAAATAAAATTATATTTATGGAAAAAAATATACATTGTATTTGTATTTGCAAACAAAATAGAAATACTAGTTGTGTTTTTTTAAGAAACCCGTTTATAATTTGAATTTCGATTTAAAACAGAATTTGTGATTCCAACTCTCCAATTTCAAAATAAAACTGAAAAACTGTTATAATTAGAGAGAAGTGCTATATTTTACACTACTTACACTATAAGTGTATGTAATGGTCATAATCACTATACAAAGCTAAATACAAATTTAAATCCAAAAAACAGGTTGGATTTGAATTTGTAAAAAAACACAAAATAACCTTATGTGATTTCTGTTTATATAATATGTGATATAAATATCTGATACCGATATCTCGAAAAAAAAAACTCGAACTAACTAAAACCTCGAAAAAAAAAATCTCGAAAAAAAAATTTCGAAAAATATATTCTCGAATTAAAAAAATCTCGATTTAAAAAAATCTCGAAAAAAAAATCTCGAATAAAGAAATCTCGAAAAAAAAATCTCGAATCAAAATTATTAGGTATACATAATTCCAAAAAGCTATATTAACCGATTTTTTTTTTGAAACTTTGAAGAAAGGTACGTCATGATGCCGCAAAGTGTAAGTTCTGCAAAGTGTCGGTTAGCGATTATGGCATTAAGGGCTCATTACGTCACTTTGACAATTTGGGGGCTAAATTCACTTAAGTCAATATATCTCCTAAACTATAAAGACTATTAGAGCGTTTAAAGGCTTAAAAGAAAGATATTAACATACTGGATTGGGTACGTTATTCCAAACAAAAAATTCCATTTCCATAATTCCATTTCCAGAATTCAAAAAATAAATTAAAAAAAAAAAAAATCCAAGAAAAAAATTCCAAAGTTGCAAAATTCCAAAAATAAATAATTATGGCAATCTTTTTTCTAAACAACATAAACAACTGTATAATAGTGAAAATAGTCGAATATTTTCCTTTTAACTTTACTGACATGCTTATCATACAGATACGCGTATTTCTATAATTAAATAAACAACTGATTTATAAAATTATTTTATAAAAACTATGTAAATGGATTATTTAAGTTTATTACAAATCAATTTTATTCCCCTAAAGAGTATACAATATATTTCTCTTCTTGATGTGTATATCAAATAGAGTATATCAAATAGAATTCCTTACTATAGACTTATAGAGCATGTAAAACGAAAAAAAAAATATGGGTATGGGTCTTGTCGAAAAAAAAAATGTCGAATTAAAAATGTTTAATAACAAATTATTGAAAAAACATGTTACCTTTCGTGAACTTGGCTCACGTAATGAATAACGCTTAGAGAAATTTTCAAAGAGGTCTAAGTCCCAGAATTTGAGATCAAAGGCTCTAGAAAATTTTTTTTTCCAAACTTGCCAGACGTAATTAAGGCGCTTTAGAGACATTATTGGAAAGATCCAATATCCCAGAAATTAGGTATAATATATTCTGAAAAAAGGGATATATCCCCCTTTTTACATCCAACAGCGGCTACGCATAAAAATAATTAAGGTAAATATTCTGGAAAATCTGGATATATCCCACTAACGATTTTATTCTGTAAATAAATGTGATTAAAAATCAAATTTATTTACAGAATAATGAGATTTGAAATTCGTGATTTTTTTTTTCGATATATTTTTTTTCAAGATTTTTACTTTCCAGATTTTTTTTTTCTAAATTTTTTTTTTTCGAGATTTTTTTTTTTAGATTTTTGTTTGTTCGAGATTTTTTCTTTCCAGATAATGGGGTGATCCCGATATAAATACAGTCAAACTTTTTTTTATTGCAATTTGGATGTTAAAATACATTTACAGTTTATGCTTTAAGTGGTAGTATATAAAATATATTAAACAAACTACATACCATGTATTAAAAAATTTTTAACATTCCCATACAGCTGTGTTAAAGCATATTTTATTTGTAATATATGAGAATTTTTCTCATGCAATGTATCCTGATATTTGACAATAAATTCTTCAAAATCTTTTGGTGAATTTTTATCTAAATTTTCAATTTCTTTCATAATTGCTGTATTACCCCATGCAATTTGTTTAGCTGGAATTTGATGTGGACATAATTCACATTTCCACGCAGCTGAATTATCAGCTGGATTAAGTGAAATAATTTTACCAATTTTACATTTAGAACATAATATTGCACCACAATATGTACCAAGTTCAGTTGGATCCATACAACGTTTGCATGTACAATCGAAACATTTTGCCAATTTTAAATGTTCTCTTCTCAATAATGTACTTTTCAATGGTTGAGTATATGATGTTGATATAACACCACCTTTTGATATATCTACTGTAGCTATATAAATTATATTCATATCATCATCAAAAACATGTTTTGTATTTGGTATACAATCGTGTGATATCATTGAAGCAATTGGATATATTGCACGTATTTTTGATCGTTTTTTTGGTAAACGAACTTCATATGCATTTGTATCTAATATTGCAGCAATTTTAAGAATTTCCATTTCATCTAATTCATCAAAATTTAAAATTGTTTTAATAAATGTAACTAAATTTGATCTTAAAATTTTATAAATTGGTGTATCAATTCTATTCTCCAAATGATCTTCTAATTGTGTCAATTCTTTAAATATATTTTGATTTAATTTTTTCATCATTATACAACGTAATGGTAGTATAACACAATAGGCTGATTCTTTTTTTGGTATTTTTGATGGTGCAATACTACAAATAAATTTTCTTGCATGCATCACTTTACATTCTTCTATGTGTTGTGGTGATAATTCACATTCTGAATTACATAAGGGCCAAGAACATTTTGAGCATCGATAGTAATCTTTTTGATTATTTGTTAAATCAAGATTTTTATTACAACCCAAACATATAGGATATGTAGAGATTTTTGGTCCATAAATTAATGGATTTTCTCTTAAAATAATTTCACCTTGTTTAATATCTTTTGTAGCTCGCACATAACGGCCCAATATCGGATCTGTTGATATCTATATAATATATTATAAATAAATAATAAAATTATAAAATAAAATTATTTATGGAATTCAAATACAAGGTTGCTTGGTAATATGTAAATTTTATACAATGCAAAAAAATATATATATATATATATATATATATATAAAATGTACATATTATACTAAGTAGCTCATATTCAACTATTTCATCCACCAGTACAGTACCAGTATCCCTTTTTATTAATTGAACTATTTTAAGTAGATTAACAAATTTATCAACGTACAACTAACAATTAATCACAATAATGTGTAATAATTGTATAACCACTGAAAAGTCTGATATTGGACTAATTAACTGTAGTAAAGGAGCTACTCTATTTTTCAAAAAAAAAAGTGAAAATTGTCAATTTAATTACAAAATTTTAATCTTTGAGTTTAAAAGTTTGTCAGTTATAAAACACAGAAGTTGTAATATCAAAAGAAAGTTAAACCAATTCTATTTCATTTAAGTGTTGGACTGTAGGTCTGATGCATATGATGATAATGTAATAAATGTACATATTCTTATTTATGTGATAAGTGAGACAATTCTGAGACATTTATATAACATTTACAAGACGTTTTTTTTCTAAACCAGTACAAATCTATGACCGACCTATTGGTATATTAAATTGCTATTAATTAGCTAAAGTGTTAGTATTGACCACCAAAAATTTATAACAACTAGAATTAGTAAATTTTTTCAGTATAACCAAATTATATGGCATTGATGAATATTTATTTACTCGTATTTATTAATCCTTTGGATATAAACATCAGTGGTGATGTCCAATACTAGTATTTTGGTTTGTTAATAATAGACCATTTGTTAAGAACCAATAAGTCATACTTATCATAAAAATGGTCTATATTCAAATTATCTTATAGATTTTCGATAAAAAAAATATCTTCATTATATGATATAGGTACTAGTACAAACGTTTTGTGCTGTTAATTGTAACTAAAGTAAAATTAATTTCAATTTTAACAAAATCGACAGTTGGTATTGCGGCCCCTTATAACTTACAAGTGCATATTTAAAAATTTTGAATATTTTTCAAAAAATCGTTAAGCGTTTGAAAAAAAAAAAATGAATTGTGATAGAGGTCTTGACAGTTAAATAGTTGAAGATCAGGCCTTTTATTTACTTATCCATTGTTTTGTTTATTTTTTAGATGTTCATTAAGCAGTCAGTAAAATTAAAAATGAATTTCGGTATGTAATTATTTTTACTGATTTCTTGAAAATTTCCGTTGCTGACCCGAACCAGTATTTTCATTTTATAAGTAACAGGAAATCATACTGGTAAAAAAAATGGCGATTCAACAATCATTGTCCCATCCGTGGGGCATAGAGCAGGTTAAGTAATATTACCTACAAAATTTCCGCTAAATGTAATTTACTGCTTTTTTTACTGAAACCGGAATTTGAACAACTTTGTATATACATATTTGTATATCTATAATCTATATAGAGTATACATGTATGTACCTATATCCATTCATTAAATTCCAATATTAAATGTCAAATTTTAATAGATTTGAAATTAATTTTTTTTTTTAATTAAATTTAATTAATTATTTAACATAAATTTTTCGATGCTCTCTAAATATAAATTAATCTATACATATGTATAAATAATTATTTATAATTTTAATAAAAAAATAAAATACAAAATTGTAAAAAAGATATATCCGATTTTAAATAGTATAATCCAATTGAAATTAGTTGAAAATGTTTTTCTTCTTGTTGCAAATAAATAATTTTCAATAAAAAAAAAACAAAAAAAAAAAAAATTGCGCACGTTGCACTTTATGACATTTCAATATAATCAAAATATAAAAAAAATATAAAAAAATATATATATATATATTTTTGGATTAAAGCCAAATTTGTATAGCTAGCTAGTCTGGTTTGGTATATTTATAAGAATAAAATGGAAGAAGTAATAAATAACATAAATTTACATACATGGGTAGTTCTACGGAAAATTTCTGAAATAGGAGTCTAAGTATGGTAAATAAAGTTTATACTTTATGTATAAATGGTAATTTTATTGAAAAATTCCAAAAAATCTTAAAACTAGTTTTAATTTTAATTACAGATCTTAATGGTATACTTCAGTAAAATAACTTCTGGGTTTCATTTTGATCAATTACCGCCTACCGGTTAAATGTTTACAAAAATAAATATGGATCCGTAAATTATATAATTGGTTTTATGTGAAATATTAAGCTTAGAATGTTTTTGGAACAGAATTTGTGTTTTTGGATATTTTTTACAATACTTATAACTTTATATTTCATGACGATAAAATTGATCGCTATTAACTAAACCTTAGAACTATATGTATAAAATAAAAATATCAACATTGCTGAACTGCTTTAAAGTTATAAATTAAAGAAATGTATCCAAATTGTATTGTAAAAATTACTATCCACGACAATGATAAATATGTCTGTGACAATCAGTGTTGTCTTAAAATTTGTTACTGTGCTTATTTATAAAAATTATTAAATTCTTATTATATTTCGAAATATATACTGGGACATAAAATAATATACTTTGCGAAAAACTACCCACATATTATAAATTCATATATGTATGTAATTAAAATTTTAAATTAGAGAACCATAGAGAAATTTTATACCCATTTATTATATAAAAATAAATAAAAATATATAAAAATAAAATTTTAATCAAAATCTATTCAGCAAACCTGTGAGAGAAAAAAATACCTTCATTTTTTGTGATATACTCAAGTGGAAATATTAGGTTTTTGTGCATTTTTAATTTTATTTTAAAAAATTTGCAAATGAGAGAAAAAATCATGTGTTCATAAATTTTTTAGTGAGAATAGTGAAAATAATAATCTATGCATGCTCATACGGGTAGAAAAGTGGTCATATACTACCAAAATTTATCGTTGAGGGGACATTTCGGTAAGGGGTAAGCAAATCTATCAAAATTTAAAATTTCTGGTAGATTTTTGACGTTTAAATTTTTTTTCTGGGAATATGTCAGTGTCAAAATATTTTTATTATTTTTTATTAACAAAAAATAAGAAAATTGTTGTTGACAACGTAATTTTCGGATCGAATATTAATCAAATAAAAAAATATAAATTATACAAATAATAATAATGTTGAATTGACACTAGAATAATAATAAAAATTTATTTATTTATATTTCTTTGCCAATAATTTCAATTGTGGCCATCTTGATATTTCAATAATCTGACAGCGACAATAGCAGAAATCTAGCAGTTTTTTTTTACGTTTGAACATGATGGTAGATTTCTGCCTCGTATAAACATGGGCGAAGATATTTTTGGTAGATTTTTGACATTTGATTTTTTTTTTATGTCAGTGTCAAAATATTTTAATTTTTTTGTATACACTAAGTGATAGGAAATTGTTGTTTACAACCTAATTTTTGGATTGAATATTGATAAAATAAAAAAGTTATAAATTATACAAATAATAGGATTGACATTAGAATAATAATAAAAATTTATTTAATTTTTTTTTGCCAATAATTTTCGGCCATCTTGATATTTCAATAATCTGACAGCGACAATGGCAGAAATTTACCAGTTTTTTTTTTAAGTATAAACATTAAAGTAGCATGCAGACTATCATTTCATTTATCATTTCAATTTTGTTATCATTTTTTACAAAACTGTCAGTCCAAATCAAAAATTTTTGATATTTCATTATTTAAACTGTCATTCTATCCTTTAACACTATTACAACATCATTTTAAATGACAGTCGCGGACTGAAATGATAAATCTAATGATAATCTGCTTAGCTACTTAAGGTAGATTTATTCGGCAGATCTGCGGTAGACTTGGGCATTTGAAAGAAAAAGTAAACATACACAATTTGCATTAATTTGCACAATTATCTTTTTTATGTCAAATATTAGCTGATTTTTAGGAGTATTTTTTTTTATATTTTAGAAATTAATTAGTAATTTTCTAAAAAAATTTCTAAGAGTTATAATTTTCAATTTTTAATTGATATTTTTTTGATGATATTTACTTTGAAAGTTATTTTTTATGTTAAGGAAAATTTACGTTATACATCAACACATCACTTAAAACACATCATTTAAAACAACAACAACAAAAAAGTTGACAGCAAATTTTTGAAGTTTCATGTTTCTAAAAATTAAGTTAAAATAAAAATAATTGTGTTTATTTGTGCAATTTTTTTTTATCATTATTAAACACCCTGTTGTACAAAGATTGAAATTTTTTTATTAATATGAAATTACAATTAATTTTGCAACATTTTAATCACAAATTTGTTGTTGAATTTAGGTTAAAAAATGTCTCATTGTTTATAAGTATAGTTTCCTTAAATTAAAAGATGATCGTCAGAGTCGCTAAACTATAGAAAATCGTATACAAGTTAGAAAATGGTATACAAATGAGGATTATTTATTTAATCGCCTTAATTGAATATACAAATACATATTATTTTATAAAATTTTCAATTTTTAACCTTAATTTCTAAATTTTGTTCTAAATATTTTATATATATGTATATTAAATTGTATACTAAAATATAAAATGATAATATACTAAATTTATTTATCAATTATATCTAATTTGATTTCGAAAGGTAAATATATCTCACTATCACAAACTTTGAAGCTTGTATCCATATATTATTTTAGTTTTGACACTTGAAGCTCAAAAAAGTAATGCCCCATAATTAATAATAATATTCGAATTTTGGAATATTACATTACAATTGTATTAAGTATAATAATAATATTATTAATTAGTAGTTTCATATAGTTATAAAATATTTACATACATACATATGTATATATATGTGTTTATCTAATAGGTATCTTTTGTTAATCACTCGCACGTGGACTCACTAGGTTAAGTTAAATTTTGTATACCAATACAACACAAAATGTATTTATTATGATCGAGTTTAGAAAGAGAAAAAAAAACATGTTCTAAATCTGTCACTGGAATAAAATTAGGCTGTCAACATTTGAAATGATAAATATCATAATGATGTGCCTTACTGTCATTATTTCAAATAAAAATGTAGTTTTTAAATTAACAGAAAATAACTGTATGTTTAATTTTAATTAAAAAAAAAAAACAAGTTTTTTTTTTTTAAAAAAAAGTATTTAGGTAAAATAAAATTTCAGCGAATTGTATTAATTATTTTTTATGTTATAATTAACTGTCAAATTTTATTTTTAAATTAATTAACTTTGTTAGAGCTATTTAAAATTAATTTATAATATTTTTTTTTTAAAAATGTAATTTAAATTTTTAAAACTAGCTATACATATGGAAATGGAAATTTTTCAAATTTCTTATATTTAAATTATTGTTGCAAAATTTATTTATTTATATTTATTTATTATACTATAATTTAATTTAATTTTGAAATTTAAATTTGAAATAATTTTCAACTGCACATAAATGTCCAGTCAAAATTTAAAACCCCTTTACCGTTAGGTTGTGGACCATCTCTCTATTACATATCTTATATTATTCAATACTAATAGAAATAATAAATGTACTAGTTCTCTAAAGACCTTTTTCTATTAGAATTATTTGTAATGTTAAAATAAAATATTTGACATATTTACTACTATTGAAAAACTAACCTCAAACAATTTACACTTATTTTTATGTTCCTTTTTCCAATGGATTTTCTGATGCTCTTTACCACAATAAACCACATTTTTACAACCAGCACATTTTAAAGTTGCTTTAACACCACAAACTGGACAATTTGTTAAATTATTTGCCATTATAATATTTTGGTATTTCGTTAGTATAGATAGGTACTGTTTTTTTTTTTTTTTTTACAATTTTTAATAATTAAAAATATAATAATTGAAAATTCACTGAATGATTTTTTAAAATGAAAAATCTGCGAAAATTTTGTTGCGCAACTTTAAAAAAAAAAATTTGAAATTTTTTTTTATTTTTATTTCACATTAAAAAATACAGCACAAAAAAAAAGCAAATGCGCGCAGCAGTGTGTACGTCAGAAGAACGAATATTGCATTAGAGAAGACAAAAGAGATCTGTTTTTCATTAAGATTAAAAAAAAATATTTCAAATCTCATTCATAGCTAACCACATGATGATAAATTGAATTTTCTTTTTTAATTTTGTGCGTGCTTTTCCATAAAAAATTTCGTTGAGAAAATTTTTTTGTTAATTTTTTTTTTTGTTATTTCATATGAAAATAGAAAATTTAAATTTTATAGAAAACAAAAGTTTTACAATTTTTAATGTTTTGTATTTTCGAATTTTCGAATATTACGTCATATCTATTTGTATTAAGTATTAAAACAAATGAGAGAAAAATTTAATTATTTAAATTTGAATGAAATGTAAACATTGGAATCAAAATTCTAAAAGTGGTTATTACTTAATTTTAAAATTGATTTAGTTTATTTTAGTAAAATTGAGAGACAAAAAAAGAAGAAGTAGAAACAAAAAAGAAAATAGAGATAATTAAATTTTTCTTTTTTTGTTACAGAGAATTTTCTATTCTTATCTTAATATTTTCGAATATATACTTTTTGTTATCAGTTAAATAACAACAAAAACAAAAATGATGAGATATATTGTGCAATACAAAACTGAAAATAAAATAAACTATTTTTATTGTTTTTTTTTTTTAATAACATTATTAAATATAAAAAATGATTGAGGCGACAGATGTTTTAATAATTTTAAGGTTACCTCCTATTAAATAAAAAAAAAATTATTTTCATTTAGGAATCGTATTAGTTTTAGGTACTGACTTTTACTTTTAAATCAAATAACTTGTTCGTTGATCGTTCTTCAGCAACACCTTAATAATAAAAAAAGGAGTTCCACAGGGATCAATTTTAGGACCAGATTTTTTCAAAATACGACATATCACGCTTAGATCTTGCAGGATCTATTCAACTATATGCCGACGATGCTATTGTGAGATATGCTGTGCCAATAGAAAATTCATTGAGGAATTCCATAGAAAATGATTTAAATAAAATAGAACAATGGATTAAGTATCATAAATTGCAGCAATAAAATTTATAGATCTTTGGTTTTCTCGCAAAATTCTAATCTTATGCACTGTTGACAATCTATGTTATTTAGGATTGATAATCGATAAGACGGTCAAATGGATAGATCATATTCAAAAAATTATTCGCAAAATTTTCCCATACCTTTTTATTCTTCGTCGTGTTCGTAAATTTATTTCCAGAAACGCTTTGTATACCATATATTATTATTCTTTTCCTTTATATCTGAACCCAATATGAAGTGGAACAAATTAGCAAATATTACTTCAATTAGATATCTTACATAAGAAAGCTATCAAAATAATTCACTTTTATCCAAATAAATTTCCTACAAATATGCTATATTCAGAAACATATATTAGCCTTCACAATATTTGCATACGTGAACTATACTTTACGGCCTTTAAAATTATAAAAAATAACATTAAACATAATTTTATTCTTAAAATAGAATGATAAATATACACAGTCATAACACTAGAAATTGTTCTAATTTTTACTTATCATTATTTAGAACAAACCAACAAAAGAATAATTGTTTGTTTAAATGCTTGAAGTTATATAATGAACTTCCAACAAAATTGAAACAAATTGATTCAATTAGAATTTTCAAAAATGAAATAAAAATATATATATTAAATCGAAACCCAATAAATCAAAATCAATACGGAATAATAAAGTATGTTATAATTATAATAACGTAATGGTAATGATAATGATTTATGATAAAAATCGTATGGAAACAATATTGTTGTTGTAATTGTGTTAGCAGATGTGAAAAAAAATTAAAGACTTATAATGTAATAATTAAGAAAAAAAAAAAAGAAAAAGAAAAAAAAATAAACAGGGAAAACTGAAACTATTTAATTTGGCAATTATAAATTTATCTACAAATTTTAAGTTTTAAGTTTTTTTTTTTTTTATGTATTAATTTTTTTATTAATTTTATATAATTTATCTTTTCGTCTTCTTAATAAAAACTTGTTAGCTTATTTAAATTAAATTGAATTATATAGAAAAAACAATAAGATCAGACAGCTTAAACCTAAGCTATGATCAATAAAACTAAATTTAATTATCTATTATGTATTTGATATACATGAATTATAAAACAAAATGTATTATTGAAAACAAAATAAAGAAAAAAAAAAAAAAAACAAAAAAATTACAATTTATTTTTAATTGTAATTATAATTTAATATAAAATAAATAATTATGGTAAATAAAATTAATAATAAAATTTAAATAATGTTTTTTTTTTTGTATTCATCCAATTAATTAATTTTTCATTTAAAAATAATACTTATATACTAAAATTAAATTATTAAAATAAAAAACTTTAAGCATATAATTCATTATAATTTAAAGACTTTCATTTTACATAACAGTTTATTCTTACATGCGTTCAATTATTTTCCTTTTAATATCATGTCATCATAATCCTAACAGTGCTATCCAATACTCCGTTAATTATCATTACTTTTATTTACATTAGCCTATTTTGCTTGAAACAATCACTTAGATTTTTTAAATCATACGTCATTCTACTAACACACTCATTCATTGACTCTCCTACAATATATATGTATAATAAAACATCATCAGGAATTATATGTAACGTAAATAATAAAACTAGAATAGTTCCTTGTGGTACCCCTAATAATACTTGTTTATTTACTATTAGACAATATACGGTTTATCTTTACGCATTGTTTTCTGTTCTCTAAGGACGACTGAAACCAATTTGCTTTCAAGTCTCGAATACCATAATTTGTAAGTTTTTTCATTAAAATGTCACTATCAAGTTTTTTTTTATCAAATGTTACAGTTATACAAATGCTCTTCTTAAGTCCAAGAACGAAGATAATACAATTTTCTTTTTACTTATTGCTACTTTCCAGTTCGGCATAACTATATTTAACAACGTTTCACAACTACGATGTTTCCGGAATCCAGATTGTAACTCATATATTAAATCATATTTATTTAAAAATTCTTCGATTTGAATATATATGTTTTTCACTTCTAATTCAAGTTTTTTTATTTCAAATTCAATTTTATTTATTTCAAATTCAATATTTTTCATTTCAAATTCAATATTTGTAAATTTTGTTATTTTTATTTTTAAATTTTTTAAAGAAAACAAACAAAATATACAAACAAAAATAGAATTTTTAAACCAACAACCTAGTTTTAGCAATTGCAGTAGTCTTGTTAATCTAAAACATGAATAACACTTCGTCCATAGAATCGCGTCCTTTGATCAGTCACAACGGACGAAATTATCGACTAATAATATCCTCTGATGATAGCAGTGTAGAAACTACATCTAACTTGGTTGTATGTCGTATAGGATATCATAGGGAACCATACTGTAAAATTAGTTTAGACAAAAAGCAGATCCTAATAAAATGTTATGAAGAAGGGAAAACCATAATTGAGTAAATCAATAAAAATACTGTCATGTCTATAATAAATCAAAAAACTATTACAAAAAACTGCTATAAGTCATAATAAATCGTTATTGCTGTTCATATCATAATACCAACTGTAAGAGGGCGACTTGTTTCATTTCAATAATAGCAGCTATGAATTTACATGGAATAATATATAGTCAAATAATAGCAAACTCATCTATTAAATAATCAAACAATTTTTATCATTCCGTGATGAGTTATTTGTTAAACTGGCTGAAGCTAACATAACAGAAGCATGGCTGGTTTTGGACAATTGCGTAATTCACTAAACTCTAGAAGTGCGTGACAAAGTTAGTTCGACAAGTCATACTTTAATTTTTCTTTTTCCATACTCACCGATGTTCAGCCCAATTAGAAAAGTATTTAAAATAATAAAATTATCAGTGAGAGATTTTTTGACGGATCGACAAACTAATATAAATTTGGTAAATGTAATAGAAACATCCGTGGCAATTGTTATCTCAGCCGATTGCAAAAATTATTACGTGGATATGGCAATGAAATTACCATTGGCTGTAGTTGGGCAACAATTATTACATTTAATGTACTTATTTAAAGTTTGTTTTGTTCAAAAAATCTATTTTTTATTGTTTAAAAAGACTTAGTTTGTTTTTTTTTTTTCAAAAATTTATAAATAAAAATAACAAAATTTACAAATATTGAATTTGAAATGAAAAAAATTGAATTTGAGATAAATAAAATTGAATTTGAAATAAATAAAATTGAATTTGAAATAAAAACACTTGAATTAGAAGTGAAAAACCTATATATACATACCACCTTTGCAATCATTTTTTGCTTCAGTAATAATCAAGTTAACCGGTCTAATATCTGAACATAACCAACCTAGTGTTTTTAACTTTTTCAACTGGAATCAGTGTTGATGTTTTTCACTTATCAGGGTGCACTTTTAGTAATGATTCATTTAACTAATAAATCAATTTAAACTTTTAATAAAGTTTTTTATTTTTTTTTTTATATTTATTTACAATATTTCTCCAAATGAGTTGTGGAGCTCGTATACAGAGTATATTTACTTTAACACTTTCACTAAATGAGTGTTTCGTTATTCCAACACTCTTGAACTCATCAGTCGGTATATTGTAGATTGAAACTACCTAAACAATTCCTAATTTGATTTTGATTAGTTTTGTAGATCATATACACAAATCTGAAATAAATTCATATGTGAGTTATAAAAACAAAACAAAATTTTAATTTTTTAAAACATTTTGTTGTTGAATTATGAAAATTATATATTTTCAGAAATTAATAATTTATTTTCTCATTTGTTAATTATACGTTTTACATTTTATTAATTTTTTAATAAATAAAAAAGGTAAATCAAATTCAAATGTTAACCTCAGTAGATGTCTTTCCATCATAATACAATCTGAATTTTTTACATAAATAATAAAAGTCCATACTAACGTTAAAATAATAAATTGTTAATTGTAATTTATTTAATACTAATGTTAAATAATAATTAAGTCGTCAGATATCGAAACCTATGTTGGCATATAATATCGAACTATGGGAAACTGCAATCAGTAACATAAATCTAGAAGTAGATTTTTAAAATAAAACTGAAAGAATAATTACCAATTCCGCATAATTTGCATTTGTAATTTGCCAATGCCACATAAATAAGAAAAAATCTTATGTTTGAATACCACCAATTAAACTCGATGAAAGAGGCAGTACAGAATCACTGTAGCAAGAAGCAGGAGCAAGAGAAACTAAAAGATCATTATTTCCCATTGATTAGAAACTTGATAAGCTAGTGAAAAATCATCAAACATCGTTGAAAAGATGGGATATTTTTAACTGAATAAAAAAGGAGATGAAGAAGAGAAAAATTATGATCGGTGAGCGGAGTGTGAATATTAAAACCACAAAAAACTTCTAATTAAGGCCTATAAGTCGATTATACGGGGTGTGTCCAGAGTATGCATATCAGTTTTTTAAGATGAGAAGGATTAAAAGAATTAAAAAAAAATGTTAGAATTAAAAAAAATGTTATTAACTAAATCGAGGGTGCTCTATCGATTGGTGACATTTTCAACTTGCCGAAAGGACCAAAAATAGTTTTTTAAACCGTAAATTTGCCGAAATCGAGATTTTCAAATGTGTGAAACATGGTTTTTTCAAAAAATTAAAAACAGGTAACTACCTGGGTAGTATTTATGTGTTACAGGACGCACTGTGTGCTGTATTACAGATCGGAACAAAAACGACCCAAACTAAAAATGTAAAAAAAAAAATCTGTAAATAGAAAAATTTGTGTCTCTTTTTAAAAAATTGCTTATTAACATGTTAGTTTTCGCAGAATTTATTATAAAATGTTTATAATTTTGAAATACATTTAATTTATTACTATACTGTTTACGTTTATTTGAGTGAACCGTTATTATTTATATATGTATGTATGTATTTAGTAGGTGTTTACTGACATAGAATGTGTCACAATTGTCATATAAGTAATAACAATTAAAATAATGGAGAAAAATGATAAAATTTAATTTTTAATTAACTTTACCAAATTTTTAGTAAATGTATTATAATATACATATATATTATATATGTATGCTTATATAAAAATTGTCATGCATGAAAACATGTGCCTAAATTATCAAGGTTTTTAATTTAATTCTGTATATATATATATATATATACATTAAATGGTTAGAGAAATGTTAGACAGGATAGTAGTTAGTACTGAAGAAGAAATATTTGAAATGATAATTATATTTTGAGGAAAAATAAAAATTCAAATACCCAGTATTTTTAAACGCATTAATTAATCTTATGGACAATAGAATGACTAGAATGATTATATCCCGTTTTTTGACCAGCATGACTTGTATCAAGGTTAGAATTTAGATAATCACACAATATGTACATGTAGTAATTCGGTTTACATGATTATATTTTTTTTTATACTTTATGTTAATTTTTTAGAATGGCAAGCCTAGAACTTGAGTATAATTAATGAAAGATTTATTATTTTTTTATTTTTAAATAATCATACAATTATATTGTAATTTATTTGACAATATTTTTATTTTTTATTTAATATTATTTTAATTATCCAGAATTATTTTTATTCCCTTTAAAATTTTAGTTATTAAATTATTAATATTAAATGAAAACGTTAATAACAAAAATTGGATTTCATGTTAGGATTAACCTCTTTTAATTATGTATATAAGGTACAAGTACAAAACTTGTATATTTAAATACAAAATAAATTATTCCAGAAAATTTGTTTGTAACTTTATTTACAATTTTGTAACATTAATTTCGTAATCTATCCCAATTAGTATAATAAAACAAAATAGATATAAATTACTAAACATGCAGGTGAGGGTACCCAATAATGATTACAACTTAAAAATTTCTTGAAATAAATGTTACATAATATGTTCAGCATTTATACATTAAACGAATCTTAATTCTAAGTCTTCTATGAAAGTGTTTTTAATCTTTACTGCATTTGAATTGTATCCAAAAAATGTTTGGCAATCATGTTTGGATGTCTGTTTGTATTTTATTTTATACTGAAATTCTTTTGGAGTATAACTTGATATAAAATGAAAAAATAAAATTTTTAAAGAGCACAACTACATGTAGTTTATTGTAGAGGAGTCAATGTGGAGGAATGAAGTGTAAGGGGCAGAAAGATAAGTATATATTACTGAAACTATAGATTTTTTTATTGTTGAATTTGCAGTTATCTGAAACTATTGGCTAGAAAATATTTAACACAGTTAATAAGTGGGTACAAAAAAATGTGAGTTTAAGTGAAAATTTTGTAATCATTTCTGTTTTACCAGTCCTGTCAAAAATATAGTTTTTACGCAAACAAAAAATTTAAGTAGGTACACAATCAGTGTGTTGAATACAGTGAATTTTGGTATAAGTAAAACCATATCTTAAATTGGTCCAGTTAATTTAAATTATATTTCCAGTTATATATATAAGTTGTATCAAACAAAATTATAGAGTAATTAGTACAAAATTCACACTCAGAAAGCTTAATCGAACTTTTCGTAGCCATTCATATTTGCTGTACTTCTCTAGACAATAACACTTATAAAATTTTACTACCATGAAACTAATTGATAATTTGGCAAATACTCATAATTCCGGATTTGATGAAATACAATGTAATTTGATTAAAAAATACAAGACTAGTTTGGTTTTTCCCATAATGGCTCTCATTAATTCGTCAATTAAGAAAATTTGTATTTTAAATGAAATCAAAATAAATAAGGTCTTGCCAGTTTATAAAAAAGATGGTGACAAAAACGATGTAAACAATTTCAGACCCATTTCTATAGCGTCAATGTTTAGTAAACTACTAGAGACATATTAGGTTGACAATGAATTCTCTGTATATCTAAAAAATAATATTCGAGTCAAAATACGGCTTTACTAAAAAATCGAAAACAATTACGACATTATTTGATGTAGTTTCAAGAATACAATCAGGACTATCCAAAAAGCCTAGCCTAGTGATTTTCCATCAAACTAAAGCTTTTGATAGTGTTGATATCTTGCTAAAAATTCAACTTGAATGTGATGTACGAGGTAACGGATTTAAATGGTTCCAAAACTACTTTGAAAACCGCAACTGCTATATGCTGTGAGTATAATGATATCAAAAAAAATATTGAGAGTATTGATGCTAGTGTAATTCAGGGAATCTATGCTCGCTGTTGTTCTCGTGTCTTGTATATAGTTTTTGCAAATTAAAACTATACGGAAACGCGTAGCAGTCATTTATGAACCAGAAGAGTTTAAAGAACTGGAACAAAAAAATTATGAATATAGATTAACTGTCAACACTATAAGAAAACCAAGTATACATGATTATAAAAGACAAGAACACAAACATCTCAGTAAAATACAGTTATATTTCGATTGAAAAATATAGTATGTAGCTATAATTATCTGGGTGTAATTTATTGATAATGAGCTTAATTGGAATCTGCAAATATCAGACTTGATTTAAAGAAAGAATAGCTGGTTTTTTGAAAAAAATGCATGTAGTTTTTTTTTTTTTTTTTTTTTTTTTTTTTTTTTTTTTTTATTTATTTTTCAACATCAAATATTACACCGAAAAAAAATTATTTACAAAAACGGTGGCTATTTCCTTATTTAACTAACTTAATTTTAAATGAATTTTTTGTTAATTTTCGTTTTCAGATTTCTACTTTAATATTTTTCTTATAATTTATATTTATACCAAGTTTCCACTTAACTTATGTATTTTTAATCTTTGCTAAATATTTATTTTTGGCAAAATTTTACTAAAACCCAAATTAATTCTTAGAAAAAAAATCTTCCAAACTAAATAAAACTTAACTTATCTTAACCTAAACTTAAAACTACTTTGTATAGTTAAACTATCCTAATCTATTTAATGGAGCTTCCTCCAACCACCAGTAATCCACTTTATATCTTTTGTCCCTATCCGGGATGACTATATCAAATTTTAATTGATCCTGATTTAAATTTCGAGGATCAAAATCTATAATTTTACATGTAGCCCGTCTATTATAGTGAAATAATATTGGGACATAGTTTTGGTTTTGTATATAACCATTCTTATCTAGATAAATAAAGGACTCTGGGGACACAAAACCTTTCTGTAGGCTATTTTTTATGTATTCATCATTATGATAATATACATGTGATATTAAGCCATTTGCTGTATTTCTCATTGCTCTGTCGAAATGCCTACGAATCAGATTGATAAAAAAATTATCGAATCTGTTTATATTAGCTAATTTATATATAAACTTGTTAGAATAATATTTTTTAAAGTCTGATTGCGGTGTTCTATTTTTCCCCAAACAAACTCTAATGCATTTCCGTTCCATTTTCCTAATTTTTTCCATATTACTAGCACTTATATTATACCAAATGGGTGCTCCATATGCCAGCACTGGCCTTATAAGTGTTTGATAGGCTATCAATTTTACTTTGGGCTGGATTGTTTTATTGTAAAACAACCCTTTCGCTGCCATTAGAGCTTTAATGCTTTTCGAAGTTGCGTTGTCAACTTGATTAGTGAAATTCAGGTTGTAACTTAGCAAAATTCCCAAGTACTTGACTTGTTTCCTGTTCACAATGTTTTCATTATTTGGAGTTTTTATATTGAATTTTCTCCAATTCTTTTTTAAATTGTGGTTTACTTTGCCTATAACATCTCGGAATAAAATTGTTTCGCATTTATTAAAGTTTATTTTTAAACACCAGATCTTGCAGTATTTTATTAGAATATTAAACATCTTTGCAGTTTTATTTTGGATTTCTCTTACTGATTTATTTGCAGAATACAGAATAATATCGTCTGCGAAAGCTAAAACATAACTACTACCTTGTATGCGTTTTAATAACTCTATCAGCTCTATTATGTATATTGAAAACAGAACTGGTGAATTTACCGCTCCTTGTTGTAATCCATTTTCGATGCTAAATATTTTATTCGTTGTGATATTATTATTCGCCATAACGAATACACCCTCTGACAACATATCTTGTATTAAGTTGACTAACTGTCTGGGAAAGTCATAATTTAGTAATTTATAAACTAAGCCGTCTATCCAAACGTTATTAAATGCTTTTTCAAGATCAACCAAACAGGCGTCCACACCCTCTTTTTTATTTATGTGCCAGCATATATCTGAAGTCAGTTTTGTAATTGCGTGAATTGTTCCATGACCGTGCCGGAATCCAAACTGATTTTCAGGCAGGAGATTTTTCTTATTAAGGAAATCGTTAATTTTATCATTAATTAACGTTTCATATATAAAAAATGCATATAGAGAGAGTATCAACTGATATGAAAACCCAAGTCTTTTATAATCTTTTTCATAGTGTGGTTTCTTATGTGATAAATATTTGTGGTAATACATACATTAATAATTTGAAAAATCCTACAAAGAGGTTACACCCAACAAATTTATTATACTTCGGAAAGTATTTGAAGTTTTTCTAACATTTGCAAACACGAGCTTTATATGATGGTATTTAAAATTGTTAACAACCTAATAAAACACAATTTTATTTTAATTTTTAATTTATTTATAGGCACAATACAAGAAACAGGTCTAACTTCTATTTATGTATATTTAGAACCGAGCATCAGAACAATAATTGCCTACATAGTTGTCTGAAAACCTTTAATGAATTGCCAATGGAATTAAAAGAGATCAATAGCATTGGTGTTTTTAAAAGGAAAATAAGGGAGTTGTTGATTCGATAATAATATGGTTTGTTTTTAGTTTTTAGTTTCTTATTTTTGTTTTTACTCTTTTTTATTTTTATAATCTCATATATAGCAAAATTAAATGTTAAACATAACTTAGGATCACATTGATTTTTGATATTTTAAATATAATTATAGAGATAGAATAGAAATTAAAAAACAAAAAAAACAAAAAAAAACAAAAAAAAATTATAATAAAATAAATAGAAAATAAAAATGCTTAGTATATATATAGTAATATATTCATTATTTTACAATGTAAAAACTTTATTTTATATAATAAATTAATAAACTCGAAACATATGAATGTCAAACAAAAAAAAAAAAAAAAAAAAAATGAATTTAAATAAAAAAAAAAACAAAAAAAAAACAATTTTAAAAATGATTAGACCAGACAGCCTATATTATAGTCACACTTAAAACAAAATTTATAACACAAATTTAAATACATTTATAGAATTAAGCATTGCATTAGTACTCTGAATTGTAAATGAATTTTATAATAACAAATAAAGAAAACAAAAAAAAAAAAGAACAAAGCCATCAAACATTTGTATTGTCTTTTTCATCGTACACCTACCAACCAAATCCATAAACAAAACAATATTTTAAGACTAGTAGATTTTAGAGACATGAAACAAATTTTACATACATATACACAACATAACTAACAACAGCATCAAATCCAATCTGAATTGAGTTACCAATCATTAAGTTCACAATTATCATATCAGAATTCCTAGTCAGCTGAGATACAACGACAGCATGTGTACTTTAATGGTTTAGAATCAATTTATAATGCTATGATTATTTGAGCAAATTTCCTGAGTAGAAGATTTCTGCATATATAATTTTTACTTTTAAATATTAAATTAAAACATATTTTGTAAACAACTACTAATAATTTGATATAACTTTGTTAATTTGTATTATTATTATTTTTTTTATTTCCATTTTTAATTGTCAAAGTTAATACATTGATTTTGTAATTACAGATTTTCCTTTCCTTTTACTTTTGTTATTTTGATAGCTTAATTTTTAAGAAAAAATAAATTTATGGAATAAAAGTCGAGTTTCCTTTCACTAATCCTTTGTATTTATTTTGCAAATATCGATATTTCGGAAGCAACTTACTTATTATGATATTATAGGAGAAATTAAAAAGATCATCAAAAGTGGATGTCAAACAACAGATAGGAAAACTTGTAAAGAACAACAAATATTAAAATCTCTAAAAGAAAAACCAGTTCATTACTTAAAAGCAGACAAAGGAAACAAAATAGTCATTAAGGATAAAGAGGAGTATGAAAATCTGGTAGAAGAAAAACTTAAATCCGGGAATTTTTTCGAACTTAGAAAGAATCCCTTACCAGACTCAGGAAAAAGAGTAGAAAAAATTCTAAAAGAATATAAGGGTAGCATAGAAAAGATAACAAACTTAAGAATGCCGAACCCTTCATTGCCTAGAATTGGATGCCAACGAAAAATTCACAAAGATGGGAATAAAATGAGGGAAATAATTGCAGATTCTAACTCACCAACATACAACATAGCAAAATGGTTAGTAGCAGAGTTAAAAAAAAAACCTAGGGAGAGATATGAGCACAAGAGCTATAAAAAATACAGCTGAACTGATCGAAACAATAAAGGATACCGAAATAGGGGAAAGTGAAGAGCTAGTATCATTTGATGTCAAATCACTTTTCCCTAGCATACCAGTTAAAGAAGCCATTATAAAACTAGAGGAATGGCTCAACAAAATGGATGATTTGAGTGAATGGAAACAAAAAACCAAATGCTACATAAAATTGGCAGCCCAAATTGTATGAATGAAAACTATTTCATGTTTAGAGGGAAGTATTACAAAACCACAAAAGGCACAGCTATGGGAAATCCACTATCCCCTATATTGAGCGAAATCTTCATGAATTTTATAGAAGAAATGATAGTAGAAGGCGGAATTATGCCCAGGATCTGGATGCGATATGTAGATGATATTATCGCAGTAGATGAAAAAACCAAAATGGAAAGCTTATTTGTTAAACTCAATAACATCCATAACAACATAACTTTCACAATGGAAAATGAAAAAAATGTTGAAATTCCGTTCCCAGATATCAAATTAATTAGAAGGGAAGGAAAAATAAATTTTGATATCTATAGGAAAATTACGACAACTAAAAGAACCATCACTTCCGACTCAAACCACCCTCATCAAGTATCATACAAGGATTAACAGACTACTGACCAAACCTTTATCAGAAGAAAACTTCAAAAAGGAAAAATTATATATTGAGGACAAAGCAGAAGTAAATGGATTTATGAAAGAAAATATTGAGAAAATAATAAAGAAGAAGATCCATAGAACTGAAATGGAAAATCTCTCAAATTTATTCAAACAAAACAAAAATATGGAGAAGCCAAAACGAATTTGTGTAACACATTCCGCATACACAAAAAAATTTAGCAATATAATTAAGAAATACAACTTAAATGTAGTCACTACTAGCAGAAATCTCAAATTATGTAATCTGTTAGGATCTGCCAAAGATAAGAAGAGCATAGAAGAAGTAAGTGGTATATACAAAATATGATGCCAAGATTGCACAAAAACTTACATAGGACTATCCAAGAGGTTAATTACAGTTAGATTCCAGGAACAAATGAAGGAAGCACAATTGGCGAGGAAAAGAAACTACACGAATTTTAGGTCATCTGTAGCTCAACATATAGTTGAAGAAGAACATCATATAAATAAGAATAGTTTAAAATTAATAAAAGATGTAAAAAAAAATAATAAACTAGATATGTATGAAAGTCTGGCAATATCTAGAGAACCTGTTAACAACAGACTTAATAATGATGTAGGTAGTGGATTCTCACCATTATTTAGATTACTTTAAAATTAAAAATCAGGTTCAGGTAGAATTAAGATCATAAATACTAGAATAAGGGTTATTACGTAAGACTAGTTTAAATTCAATAAATAATAATTATATAAAAAAAAAAAAAAACACTGTAGATTAGGTAGCACTATTAAGGAACTACTATTGTTAACAAAATGAGCATTTTATTAAGGGTTCAAATTATATGTAAGGATTAGTGTAAATATTAATTAGTCGCAAAGCACTGATGAAGGAAGTAAGTTGCTTCCGAAATATCGATATTTGCAAAATAAATACAAATGATTAGTGAAAGGAAACTCGACTTTTATTCCATAAATCTAAATATATCACTAAAAACAAATCTGATTATCAAAAACAAAAATAAATTGTTTAAATATCTCTATGTGAGCCTTCAGCTCTAATTGAGATAAATGAATAAAAAATAAAAAAATGTAAAAATTCTTCTTGAAAGCACATTTAAAATAAATTTTTAGAATAATATAAATTCAAATTTTACACAATTCAAAATACGAATATTAAAAAAAAAAAAAAAATACTTATATTATTACTCCCATTCAGGATATTAAAAAAATTCATAAATTTTAGAATATTGTAGAATATATGTGATCATACATGAATACAAGAAAAAAAAAATAATTTTATTTCTTATTATTTACTATAGAAAATTTTCTATAATTATTTTCGAATTCCTATAGAAAAGTCTTAAATTTTCTATAAAGAGGTTACATTTTTTCATTACATACTTTTGAAAAACCAAAATATGTTTAAACCAGCGAAAACAAAATATAAAAAAAAAAATTAAATCGGCGGTAATGTAAATTTCACCGATGGGTCAGTAAACTGAATTCCGGTTGACATAAATTCGCCTTGGACATGAAAAAGCAGTTTATTGTGTCTTTTTATTCTATTTGTTTCTTAGTATTTAATTTTTTTTTTTTTTTTTACATAAGAATAAGGACATTTTATAAGGACATTTATGTAGATGATTTCACATATGTATGTATAATATATATTAGTGGTATTGTAATATTCAAATAAAATAAGAAACAAAATAACATATACACGCACCTATCTACATACTTACATATCAAAGAAGTCACGAAATCGGTTCTATGAATATGTATAATTATATCATTATGTACTGTTACATATAAGTATAATTAAAAATTAAATTTTCTTGAAGGATTATAAGAGACCAAAAAAAAAAACTTTGTTAAAGCAGTCATCTTCTAATTTCGGATTTTAGAGTGAAAAAATTCAAATTTTACTGAAATTTTATTAAAAATATTAAATTCGAAATTGTACAAAATGCTAGTTCATTAAAGTCGGTTATTAATCAAAATTTGTGGAATTAATACTACCTATGGATGACTAATGTAAATTATACCTAGATGACTTGTATATCACGTATATCATTTATATATAACAATATGATATATGAACTTAAAAATTAATTGTACAAATACTGGATCTCTATATATGATCTCACACATAATAACCTTTATTGTGGAAATGTTAAAGAACAATGAAATATCGGCTTTGGACATAAAAATCATATATAAATCTATAGAAACAATATTACTACTCAAAAAAAATCATAATTAAGTTAAACTCATTCATATGTGATACTATGTGATATACCACTGACTAACTGACTCGTAACTGGTTATTTTTAGATAAAAACTTAGAAAAGGAAAGAAAATATATTAAAATGACAACCAAAAATGTGTACATAAAAAAAAAATATTGACCAAATGTTAACGAAGAAACTAAATCGGATTGAAATTGACAGCATATCGACTTTGTTCAAACAATTGATAAAACAAAAAAAAATTGCATGTAACGTACTCGGTGTTCACTGGATAATCCAACAAAAAGTTCAAAAAACATCATCTACAACTAGTAATAACCAATATTCTGGTAGAAACCCAAAAATGAATAGCAAACTTGTATTAGCAAAATTTTAACATTAGAACATTGAGCAGAGGAGAGAATAAAAACAGTCAATGGCATACACAAAATAGCCATGCCAACTTTATTCGAAATCGTATAATAGGGAAATCAAAAACCGATCTATTACGATCTAGGACGATCTAGGGCAAAATGAAATAGCAAAAAAATAAAATTGGGCTTAGATCTACTGTTGCAAAGCCGAAACTGAACAACTAAAAAATGAAAATATTAATTTAGTACAGAATATGTACAGAAAGCTAATATTATTAAATTAATTAGACATATGTGAAAGTTCAGCAATTTCCAGAGAACAAGTAGAAAATAGATTTGAAAATATTTTAGGTAATGGTGTCTACTTAGGTATTGAATTCGGTAATTGTATCGATAACAATGACTTAAATAATTAGAACTTAGGTAAAATTAAATTTATTTAATATAATAAATTAAATGTTGTTCAAATTTATATAACAAATTATTCAATATAACAATTCAATTAATATTACAGTTAGTAAGTTCACATAAAGTAAGACATAGGTAAAACATAGGTAAAACCAAGAATTATGTAATAAAATACATACACGGTAGTTTAAGCTTATAATACAATATCTACAATGTCTTTCGAGCCTTTATTTATCAAATTACTGGCTTATTAACTCATTGAATGTGGAAAACTGCTGCTATTGCAATTTATTATTGCTAGTATCTATTACCTCCGAAATATCGATATTTGCAATGAAATAAAAAAAAAATTAAATGAAAGGAAACCTGACTATAATTCTAAATAATTAAAATATCACTAAAACAGATTCGATCAATAATAAACATTACAAACTAATCTATTATCTAGAGACAAAAACAACAAAAAGCTGAATGTACCGACAATTATTACATGTCCTATACAGTAAAAATTGAACAAAATTGCAATTCATTTAAATTTCATTACACATTACTTTCCATAACTCCTTTGTGAAACATGCATAATGTTTTAGCAATATATTAAAGGTATAAAAAAATATCCTTAAACGAAAAAAAAAAAAAAAAAAAAAAAAAAACAAAAAATAAGGATTTCTAATTGTTCGACAATTTTAATTTGTCTATGAAATTGTCATGAATCATAAATTTTACGCATTTATTAGCCGTATAAAAATTTTTTTTTAATTTTTTCAACTTTAATTTTTGTTTTTTTTTTTTTGGATATTTTATTGTTTCAATATACAAATGTATGTATGTGTATGTTTGTGTACATAATATTTCAAATTAGGTTTTTTTTAAATGTCCTTGATTTGAACACTTGCATAAAAATCAAAAAAAAAATATATCATTATATCAACATCATTATAATATCAGCAATGATAGGGAAATTATTTTATAGTGAATAAACATATACATATATATACAAATATAAAATAAGAGTGATTAATACAGAGTGTGACTTAGTTAGAATCTTTTAATTAATAAAAAAAAAAATATGAAAAATTGGTTAATTTGTCGGTTAAGTAAATAAATATGTGGGTACAGAGGTGATTTCTATTCAATTGGTACGGTAAAAAAATTTCTGTTTGACTTAGGAAAGTCACAGGAGATATTTTGAATAAGTTTAGTAGAAATTTTTTTACTGTATCAAGTGAATAGAAATCACCTATGTACCCACATATTTACTTAACTGACAAATTATATCCTGTGACTTCTCTATCGACTTAGTCATAGAAAATATTAAGAAATCTGTTTTATACATATTAAGTGAAATATCACTAACAAATTCAAATCACATTGAACCAAATATTCACCGATTGAAGAGGATGTTACCTTCAGAAATTTGTGATATAAAAAAATAAGTATTCGGAATATATAAATATTATATATCCTATATAAATATTCGGAAAATTTATCATGATGAACCTCTCTATACAAAAGCTGGTTAATAAAATACATTTCCTACCCGGAAAATAATATAGTAATATTTTAGAAGGACTATATTTTTGTACTTTCAACATTACTGGAACTCATCAGTAGGTATTGAAGTGTTGAAACTACCTAGACAACATATATCATTTGTATTTGAACAGTGCGAACTATATTATGGTAATAAACTTCTTCTATAGAAGTTATTATCGTATAACAAAATTTTTATTTACAGATGAACGAATTAAAAAAGAAAAATATGAGACGATAAGATATAACATGGTATAAAATAATAAAAATAATTTGTTGTCATATGCCCCACGCATGGGGTTACAGGATAATGATAATGATGATGATAATAAACTAATGAAAAATATTCATTGTGATTCTACAAATAAATTATACAAGATGTTTCCCAAATCAGTGCACTACTCTTAGATATACCATAAATAAATTTGATTTAATGTTCAAGAAATTGCCATATTCAAAAAATAATTTTTTCCTTTTAATTAAAATGAATTATAAATGCCCTATATCTCAAAAAATGCAGAAAATAGAATAAAATAGTTTAAATTAAACGTGTCGTGTGCTGCCTTTCAACCTATCCGTTTATTAAATAAAATAATAATTGGTTTTAGGTATACTGTTTTGTATTTCAATTATCAAAACGTACCGATTTTTCAATATTTCAAAAATAACCTCTGTATACAGTGTATACCATTCATTCCCTTATTCTAAAATCCTTTCAGATTAAAAAGAAATAATAATAAAAAAAAATTGAAATAAAATTCTATCAACATTATAATATTATGTACATAGCACTTTTGTTGTTGTTTTTGTTCTTATTACTATTTTTGATTAAAATTTTCGCGTGTTGAGTTTGTTTTTTTTTTCTGATAGTTTTTTTTTTTGCTTAACAATTCTTAAATTTTTATTTCGCATAAAATATAAAGAAAAATATCAGAAAAATATAACAAAAATATCCTATAACATTGTTTTATTTAACACACTGAGCCATTTCACTTAGTTAACGTTTACAGTAGAATCACTTTTTAATTAACTCATTGAAATATTATTATTATTTCTTTGTTTACTATAATTGAAATTATAATAAAAGTAAGTATTAGCTATCAGCAAATAAATAAAATAAAAAATTAATATTAGTCATTGTTATGTTTGTCTTCAATTTTCCAAGGAATAGCAGATGCTAATGCTGCACATTTACCACTGCCATCTTCTGCTAAAATAAATTTGACATTCACCAGGGCTATTATTATTTCTTTACTAGCTTGGTAACCCGCCATAAATGACGGAAGCAAAATAAATTCTAGAATTTTTTCCCTTCATTAGAGATTTATTTCAAGTTTAAGAAAAATACGTATTTGCTTACTAATTTATCATACCTTTATTTTTGTATTCGAACGCTTTTAATTACCATATAAACAGAATATTTGTAGTAAGTGCAAAGTTTTCTATTCCCTAAGGATCATTTACTCGATCATTTTAGCGACATCCTTTTTGCCAACATTGAAAATTTATCGTATAATTCAGAATTAAGTTAATCCTGTTAACATTCAATAACATTCGCTGCGTAAGTTTACCGTCAAAGTTTATAGCGAACAAATAATATTTTATAATGAGCCACAACTTTGAACGAAAACAATTTTAAAAACAAAAATAAATAAAATTGTATATATAAAAAAACAATAATATTGTATAAGTACACATAATATTTATTTTTATGAATAAAAGAAAAACTCGTGTTGGAGAAATAATTCAAATAATTACTGCAAAATTTAGGTATTTACAAAACTGTGAAGGTGAACCATTGATCGGTTATTTAAAATTTCATTTCATTTCAAAAATTATCATTATTGAACTGTTCATGTTAAAATTCATACATAATTATTATTTATAATATACATTAAAAAGAACAACAATCATACTATATTAAAAAAAATCATCCCTCTCAACAGAAAGTCTCTACAACATACATTTCTACACACTTGAAGAAAACAAATATATACCTAAAAATTATAAATTTACAAAGATAAGAAATAAAAAATAATAGTACAAAATTTCATTTAATTTCTTTAAAAATGTATAGGTTGTTATTGTTTTTATGTGTAAATCAGCAGAACCAAAACCTAACCCCATAATACATACTCAATATTAAATACGATCATAAATTTATATATCATATAGATATATATATATATTAAAAAAAAAGTAATAAACAAAAAAAATAAAAATAAATAACAATTTTAACTCTTTATCGCATCACATTTCTGGCTAGAGTTTATATACCTATAGTACTATACAGTCTATGCATACGGTAGCAAAACTATGATCATAGTGATCATTATCATAACAACAACAAAAAACAAAAATCAACAAAAAATAAAAATAAATAACAATTTTAACTCTTCATCGCATCACATTTCTGGCTAGAGTATATATATATATACCTATAGTATATTGTACTATACAGGCAATGTATACGATAGCAAAACTATGATACTATAATCATTATCATAACAACAACAAAAAATCAAAAAAAAAAAATATGTAGACACATACGCATATTGGGTATAATTTTAAGTAATAAGAATAACCTTTAAGTGCATTATGTTTTTTTTTTTGTGTTAAATCCTGTTTGACTTTTGGTTATTATATCATATTAAATTATTGATAAAATTTCTATTACTCCTTATAATTATAAATCAAAAAAATTGTTTGTTTTATTTATATTATTATTATTATTTTTTATTTTTCATTATTATTTGCGAAGAAGACTAACATTAAATTAAAAAAATATATTTCATGCAATGGTATTTTTTCCTGCAAAGGTTCAGCATGGTAGACAGGGGTTAAAAAAGAGTACCAAAACAATTTGTATACATATTGCAATTTGTATATGTGTTGGAGTATTCCGTCAGATTTACAAACATCCAGATAAATGCAGAATAATATATACATAAAATATTTGTCATTCAAATGTTAATAATATGCAATGTGTATGAATAAATTCATTTATCTGATTTAGTGATTTTATTTTTAAAACCGATGATGTTATTGAAAAAACTCTAAATCGGCCTTTTTTAGATTCACAAATTTATTATTTCATGTTTTTAATCATAATATAAGTGATTTTAATTAGTTATACCTATTTAAATTTGAGATTGCAAATATCAATATTTCAGAAGCGTCATATTGCTTGTTCATCATAATTTAGGAGTAACCAACCATATATTAGGGTTATTTATTCCGAAATATCGTTATTTTCAAATAAATAAAATTATTAGTATAAGCAATGTACACTGGTATATGTTATATACTATAGGATGTAATATTTTTTCCGTATCTTTGGTTTAATAAATGGTATGGTATACTTTTCGGACGATATATTTCTATTTCAATGTAGTGTGTCATCAACTGAGTACCATTAATTTAAAAATTATCGCAATACATGGAAACAATATGCGTAGTGCGATTCGATTAAAAGTAGGTTAATTGTAGGTTATATTGAATATGGAGTGGGATTACTCATCACATTAAACCCCTTTCACTAATAAATGAATTTTTATTTTGCAAATATCGATATTCCCTTTTTTCATTAGTGCTTCCGACTAAACTCGACTTTTAATTACTAAATTTAATATGTATATCACTAAAAATAAATCTATAATTATTAAAAATAATGTGGTGCAAGATATTTTTATTAAAGTTGTACTGTATAAAATAAAGTATTTTTTTTTTATTTTGTTTGCTTCTAAAAATATATTATTATGTATATATATTTTCCACACATTAAAATAATACCCCATCATCATCATCACCAACATCATCACCATCAGCACCATCAAAAACAGCAATGTAGGTATATTAAATAAGCAAAAACAAAAACAAAACAAAAAAAATAGAATATAACAAAAATTCCGAAATAAAATAAAAATCCTTTTGCACACGTAATAACGGTCAACTTGCAATAAAATTACAAAAAATGTTGCTACTTTTTTATTTTATATATTTAGTTATTTTTTTTTTTTTTTTGTTTTTCTGAAAAGAAAAAACAAACAACAACAAAATATCCTTTTCCAGACTTTGATTCACAAACATTATTTTTACATGTGTGTTTGTGTACAAAATAATAAATAGGACAAGAGTAGGTATATTTTACCATACCAAATATACTACATTTTTTTTAGTTGATGGAATTTAAGAAAAAAATAAAAAAAAACTAAAAAAAAAAATCACCGTTAAAATTGCGGTACAATCATTCTGTTATTCATTACTACTACACTTTTATACATTCAAATATTATTAAAGATTTTTACCGTTTTCTCTATTATTTTCTAATGTATTGTGTGTATTTTAACTGTTTACAATTTTCGTTTTTTTTTTTTTTTGTTTTTATAAAACAAAGAATATGAATAACAATCAAATGATAACAATAACAACAATAAAATTACTATGGTCTCTCTCAAGGAAAATCTGAGTCCAAGAGTAAGGACTTTTTCGTTAAACAAACTAAAAACAACAACAAAATAAAAAGAGTCGTTTTTAACCAACGACTATCGCAATTTGCATAACTCATTAGAAAATTAGAAAAAAAAAAAATTTATATACACAATACATACAACAAAAAAAAACCGTTATTATTGTATAATTGTGCATTTGTATGCGTATATATATATGGTGTTGTTTAGTTCAAAGAAATATTTCAAGGCATAGTTTTTGGTTTGGTTTATTCTAAGCAAATTTTTTTTTTTGTTTTTTTTTGTTTTTTTTTTTCATTTAAGGTATATTAAAAAGGTAAACATTTAATTATATTTGCAAATTTGCATATTTCAATTGTATTAGTTAGCAGTAGTACTATTAGTAGTATATAGTAGTAAAAATAGGATAAAATAGATGGTGGTCATTATTATTATAGTGTTTGGCCAATTTTTTTTGTTTTTTATTATTTATATAAAGAAAATATTACAAATATACTAATACATATACAGATGGATTACAAAAAAAAAGGATATTTTTCTCATTTTGATATTTTTTGATTCTCACTAAAAACTTTTGAATAATTACGAGTAAAAATCTCTTCAAAATAATTGAAATTATATGAAATTTGATTTTTTCTTTTGTTTTTCTAAAAGACCTACTTTAATAATTTTGTTTTTTTTTTATTCTTAAAATGCTAGTACAACAGGTTTTTAAGTTTTCCATATAATTATTCGAAAGTTTAAATAGTTTCCGATGAAAATGTATATTTACTTTTTATGTTTTTAAAATTAAATAAATAGTTATTAGTGTGTAGTAGAAAAGTCGGCAATCACTAAATTGGATGCGGCCGTCTCGCGGCCTCAGTTGGTTGTCTTCATTAGCCTGAGTAATTTTTATCGGTATAGTGAAATCGGTGGAAAAACGAATTGAAAGAAAATGTGAAGTGTACTGAATAACGGTAACAAAGTAGGTGTGAAACTAAAGGTGGGATGGTAGAGATGAAGGTTGATATTTATCCAATCCCGAAATTAATTAATTTTCAAATATTATAATTTTGTTATTTATTTCTGTATAATTATCTGTTTAATTTTTATATTTCTTCAAAAGGCTGATCTCAACAGATTCTTGCAATTCGTAATTTATACGAAGGTAAATCTGATAATTTTTGATTAAAGAACTCTTATGGTTTCAGAATTATTAATTTGGTATGTTGTTCAGTATAGGCCAGTATAAATTCATGTCCGTAATATGATTAATTGGGTTGGTGACTTAATCTATAAATCGAAATCCACAAAACCAAAATCCATAATATCAATATCCATAAGATTGTGGCAAAATTAATCCTGGAAAAAGGAGGTACATCTTCTTTTTTGTATCCAACAGTGGCTACGCATAAAAATGATCAAGGTAAATATTGTTGAGAAATATTTTACCTAAATGTGTAAAATGAATATCTAAATATTTATAAAAATGATGGCAGCTGAATTTTGGTTGACGAGCATTCCATACGCTCTCGTTGATAAACCAGAAATTTGATAAAATAAATTACTTTAAAAATAAATTGTAGTAAAAATATGTAGTAAAACTTAAGTGAAATGAATAAAAGGAATAAAAAGGATAGTTTTTTGTGGCAAAAGTCATAATGGATTTTATTTTTTGTGGATTTAGGGACTAATATGATTATTTTTTGAATATATAATTTTTGGATACAACTTTCAAGCCAAAGGAAATATATACTCGTTTAAGTAATAGTCGTAGAAATATTAACAGGACAATTATTTAATGAAATATGCTAAATAACTGTACGTTTACATTACTATTTTAAATGAAAAAAGAAAATGTAATTAATAGACTATAATATAGATTATAGATTATAGATTAGGTTAGTTTTAATATTTTGAACTAAATTAAAACGATTAGTGGTAGTATATTATTTGTTAAAACAATGATTTATTCTCTGTAAGAGCAATTGGGCTATTTAGAGATAAATAAAAAAAAAAACAAAAAAATATAATTGCAATACCAGGCAGTGCTCTCGCTCTTACTGCAATAGAAGTAAATCTACTCCACTTTTCAATAAATTTTCATTTTTACTGCGCTATTCCTTTTTTAACCAAAACTACTCCTCTTACAATAATCCAATATGTATTACAATAAGTTCAGTATTAAAACTGCTAATTTAAAAAATTTAAATTTATCGATGGAAAATACGAAATTATATCTTTGTTTTATTTTAATAATAAAAATCAGTACAATAAAATGCCTTGTATTTTAACACTTCTAATATTTTTGTAATTAGAGGGAGCCTTGTAATATTTTTGTATTTCCATTTTTTTGCAATAAAATAATTTTGATGAACTTTAAATGATCTAATCTAATGATCCAATAAATAATTAAAATAAATAATAATTGAAATGGTTTTTTATTTAAAATAAACAATAAAGCCTATACAGAAAAAAATATTAATTAAGCTAATTATAGTATATATATCAGTTATATTTATTTTTGTAAAAAATCTACTCCCGAAGTAACAAATCGACTTTTTTCACCCAATCTACTTCTATTTTTTTTTTCTAAGTGGGAACACTGATACCAGGTCAGATCTTTGTCAGTCCATTTAAACTAACTATCTCAGTAAACAAACTAACAATTTATTAGTTTTACTTACAGCATTGGAATTTTTTTTAAAAATATTTTCATTTAAACTCTAACAGAGACCCGTTTTATTCTAAATTTGAAAAATCAAATAGAAATTTCCAAAAAAATCGTTTACTCTAATTTACACAATACAAAAAAAGGAAAAAAAAAATCCTTTTTCTTATTCATAACATTTAAAATTTATTTCTCTCACTCCTTTGTACTGCCTATAAAATGAATATTATTCTCTTATTTACTCATAAAATTAAATGATAGAAATTTAGATTTTGTTCTTTTTTTTTATTATTTTCATTTTCAACATGCCACTTCATATGCCAACTTAAAATTTTCCTATACAGCATGCCGTCACGAAAAAAAAAATTTTCCCAATGAGGATTTTTTACATTATTATTATCAGAATCATTTAGAGGTGTATTAAAATGTACTCTTTTTTGAATTCTATATATACATATAGGTACTGGGTGTTCAAAAATCAATGATAAATAAATATAAATTGAAAAAAAAAAATTAATTCAAAATTTAAAATAGATAGAAAAGGTAATGTTATTTCCGTTATATAACGGAAATAAATTTTCATAACGGTTGCAACGATATTTGGTATTATTTTGTTTCATTAGAGCATTATATTTTGCATACATTTTTCTATCACTGGTAAGTACTATGTATATAGAAAAGTATTAAATAGATAAATATATACTATTTTATATATGTAGAGCGAGATGTTAAAAGAATAAATCACATAAATTTTAAAGATAAATTCATCGAGATCCAAAGTCCAATAAATGCATACACCAATAATTGCAGTGCAGTAATTAGACTTACAAAACAACAATGAATTGGTTGTATGTATCCAAGCGGAAACAAGAAGGAGATATATTGTTAGTCCTAATTTGCTAGAAATAGGATTAAAAATAATTACAACATATACTAACTTTAACGACAACAAACAATAAATTTGGGATTCGAATTTCGTGTTAGTAATTAGACTTTAATCCACTATGCCATTCTGATCTTAATCATTCTGGTAAGCAAATTGAAAAAATATAAATTAGCAACAAAAAAAATTCGGTAACATAAATTACAGCTATATTTTGATTATTGTTCTAAAATACGGTTTCTTTGCAATCAAGTCATATTAACACGATGTCTGGTGCAGTAGGCAGAATGCACTGTTTCAACCGAAAGGTTCTAAACTATTATGAAGACGAAGTACTAATACAATAGATATAGTTTTCCACATTTAAAATTAATAGATATACGATAAAAATTCTAAATAAAAGCTATTGTATGTAATTATGTATTTCAATTTCTGTGTAGAAGCAGTTAGAATGTTCATCCCATAGGCCATAGACTTGGAATTATAAAAAACAAAGTGAGTGCAAAAATTTTATAGAATATACTGAACAACATACAAAATTAAATATGAAATTGAAATATTACAAAATTGAATTAATTGAAATATTACAAAATTTAATTAATTGAATATGTATAGGATCAATATTGTTTTTATAAGCTTGATGTGTAGAAAGAATTAAGTTTATTAAACAAAGTTTTGAATTATTAATTTATAAGAGTTATATAATATCAATGAAAAAATATATTAAAATTACGTTTTTTTTTATTAAATTTTATCAACAAATTTTGACAAACGAAGTGATCTCTGTTATTATTTGTTTTAACTATTAAAAGTGTTGAAATCAACCAAAATCGGTTATGTTAACATTAATAAACTATTCTTTTTCTGATTTATACATTGTCAAATTAGACTGTAATCTATAAACTGTAGAATTAATATAGAAAAAAAACTGTTGAGCAAAGCAAAGCAAAGCAAAGCAAAGCAAAGCAAAGCAAAGCAAAGCAAATCTCTTCTGAAGGAGATGTTGTACCGACGTAGAACCTAATGACCATTTTATAATGATAGCTGGAATTCCTAGCTTTCCAAAAATATATATCTTTAGTGGCCCATCTTATCCTTTAAGGACGAA
This sequence comes from Argyra leucocephala, assembly GCA_963942445.1. Taxonomy (NCBI): domain Eukaryota; kingdom Metazoa; phylum Arthropoda; class Insecta; order Diptera; family Dolichopodidae; genus Argyra; species Argyra leucocephala. Next base: position 11,765,563 of record OZ012681.1, on the reverse strand, counting down.
AAGGACATTTGAAAGTATCCTTGTTGTTTTGATGTTCTGTTGAGCAAGCGTTGCATAAGCTTTGCTTCGCATTGCGTTGCTTCGCTTCGGTTGTGAATCCAGTATTACATATTTTTGAATTAACCTACGACTGAATAAAATAAAAGACAATAATCACCCGTACCGAAACCTACAATAATTTTGTATAAAAGAACCCTTTCCTGGTGTTTGGAGAGTGGGTGTAAAAAAATGTATATAAACTTATATATATATATATATATATATATATATATTACTGTATTGATTTTAACTAATAGGTATATACTCGCAAAAAAACACTAATATACCGGATGTTCCAGACCATGCGTATCAGCTTTTTAAGAGGGAAAGGAGCCGTTATTTTAAAATGAAATAAAAATTTTATTAACTAAATCGAGGGTGCTATATCGAATTGGTGATATTTCAACTTCCGGGAAGGAAGGGAAATCGGGGTTTTCAGACCAAAAATCGGCGAAATTGGCCGAAATCGAGATTTTCAAATGGGACAGGGTACTTTTTTATGCAAATTCGGATTATACGTCAAAAAATAAGTAACTTTTGTAAAGTAAATTTTTTTTTTGTTTTTTTTTTTTTTTTTTTGTTAAACCAAAACTGAAAAAAATATGATAACATGAAAAACAAATTTATTTAATTTCCGAAGTTGAAAATATCACCAATCGATAGAGCACTCTCGATTTAGTTAATAAAATTTTTATTTAATTTTAAAATAACGGATCCTTCCCCTCTTAAAAAGCTGATACGCATGGTTTAGACCACCCGGTATAAAATCTACTCTAATCTACAGTCTATCCCAATTCTATTATCTTCTTTTCACATTAAAAAACTATAATTTACTGCTTACTATAACTTCTTTCAGTACTTGACCACCGGAATTTTTAAACAACCCTGTATACAATTATATTTTAGTTTACTAACAAATACACAAGTGTTATAATTCCAAAATTTTATTTTCTTACTTTTATTTCTTTTTTTTTATATTATTAAGGATTTCTTTATATATTCTTAAAAAAAAAAAAAACAACAATAAAAAAAAGAAACAAATACAAAAGAATGTAATACAAGAAGTTCTTTAGTTTGAGTTGTTACGTGGTCGGTGTTGCATAAATTATTTTCTATAAAATAAAACTTATAATAATGCGCGATTAAAAACTTTAAATTTAAAAACTTATTTAAAAATAATTTTTTTTTTTTTAATTTTCATTTTATTAAAGAAATTTAAAATTTTCTTCGTTTTTAAAAAGAAAAAAAATAAATAAAAAATATTATATTTAAAAATAAATAATTAATTAAAATATTTATACAAAAAAATGTGTATATATATATAAAAATAAATTCCATTTTTAACCAGTGCTTTCCGAATTTCAATAAATTAAATTTCCATATAAATTTAAATTAAATTAGTTATAAAAAAAATATTACTATAATTATTTAAATTTATTATTATTATAATTAAAATATATTTAATAAATTTGAATTCCTACAAGTAGTGGAAATTTTGTATATAATTTATATGTGTTAGTAAAAATAAATTTTTATTTAAAATAAAAAATATATATATAAATATAAAAAACTGCATTTTATTTGAATATTTTAATAAACCAATTTAATCATACTACATAACATACATATATGTAAATAATGTATTAAATAATTTATATAAATAATAAATTGTTGTATATTTTAAAAAAAAGTGATTATGTAAAAACTTTAAATATGAATATTTAATTTTTAATTAATTTTATTCAAATTCTTAAAGTTTATACCTAGAAAATTTAAAGTGAAATTGTATACATATATATACATAATGTATAAATATCGTTATCAAAGACTGTTTTCAAAATTTTGATTTATTTAATTTAATTTTTATGCAAATACATATATAATATGTATGTAAACGTGCATATAATTGAAATTATAAATTATAATAATGTACATACTTTTTGTTTAATTAATAAAATGTGAATTATTAATTTTAATTAATAAATTAATTCTAATTAATAATTAAATTAATTAAGTTAAATTATATTAAATTATTTTATGCTGAAAAATTATTAAAAATTATTTCGAAACCTTTAAATGTTAATTGAGAAGAGATCGACAAAGGCGTTATTTAAGTCCACTTTTTTCTAATTTCTGTCAATGATGGAAAATGTAACATACTTATAAGCACATTTAGTAATAATTTATTTAAATATAAAAAGAAGATTGTACTATTAAGCCTTAAAATAAAAAAATAAAAAATCATGGAAAATGGATATAATCCAAAAAAAGAAAATTCAAGGATAAAATCCCCAAGGAAACAATTCCTGGTCAATATGACAAAACCACCAAAAAGTTAAATATTTTTTTCTTTAATAATTTCATTTTTAAAGACAACAACAAAAACTAAATGTAATACATCTTCTTGAGAACATTTTCAAGTTTATCAATTTCAAAAGTAAATGGTACTAAAAAATAAAGAAGAATAAAAGGTAAAATAAAAATTTTTATTCTCTTTTTGAACACTCCTATATTCCCAAACGAATTACTCTATTTTTAATTTATGTACATTAATTTGATGTATAAAAATTTCAAGGACTTGTTTTTAAGCTAATAAAATTTTGGCTCAATTATTTTAAGAGTTATTTACATTTAGTTGATAGTTTCTTGCTATTTCAGAGAGTACTAATTTATTTTAAGCCTCTACATTCAAATGGGCTTACCGGAAAACACTCATAGGTGTTAATTAAATTGCTTACGATTTTTTTTTTTGCATAGATTAAAACAAATTGAATTCGGGGGGTAACATAGAACTATAATTTTTAAAAAATTTATAATTTTTATTACGTGTAGAATTAAATAATAAAATATATGTAAACGAAATTTTGTTTAAAATGTACTAGGCTTAAAAACGGACCTTACGAAATAGTCTAGTTAAAAAAAAATAATTCAATTAATATTTTCATCATTATCACCACCCTGTAACACCATTAGTGGGTCATAGTCGGAAATAAAGTCCTTCAATCGTCACCTATCTGCGGCTCATTTCTTCAGTTTTGGCCACGTTCTTTTGTTTAGTGGTCTTTTTTTTCAAAATTTTTATGCAATTTAATTTAATATTTAAAAAATCAATTTTTAATATTTAAAAACAAAAAAAACCAAAACAATAAATTAATCAATCGAAAGAATAATAAATAAAAACTCTACTTTTACATAATAAAAATAAATTATAATTATCAACAAAAAGAATACTAAACTAATTTGTCAACCAACTTTTTGTTATTATTTTTCATTTTTTATTTTTATTTTGTATGTTTCTCAAAATGAAGATAAAACTAAAATTTTACAATTTATGATTCAATTGAAACAATAAAAATAAATAAAAAACAAAAAAAAAAAAAAAATTAAAAAAACAAACTTTTTGAATATTTTTAATACTAAATTTTATAAGATTCTTAAAGTTCCAAAGATATTTAAAAAAAAATTAAAAATAAAAAAGAAATAACAACAACAAGAAAAATACATATATAAAAAGCAAGGATAATAAAGTTTAAAAAGAAAAAAATAATAAAATAGGAAATAAGGTAAAATTTATTTATATTTATTTGAATTTGGTGTATAACTTAATTTTATTTTTGTATACAAAAAAAAAACAAAACAACAACAACAAAAACACAAACATTAAAAAATTTTGAATTTGTTTGTGCCTTAAGAAAAATATTATTTGGTTATAGGACATTTATTCGAAATTTCATGACAATTTAAAAACATGATCCTATCAAAAACTAGTAAAATTTTAATATCACGATCGTTCTGATACTTAGCTTAACTGGTTTGCTACGTGCTTCTTCTATCATTTCACCAGATTGTATCTTATCAAATCAGCTATGAACTATAGCTATGAACTATATCAGCTATCAACTATATTTTTTAAGATGTTCTTGAATATAATCAATAAATTAAACACCATTAGGCATTCAAATGAATTATTTCAATGCTACGAATAATCACAATTTGGGACTGCGGTGAAATTAAGCATGGAATTAAACCTTTTATATTAAATAATTTAATTGTTGCCAGGTGTCCGTTCACTAATAATTTTGAATATTTTATTGCCAATATCGATATTTCGGAAGGAACATGCTTCCTTCAACAGTGCTTGTGACTAACTAATTTTTTTTTTTTATGTTCTGGACAATAAATTGAGTAGAACTATATTTTTGTGGATTAAGTACGCTATGGTACTCTTTATATATATATTACATTTTCTACCCTTACAAAATGTATAATTAAATAGAATATATAAAATTAGTATAAAAAAATTAAGCAGAAATGTAATATGAGATTTTTATTTACTAAAAAGTCAACTACAACTCACACTTTCTATTAGACCTCTATATTAAAAAAAAAAACATTCATTTTTCTTTATCAGTTTATTTATTTTCTTTCCAAGGTGTGGTATGCCATTTTAGTACTACAACGAGTTATTTACCGATAATTACAAAGAAAAATGTTCTTATAAGGCTCTGAATAGCTTAGGAGAAATCAGTTCGCCTTTAGCTTGATAAGAGGAAATTACAATATTATATCATTCCACGTAGTGGAATTTGGGCAATGTATAAATAAAGTTCTTTAAGTGAGACACAGTCGGTACAACACACAAAAACACAAACATTAAAAATTTAAAATTTGGCCTTAAAACCAGACTAGCAGGGCTGTGAAAGTTGATAGAAGGTGGTAAAAAAATCGCCTTCGAGTACTGAACAGCTACTCAGATGTGATAGCATGAGGTAGGCAAGATTGAAATAATGTAATTAATTTCCGCAAAAGTAAAAAATAGAAATAATTCCAACACGTCGTGTTGGACAGAATAACTGTTGAAAGAAAAAGACATAGGGAAAGTTAATATGTCACAGACTGGATATGCAATTAAATTAAATATTTATAAAAATAAAAAAATTAGAATATATTGTGGTAAAATTAAATATCTAAAGAATATTTTATTCAAATTGTTTGATTATTTCTGATTATTAAATTCTTCTTCAATATCCTGCAATCTCTTGAGGTATAGAACAGAAATAAAATACTATTGTTGTCAATTTGCGGATGTTCTTTATTTGTAATATTCGCTTGGATTAAGATTACTGACTTCCAACTTTTGTTTTGTTTTGTGGCATGGCTTGTATTCAGAAAATTGTATTCGAAAAATTGTTTCTCATTTGTCAATTACACGTCAATAATATTCATGACAGTTTTATTCTTTTATAGAATAAAAAATGTGAAATGTATTTTTTTATGAATTTCAGTGTTGATTGACAATTAATTTTGGTTTTTTTTTAAGGGTGTTGGTTAATATGCAAATTGTTTTTGTTTATTTAATTAATATATCGGAACTGTCTATCAAAACAATTTCATAAATTTAATTCATTTATGTGCGTTTTTTACTCACAACTCCGAAACTTAGAACAAAAGCGCAGAACCACGTATAGGTGTGGGAGTATTTTTTTATTTTACATTATGTGAAATCAAATAATTACAATTAAATACAAGATTTTATTAGATATCAAAAATGGTCATCATTGGCCATCAATGGTCAAAAATGGTTATCAGATTTTATATTAAATTTAATCTTAGGTTTTGTTTGTCATGTAAACGTTGCACAAATGTTAATGTCAGATTCTGTTTACACATCAAATTTTGATGACCATGTCAACGTTGCACAATAATGTAATGTCAAATTCTGTTTACACATCAAATTTTTATGACATGTAAATGGTATATAATGTCAACGAAGTACAAAAGCTCCACATAATAGCATGATACTGTCCATCCAAATATGGCATTGAAAAACAATTTTTTAAACATGGTGGGGAAATTGATGTGTATTCTAAAAAAATTTCAGTGTTAAAAATTATACTAACGTGAAGTAGTAGAGAACTAACACAAGCCATCATTAATATTGCAAGGCACAATTGCAAGGAAGATAGATAGTAAAAATAAATTTAAATTTAAAATCTGAAGTATATTTAAAAAATAAAAAAAAAACTGATCTTCAAAATATTGAGTATAAAAATTTGTTTTTGATCCTTCGAGTTGAATCTACTTAAAAGTAACTGGTTTTAATTACGTTTTAATTCTTTTAATTGTTTTTATGGTAGTTTTTAATATTTCTTGTAATTTGTTTTTCTTATACAAACGAATTAAAAAATTAAAATTTAATTAACATTTTTTTTTGCAAAATAAAAATTTACAAAATAGGATAAAACTAAATAAGTAAGACCAAAACTTTGGTTTGGTGCAAATTAAAATAAATATTCTAATTTAAATATTATTTTAATTAATTTTAAATTTTAATATATATTTGTTTTTTTGTTTTTAATAATAAATTAGATTTATTTTTAAATATTTTTTTTGTCCTAAATTTTTTTTTATTGTTTATTTTTTTTTTCTATTAATTAAATTTTTATTTTCATGCTGTAGAACAATAAAAGATTTGCTCTAGTTAATTTCATTATTTATTTTTTTTTCTGATGTATTTTAATGTAAATATTATATAAATTTATAAATATACATGTATATATATATATATATATATATAATTTGAATAACCGCTATATATATATATACGTTAAGTTGAAAAAAAAATATTTAAAGAAATCATGACCTTTAAGTAATAAAATATTTACTTATATATACCTAGGTTATTATTTATTTTCAATATTATTATAAGTTTATATAAAAGTGGAACACGAATTTATTATTGTGGCTATTTTTCTTTACATTCGTGTACATATACTTTCACATATAACCATTGCTAGACGTTTAATTAAAACCTATTGAAAAAATTTTCCTGATAAAAATCACAAGGTATATATATATATATATATATATATATATATATATATATATATATACTTTTAATAGGTATATAATATATCAACCATAAAATCTCATTTCAATTTTTTGGTGATGGTAATAATTATAAAAATGAATTTTAATTGAAACTGTGGTGAATAAAAGAAAATTTTTAATTTAAAAATTTCCTGTAATTTGAGAATTTATTTATATGTCCTTCGAAAATTTTTTTGTTAACGTTATCTTAACTTATTTATTTATTATTTTTCATTTAAAAGGGTGATTTTTGTTTAGAATGATAGAATTTTCAATAGACATAGCATCTTTGCTATTTGACAGTGATGACGAATGACATTTGTTTTCATATTTGTGTTGAGTGACTTCCAAAATATACAGTATAAAAAACTTTAATGAAGTTTAAATATAGTTCTACCGCCGTTTAAAGCTTTTATAATCACTTCATTGTAAAATATATAATAGAAGTTTTGTTACATTTTGGAACACAATTTTGACATTTAAATTATAATTTTGGGTTTTTGTAACAAAAATCGGTAATAATCTGAATTTTTGTTTATCTTTCGGTAAATTTACTTTTGGTTTATCGTTACGTAAAAAAAATTTTAATACATTTTATTACACTTTTTGCTACAATTTGGCAATAAACTTATTTTTCCGTGGAAAATATATGCATACCTATAATTAAGTTACACACCTTAGCATTGTAGCACAAAGTTGAATACAACATCTACATGATCTTAAATGTCTATAAAAGTTCACGAAAGCTTGAGACATTGTCTACATGATCACAATTGTTGTTGACGATGTCTCCGCGACCGGTTTGACAGGCATTGGGATTTTCAAAAATTTTTATAAACCAAATGCTGTACAGTGTTAATAAAAACTGTCTGTTCCTTTTGCTTGATCACAAATGCATTAAAACACAATGTCTCAGAAAGCTCTCATTACACAATGTTGCCAACTTATTTACGGATAAGATTTACAACTTATTTTTTTTTTACATTATATCTTATAGTTGAAGTTTTTTTTAAGACATTTACGATGTTACCGACACTCTACTCTTATTTTACGTTTCCACTATATGTATTTTAGACAATTTGGAATAGTGTACAAAGTCAAGAGCTTTCGATATACATTTTGGAAGATGTTATATTGTAAATTTGATAGTTTTACTGCATTTTGGAAGCCCTCAGATTTTATAATGTTTGACAAATTAAGATTAAAAAACTTTGTAAAAACGTTCGTAAATTTTTTTCCCAAGTTTATAAATTGTATAGCACTTGATGACATTTATGATATACATGTTAATCCTTACAAATCTGATTTAGCTTTTCTTATTAGTTTTTCTTAAATCTAAGGTCTTATCTGATATTTCAGTAGGTTTTGGTATATTTTTTTGGCCAATATTATCCTAAAAATTGTTCTTGACTATGAAGGATTTCTGCATATGCCATGTGCCGTAATTTTCATTTGCTAGATTTTTTGTTATATATATTTTATTTTGTTTGCCTGTCTTAGACTAATTCAAATAGTTTGGTATTAATTGAAGTTTATTCGATCCAAGAAGAAAAGAAAAACGTAGAACTGTTCATGCCGAAGAATATATCGGTTTTTTAAGTGCAAATGTTGGTAAACATCCGAATATGTAGATTTGGATTTTTTTGGAATTTCTGGATGCTGCTTTCTGCTTTCGTTATATTTAAATTTCTACTTTCACTAAATTACATTTTAATATAATGGATAATTTAATTTTGAAGATATACGCATCTATGAAATTTATATGAAATTAGTTGAATATTTTGTTAACTTGTCCTTTTTAATTTATATTAAAAAAAAAAAATATTACTATTTTTGTATTTTGAATTTTGTTATTTTTGAATGTATACTAAGTAAATTTAATTGTATTTTAATTTGAAATGTAATACTAAATTGTAAACTGTTTGAGCTAAATAGTATAAATAAAAAAATAAATCTTGTTAGATACCTTGGCACATTTATTTTAATATCGTGTAGAAACCTGAGAGTCGGTATCAATGATAGCTCGTACTGATGTATTGATGTTCATATCAAAAACAAAAACAATCGACAAAGTCAATAAAGGCATATGTTAGACTAATCCTAAAGAACTACCAAAATGAGGGATAAAAATGAAATGTGATTGGGAAAATTATATAGGAAGAATGGGATTATACAGAATTACAAAGATTGTTACAGACGGCCACAGAAATGGATAGATCTCTTAGTATTACGATAAGCTGGGATTTAGGGACACGTAAATTTATGTTGTACGTATTTACGATCGACCGGGCGGAATTAGGAAAATGATATATCAAAATAATTAATTAAGTTATTCACCTATTTTTGATTATATAAGGATGCAACTGGACTATTTTAAATTGAAATTGAACAAACTAAGCTGGACCTAATTACGACCTATAAATTTAATTTCGCATATGTGTTTTTTGTTACAATTAAATTTTGAGTTTTTATAAAAATTTGTATGAAAAAAGTGGGTCGGTAATACGTGCAATATATCCTAATTCCGAACTAAATATGCAGGTGTAAGCTATTTTCCCTAAATTCATAACAATATTGTATATTTAACGAAAAAAATATATTTTAATTGTTGAAAATAAGCGAATATTTTCCTTTTATTAGTTATAGACGAAATACGCGTATCTGTATATGTTGAGCATATTTAGTAAAATTAAAAGGAAATTATTCGACTATTTTTAACAATTAGATAAATTTTACTCTAACGCTAACTCTAAAGAATAAGTTTTTTCAAAACTATGTTTTACTTAAGTATATTATATTTTGTATAATTTAAAAAATCTCTGGAATTATCTTGCCTTCCACCAAAATTTTATTAACGCGTCCATTATTAGTTACCAAAATAATTGTTTTGTATACATTTCACAATAAGTTAAATAGAGGAGTGAAAACCATGACCATGTCTGGCACATTTTGGAGATGGCCTGTAAAAGAAGATATTCTAATATATTCAGACAGTGGCATAGTCTACAAAATTGAGCCTCCAGTTTTAATGAACAGTAGAGGACAATATAATGTACATGAAATCATACAAATAAAAAATGCCAAAACTAAGAAGTAGTAAATGTGATTTTTACTTTGTATGCATATGAAATATTTTGTATTTTTATTTATTTATTTTAACTGTGCATTGTTATAATATTTAAGTTAATTAATTATGTTATATTGAATTATTCTTTTTGTTTGAAATACTGAATTTTTGCGTTGTTTAATTTTTTTTAATTTTTATATTGAAATAAATGTATATTTTTGTGTAACAAATAATTTTACTTACATTTCAACTATTTTTTTTTTCAAATTACTTATAGTAATATTAATTTTTTATTATAATAAATATTTTTTATAATTTAACCCCTAGTTAATTATTTAAAAAATTAATTATTAATTTTACTCTTAATAATTATTTTAAAAAGCTTTTTTAAATAAAATCGTAAATAGGTACTGTGAATCGCAAATAGATTCAAAAAGCAGAATTGAGTTCATATAAGGGCGGAATTAGTTCAAATTGAAATTGTCGAGCAGAAATACTTACAATCAAACTTTTTTTGGCAGTTATAATATTTTATTATTCATTTAGAAAAAATTAAATTATAATTAGATGAAAATATTTTTTTTTAATTAAAAAATAGTAATTATTGTAAAAAAAAAAAATTAAAAAAAGCTTATATTTTGCTTATTTTGCCAACTTAAACTAATTTTTCCTTAAGGGGGCTGAAATTGGTACATTTACGTTACCTAAATATAATATGTTTCCAAGTATCTGAATCAAATCAAATCTTTATACAAACTAAAAGTTTATATTACCAATAAACTAAAATTGTTTAAGAAAACAAATTTCGAACATTTGAACTTAATTCCTAAAAAAAAATTATAACCAAATTAACTGCAAAAAATATTTTTTAAATTTTCATATATAATAGAATTAGAATTTTTGTATATTTTTAACTTTTTATTCAATATACATTATGGGTTTTAGATGTCGTCCTGATGTTAAACTAAAAAAAAAAAAAAAAAAAAAAAAAATAAATTAAATAAACACAAAAAATAAAATAAAAAAAAAAACAAAAACAGAAAATAAGTGCAGAGAGAACAAGTATTTTTACAGTTGTATGTGAAACTTGTAATGAATTCAATCGAAAGTGCATAGTTGCATTATTGCACGCGCATTTTTGTAATACCCCTCTCTTTTTTCTTCCCTTATTCCATATTCTATTATTTATATCCTTTTCCTTTTTACTAAAATTCTTTTTTCGTATATCCTTTTGGAAAGAAAAAAAGCAAAATAAAATAATTTTTTTTTATTTTTTTTTAAATTTATTTTCTTGGTTAGTGAATTTAAATTGGAATCACTAAAGAAGAAAAAAAAAAACCAATAAAATTTTTGTGTTTCAAGTGTTTAAAATATATATGTATATATATACATAATATATAAATTTTAATAATATATGTACATATATATTTATGTTTAACAAAAAAAAAACTATTCTATATATATACAAGTAAATATAGGCTCAGCCACAATATAATTGTGTTAGTGGTATTATTTAGGTGAATATTTAAAAACAAAAACAAAAACAATAAAAAAATGTTCTTCTTCTAGGATTGAGTAATTATCGAGTTAAAGTTGTATTAAAATTGCACATGAAACATTTTTAAACATTAATTTATTGAATTTTAATAGAAAATATGTTAATCTAGAAGTCAGGAAAATTTATTGTCAAATAGTTTTATATTTTGTAAATTGTATGATGTATACATAATATAGATGTATGTGTTTGTGAAATAATTGTCAACCTACATGTTAAAGTCATTATATATTACCACTTTACTGATATGTGCTAATTCACTCTAGATTTTTTTTCTTCTTCCTTTTCTTGATTCTATTTGGATAGGCTTGAGCCTGTTTGTAATCAAATTACATGGCTTGAGATCTAGATGTGAAACTATTTCTCCCAAGGTTCATTTGTATATTTCATTAGATAATGGTTACTTTCATTTGTCTATATTAACGATTATTTTCGTTTTTAACAGTTAATCTATTTGATTAACGGTTATTTTCGATCTTTGATAATTTACATTATAATATAGAATAAATGATCATTCAAAACTATAATTTTCTTTTTTTGTAATATTCGGAGAATCGAATTAGTTCAGTCTTTAATATTTTTAATATTCTCTGATCACATATTGGCATGTAAGCCTCAGTCGATGCCTGGGTAAAACAATATGGAAACAAATTATGTAAAGCTATCAGAGTCTAAAATATAGAGAAATCTAGTAAGGCATTCATATAGTTGAAATAATAAAATAAATAAAAATAAAATATTGCAACCTTAATAAATCAAGACTGGTCGAGACTATGTAGATGATCAACGTCTACCGTATATTGATTCATATTTACACTATCCATATAAATCGCTTACATACTTGTAAATAATAATATTCTTTTGTGACATTTTTATTTTTGTTTTTTATTTTTAAATTGCAGACAATTTTTGTGTTTTAGTACTAACAATTTCCACGGTCTTCTTTTAAAATATTAGTTAATTTTTTCACATGACACTTCTTTATAATTGTCTTTCATTTCCATTGACATAACATCAAACTGAAAAATTGAATTTTAAATTATTTCATTATTATTGTATAAAATTTATTAAACTAACACTTGTAAATGAGTTGACTAAATTGTTTTTAAAGAAAATTCCCTTTTGTTCAATTGTATTGAATGGTACTGGTCCACCTAAAGTATCTTCATCAATTAGATCACAATCTAAATAGAATTTCAATTTTATTATATCATAAGAGCCGTTAAGAGCATATGGGCTTGGTTGTTTTCCTGCTATAAATTCAACTTGAAGTCTATGCCAATTTCCATCATAAATCTGCAATATTTGTACTAATGAATTAAAAATACCCTAACAACACTACAATTCGTCTTACATTAACATTTTTTATTATTGCTCGCGTATGTTGAAACATTTCCGATTTATAATTTGAAATATAAGTAAAAAGTTTTCCAGAATTAATATTTATTGATTGACTTTCACCATCTCCGTAATTTTTTAATTGAAATAAACACATTTGTCCCTCAATAACATTTTTGTGCCGAAATACAATTTCAAAAGTGAAATTTTGTAATTTATCATTTTCAGTGAATGACATCGGAATTCGTACATTTCGTTCAATCGACTGATTAAATCGATAAAAATGGACATCATTAACATCATTAATCGATTCATAATGTTGATATTCTTTGCCAAACAATGAAAGTAAATTAAATGGAGATGAAATAATAGTATTCAATGATATCAAATCGTTACATTGTTGTTCAGCATCATTGTTGTCATCGTTATTCGATAATTTTTGTTTAACTATCAAATATTTTTTAACATCAGCCTATATGAAATTTAATTATTAGTTTATTATTGTTATTTTTTTTTATTTAAAATTGAATACCGCAGAATACTTTAAACCGTAATCATCACGAGGAATAAAAATCGAATATGTATGTAATTTAGATTCTTTAAAATAATTCAAAATCACATCTTTATTTTTAATTGCTTCTCTTAAGATCACATTACAATCTAGCCAAATTATGGTGTGATAAAGAGAAAATGAAATTTTTAATTTATGCCATTTGGCATCGGTTAATATCAACTAAAATAGATTATAAAATTTTAATTTAAAAAATATGGAAAATTTAATATTATTTTTGTTTTAATATATCGTAAGTTTTTTAATGTATACAAATAATCTATTACAAAAATGCTGGCCCATGTTTGTATTTAAAGTTATTTTAAGTACTGACATAATGATTTTTAAATGTTTTCTCATTTTTCCCTTAAAATTTCAGTAGATAAAATCAAATCTTTTATAGAGAGTAATTAATTACCTGTACAACCTTTTTTATTGTGATAGTAAGTTTAAAAGTGGCCCAACTTATTTGTAATAGATTAATATATTAGTGTTCTATAATGTAATAAAATTTTATTTAAATTTGAATTATTTCAAAATAAAATTTAATCAATTTTCATACATTAAAAAAAATATTTTTTTTTTTGTTATTTTACTCACCTCATTCAATTTGATTGAATGAAATGTTATAGATTTTCTTTTTGGTTCATAAATTTTCATAAACATACTTAATTTACTATCAAAGTTTTCAATATATAAAATTAATTTTTCATTATTTGAATTTTCAATAAAAATTGGTGCAACTCGATCATCATAACTGTGGAAATTCAATCGAAAAATCATTTCTAAAAAAATTTCTTCATCATTTTTTAGAAATTCACCATAATTTAATGTTAAATTTTTTTCACCATTTTTTCTATTTATTTGATAATATTCACCATCAAGATTATTTTTCGTTTTAAAATTTTCAATTTCGAATGATTTCAAAAGATCAAATTCAATATTTGAAGCAATAACTGAATTTATTGTAATAAATATAAGAATCGAACAAAATGATTTAATACTTGTCATACTCATGCTAATTTTTGATGAAATTTCACCAATTCAAAATAATTATAGTATGTAGTTTGTTTGAGGTTTAAATCTAAACTAAAAAAATTTAAGATGAAAACTCTTAATATTATAATAATAATTGTTCTTAATTTTTTTTTTATATGTCTTAAATGAGATAATGTGATGACCTTTACATTTGAAGAAAATTCAAGATCATTAGGGTAATTTTGAATTATCTCAATTTGTTATTCAAATTCAAATCTAAAACTTCAATTGAATAAAATTGAATTTTAAACTTTAATTTTTATATAATAAAAAAGTTTATAAAAATTTAATTTAATTTTGAAGTTCAGTATACACTCGTACTATTCGGAAACTGTTCTATTTCAGAATTTTATAATTATATATATATATATATTTTTGTATATACCTACACAACTGAAATATTTAATTATTTGTAATTTAATTTTACATTTTCATTTGGTTCATATTTGAGAATTATATTCAATAAATTAATAAATTAGGAAATATATTTATCCCGAAATATGTAATGTATAAAGTTTCTTCCATGATTTCAATTTAATTGATAAATTGTTATTTATCATAGCTATCAATATAGCTAAAAAAATATAGCTATATGTAAAAATATATAGCTGTCAATTGAATTCCTGGATTGGCTCATTTTTATAGTTAAGCATTACAACACGCATACAGAAATAATAAAAATAAATATAGAAAATAAAAACGAAGCTTAAAACCTAAATATATTTTGTATAGATATGAACAGATTTTTGTTTCAGTCAAAATTAATAGATAAAATCTAGTGAAAGTTTTCATTGCATTTTAAAATTCTGTAATTAAAAAAAAAACGTAATTTTTTACTCACTTTGATTCATTTACATTAGGTTTTAATTTTAAAAGTTATGAATGAAATTTCAATATTTTTGACAGCTCACGATTTTAATATTTCAGTTATTTTTAATAAATTTATTTATTTATTTATACTATTTAGCTCAAACAGTATACAAAATTATAGAATATACATACATACATATATTATAGTTATTAAATTTCTATACAATATATTACAATTTCTTAAATTACACTTAAACATTATTATACTACGGGCCCATGCCTGAGTATATGGCCACCTGAGTGCTAATGTATTTTAGATTAAAAATAGAAAAATAAGTTATTTTAATTAGAAAATTATATTTGTGAATCAAGTTCGCATTTTTAAAATTTGATTTATATTAATATTATGTGCATTATAATGTTTATACATTAAAAATAAGTTAAAAATTAATTCTACGCGATTTTTGCGTAGCATAGCCTTCAATCGCTTCATGTATATTTAAAGAACCAACAATTTAATTTTCAATTGCGATAACTGATGTTCTCAAGTAAGTTTTTATTGCCTTAAGCTTCGAAAAATTTCCCTCTCCAGATGCAGCAGATACAGGTATTGTTAACAAAAGTTTTAACTTGTAGATTTA
This sequence comes from Argyra leucocephala, assembly GCA_963942445.1. Lineage (NCBI taxonomy): Eukaryota > Metazoa > Arthropoda > Insecta > Diptera > Dolichopodidae > Argyra > Argyra leucocephala. The sequence goes on along the minus strand of OZ012681.1, from coordinate 11,749,655 downwards.
TTGATATTTATTGATATTTGGGAAAGAATTTGCCAAGTTGTGTTTATATAAATATTTTAATAAATCTTCGGGTTGCTTTCTATCTTTTATGATAATTTTCAAAGAAAACAATTCTTCATAGAATTCTTTAACACTAATATCATATGATTCATCACCATCTTTAAGTTTATTATGGAAATCGAAACCACTTTTTTTTATGTCCTCATGTTTCATATCAATAAATTTAATTAGAAATCCAAAAGATTGTTCAAAATATGATAGAGATTGAAATCGAGTGGTAAGCGATGAAAATGTTGTATCTTGTATTATATAGAAAAAATTAATTTTGAAATTTTCTTTTGAACTAAATTGAATATTTTCATCTCCTTCATAGTCAAATTGCTTACGATGACATCGGAAACGTACACTAACATCAGCAGGAAATTCTGGTTCAGTTTCAACTTTTTCACACAGTTCATCAGAAAGCTTCCAAAAATTGTTTTCGAAACTTTTATCATTAAAAAAATTCAAAACTTCACTAATTGATTCAGCACAAGCCAAGAAACTGCATCATTTTACTAATAATATCTACTTTCACCAAGATTTCATGCCATATTATTGTTGAACAAGTAGATTTATAAGATTTAATTTTCATTGTATTTCATAATGGTAATTAAAAGCGTTATAATACAAAAATAAAGGTATGATAAATTAGTAAGCAAATACGTATTTTTCTTAAACTTGAAATGAAAACTTTAATGAAGGAAAGAAATGCTAGAATTTATTTTGTTTCCGTCATTTATGGTGTTTTACAAAACTAGTTTTTATGTAAAATTTCAATTAACTAATTTATTTTTTACAAATTCATTAATCAATTTTGTTAAATAATTTCCTTGTCGATTTAGCCGCCTTTTAATTTGGCCGCCAATGAACACCAATGAACGCCAGGCACGGCCTTGATTATACAGTACATACAACAAAATTTTAAAACTAAATTTATATATTAGCATTTATGAAAAAACAAAAAATCATTTTTTTTAATTTTTTAAATATGAATAAAAAAAAAAGAAGGTTTAATTGACATCTAATTACTGTCATATAATTTTCGTCTGATATAGCATCTTATGAATAAGAAAAGTTAATATGTCCCTTATTTTTACTACTTACGATTAACATTCTATTAATTGGTTCGAATTTCCCATAATTTGTTTTGTTCTGTATAATGATAAGGTAAATAGATTAGAATGACGTAGGTGAGTATTAGTGCAAATGTTGAATTTATTTAGAATTGAAGGGAAAATAATGGCGCCTTTAACTATTTAGAAGATAAATAAACCATCAGCTACTTTCAACATATTCTTAAGGTGAAGAAAGTTTCACCTGTCTTTATACGATGGCAATCTAGTATGATGATCCCAAGGAAGGCTGTTTAAAACAAATCTCAAAAATTTCTTTTGAACAGCTTCAACCCCTCTGTATGCGTAGGTTATAGAATGAACACCACACCTGACAAGTATATTCAAGATGGGGCCTAACGAGGCATAGTATACAGTGATTTTAAAATGTAAGAATGCTAAAACTCTTTTGACCAACGTTTTATGAAGCCCACCATTGTTAATGATATGCTTATACTGGAGTTTAAATGATAGTTTATCATCAAAATGCACTCCTAGATCATTTCGAAAGGTTCGCTTTTAAGGTCGTATCTAAAGCTAATTGGCTGGATTCGATGTGTATTACACATAATAGCACACTTACTAATATTTAGTAAAATATTGTTATTAACGCACCAAGCCTAAAATTTGTTTAGGTCGTCTTGAAGCATATGAGCATGTTGGATCGATGCTACTTTAAAAATTATTCGAATCATCATGTATATAGTTCTGATGAAATAGAATAACAGTATTATTCTAAAATAATTTCCATTTTTTAATAAAGTACCATTATAAAATATAATTAATAAAACCATATTTTATTACATCTTACATGTTATTACTTCAATTATTAATTATCAATTATAAATTAAATGTTTATCAATTAATATAAAATGTGGGAGAAGTTGTCAAAATTTTTAGTTAAATAATAAGTTCCTATTCAAAATGAGATTTTTGTTTTAGATTTTTAAAAAATATAAGAATTATAAAAAGTAAGTATGTATTTTTTTACATATGAAATTTTGTCCATATGAAGCTTTGTCCATTTGTACATATGCATTTTTGTCCATATGAAGTTTTGTCCATTTGTCCATATGAAACTTTGTCCATTTGTTCATATGTAATTTTGTCCAATGTAGTTTTGTCCAATGTAATTTTGTCCAATATAATTTTGTCCGATGTAATTTAGTCCTATGTAATTTTGTTGCGACAACGCTGGCGATGTATCTCAGCTAACTAGAATTTCTGGTATTAAATAATTGTGGACTTGATAATTTGTAACTAAATTCAAATTTGATGTTGTTGTTATTTAAGTTGGGTATGTGTAAAATTTGTTTCATATCTATAAAATCTACTAGTTTAAATATTGGTTTGTTTATGGATTTAGTTGGTTGGTGGGCGTTGAGGAAGGCAATACAAATGTTTGATTGTTTTGTTATGTATTCTTTGTAGAATTATTAATATTTATTAATGTATGTATTATTCCCCATATTTATCGCATAAGAAATCACACTATATTGAAAATATTATAAAAAACTTGAGTCTTCATATCAATAGATACTTTCATAAAGGCCAAAAATATAGAATTAGAAATCAAAAAGGAGTAAAAATCCTCAGTTCTGTGATTATTCATAAAAACAAATTCATTTTTCAAATATTTAACTGCCACTACCGTTGTCACTGCATTTAATGCTGCGGTGTTAGATTCTGATTCTACCTTAGATATCTTTTTACAGCTGTTTTCATCACCATTCTTATAATTTCATCGAAGTTTCAACATAAATACAACCTTTGCTTTAAACATAAAAATGCAATTTAACTTTATTTGCCGTTTTTTCTAATTATTCAATTATATGTTGAATAATATATGTACTTATAGTTATAATATTAAGTTGTATATATATCAAATATATTATATTAATGTTGTATGATATTATGTTGTATTTTGTTAATTAGTAAATTATTGATTTTTCTGGGTTCACTATTTTCCAGTTTTCCATGTGTTTTTAAAATATATTAATTTTTTCACACGAATCTTTATCGTAACTGTCCATCCCCATTTGCATTGACAAAACATCAAACTAAATATAAATTACATATTAATTATTTTGAAATTATTTAAATTTATTAAATTTACATTTGTATATGAATCAACTAAATTGTTTTTAAAGAAAATTCCTTTTTTTTCCAATCTATTGAATGGTATTGAGCCTGGTATAGTATCTTCACCAATTAAATCACAGTCTAAATAGAATTTTAGTGTAAGAATCTCGTTATAATATTTAAATGTTACATAACTGCTTAATTCTCTTTTTTGAATAAATTCAATTTGAAGACGATGCCAATTTCCATCATAAATCTAAAAACAAAAAGTAATTTAATTAATTATATATATATATATATATGTGATAAATTGCCAGAAATATAAAATGAAAATTAATCCACAACACATATTTTATTATCCTAATAAGTCGTCATAATCCATTTTAAAGCGATCATCATCATTGTTCTGTAACGTATAACCCCATCCGTCGTGCATAGGGCGGAATTTTAAAGTGATATAATAATTTAAAGATGGTCATTTGTATTTTCTTACATTTAATAATACATAAATGATCTTCGATGAATTAATACATCATTATCTATTTAGATATAGAATTTTTATCTAAAAACAACCCTACATCAGTTAGAAGGAATATTTAAGAAGCTGTTTAAAATTTTGGAATTTGCTTAACATTTTCTTTTTAAATCACTACTTGTTCCTAGACAGAACTGTTGAGAGGGGGACATTAACATTTTAAGCTCATTATAATCCACACCGATCAAGGGAGTTATGTGTAACAGAAGAAACTTAAATAGAGTGATGAACGAAACATTTTTCAAAATATCTAAATAAATCCACAGGTGAACTCAGCCCACCAATACGAACCGACACGCGAAGTTTTAATCAGAATCCGCCAAACTCAGGTGAAATTAAAAATGGGATCATTCAGCTCAAGCACAATAAAGCGATCAAATATCAAATTTACGCCGAAATGCTGCAAACTAAACCAACTTTGTTTGTGAAGACTCTGCTGCCAATTATTGAAGAAGCTTGGATATCAGTAAATTCTCCGAAAAATTAGAAAATAGTTTAATCATTAAAATATAGAAAAAAAAGAAATCTGACTGCCTGCAAAAGCTGTTGAGTCGGTGCTAAGATTGCCAAAGCGAAACTGTCAAACCGGATTCTGCAAATATTCTGACCAAAAAAAATTCCAAACAAGGAATTATGGGAACGAACAATAATTGAAGGAATCAGAGAAATAATTAAACGTAGAAAATGGAAATGGATTTGTCCCACACTTCTCCAGTCTCTAGGTGATTTTACAAAAGCAGCTCTTGAATGGATTCCGCAGGATCAAAGAAAGTGTGGTCGTTCTAAAACAACATGACACCGAACAAAAATGAACGAAGCAAGTGCATGTGAAAAAATTTGTAGTGAATTCAAGTCGCTGACCCAAAATCGAGTTCGATGGAGGAAGTTTGTTGATGCTTTATACATCCGAGAAGCGGCAGGATCAATGATAATGATGATCCACATCACGAGGTATCTAAAAAATATGGTAAAGTTTTTTTTTATGCTATTGACAGTAACATACAGGTAGGAATTGTATTTCTGTAATATTCCATCTCATTAAGTGTGGAAAATTACTGCTATTTTTATGAAGTAAGCGTTTCTTAAATAGTGCAGTTTCATTTTATTTAAGTCATTACCAAATTTATTTTATCCCAATGACGAAAGGTACTGAGCCAGGTTAAAAAATCCTTGAAGCATTTTTTGCGTTCATCTGAAATTCAACCTGGGAACGTTCAGATCAAAGGCAAGCACCAATAAGAAATGTTAAAATAAAAAAAAACATTAAATAATATCAACATCGAAGAGCCCACCTACTGCTCCACCCATCGTATAACTAGGAATACGACGATTCTCCAGTGGATTGGGAAAACGTCATAATAAGGATTATCAATAAGACGAATAGTATACATCTTTAAAGCTGGTCTAGGTATAAAGATGTATACATCTTTAACGGTCTCATTAATTATTTAACATATTACCTTAGAGTGAAAAGTACGTTTTGTAATGGTTCAGACAACCTAAATTTTTGCCAATATCAAAATATGATGTGAATACCAGCTTAGAACATATAATCAATTAAATACACAAAATTCACAACTAACTTACATTTACATTCTTAATAACTGCTCGGGTATGTGTATAATCATATAAATATTTTTTAATTAAAATGTATGTAAAACTTTTTCCTGAATTGATATTGATTGATTGCAGTTCATTAAATTCTTCATAACTTCTAAATTGTAATAGAGACATTTGTCCTTCAATATCACCATTGTGCCGGAATACAATTTCAAATGTGAAATTTGTTATGTTATCCTTTTGAACAAAAGACTGTGGTATTCGAATATTTTGTTCAATTGAATGATTAAATCGAAAAAATTTAATATCATTAATCGATTCAAAATCTTGATATTTTTTGTCAAAAAATGATGTTAAATCAAATGGAGTACTTGTAATATCTGTATTTAATAAAATTAAATCTGTACATAAATTTTCATTATTTTTATTCTCATTTGGAATTGTAATTTTTTTCTTAAAAATTTTATACGTTTTCCAATCAACCTAAAATTAAATAACTTTTGAATTAATATTTTTTTTATTGTAAATTAAAAATTACTTGTGAATTATTTCCAAATTCAGTGTATTGAGAATAGAACAAAGAATATCTTTTTGTTTTCATTCCGGTAAATAATTCCAAAATGTGATTATTTTCTTTACTGTCTTCATTAAAAATAACTTCGCAATCAATCCAAATTTTGATGTGTTGATGTGATAATGAAATTTTTAGCTTATGCCATTTTGAATCTGTAAAAATTGGCTAGAATATATAAATAAAATAATTAATTAATAATATATAGTAATTTAAAGTTTTAAATAATAGATAATATTATATAGTGGAGTAATATTGAATGTCGTCCATCTTAATTGGCAGCACAAATTAAATAGAGCATAATTACTTTAGTTGATGTAAGTCTGCTTTACAGCTTTATCGGAACTACATTAACCTGCCGCTGCAATAATATCAGGCCATATGTGGTGTATAGATCAATAGCGAACCCTCCAGAGTATTTTCATTTGTTTTTCAAACTTAGTAGAGAATGAAAAGAGGATTCAAAATTAAGTGATGTGAAACCTTTAAACGGCAATACATCGGAACGCCACAAGTATAAGCACGTAGCTGTGACGAATCTTGGAATGTTAAAAATTAACTATTGATTATAGTATGGGGTGTGGATTCATAGCGATCCCTCGAAATACGAAATGGACTCATCAGATACTAAGCACGTAGTTTTGACAAATCTTGAAATGTTAAGAATAAGTATATATACCATTGACATTTCACTCAGGTTATCAAACATACCTTCCGAACCGAACGATCGTAGTTCTGTCTAGGCACGAACAGTTGCAAAGCATTTTCTAAATGTACTTTTGATTGTCAATACTCTCAGTCCTATTTTCAAATAATTAATTAAAAACGATTTTCTTCATTTCATCAATTTATTTACTGCCAAGTAAACTTAACCTTATATATTTTGGAATAAAAAACAAAAATAATGAGTCAGGACTTGTATTTAAGTACGTATTGATAAGGTATTCTATTGAAAATTGTTGTCCAAAAAAATTTGAAAAAAAAAATTGATTTCTTATATTTTTGTTCAATATTATGAAAATTCTATTTTATTTTAACTACTTCTATGCATGGTCTAAATAAAGTTTGTGTTATACTTAGACGTGTATTTTACTAATTTTTTTCTTTGGCATTTTGGTTGAATTGAAACTGTTTTTTAACAGAATTATTTTTATTCGAACAATATTATTAAAAGTAATCCGGAAAATAGTCGATAATCATTATTGTTATAGCAATTTGAATTAAAATGTATGGCCATTAATGCAAGATAAACGAATCATGAGAGATATTAAGTCATAATTCAACAAGAGATTCAAACATCGAAATCATAGAACGTTTTGAAGCGAAGTTACTTAGAACAATTATTGTTAACGGGCCTTGATATATTCGAAACCAATTAATCAGGAAAAATTTACAAGTAAGGCCAGTAAAAGCAGAAATAACTGTTTTAAGTTAAATATATTGGGCCCAATGAGATTACCACTCACGTACAGTAGTAGATAAATTTCATAAAATAACCAAATATTTAACTTCAGATCTTAAGACATTTCTCAACATCCGTTCTTACATCAAGGTTTACAATCAATACTTTGAAATAGAATTTGAAATCGTTAGTCAAATTGGGCTGTCTTTAGAAGTATATTTGCTGAAATTTATCATCACAATTCAATATACTAATTAAAATTATAGTTAAATAATTCATTGAGTAAAAATTTTTATTCATTTTCCAAATTATTATGATAGATTCTATCATTGTTAGTAAACGTAAAAGAAATAAAACAAAAAACATTAAACAACAAAAAATCATAATATTAAATTGCAAAATTCATTGATCCCTCTTTTTCGTTTCATTCTTATCTTAATGATTCTCCTAGGTCATTTTTGTTTATTTTTGTTGATTTAATTTGATCAGCTTGTTGTGATCTATTTTTACTTTTTTCATATTTTTTGTTTAAGGAGGATCAATTTGATTTATTTTAGCTTACACAGGAAGCAAAAAGCTTTTAAATGTTTCATAATGTAGAAGTAATGAATACATCAATTTCAAAACTTATATTGGCATGTAATACGATTAATATAGGTATAACAGTTGAATAAGACAGTTAAATAATCACAATAAGCCCAGATGCTGTAATATAGAGAACAGATTCCCTTCCGAAACTACATAATCTAACAACAATCTAACCACAGTTGAAACAAATATTAGGAAGTTTGGATGTTACATTATTTTAGAGTTGTACCGAAATAACCTATACACTTACATGTTATTTTCTAGTTCCACATATTCGTAAAAATACAATACCAGTGTTGGTGACTAAATCCACAAAAAAAAATTCTATAAAATTAATCCTGGAAAAAGGAAGGAGATATCCGTGCTGTATCCAACAGCGTCTATGCATAAAAATAATTTATATGAATCTTATGTAAAAGGCGTAGAACTTTGATTTGAATCCAACTCTAAAATCTCTCCTATCTCAGAATTTTGCTTAAAGTGCCGTACATAATAAAGTGAAATACGTAAAAGCAATAACAAGGATAGTTTTTTGTGAATTTTTTTTTGTTGTGGTAAAAGTCATTATGGATTTTGTTTTCTGTGGATTTAGGGACTAGCCCACAATACCATTTAAATATATTTTTTTCAAGCTTCCTATATGAATGTTATCTAAACAGAAAACAAACTAAAAAATTATATAATATAATAATAAAAATTACTCACCACATCAGATTCAAAGTATTCAACATATTTAGTATTTTGTTTTCTATTAACAACGTTTATATTTCCACTTAATCTATTACTAATATTTATAATGTTAATTTCGAATTTTCCTTTATCACCATCTATATTTTTTATAGCTATTGGATCAAATTCGTATTTCTTACGATCGAAATTTAATCGAAAAATTATTTCAAATATAATTTCTTCATCATTTTTTAAAATTTCACCATAATTTAATGTTAAATTTCGTCTTATATGTTCTTTTGTCAATTTATAATATTCACCATCAAAATGATTTTCATTTTGAAATTGTTCAACATCAAATAATTTTAAAATATCAAATTCAATTTCAGATGCTTTAATTAAATATGGTATTATAATTGGAAAAATTAAAATCCATTTATTAATATTCACCATATTTGTTTTTAATTTGTTGTTATCAATAAATTCACAATATATTTGATGTGTTCTCTGAATGAGATTTAAAAACTAACTAATTTAAATTTTTAATTTATTAATTTTTTTTTCGATTTGAATGTTTTAAAGAAATTGATAGATTGTAAAATTACGAGTGATTATGGATGGCTCGTCGTAAGCTTATTTACTCCTCTTATTTTGCTTACATACTCCTCTTGAGTAAGTATGTACAATTTTTCTTGAGTCGTTCAATTTTTACAAAAGCTTTGTTTTAATTTAATGTTGATATTTTACTTACTAGCACGTGCTATAATTATTTATTTATTTATTTATTCAAGTGTCTCAAAATGAGCTAAGGAGCTCGTACAGAGTATATTATATATTTCTTATATTTATTTTAAAAAGAAGCGTATGACATGTATAGTGTGTTAAATTTCATTAATTCAAATATAATATCTATCGTCTAAGTGTTAAAGTCTAATTCCCACACTATTATATTGTATTTTTAGTCGATATTACCGATTAGGTTTTTAAGAGATTTTTCTCTCTACTACATTATGTATAATATAAACCTGGTATTCAAAACAGCTGAATTAATTATTTGTGTTAAAAAAACTAGGTATCAGTTTAACAAGTATGGTGTACCACAAGTGCCAGTTTTAGAACCTATTATTTTTTTAAATTATATTAACTATCTTTTTAATTAAGTTAAGTCCGCTAAATTTGGGGCAGAAATTAATCATGATTTAAATTTGTTAGGTAAATTTTTAGCACATCGTCTGATTATTAGTGATAAAATCAAATTAATGTTTTTTAGTTTGTCTCCGAATTTAGATTCAATTTTCCATATTCGTCTGAATGTGGAAAAATTAAATTAATTATAGAAAATTTTTCTTCCATTGCTATTCAGCGTTCCTTTTATGATGATTCTTTTTGTAGCGTTCATTTTTTTTAAATTGAAGTAGTGAAAAATTTTAAATACTTCGGTGTTACTTTTGACAATAATATGAGTTGAGCTGAACATCATTGTTTTTAAAAAATTATTTACAATCTATTCTGGTAACTTTCATCGCCTTAGACAACTACGCTCTTATAACACTTTGAAAATGGTTTACTATGGAATATTTAATTCTGCATTAGTGCATTACAGTACGGTATTGTTTGTTGGGGGGACCATACTACAATAAAACTAGATACACCCCCGGGTACATACCCTGCCGAGCAAAAGAAAGGAATTTTTATGTGAAACAGCATATATGACAACAATATATGGAATAGTAATATTAATAGCAAGCCACAAAAAAATAAAAAAATTTCAAAATTTTAAGTTAATATTAATTTTAAAATAAAATAAAAAAATATCAGATAGCATTAAACTTTTTTTGTAAGATTTAATTTGTTTTTACTTCTCGAGGGAAGATGAAAGTCTCGGCAAATACTAAGCAGACCGCACACGTAGTTACTTAGCTATGTGGAACTCTAACCCACTAAAACCACTGAAACCCTTTACCATAACTAATATTACTAACCGATTAATTGCTTGTCGCGTTAATTGAGAAAATGTGTGTCGGAATGTTATTAAAAAATAGTTTCCGATAATTTTATTAAATCATTAGTCATACCTATGGGTTAGTACCATTTCCCAATTATTATGAGTGCGTTTTAAAATTCATCATATAGGAAACAATTGGATAAAATAAAAGTATTCTAGACTTGGTATGCAACATTGTCATATTTTCAACCTCCTGGTATGTAACATTGTCAGTTACAGTGTCGTTGTCAGTAGTTTTTACCTGCTAGAATCTTAATTTTTAGAACAGTGGATTGTGTAGAGCTGACCATGGGTGAAGTTAGGTTTCGAGAGATAAATTCCAACTCTTTGAAATATTTGACCTTGTGATTTATTGATTGATATTGCATATGCAAGACTTACCGGAAATTGATGTCTAATAAATTCTTATAAAATAATTTTCATTCTATCTTAATTTTCAATCTGATATTTTTTTTTTTTATTTTATAAATAAAAGAGTTAATTTTATAAAGATTAACTTAAAACTTTGAGCAATTTTTATTTTTTTGTGGTTTGCTATTAATATTATTATTCTATACATTACTTTCAGGTGCTCAAATTAAAAAAAATATACCTACAAAATTTTTGTACAAAAAGATTCGGAACAAAACAGATCAATTTAGAACTATTTTAAGCAATCTACTCAAACAATCAGAGCACTTTTGGGCAAAAAAGTTAAATTAACGGAAACTACTGAACACAATAAATTTTTTTACTCTAGATCGTTCTTGAAAATGTTATTGAATAAGCCTAAGCCTATTTTACTGAAATATTAACAATTTAGCTAATGAATATATTTTATTTTTTTTATTGAGGTACCTTAAATTTTAGTTTGCTATTAGGCGATTTTTATGTAATATATAATTTTTAAATAAATTGTCAGTTTCATCATAAAGTTATAGTAATATACATATACAATGTATGTATACGTAAGATATTTTAATAACTTTTTCAAAAGTTTTGATAATAAAAATTTTAGTCATAAATTAAGATATGTTACTTTTTTATTAAAATTAAATATTATAAAATCTGTAAAATAAAGTTGAACAATAAAATTTTAACATAGGTTCGATATACATAACATTTCACCGATATACTAATAAGACTTCCAAAATACAGTACAAATTATATTATATTTATTGTACCTACATTTTAGCTGTTTGAGTATACATATATAGGTAGGAAATGCTAATTGGTATAATATATTATATTATATGCAAACATCTACATGACACATCATAGTGTCAAAATTATGAACTGTGAATACATTCCATGCATGGATAAGTGATAAGTTTACATAATTTGTATGCGTAGATTTATTTTAAAATAAACGGTTTCGTATTTTGTTGAAATAATAATTAAAAATTACTTTTTTTTATTAAAATAATCTTGTTTTTTGTTATTAATTATATTATATTATAAAAATTATTATTATAATACATAATAATAAAAAAATATTTGCTTAGTAAAAAAATAAAAATTGAATTTGACTCAAAAGAGAATCGACAAAAAAAATGAAAATTGAATGAAAAAAAAAAACGGAGAACACGAAAAACCACGAAAAGTGTGCCTTCACTAATCGTGCTCTTGAGTATTATAATATAGATATCCCGTCTAACTCGTTATATCCCGTTATACTTCAGAAATGTGTTATTAGACATGCTTGTAACAAGAATTGTTTGCATCAAACATTTCAATTATTTTCGCAAATGTTTTTTTAAAATTCACTAATTCTTGGCTTCTGGGTTTTGATCATGATGAAATCGAAATTCTATACTACAGTGCTTAGTTCAACAATATTCTGAATTATAATTTCTTTTTGAATTGTTAACTTTTTTTTTTGCTTTTTTCATTAGCTTTTAACTACTTAAAATATTTTATTATTATTTTCGTTTCTAATTTTAGTTTTTATTTTTTAAATTTAATTAATGGTTTATTTTTCAATATTTGAATTTTTATATTTACTGAACTTATATTTTATTTGTGAATAATTTGATTTTTGTTTCACATACTTAAACTCATTACTATTATTATCTTAGTTTACATATTTTTATTACCTTAGTAATTTTTTTTGTATATCTTATATTATCTATTTATTTATTATATTATTTTGAATTATCTTTTATTAAAACTTTAAACTTTAAAAATTTTTAAATTGTATGAGATAAAATTATTGTATAAGAAATTCTATGTGGTTATTGTTTATTTATTCTATGCTATACATAAAAATGAAACCCAGCAAATTAGAGAACAATAAATTAGTAGGAAGTACTCATAAACAGAAAAGATTATTCTTGTGACGAACCACAGTTACCAACTATGGTTTATGGGCGTTTATCATATAGCAGTGGCTACGGTACACATTATGAACACCGCTGACAAGGTATGCGTGTTAAATAATGAAAATGTAACCCTGAAGGTAAACGTAGACTTCAAAGATTGCAGATAATATGACGGACTATAATTGAGTTGAGATTTAAGATCGAAATAAAACAGAGTTTACTCAAACAAATTAATTAGGCGATAACAGAGTGAGGTGTAGAGGAATAGATAACTTGCGATATGTGCCTCCAATAGGAACATAAACAAAAATATTATACTTTCTACATTTATAAATTAAAACTTTTAAATATTATTTATTACTTAATCAAAAATATATAGTTATCATGTTCGAAACAAGAAAATACATAATTAGAGTTAATAACAGATTTTTTAATTATTATTTTTTTTTATTTAATTTTCTTCATGTACAATAGATCCAAAATTAAATCTAGACTCTGTTCTGCGTTTTCACATCTGGGCCATTATTTTAAATATTAAAACCAAAATTATGACTAATTTTTTTTGTGTTTCCCTATGTGACAACTTCTAATACCCCCATTTGCAACATGTTTTTTTATTTTAAATCAAAAAATTAATTAATTTTCTGACATTGTGTTTCTTCATAATAATTATCTTTCATTTCCATTGATAAAACATCAAACTGAAAAATTCAATTTTAAATTATTTTATTATTATTGTTAAAATTTATTAAACTAACACTGGTAAATGATTTGGCTAAATTGTTTTTAAAAAATATAGCTTTTTGTTCAATTGTATTGAATGGTACTGAGCCACCTAACGTATCTTCACCAATTAGGTCACAATCTAAGTAAAATTTTAATGTAATAATATCATAATATTCAGTACCATAACTCATAGGTTGTTTTCCAGTTGTAAATTCAACTTGAAGCCGATGCCAATTTCCATCATAAATCTGAAAATAAATGAAAATTTCTTATAATGTTATTTGATAATGTTGATTGATCTCGAAATTCTTACATTAACATTTTTGATTAAAGCTCTCGTATGTTGATATGAATATTTTGACATCCAAATATATGAAAAAACTTTCCCAGAATTAATATTAATTGATTGATCTTCATCATTTCCATAATTTTTCATATGAAATAAACACATTTGGCCTTCAATATGACCATTGTGACGAAATACAATATTAAAAGTGAAATTTTTTAAATTATTTTTTTCAATAAATGACACTGGAACTCGAACAATACGTTCAATCGGTTGATAAAATCTATAAAAATGTACATCATTAACATCATTAATTGATTCGTAATGTTGATTTTCTTTGCCAAAAATTGTAGTTAAATCTAATGGAGACAAAATATTCGTATTTAAAGCCATTATATCTGAACATGATTCTTCAGTATTTTCATTCTGGCTATCGGATAATTTTTGTTTAATAATTTCATATTTTTTCAAATCGAGCTCAGAATCCTTGTAGCTAGATTTATATGGAGCATAAAATATTGATAATGTTTGAGGATTTAATCCTGAAAAAAATTCAAATATTGAATCCTTATTTGCAATTGGCTCTTTGAGTATTTCATTACAATCTAGCCAAATTGTTGTATATTGATTAGAAAATGAAATTTTCAATTTATGCCATCCAGAATCTTTGTATATTGGCTATAATTAAATATAATTAAAATTTTAAGGTAGTTTTCGTAATTATTTATTTTATTTATAATACAATTAACTAACTCACCGTTTTAAATTTAAGTTGATGAACTGTCGAACTATCATTTGTATTTATAATATGCATATAAGTTAATGTATCTTCAGATAATATATTTAACATGATTAAACCAAATTTTTCACCATTTAAATTGTCAATAAATATTGGTTGAAATCTACTATCATATATTTCTAAATTTAATCGAATAATCATTTCCAAAATGATTTCTTCATCATTTTTTAAAATTTCACCATAATTTAATGTTATATTCTTATCTGCATATTCATGTTTAATTTTATAATATTCACCATCAAGATTATTTTCAATTTTAAAATTTTCAATTTCAAATAATTTTAAAAGATCAAATTTAATTTTTGATGCACTGATCGAATTTATAACAACAAAAATTAATATCAATGATTTCATATTCCCCATATTTGTATTGATATTTAGTTTAATAATTATTCTCGATATTAATTTTTAACAATTATTCCACAATATTGTAATATGTCTTGTAAAGTAATGTTCTAATTGAAGTTCCAAAGTATACTAAAAACTGATATGACAATTTAATCTCAACTTTTTGATTGAAACCAAATAATGATCTTCACATTTTATAGAAGTTCAAGTTCATTTCAGTATTCTTAGTTTAATATAAACAGTTCGTAAACAAAATAATTGTGGTGGAATACTGAGAAAATAATTAATTTTAATTATTGTGATCAAATACAAATTATTAACAGCGATAATTAAGTTTTTGTTTTATAAGTTCACTAAATTAATTAATAATTTCGTCATATTGATGATATTTTAATTAATTTTAATCTTATTTTCATCAGCTGTCTTGTACTTTTTTTATTCTGTATCTTTAAAGTATAATTTCTGTAATAGATTTTAATGCTAATTGTATTATTTTTTTTCCAGTGAGCTCTCTGTTTTGTTTTTTTGAGATATAATCTAGCAAAATATTTGTTTTAAAATCATTAAATGCTTCCATGCAAATAGTTTGGTAAATTAAAATTAGTGAATCTAGAAAAATGAATTATCCCAAATAATTATTTTTGAAATTTGAGGTTATATTTAGTAAAAACTGTTAGTCCTGAGTAAAATAAAATTTTTTTGTATTTATTTTGGTCTATGAGACCGCCCTGCTTTGGAGGGCGGTCCCATAGACCAAAATGGTCTAGAAGGCATGTTGCCATTGACAAAGACAATTTTTTTCTTTATTCCAATGGAATTTTAGTATATAAAAAAGCATATAAAAAGCATAATAACCATATAGAAAAAAAATTATTCATATAATATTTAAACATTTAAATAGCGTAAATTTTTAACTTCTAAGCTAAATTATTATATAAATAAAATATATTAGTAAAATTATGAATGAGCAGTAGATATAAACTAAATAAAAACCTGTTAAATAATAATGGAGCGATACGGTTCAAAATAATGTATGCACAGTCCTTTATCATATTTGATACATTCTGGTAATTGTTTTACAATAATTGCCGGGACAACTTTGTTTTTTCTCCACAGAATTTACAACGTGTCCGATATTATCAAAACCTAAAGCTTCTGAAAGGGATCTTTTACGTTTTATTTTTCCAGTAGATAGTGGCTGGGTGCCATAATGACAACAATAATAATACATATTGCAATTTGTCTACGAAATTCCAATTAACGCATTTCCGGATTGTGAATTCTATAAAATTGTGTCAAGCATTGTATATTGATACATCAAGAAGTCATGTAAATATTCTATTCCACCATTTCTTACCTTAAATCCCAACCCGATATAAACTGATGTTCCCATTCATTCCATCGACGCCACTTATGTACTTCAATAAATATAGATTTTGGTATTTCCGATAAAATCTCTTCTAAATAATCTAATGTTTTTTTTGTGTTAATTTTCTATAAAATCACAAAAACAAATCACATACAATAATATACTCTGAATAAATGTTTTACATAATAGATTAGTCCAGCGTAGCCATATTATAGCAACAGACAAATAGTTACAAATGAAAAAAATGTTTATATGTAAGCCGTATTTTTATTTATTTTTGAATATAACCCTACATATAAAATATTTTTTGAGCTGAAAAGTTTCCAGCTAACAAATATCTACATTTAGTTAAAATAATTATCCAAAAATAAAATTTAATGATTACAATTTAATATTTTTCACTAAACTAAAACTGCACTATTTTTATTTTCATTTCATTTCAATTTCAAAGTCTAACATGAGACTTAAAGTACATATAAATAGGTAAAAAAAGCGCAATATGACTTTTATAAAAATAACGGTTTTTATCTCAATTTTTTTTAGGCAATAATAGAGTTAGATGTAGAAGAATAGATGATAATGTGATATGATCTTCCAACTTTAAGAACAATCATGCAATTTCTACATAATATAAAATAAAACTTATAAATATTATTTATTATAGTTAATCAAAATTATGTAATATTAAATAATTAAATTGTGCTTGTAAAAATAATTCGAAAGTACTGATGAAGTGATGAAGGAAATATGTTGCTTCCGACATATCGATATTTCCAATCAAATATTAAAAATTATTTGTGATTCGTTCCTGACAACTATTAAATTATTTAATCACTAAAACTTGTAAATTATTACTAAAAATAATAATCCGATTAATAAATTATAAAATAAAATTATGTATGTAGTTATTATGATCAAAATAGGAAAATACACAATTAGAGTTCATAACATACATATTATCTATATGTATATATTATATGTATATTTATTTTTTATTTAATTCTATACATGTTAAATAGATTTACAGACCACAATTAAATCTAAACTATTTCCTGCGTTTTTTAGACATCTGGGCAATTGTTTTAAATACTAAAACCAAAATTATGACTGAAATTTTGTTTTTTCCTTTGTGATAAAAATTCTAATAACTTCTAATGCCACCATTTGCTATTTTATTTTAAATCAAAAAGTTAATTAATATTCTGACATTGTCTTTCTTCATAATAATTATCTTTCATTTCCATTGATAAAACATCAAACTGAAAAATTACATTTTAAATTATTTTATTATTATTGTTAAAATTTATTAAACTAACACTGGTAAATGAATTGGCTAAATTGTTTTTAAAAAATATAGCTTTTTGTTCAATTGTATTGAATGGTACTGAGCCACCTAAAGTATCTTCACCAATTAGGTCACAATCTAAGTAAAATTTTAATGTAATAATATCATAATATTCAGTACCATAACTCATAGGTTGTTTTCCAGTTGTAAATTCAACTTGAAGCCGATGCCAATTTCCATCATAAATCTGAAAATAAATGAAAATTTCTTATAATGTTATTTGATAATGTTGATTGATCTTAAATTCTTACATTAACATTTTTGATTAAAGCTCTCGTATGTTGATATGAATATTTTGACATCCAAATATATGAAAAAACTTTCCCAGAATTAATATTAATTGATTGATCTTCATCATTTCCATAATTTTTCATATGAAATAAACACATTTGGCCTTCAATATGACCATTGTGACGAAATACAATATTAAAAGTGAAATTTTTTAAATTATTTTTTTCAATAAATGACACTGGAACTCGAACAATACGTTCAATCGGTTGATAAAATCTATAAAAATGTACATCATTAACATCATTAATTGATTCGTAATGTTGATTTTCTTTGCCAAAAATTGTAGTTAAATCTAATGGAGACAAAATATTAGTGTTTAAAGCCATTATATCTGAACATGTATCTTCAGTATTTTTATTCTCGTTATCGGATAACTTTTGTTTAATAATTTCGTATTTTTTCAAATCGAGCTCAGAATCCTTGTAGCTAGATTTATATGGAGCATAAAATATTGATAATGTTTGAGGATTTAATCCTGAAAAAAATTCAAATATTGAATTCTTATTTGCAATTGGCTCTTTGAGTATTTCACTACAATCTAGCCAAATTGTTGTATATTGATTAGAAAATGAAATTTTCAATTTATGCCATCTAGAATCTCTGTAAATTGCCTGCAAATTGTAAATTTAATTAAATATAATTTAAATTTTAATTTAATTTGCATAATAATTTATTTTATTTATAATACAATTAACTAGCTCACCGTTTTAAATTTAAGTTGATGTACTGCCGAACTATCACTTGTATTTACAATATGCATATAAGTTAGTGTATCTCCAGATATTATATTTAACATGAATAAACCAAATTTTTCACCATTTAAATTGTTAATAAAAATTGGTTGAAATGCACTATCATATATTTCTAAATTTAATCGAATAATCATTTCCAAAATGATTTCTTCATCATTTTTTAAAATTTCACCATAATTTAATGTTATATTCTTATCTGCATATTCATGTTTAATTTTATAATATTCACCATCAAGATTATTTTCAATTTTAAAATTTTCAATTTCAAATAATTTTAAAAGATCAAATTTAATTTTTGATGCACTGATCGAATTTATAATAATACAAATTAATATCAATGATTTCATATTCACCATACTTATATTGATTTTTATTTTAATAATTATTCCACAATATTATAAAATAATTTGTAAAGTAATGTTCTAATTGAAGTTCCAGAGTATACTAAAAACTGATATGACAATTTAATCTAATTGTTTTAATAGAACCCAAATCATGATCTTCACATTTTATAGAAGTTCAAGTTCATTTCAGTATTCTTAGTTTAATATAATCAGTTTGTAAACAAAATAATTGTGGTGGAATACTGAGAAAATAATTAATTTTAATTATTGTGATCAAATAAAAATTATTAACAGCCATAATCAATTTTTTTTTTATAAATTCATTAAATTAATTAGTAGTTTCGTCATGTTGATGACATGATCTGAATATTTTAATATGCTATAAATGATGTTTTAAATAGTTTTAATCTTATTTTCATCAGCTGTATTAGATATTTGAATATTTTGTTTGGTTATTTTTTAAATTTTTTAAAAACCCTTGACTCAATCCATAAGTTTTCAGAATAAACTCTTGTTATTCATATTTAATAAAATTTAACTTGAACACAAGCTAAAAACACAAATTTTATTTTTGTCTGCAACGGTTAGTAAAATAATTAATGATAATGATTTTCACTTTAAATCATTGTATGTTTAATAAAAATGAGATTATTTGTTATTCTGTATTTTTAAATTACAATTTCTGTAATAGATTTTGATGCTAATCCAATGATTTATCTGTTTTTTTTTAGGTATAACTTGTAGTAAAATATTTGTTTTGAAACCATTAATTTCTTGCATTCAAATAGTTTGGGTAAATCAAAATGAGTGAATATAGAAAAATTAATTAAATCACTAATAGTGAATTAATCCAATATAAAAACAATTTACAACATCTGATGATGGTTTTTATATACAAAAATTAATCTAGCCAAAAAAACGAAAAACTATTTAAAAATGAATTAAAGAAGATTTAGATCAAATTAAATTCTGTTTTAAATGCTCACTTTATATTCATATTTTTTATAGAATATGGTAAATCCATTATCAACGCCAGCACATACCAATTTTTATAATTAAAATTTTAATAATGGTGTTGAAATTTTTTTTCAATATATTTATTCCATAAATCTAAAAATTTATTATGTTCTAAATAGTAAAATGCATAATTATTGTTCATAACATATTTTCTAATTATTACTTTTTTATTTAATTTCATACATTTCCAAAATTAAATATAAAACATCTTTTGCGCATATGTGACCATTATTTCAGATATTTAAAAAAAAGTCAAAATTTTATTAATTATATTTATTTTAATACACATAGCTATAATTTACAATAATTCTATATTAGGACCAAATTCATGATTATTTGTGATAATTTATAATATCACCATTTTTATTCAATTTTTATATTTTATTTAGTTTAAATTAAATTTTAATTTTCTGACCTGATGGTATTTCTTCATAATAATTTGCTTTCATTTCCATTTCCAAAACATCAAACTGAAAAATTCAATTTTAAATTATTTTCTTTGTATTTATTCTGTAATTATTATATTAAATTTACTAAACTAACATTTGTAAATGTATTTGAACCTAAATTTGAATTGAAGAAAATTCCTTTTTGTTCAATTGAGCTGAATGGTATTGAGCCATATAAAGTAGTTTCATCAATTAGAATATCACTATCTAAGTAATATTTTAATGTAACAATATCATTCATTATGTTAGTATCATATCTATTAGGTTCTTTTCCTATAATAAAATCTATTTGTAGTCGATGCCAATATCCATCATACATCTGAAATTAAATTATTAATATTTATATTATTTGATATTCATTGATATTTTTTTATTTCTAAAATTCTTACATTAACATGCCTTATAAACTGGTTCGCATATAGAGTTACAATTCCTTCATACCAACTATAAACCAAAAATTTTCCATTACTAATAGCAATTGATTGGCCTGCTTCTTCTCCATAATTTTTCAATTCAAATAAATATATTTGTCCTTCAATATGACCACTGTGACGAAATACGATATTAAAAGTGAAATTTTTTAATTTATCCTTTTCAATAAATGACATTGGTATTCGAATATCTCGTTCAATCGATTGATTAAATCGATAAAAATTCGTTTTATTAATATCATTAATCGATTCGTAATGTAAATATTCTTTGCCAAAATGTGTAGTTAAATCTAATGAAGGCAGAAAAATGTTTGTATTTAAAGCCATTATATCTGAACATAATTCTTCAGTATTTGTATTCTCGCTAGTGAACATATTTTCGTTCATCTTTTGTTTAATAATTTCAAATTTTTTCAAATCGATTTCAGATGCCTTATAGCGCGATTTATTTGGAGCAAATATTGAATATAGTTGAGGTTTTGAACCTGAAAAATATTCCAATATTGAATCCTTATTTTCAATTGGCTGTTTAAGTAATACATTGCAGTCTAGCCAAATTGTTGTGTATTGATGAGATAATGAAATTTTTAATTTATGCCATTTAGAATCTCTGTACATTGGCTGAAAATTGTAAATTTAATTAAATATAATTTAAATTTTAAAATAATTTTCGTAATAATTTATTATTTATAATACATTTGACTATAACTCACCTCTTTAAATTTATATTTATGAATTATCGAACTAGCATTCTTATTTTCAATATACATATATATTATTGTTTCTTCGCATGGTATTTTCAACATGATTAAAATAAAATTTCCACCATTTAAATCGTCAATAAATATTGGTCTAAATCTGGAATCATCTGTTTCTAGATTTAATCGAATAATCATTTCGAAAATGATTTCTTCATCATTTTTTAAAATTTCACCATAATTTAATGTTAAATTTTTATTACCAGATTTATGCTTAATTTTATAATATTCACCATCAAGATTATTTTCAATTTTAAAATTTTCAATTTCGCTTAATTTCAAAAGATCAAATTGAATTTTTGATGCACTAATCGAATTTGTAATAATACAAATTAATATTAATGATTTCATATTCACCATACTTATATTGATTTTTATTTTAATAATTATTCCACAATATTGTAAAATAATTTGTAAAGTAATGTTATGATTGAAGTTCAAAATTATACTAAAAATTGATATTTCAATTTGATCTCAATTTTTAAATTACCAAAATGAAATCAAATGACCCTTAGGGCTTATAGAAGTGTAAGTTCATTTCAGTATTCGTAGTTTAATAATACATATACTTATTAAGAAATCAAGTAGTAAAGCAAAATAACTCTGGTGAATATCGAGAAAAAATTTAAGTTTTAGAATATTTTACAGTTACAGATAAGTTTTCTTTAGAAATTGATTAATTTATTAAATTAATTAAGAATTTCGTCTTATTTATGATATAATCTGAATAATTTCCTGTGTTAAATTGAATTCCAAGTAATTTTAATTTTGAAATAAAATGGAAAAAATTAATATGAATTTGAATTACAAGAATTTGAGATTATAATTTTTTAGCTATCATTTTATTAGAAACATTCAATAAATAAGGCATATAAGGCCCATTTTCTAAAGCTAAACCAATTCATTATTTCCTGAAGTATAGTTCAATGTTAATTTCATTCACCAATTCGATATTAGGTTGATGTACTTTTTTGGAAATAATTAGTTACAAATGATTGTATTAGTATTGAGTATAATCTGGTAACAAATTAAATAAAAATGAAACTATTCTATTTAATAAAGCTTAGTTCCTGACAATAGTAGTAATTTTTTACACTTAATGAGTTGATAAGCCAGTAATTTGATAAATAAATACTCAAAATATTGTAGATATTGTAGTGTAAAATTGCAGTACCGTACTTAGTTAAGCACGAAAAGTTGATTCTACCTAAGTTACTGTCAAGAACATAAAAAAAAAAAAATAATTATGTTGAAGTCAATATCGACCACTTTTCTGCTTAGACCATCCTATACCTTGTTTTTCTGTATGTTTCGGGGACAAAGTTTTATCCTCTATTATTTAGCACCTCAGGTACCAGTACCAGATATGTATATGAGCCACTTAGTGTAAAACAATTGGAATGTGATAAAGAAGAAAATAAAAGAAAAAAGGAAATTAAGGAAAAAATGGCAAATTACAAGATCACCAGAAGATAAGAGAATCTTAAACAAAGCTATTAAAGAATTAAAAGAAATACTGAAAGAACAACAAAACAAAGGAATTAATAATTATCTAAGCGAATTAACAGCAACATCTGAAACTAACTACTCCTTATGGAAGGCTACAAAAAATTTGAAACAAACGACTCCACATAACCCTCCTATTATGAAAAGCAATGGAACGTGGGCTAGAACAAACAATGAAAAAGCAATATTACTCTACGAGTTCTTCAAACAAACATTCACAAATGAAAACAACAATACCTGCAGTCTACCGATAACTGACTATGAAAATAATGAAGTCAACATTAAATGGGTCACTACAGAAGAAATAAAATTATGCATCAAAAAGAGAATAAAACATAAAAAATCTCCCGGTTATGATTTACTGACAGGTAAAATAAGGAAGGAGCTGCCTGAAAAAGCAATTGAATTTCTAAGAAATATATTCAATGCTATATTTAGGTTGAAAGAATTTCCTAAAGTCTGGAAGGTAGCCCAAGTCATACCAATACTTAAACCTGGAAAAGATGCTACATTAGCAACATCGTACCGACCAATTAGTCTCTTGCCTATTCTTTCAAAAATATTCGAAAAACTATTTTTTGATCGACTAGAACCAATATTAGTGCAAAAAAATCTAATACCGAATCACCAATTTGGATTCCGACGACAACATTCAACAAGTCCATAGAGTGATAAATAAAATAGCTATGGACCTGGATGATAAAAAGTTCTGTGTTGGTATCTTCTTAGATGTGGCAAAAGCATTCGAAAAAGTCTGGCACGAAGGCCTACTACATAAACTGAGCAACTTCTTGCCAAAGGGATATTACCTAATTATAAAAAGCTATTTAAGTGATCTATAAGTAAAATATAAGTAAAATAGAAGCAGGAGTACCACAAGGCAGTGTTTTGGGTCCAGTTTTATATCTCTGATATTCCAATACCAAGAAAACAGAATACACTATTAGCAACATTTGCAGATGATACTGTTCTACTTGCTTCACATGACTGCTTAAAAACAGCTATTAAACAGGTACAAAAAATTATGAATAAAACAATGACTTGGTTTAAAACTTGGAATATCCAAATTAATGAAGACAAAACTACTCAAGTTATATATACAACAGGAACTCGATACGATCCTGAACCAATAATGATAAATAATAAAGAAATAAAAATCGAAAATCAAGCTAAATACCTAGGGATGCACATTGACAATTAATTGACATAGAAGAACCACATAATCCACAAACGTAATCAAATAACGCTAAAATGGACAACTACAATGGCTTTTGGGAAATAAATCTAAATTGACAATGAACAACAAGCTGCTACTTTACAAAACAATCATAAAACCGATATGGACATATGGTGCAGAAATCTGCGGTACCTCAAGCAATACCAACATTAATTTAATACAAAGAGCACAATCAAAAATAATTAGAACGATAGCGAGAGCCGAATGGTATGTGAGAAATGATGATCTACACCGTGATTTAAAAATACTAACAATAAATGAAGAAATTAAAAAGACAAGTTTAAAATATCAACAAAAAATATCAACCCATTCTAACAATGAAATTAGCACTCTACCAGAACAAGAAAGAATAAGAAATAGACGACTGAAAGAATACAGACCACATGATTTAATAAATAGATTTTAAGTTTAAAAAAAAAAAAAATGTGTAATCGCTACTTATCAGTATAGATGGTAATATTCGTATAGCTGAAAAATAGTCTAAAATAGTTAAAACTTGGTCTAAAAATAATAGAAGCTTTGGATATTGCTAACACTTCTGTATTAAGAAAATTTTATTATTTAATTATAGATTTATACCAATATTAAACTTTATCTAAATACTGCAGAACCAACGTCTTTATTTTTCAGTCGTTTGTGTAGATTAGATTAGATTTATAAGAAAAAGTAGACCTTGAATATGTCTGATTTATTTGTTATACTCAAAAGGTTCTTTGATGATAAGTTTGGTAGCCTTTACTGTTTGGGGAACGCTATAGCCAAATGGCAAAGTCTACTACGGGACTCTAGAATTCAACAGAGAAAATGTGTAACAAATTCTTCATTTACTTCACAAGTTTTACACAAGTTATTTTCCAGCTTGTTGGCGTTACCAGTTTTGCTTATCGATTGCCACATATTTTAGTCAAAAAATCTAAAGATTTTCTCTTTACCAAAAATTTTCAGTTTCAAATCTCTTTATCTGCGATGCCAAAACACTATCTTTTTTTTTGTTTTCATCATTATTAACTATCAACTTAACTGCTGTTGCTGTCGTTTTTGATTCAGTTTGTTCAATGTCGAAGGGACTTATATTTATTCAAAAAAATATATTTCCCACTTCTGATAAGATCCACCTTCCACAATTACGAAATATCTTTAGACGTTTTCAACACCAAAGTTACGCACAAATTGCCACCATCGTTACTTAAAAAACCGACAGTTGATAAGGAGCTCCCTTCTTATCACAAGAACGAATAATAGAGATGGACAAATACAAACAATTGGTACTGAATAAACTTAACATTAAATGTAAAAACTATACACACACAGGGCGGTAGATAAAGACAGATCAAAATATTCGTAATTACTACAAATGTACTTGTGCCTTTAAATGTAGACAATTCGAATCTCAACACAGGCTAAGGGACGAAACTAATATTTTCTCTGCAGAATTTTATGCAATTCATGAAAACAATTAAATATGACGCGTCAACTAAAAAAAAAGAGTAAATATATAATCTGTACTGAATCCCTGAGTTGTACACAAGGTGTATCATCTCCTCATCCGATACATCATACGATAATAAGGATTCAAGGGCTAATTTACGAGTCAGAATGTTCAATTGTTCTTTTCTGGCTATCAAACCACACTCGATATGCTTGCTAAATCTACCACGAACATGAATCCTGACCCGCAGCATTTTTGGCAAGTAAATATTAAAGAGGGTTGACCAAAAGAAATGGTACAGACTTATATGAAGGCAGATGGAAGCGAACGGTCAACTGCAACGGTCAAACTGTCAACTGTAAAGTGGAAAACTATTGATTCTGAAAGCTGCAAAACCAGATGTATAATTATAAGACTGAGGATAGAACATTCACGACTTACACATAAGTACATATTTGACGGACCGACCAGAAGTATATCTATAAGTTTCTGCGATCAGTGTTCAACACATTTTTTATGCCTGTCCGCGCTTCATAAATATGTATAAGAGAAATACACAGTATCGAGGGTTTGAGTATCCTTAAAGAAGATACTGAAGAAGCATTGGACCATTTGATATACAGTTCAAAAGGGTAACAGATTAACAACACAAAATATGAATTCATCAGCAGCTATTTCTGTTACTTTATGTCATTACTTTAAATTTAAGTATTGTATATATTAAAATTTCTAATTTTTAACTTTCAACTTTAAGCTTAACTTTAAGATGATTGTGGTATTTATGAATTCCCTATTTTTAATTGTTAACTTTGCTTAGGTGTTGTATATTTGAATATATCATCATATTTCATCATTATGTTTTTAAGTGAATTATAAAATTAATATATAACAGAATGTGGGCCAAAAGTCTACTAAGGTTAAGGGGCATAATACAAACTAATCTAATTTGATATGCAATAAATATATGTATTATGTAATAATTTTATTCTATAATTCAATATTTACACTTTCATATAATACAAATTAAATTAATTTATTTTCCAATAATTGAATTAATTTTCTTTTTTATTTGCTCGCCTAATTAACAAATTTCAACAAAAATCAACAAATTTAAAATTAAAATTTAATTACCGGATATTTAATAACATATAATTTTAACATTGTTATATTTTACATCTTTTTCTAAATTTCAAACCTTGTTATTTAATAATATTTAACGATAACAATAATAACAGTAATAATAATATAATTAATAAAATTTAAATGAAATTTCATTTTTATGATTTTCATATTAGTTTTTCCGATATCTATAATGAAAATTTTATTTTATTTTGTTGTAACTTTTTGTAAATTATTGTCTATAGGTATATAAAAATTATTTTTCTCCTCTACATAAAATTGTTAATTATTATTTTTATTTTGTTTATTTTCTCTTTATTTTTTAATATTATATATTTTGAAATTATAATTGCGTGTTTTTTTTTTATTTTTAAATTACTTCATATTATTTGAGCTCAATGAAAGAAAAATTTACACATTTTGTTATAATTCAAAATAGCAATAATAAAATATTAAATTATTGTTCTTGTTGTTTTTTTTTTTTAACAAGTGTTCCACATCAGTTCTTTTTACTAAGATTTGTACTGAATTTCTTGTCTTGTAAATTTTTTCTATCTTTTGTTTCTTGAAGGAAAATTTGTTTCTTAATATGCATCGTTGCATTTTTTTATTTTTAATCATTAACTACCTGTTAATCTCTTAAGTTTTTTTTTCAAATTTTACTTTCTTCTTTTCTTCAAAAATTTAATTTTTTATTTTAGTCTTTCGGTGCATTTTGACGAGAAAAAAAGAAATATTTTAGAATAGCGTTTTTAAATAATCCGTAATTAAAATTAATTTCGATATTTTTCTTATATTGAAAAATATTTTTATATTTCGAAAATTAATAAATTAGAAAAACACAATAATTTAAAAATAATTTTTAAAAAAATTATTTTTTAGTTAAAATTTCATAATGTGAAAAATGAAATGTCAAAAATATATTGACATGACATATTTGAAAGGTGAAATAAATACCGTTAAATTTTAATACACACATATATAATTGTGTGTCAATTCTGATTTGATGAGTTTTAGATTTTGTGTAGCAAGGAATAATGTGAATAATAATAAAGTAAGAATAAATTATATATATAAGTGCATGAATAAAGGTATATAATGTGTAAATGAAATATAATATGAAAAAATAAATAAATATATTAAATAAATATATTAAAAACTTCTTAAATAGTTATTTACAAGGTAACTAGAAGAAACCGCCGGGTACATACCGCCGTATTACCCGGCCGAGTAAAAGAAAGCAATTTTTCTGTAAAACGGCACAATAAAATGATTTTTCATAAAATTAAATATTTGACACATTGAAAGCATCATTTTTGTGGTTTGCTATTAATATTATTATTCTATACATTGTTTTCAGATAATTTGAAACATATCAAATGTTCAAATTTATTAAAAATCATTTTATTGTGTCATTTCACAGCAAAATTCCTTGTTTTTGGCTGACCGGAGATTTACCAGGGGGTTTTCTAGTAACGTAAATGTACCAATTTGCGCCCCCTTAAGGAAAAATTAGTTTAAGTTGGCAAAATAAGCAAAATATAAGATTTTTTTTAATTTTTTTTTTCAAATTGCAATAATTTGTATTTTTTAATTAAAAAAAAAATATTTTCATTTAATTATAATTTAATTTTTTCTAAATAAATAATAAAATATTATAACTACCAAAAAAAGTTTGATTGTACGTATTTCCGCTCGACAACTTCAATCTCAACTAATTCCGCCATTATATGAACTCAATGCCGCTTTTTGAACTTATTTGCGATTCACAGTACCTATTTACGATTTTATTCAAAAAAGCTATTTAAAATAACTATTAAGAGTAAAATTAATAATTAATTTTTTAAATAATTAACTAAATAGTAGTTAAATTATAAAAACTATTTATTATAATAAAAAATCAATAAGTAATTTGAAAACAAAAAATAAATAGTTATAATGTAAGTAAAATTATTTGTTACACATAAAAATATACATTTATTTCAATATGAAAATTTAAAAAAATTAAACAACGCAACAATTCAGTATTTCAAACAAAAAGAATAATTCAATATAACATAATTAATTAACTTAAATATTATAACAATGCACAGTTAAAATAAATAAATAAAAATACAAAATATTTCATATACAAAAAAAGTAAAAATCACATTTACTACTTCTTAGTTTTGGCATTTTTTATTTGTATGATTTCAGGTACATTATATTGTCCTCTGCTGTTCATTAAAACTGGAGGCTCAATTTTGTAGACTAAGTCACTGACTGAATATATTAGAATATCTTCTTTTACAAGCCATCTCCAAAATGTGCCAGACATGGTCATGGTTTTCACTCCTCTATTTAACTTATTGCCAAATGTATAAAAAGAAATTATTTTGGTAATTTATAATGGACGCGTTAATAAAATTTTGGTGGAAGGCAAGATAATTCCAGAGATTTTTTAAATTATACAAAATATAATATACTTAAGTAAAACATAGTTTTGGAAAAACTTATTCTTTAGAGTTAACGTTAGAGTAAAATTTATCTAATTGTTAAAAATAGTCGAATATTTTCCTTATAATTTTACTAAATATTTTTATAATACAGGATACGTGTATTTCTTATTTTTAATATTCGCTTATTTTCAACAATTAAAATATAGTTTTTTCTTTAAATATAAGACATTGGTATGAATTTAGTGAAAATATCTTACACCTGCATATTTAGTTCGAAATTAGGACATATTGCACGTATTACCGACCCGCTTTTTCATACAAATTTTTATAAAAACTCAAAATTTAGTTGTAACAAAAAATACATATGCGAAATTAAATTTATAGGTCGTAATTAGGTCCAGCTTAGTTTGTTCAATTTCAATTTAAAATCAGTTCAGCTGCATCCTTATATAATTACAAATAGTTGAATAACTTAATTAATTATTTCGATATATCATTTTCCTAATTCCGCCCGGTAGATCGTAAATACGTACAACATAAATTTACGTTTCCCTAATTCCCGCTCAAAAGTAATTAGCAATTTTAAATATTTCTTATTTACAAATTGAAGAAAGTATGTATTATAATCTATTTAATAATATATCTTTTACAATTATTTGAATAAAATAAATAAGTGGACATCATAGTTTAATTATTATGGTCTTAACAAAATAAAAAAAAATTAAACGTTTGAACCAATATTTTCACTAAAATGTCTACCTAGCTTAGTTTTCTATCAATAACTTATTTATTAATATGAATACAAATGTGCGTTATTTTGCATTACAACGAGGAAATAATATTCTTTTCTTATTTCAAAAATAAATTTGAAATATAAAGGGTGAGAGTATTGTATTTACAAAAAAAGAGTTTGGGCGACATAATGTACTAGGGCGGTGATAGGTACATTTACGTTACGTACATATAATTATCAAATCATTCAATTTGAAAAGGAAATACTTATCTTTAATAAATTTTCCTTTAAAACCTATATTAATGTTATCCTACTGATTAATTTTTTTTTTCTACTAAAAGTGCAAAAAACCAAATACGATAATCCAAAAACAATAAAAAAAAAAATTTGACTCAAAAGAGAATTGAACTCACAAAAATTTCTTATATAAACATGACGCTTCAGCCAATTGAGCTAAAATAAAAGTTTATTTCGATCCTTACAGTCTACCTCATTGATTGATTGAATAAAGAAAAAAAACGAGGGCACACGGAAAACCACGAAAAGTGTGCCTTCACTAATCGTGCGCTTGTGTATTATAATTTATTTATTTAATTTTTTCAAATAAGAAATTTATTTTTGTTTTCATTGTTACTTCTTTATTCAAACATTTGAATCAAATGTGTTTTACAACGAATTTGATGTATAAAGTAGCTCTGTAACCACGTTACTCAACTCTTTTCCAAAAACTGGAATTTTATTTTAAATATTTTTGCCGAAAACATGTGTTTTGTTTTAAAAATTTTACTTTTATTCTTAATTTATTTTCAATAATATATTTTAATCTTAGTTATTTCAAATTCTTATTTAAAATTTAAAACAATATTAAAAATTTAAATAATAACATTGCACTTTTAAATATTTCAAATGGGTGCGAGGAGTTGTATGACAGCATCCCGAATAAGTCAAAAATTTGAAAACGTTAATAGACTTGTTTGTTTAATTTTGATCAAATACAGTACCGGAGTATAAATTTTCAGGTCTGTAATCATTTTGGTTTTGCAAAAATTCTTTTGGTCGGTGCTAAGAATTGTATGTCAGGTACCTGAATAAGTCGAAAATGGTAAATAATGTATTATTTTAGTTTTCAAGTAGTATCACAGTACTTTAAGAACAGTAATTTGCAGATTTGTAACACATTTGTTAGATGAAATATTACCTGTCCCTGAATGAGCAGTTTGGAGTTATATGACAGTTAGCCAAACCAGACAGAATTTTAAATAGGAACACAGCCTATAACCAATAATATACACTGAAAATATTATAGAGATGTGTACCTATATATTTTGTTTTCTCAGAATAGCTATTGGATGTGATTGTGTATTCCAAATCTCTGTGTAAAAGGTGTTCATCCCATAGACTTGGAATTATATATATATAAAAAAAAACTATGTAAAAGTGTTAATTTTTAGATTTTTGCCTGATTTAAATCCTTTACCTGAAAAAATAGTCAAATCAGGAGTCCTCCAAGGCTTAACATTATCCCCCATATGTTATATAATATTTTAATAGCAAACTTGCACACGCCCAACAACTGCACTCTTGGGTTATATGCAGATGACACCGTTATTTTAACAACGTCTAACTGCCCAATTAAAATTACAAACAATCTTGAAAATGCATTTAAAGATATTCAAGATTATTACTACAAATGGAATATAAAAATTAATAGCGAAAAAATTCCTGCTTTCTTGTAAAGTTGCAACAACTCAAATAATCAGCTCGTAAGAGCAATTTTAGAATAGGTTTTAATTTAGGTTTAATTCTTAGTATGTAAGTAGTGGTAGTAAGTTTTACGAAAAAACATAAATATTCAAAAAGTGTTCTTTGTCGCCATTTTTCTTTTAAATAATAAATTAAATAATAAATAAATTAGTCAGCTAGCCTAAATAATAATTAAGAATATAGTCATAGGTGTAAATACAATAGTATAAGCTCTAAAAAAATTAAAATTGTTAAAAAAATTATGAATATGTATCATGGAAATAAATAAATAAATAAATAAAATATTCAAATTCAATTTTCTCAAAATTTTTATTTGATATTTTCTATGGTTTTATATTTAGAATGATGGACCCAAAGTTCTGCATCAAGTGTTGCTTCGAAAATTTGGCTGATATTTCTATCATATTCTGTAACATTCTAAATAAATATATTAAGTTTTTTTTTGTACGAGTACCCTATTTAACATTCAGGGCTTAAATCATGCCCCATTTATGAAGCATACATTAATATCGTTGGCGTCCTGTTCTGAGTACGATAACGTTTATTCAGTCTATTCTGGAAAGATCAAAACTGATTGTAATACATTGAAGATTTCAGAATATTGGCATGTGTTAACTATAGATTGTCGTTGTAAAATGTAATAATAATTTACATTATGTACAGCGATCAAACCAAATTTCGAAAATAATTGTTTGTTGATTTTTGTTTTATTAATACCAAGAGATGTCAGGATGATTGTAGATTAACATCAGGAGCGGCATTTTGTAAGGTGATAGTGACAAAAAAATATACCATATAGGTACACATATTTGTCATCAAATTATTTTTTTTTTATTATAATTATATGTTTTGCTTGGATTTTGATATAAAATTTTTAGATATTGCTTAATGTTGCTAGTTTTAAAAATTATCAATTTAGAAAATATCCAAAATTTTCAACAACATTTCTGATAGCTTTTACTTTGTCACTGTCACTATCAATTATCACCTTACAAAATTTCACTCCAAATATTCATCTATTGCGGTTATATGCTAGAGCATCTACAGAGGTTGCAAATCTATCAAAACAAATTGTAGTCAATTAATTAGTGATTGTCTTCAAGTTAAAACAAAATGTTTATTCTATTTATCATTTTATAATAGGTTGGTTTACCCTATAGTGACGTGCACCATTACAGATTGGTACACGTTATAAATTACGGTTACATGCGAGAAGCTATGTATAGAAGGCACAGCAACAACAAAAAACGATATTACAAATAAAATTCAAGAAACACAATAAAAAAGGGATACCTAAACAAAAATCAACATTACATAGGCAAAATAAGGAATTGGAGAAACCAAACAGAATTATTATACAGTGGATTAAAATTTATTAGTAATTTGCCAAAGCTCTTTCAGGAATGTTCTACATCGCAAATAGGGCAATCTAAAAAATTTAAGAAAATCATAAAATTTATAAAAGTAATTTACCATCAATAAAAGAAGTATAAAAAATATACAAATATGTGTACGAAATCGTATAGTTAATACCAGGGCAGCCTACCTAGCAGATTGAAAACAGTTCTAGGAAACGAATTCTAAAACTTTTTTAAATAAATTAAAAACTAGTAAATTTGATAATAATAAATTAGACTAGTTAAGAATACATGCAAAAATATATAATTAAATACTAGGGGCCCCTGTTGAGTAATTATAATTTAAGTTGAAGCCCCAATTTAAAGCTTCATTGTATGTAACTAATAATAATAACTGATTTGTTTGTTTTTGTTTTTTTTAATAAGGACAAACATATATAATATGCATAATATATTTGCTGAATAATAAAACAATATGAGTAAAATATTTTCAACTGTGTGCGCATTATTGTTTTGTATACAACTTATTTATATATTAGGAATTCATTAACTAGAACCGAAATAAAATGAAGAGGTGTTTACTGCGCAGGTCCTTAAATGCTTGTCAATTATAATTATAGATTATGATAAAGATAGGTAATAAATTATACAGTAGAAATTAGATGAAGAAAAAATGTACGGAAAAAATTATAAAAATAAAATTTAATTAATAACAAGCACTACTGATAAAAGATCGATATTGGTTCCGAAATATTAGCATATACAAAAAATAAAATAAACTTTACTTTAAAAGAAATCAAGACCTTTGTTTAATATAATAGCAAATACATCACTAAAATAAGATCGCATTATCAATAATTGAAAATAAAATCATATGTACAGGGCACGTCATTCTCAAAGGACAAGTTGTAAGAATGGACCTTATAGAAAACAATCTATGTAGAGGATGCGGAGAAGAGGTGGAAATGGTGTTCCACGTAGTTTGCATATTTCCAACGTAATGAACGAGAAGAGCAAACATTTTAGAAGGTTTCTATACTGGGACGACTTCGCCAAAGTAAAAAGAAAAAACCCGAAGGAAATCATTGGGGCTCATTAAAGGAATTAGTTGCCTCGAAGATGGAGTCTGCTGATAGGCAGGAGTAAAAAGCTGGGTGGCGCAGTAGGTAGAGCGCTTGCCTTTCAACAGAAAGGTCCCAGGTTCCATTCCCGATGAAGCAAAAGAAAAATGCTTTATGGATTTTTCGACCTGGTCCAGTACCCTTTGTCATTGGGATATAATAAATGGAAAAAAATAATTGAGAGTATAATCTGGTAACAAAATTTAATTTATCTATTCTATTTAAGAAGGCTTAGTTCCTGACAATAGCAGTAGTTTTCCACATTTAATGAGTTGATAAGCTAGTAATTTTGTTAAATAAAATGCTCGATTGAAATGTAAAATTGCAGTACCGTACTTAATTAAGCACTAAAAGATGATTCAACCTAAGTTACTGTAGAGTGTGAAAAAAAAAAATTGTTAAGTAGATGTACAACGAGCCGTAAGGCCTAAACGCGTAGGATATAGCCAACTGAGACCAAAGTCCACTTATATCCACCCTATCAACCAAACCAACCAACCAAAAATCAATTTTGAAATTCAAAAGAAAAATGTTACTTTTTTAATAGTTTTAAGAAACAGAAAAGAAAAAAATTTATTATTTTACTTTAATGTAAAAATATATACAGTTCTCAATAATATTTAATTAACTTTCGAAAATAAAAATAAGATATGCTACAAGCGATTTTCCATACTCGAGTACTTTAGTACATATTATAAACTTTTATCACATATCATATTTTCTTTTTCTTCTTCTTTTTTCTTATTTTTTTTTATACATTTTTATTTTAAATTAAAATATATTTATTTGCATTTTACATTCACTGAGATTTCAATATTTAAATTCAATTAATGATTTCCGCTTTCTAGTTAATGAATTTTTGTGTTTTTGTAATTAATTGGATTGTTTTTCCTATTACACATATATATATATAAAGTTAACGTTTATTTGCATTTCTAATTAATTAAATTGAAAATTGAAAATTTTAAGGGGAAATTTTTATTTTTTTTTTATTTTTTGTTTTTTAAATTTGCATATTAAATTAATTTAAAATTTTTAAAACCTGTAGAGTTAAAGGTATACTGTTAAATGTGATGCATATAAAAACAGTGCAAAAACTTATCGTTTTTCATCTCTCAAGTATCGTTAAAATTCTAAAGATTTTTTTCTTTTATTTACTATATTGTGTTAATATTGATTTTTGTAGTTTATATTTTACTTTTTAACTTACATTAATTTTATTCTTAGATCAGAATCATTTTTTGAAGTATCTTCTGATCTAAGAAGTGAATTATTTCTGTGTAGTAGATTTAAAGAGGATTGCATTAAGTTTTTTACTTTATTATTAATCGGATTTATTTTTAACATTATCCAGTTTTTAAATTACCGTTCCGCGAGAACATACAACTTTTTTTTTAGAAATATTGAAGCTTAAGAAATGATTCTATGACTATAAATTCTTATGTCTATGTTCTTGATGAAAGCTATTATTGCTTTAATGTCAATTTCAGAATCAGGCGATGTTTATTCCTGGAAATTTATATACAATTACCCATATAAATATATCCATTTTTCAAAGGAACCACATGACCTAAAACCAGTTTTAAAAAAAAGTTTATGTCAAAATATAATTTTACAAAAAATACAATTTGGTTGAACAAAACTTTTTAATAAAAGTGACATTTTGGAAAAAAAAACAATTTAACAAAATAGTGTGAAAGAATATTTGGTATTAGATATGAAATTCGAGAAATTTTAAATTTAAAGAAATTAATTAACAAAAAAAAAAAAAAATTTATTACTTATTTAATGGAAATTAATTTATTTTTTCATTAGAATAATTTGTATTGCATATTTTTAGGCGACTATTTATTTTTGCACTTCTTAAATGATTTCTAAACAAATATAATGCTAAATTTTGAGTATAAAGTGGTAGATCATAGGCATAGGTGTTACAGAACTGAAAATTTGTACTCTTTGAAAAATAAACAAACACGTAATTTATAGTTTTTCACAATTGACCGGCTCTGGTACCTGTTATACAACTTTTAGCACCCGTGTATTTATTTATTTAGTTTAGCTCAAACTTCTAGTTTACAATAATTATTAGTTTTTTTTTTGTTTTACAGTACAACATAACACATTCAATTTACAAATTAAAATTATATCTAACTTAGAACTAGTTAAAATACATTGAAATAAATTGCACACATATTTTAATTACTACAGGTTACTTATATAATTTAAGTTTTTAAGTTTGTTTCGAAAGTGTGAAGTCAATATAGTTTATGTGTTTATTACCAATTAGTAATATTCTATAAATTGGCTCATAATTGCCATAATTGGTTCTATGAAAACTTAATGTAAAGAAGTTTGTATTTCGTAGGCGATTATTTGAATTAATTTTGATGTTATTCAAAATATGAGGAGAAGCAATGTTTCATTTAATAATTTCAGTAAGAAAAATAACATCCGCCACTTCTCGTCTTAATTTCAAAGTTTTCAAATGAATTAAGTTCAATCTATGCTCATATGGCGGTAAAATTAATGGATTTGACCATTGGAAATTACGCAAAGCAAATCTTAAAAAAAATTTTTGCACTGCTTCAATCCTGTTAATATGAACATCATAGAAAGGTGACCAAACTTGACTAGCATACTCCAAATTTGGTCTAACGAGACTAGAATACAAAGATTTGAGAACATAGGGATCGTTAAATTCCTTTGACCAACGTTTAACAAAACCTAGCATAGAATTAGCTTTATTGATAATTTTACAAAAATGTGAATTAAAGTTAAGCTTGTCGTCAAAGTAAACCCCTAAGTCTTTAATTGAGCTCGTTCTGGAAAGGCTAATACCATTTAACAAATAATTAAAACAAACCGGATTACGTCGACGTGTGTAACACATAAGTGCACATTTATTCACATTCAAAATAAGATTATTAGCTGTACAAAATTTAAAGAAGTTATCCAAATCGCCTTGTAGGAGTAAAGCGTCTTCTGAAGAAGTAATTTTTTTAAAAAATTTCATGTCATCCGCGTAAATTTTCAGTTCACTATTAAGAATTACTGAACAGACATCATTAACCGAGATTATAAAAAAAAGCGGTCCTAAATGACTGCCTTGTGGGACTCCTGAATTAGCATAAAAAGACTTAGAAGTATTTTTTTGTAAATTAAATACTATAAGATCTATCGGTTAGATATGATTTAACCCATTTCAGAAAGAATTCTGGGAAACCAAGTATCCTTAATTTTAAAAGTATTATATTGCATGTGGTAAAATTACAAAGGTATAGATAACATCCATTGGAAAACCTGCTTCCATATTTCTCGTAAACGAATGAATGATGTTATTTTAAAGAAAATTTGTACCCATGTCCTCTATCAAAA
Source organism: Argyra leucocephala (assembly GCA_963942445.1). Lineage (NCBI taxonomy): Eukaryota > Metazoa > Arthropoda > Insecta > Diptera > Dolichopodidae > Argyra > Argyra leucocephala. Next base: position 11,711,794 of record OZ012681.1, on the reverse strand, counting down.
TTTAACAAATACGTAATTTACATTTTTTGAAAATTTATCGGTTCTGATACCTGTCGTACAGGTAAAACATACCTTTCATGCATATGAAGGATATTATTTCAAAAACCAAAGGTGTTACATACCTGAATATTTGTACTGTAGTCCTTCTATCAAAAGCAAATACGTTTTTTTACTCTTGTTCAAAATTTTAAATGCTTAAACTTGCACAAATGGATAATTTCCAACTGGTTTTTAATTTATTTTCGACTAATTCCAAATTGAATCAATTCATTCAAAAGCAAGTTTTCAATTTAGTTTTAAAATGATTTTCGATTTTAGTTTAATTTTATTTATTAATTTGTATTTAAATTATTTTCAATTTATTTTTAATTTGATTACTGATAGAAAGTTGTGGAATTAGCAACCAGTAGTACAAAACTATCAAAAATTGAAACATATTTTTGTCTATATTCTAGTTTCATACAATAAATTTTCGAATTCGAAAACTTTATTATCCACCTATTTAATTATTACATGGCTATAAGTAGTTAATAATATAGATTTTTAATTAATAATTTTATAGATTACTTATATTTTTTAGATAATAATTATTTCATTAATATTATTATTATTATATTAATGAAATAATTATTAACAGTAACAATATCCAACATAACATTACATTTAATTGAATTTTTTTTTTTTATTTATGTTAACATTTTTGTCATAAATTCAAACATATTAATATACGAGTAATTTAACAATCTAAATAATTATTATTATTTTTATATACATATGCATTTATATATTAGAGAATCTACCACTATATCGCTTATACAGTACTTAAGTCCTAAATTAATATTATTCAATACAATACTTATATTAAGGAATATAAAAAGTTTATTTTACTCATAAAAAGAAAATTAAAAATTACTGACCATTACAAGGTAATTCATCATCACCTAATATACTCACATATAATAATATATGTATATAAAAAAAAAACACATTTATACATGTACATATAAATCTATAAATCTATGGAATTTCCTAAACTATAAAAACTGAAAACAAAAAAAAAAAAATAACAAAATAGGAAATTTTAATTAAAAATTTTCATCCTGTCATCAATTTCAATTTCTATATTCAAGTGAAAATTATGTCATAATAACTCCCATTCAAAAATTGTGTAATTATTTAATTTTTTTAATTAATTTTATTAAAATATTATGTTTATCAAAATTCGATGAAAAATTAATTAAAAATTATTTACTTATCTGTATTTACATTACAGTTTTACATGAGTATAATTTTGCATCATTTTGTATACATTTTCTATTATTATGTAATATTCGATATCCCAGTCAGCTCGTCAGCTCCCAACATATCGAGTACTATTAAGGCAGTAGAAATACATTTTTTCACAATACACAAATACATTTTTTCTATTGTCTTCTCTACTGGCTTTGCTATTTTTTAACTGTAAATAAGCGAGTAATATGACAATTAGTGGAATAAGCCAGAATGCTGGAAAATGAGAAAGTGTACTATGCATATCGCATCAGGTTCAATTAATAAATTATTTTTTTATTTTTATTTTTGATTTAGCACACATAATATGCCACCTTGTCAATACAGATAGTAATTTGAAATTTCGTATTACACACTCGCAACATGATAATTTTAGCTCGTTTGGCCACTAGAGGTGAATTAACATATTTTGTTACATCATGTTAAGTAAATAAAAACAGTCAAAAAATTTTAAAGTACACCATCCAAATTAAGATTGTTAACTTAACATAAATCTAAAAAAAAATCTAACTGAGATGATTTTAGGTTTGATGTCGTTGAAGAAAATTGTCGAAAAATTGATTTAATTTACTGTAGAAAAAGTGTTAACTGCTAAATTTAGACTATTTAGAAACAATTTACAGAAATCTTAATTTCTAATGCGACTAGAAATCCTTAAACAGTAATGAAAATTTTCTAGTTAGAATAGCATAATAATTGCTCATTTTTACTAAAAACTAATTCACAATGAAAACTAGTCAATTGTGAGTAACTGCAAAGAAGTGTTTTGAAGTATTGTCAAATTTTTCATTTGGTATCGAAGCTATTTATTACGTTCATTAGATCTGGATTTTTTTTTTTTTTTGTTTAGATAGTTATTCTGGGTCTAATTTGACATCGAGATCTATTTTTAATAATTTGAGGTCTGAAAACGAAATTATTTTACATTTTCTGGTATTTTGTTTTTCTAATGAAGGTTGCCTGTTTTGGAATGACATTATTTCTATGCTGAGTGAGCAGAAATCTTAGTATGAAAATATAAACAGTGCGAATGAAAAGAGTGAAAAAGAGGTTACAAAATAAAAAAACTGATTTATAAAATATTTTTCAAATATAAGGTTGCATTAAATTATTACCCAGGCATATTTCTCAATAGCAAATTGAGCAAGATCAATCAAATAATCATATTTTCAGTCTCTTAAGCTCCATTGATTGTGTTTCTTATTATTTTTTTTTTGTTTTAATTGCTAACAATAAGATTTACATTAGATATTATAAATAATTAAAATTCATTTTTCTCTCTCTCTCTCTCTCTCACTCTCTCTAAAAACAAAATTTCTTTTATATACATAATATATTTTTATTGATTTTTTGCTTATATTATTTTTTTAATTTTATATATTTATATATATATATATATATATTTTTTTTTTTATTTCTTACAGAGTTGAAATCCTTAAATCTTCACAAAACAACAAAATATACCGCCATCAGGGCCATTTCTTGAATATACTACTGTGTATTGTATACAAGAAGTAACAAGAACAAAAACAATACAAAAAAACAAAAATAGGAAATAAAACTATAATAAAAAAAAACAGCAAAGAACAGAGAAAATTAAACCGTTATATATTATACCGTTTGAAAAACATATATAAACACAAACATATATTGTTTATGTTGTTCTTATAGTAGTTTTCTTGTAAAAAAAAAAAAAAAAAAAATATGGCCAAGTAGGCCACAAACAGCACGAAAAATATAAGAAAAATCAGTACATCATAAGGCGTTGAACTGACCAAAACAAAACAAAACAAAAAAAAAACAACAGAAGAAAATAACGCGCAATGTCCACTTTAGTCCAACCAACTGCTGAAACGTCATCTATATTAATATTATTATAATATAAAACTATCAGAATAAAATTATAAAAGTTTCAACTAAAAACAATATTCAAGTCAATGGGAAAAACCTCGAGTAAGGTCTACAATAATTATTTTGTAAATATCATCCATATGTAAATTCAATTTTTGAAAATTTAAAATAACAAACGACCTGTGGTATTGGAATTCTTGGTGTTGCATCAACTACTACTACTACTACTACTACTACTTCCACTATACAATTATACTACTACAACGTTTAATATTATTATATTGGACTGTTGTTGCACCTACTACTAGTATACTATTGAAACTATATAGTAGTACTATTATAAAATTATAAATAGTATAACTAATATTCCTTTAAGGAAACAATACAGACAACATCATAACGATTTTTTTGTGTTTTTTTTTATATTTCATTATTATTATTACTAACTAAAAAGGTGGCACAATAGAGTCTCTCTATCTATGTACGAGTTAGATTATAAATAAATTTTTGTGAATTGCATTGAAATGCAACAACTATATTAAAAGAATTTACATGAATGTACATTTGATTATTTTCATTTATTTATTTTCTGTTTTTTGTTGTTTTTCTATTTATTTGAATTCAAATATTATCGCGATTCCGTTCTTTTTTGTTATTGTTTGTTTGTTTTTCTTTTATACATCAGCAGATTTTGGTATTTTGCAAAAAAAATAAAGAAATAAAAAACATTTTTATTTTTTAGAGCGAAACAAATTCACCACACCGCGTTGTTTTTTTTTTTTTTTTGTTTTTGTTTTTGAAATAGGAAAACTAATAAATTTTTACTGTTTTCGCTTTGGTTTCTTTTAAATATTTTGTATTGCTGTCGTCTACTCCTTATAAACAACAGCAAAAAAAAAAAAACTAAAACAAAACAAAAAATCACAAAATAAATGTTAAAAAATTTTTTATGCAAATTTTTGCATATGGCAAATCGTTATTTAAATTCAATAACTCGATGCATAGAATTGTTGTGGCTAGACGTAGCCGGTTAAAAATAAAAACTCTGCAAGATTTAATAGCCGGCAGGTAAGAAATGCATTTTATTTTTTTTTTTTGTTTTGTTTGTAATAATCGTTATATATTAACGTTATTTTTTTTCCAATTTCAGATATTTTAAATTTAAAAATAAATTTTATCATCAAAATTCATTATAGCACCAACAAAAAACATTTAAAATTAATTAAAAGTAAATTTACAAAAACAAAAAAAAAAATAAGAAAAAAATAATCACTTATCACCTAATATATCATGAAAAAGTCATCAATACCATCAACAATTTCATTAACACATTACGTCGATTACCAAAATATGTCACCATCATCAGCAAACAGAACCAGAAATCCTGCCAACATCAATATTAATAATAATAGTAATAATAATAACAGTAATAATAATAATAATAATAATATTAATAATAACAACACTAACAACAATTACTTTGACAATCAACATATGAGCTTATTTGGTGATCCAGTTCAATACCCACCACAGGAAGAATTTCTTGAAAATTTAGACAGAAATTTATATCGAGGATTTCGTTCAACTTCAATAAATTCAAATTCAAGTTTAATTGAAAATTATCATTCAAAATCTGGTATTTATTTTGAAATAAGCGATGAAAAAATTCCCCATAATCAACCAAGTGGTATTCGTGCAATATCAGGTAATATAAGAGGTCAAACATTTGATCCAGGTGATGTTATACAACAAAGAACAATGAATTCTGGTAGTTTATTTCGAACAAATGTTGGTCCAGATATACAAATATTACCAGAAAGTGATTCGAGTTCTGATAATAGAACTACACCTCGTTATACTAATTTAGAAAATTATGAACAAAGACTGTCCAGTAATCCAAGTGATATTGTTGATTATATAGATTCAAGATATTTAGATAGAAATGTAAATAGGAATGGAGATGACAATACAAGAAGACTGTCTGAATTTTCAGAAGAATTTCATGATAGTTTTGAAAAATTTAAGTGAGTCAATTTAACAAAATTATTAATAGTTTTTTTTTTTTATATAAAATATAAATTTATATTTTAGGGATACTAGAGAAATGATTGTTGAACCACAAAGAATATTCTCAGGTGAAGCACCATCAGTAAATAAAAATTTAAGACAACATTCAAATGAATCATTGTCAAGTAATGATTGGTTTAAACCGGATTATCAAGATTTTACAAAAATTCCAAAATTAAGACCTAGTTCAAAAAATGTGATGTCAATTAATCGACAACAAATACGTCACGAATCACCTGTAGCAACATTATTCAATGATTCTGGTGGATCATGTAGTGATGGTGATAAGCCAGTTGATGTTAGATCTAGTTATATAGAACCGTTGCCAAATCTTCGTGTACAATCTGGTCAAATAACATCACAAATACCAGTTTCATTATCAACATCAGCAAAACAATTAACACCAGATGCATCACCATTAGAATCATCACAATTTGAATTGACAAAATTAGAATTACCTGAACCATTACAGAAACCATTAAATGTTCCTGAACCGATACCAAAAGGTTTACCACCAACAGGAATGCCACATTTAAGTAAACGAGAAGTTTCACCAGTAATATTAACAAATGCAATTTGTACTGGTGCTGATTATAGGTAAACATTTTGTTTCATTTATTTTGCAATAATATATCCATTTTTGTTTTTTTTTTTAGAATAAACGCTCCACGATCACACAAGAAGCCATCTTTTACTATAATCAAAGATCAATCACCACAAACTTCAAAAATACCAAGTCCTAAACATCAAACATCCCAAAGGGTAACAACGAAAAGTGATAAAGCAGTTTTATCAGCACGTCTTCAAAAAGATTTTAATCGTAGACCAAGTACAATTAAACAAGGTCTTCCACAACGTTCAGCGTCATCCCATCAATTAAAGCTTCCTCGAATAAGTGGTGCGTATAATCAACAAATTTCAGACGAATCACCTCGTCCATCTGTTCAATTTGATATGTCTTCCGGAATTCACAATTTTTCAAAATCTTCCCACCACTTGAATACCACACCAAAAGGAATCCTACAACAAAAAAGACCTGGAATGCCATTTTCAGGAATGCCATCAACAGCAGCTCAAAATAATCGTTTACGAAGTTTCGAAACACTTCCAATGAAATTGCCACCTTTGTTAAATGTAGTAATACCAAGAACTCCTTCACGACGCTTTAACAAATCTACTAGCAATTTGCATGAAGAACCTCGTAGTTCCAGTGCAACTGCACACAATCGACCATTTTATGCAATTCAAAATCCAACAAGCCAAGAACGGGGTTTACTTAGAGTAATAAATGGTGCTGGAGGTTCTCCTTCTGCCATTCCAGTAGTGAGATCACCTTGGGTTCCTGGTAGTATGATTGATTTGTCTGACAAAAGAGGTAAATCGATGTCACCACCACGAAGACCTTCACTATCTCCACCAAACAAATTCATTAGCAGGCGTGGGAGATCTATGTCACCTACTTTCTTTGATCGCAGAAGTTCCAGCCAAACAGAGCCAAGAAGTTCAATTAGCTCAGATCGTAGAAGTTCCAATCTTACATCTGTTACAACCTCCGACTTTAGTTTTAGACGTAATTCAATTTCGCCAATGAAAAATTTTACATCAAAACGAACATCATCGTCTGGGGCAATAAATAGTAGAATGGGCCGTAGAAAATCCATATTTCAAAGTGAACCAAGTTTACTAAGACCTCGTTCAGATTCAATAGTTGACCGAACAAGACGAACATCAAAATCACAAAGAAAAGTTGCAAAACCAACATCGTTGTCACCCATCATAGGTACTCCTAATAAAGATGATCCTTTGAGTCCAGAAGAAATAGAAAGTTCACAAAGATTTATTGCTGGTGGCTTAAATTTTGGAGATAAACGATCTGATTCATTAACACGGATACCTATTCGTAGTGGATCTGACGTTGTGAGTCGATCGGAGTCGCGAGTTCAATCACGAGCACAATCACAACCGAGTTCAAGATCTAATTCGAGAGGTCCTTCATTATCAAATTCACGGTCTGGTTCACCAATGAAAGAATTTGCTCCTTCATCAAGACCTAATTCAAGAGCTACCTCATTATCACCATCGAAGCTTACTTCAAAATCAAACTCAAGGGCAGGTTCACTACCACCATCAAAACCAACATCTCGTGTCAGCTCAAGACCGACATCGAGGCAACAGTCACGAGCAACATCTAGAACTGGCTCAAGAACAAATAGCGATTATAAGGACATGTCATCAATACCGAGCAATCGTTCAAGATCAAATTCACGTATAAGCTTAAGTCCTCCCAAGAGTCGCAAAAGTAGCCCACCCAAGCCAACCAGCAAAAGGAGTACAAATTCCCAATCAAAAAGTCGAAGTCCCAGCCCAAAAAAGACAAGAAGAAAATCTATAAGTCCACCTAAATCAACAGTCAGAAGTAGCAGTCGAAGTCGAGTACGAAATAAATCTCCAGACAAACGAAGCCAAAGCGTTAAATCCAAAACAACTGCATCGTCAAGTAGATCTAGATCTCCTCAAAAATCAGTACGCCGAGATTCACCAAAAAGATCAAGTGTTCGTAAAAATGATAATAAAAGTGCCAAAAATTCAATAAGCAGTAAGAATTCAGATATGAGTTCCAAGAGAGGATCATCTATAAAGAAAAAAAATGGAGAATCTACATTGAAGCGGGAACCAAGTAATTTAAAACGTGGAACATCCAATTTAAAAAGAGAAACTTCTAATCTGAAAAAAGACACTCCCACTTCCTTAAAAAGAGAACCATCGAACTTAAAAAGAGAACCATCCAACTTAAAGAGGGAACCATCAAATTTAAAACGAGAACCTTCTCGGATGAGCCTGAAAAAAGGAACACCAACAAGTGTTCGAAAAGAGCCAGTAAAAAAAACAACATCAGGTGGCATTAAAAAAGAATCATCAAATCCCAAAATTGACACATCAGCTGGCAAATTAAAAAGAGAACCTTCTAATCTTATCAAAAAAAGAACTGATAGCAATTTAAGTAAAAAACTTGAGAAACATGACAGTTTTAAAAATGAAAAAGTCGACACAGCTACCATTGACTCAGCAAGTACCCTTGAAAGTGTCAAACAAGATGATGCAACAATGACAGATTCAGATGGAAAACTAATTCCTTTAACAAAAGCAAATGTTGTTTCAATGACTACGGCGGCGATTACTGCTCAACCAGTTCAAATAACAACTGCAGTCACAAATCATTCTCTTTTAAGTAAAACGAATAGTAGTGGCCAACTTATTAGTTCAGATATGAAAACAGAGGACATTCCAGCAGCAATTTTAGAAAAATCTACCAAAACATTAGAAAATATACAAAAAACTGTAACCGAAGCAACTGACGAAATCCAAAAGACAATTAATGAAAATTTAACTGATTTGAAAAGTTTAGAAAATGACATGAGTAAAACGGGATCTAATGATCCACTTCAAAAGTCTGATAGTCTTAAAAAAATTATAGAAAATCCAAAAGCAACATCAAGTGGCAAAACATCAGCTACAATGAATAATAATAACAACAATGTATCACCAGCACCACCTACACAACCAATTGAAGCATCAGTTTCTGTGGTAACTAAAGGAAAATCTTCAGATAATTTATTGCATCCAAATCAAAGAGGTGATGAATCAAATGGAACCGCAAGTAGTCAAAATGGAAATGGTCATCACAATGGAAATGGAAAACATAAGGACGATGAAAGGGTTAGTGTTCGTGCTATTTCAGTCTTGCCAGATGTAGAATGTGAAAGTGCCAATATGCAGAATTCTTCTGACATTCAACAGGTTTCAGGCGTTTCAACAGCACATACAGCATCTGGAGGAGATGGAGGTGGAGGAGCCGGGACAGGAGGAGCAGGAAGTCAAACATCAAGTGCAAATAAAGGTGACTCAAAGAGAGAGAGCGATATGTCCGATATAAGTGCCATTAAAATTGAAGGTGAAGACAGTATAAATGAGATACGTGGCAGTGCAGATGGCGGTGATAATAGCAATGACAACAATGAAGGGTGAGTAATTTGTAAAAGATTTAATTTAAATTTAAAAAAAAAACGATAAACAAAGTTAGAAGACCTTTATTCAAAATTTTTAAATAGATTTTTTTTTCAACAGCTATTTAAGTGTTCATATAACTTTTTTCCAGTTTTATTTCTGTTTTTAGATTTTATTTTATTTCACATTGAAGTTAACAATTTGAATTAATTTTAAAACATAATTATTTACCTATTGGACTATCGATTCTTATATTTTGATAGCTTTTCTTGTAAAATTGTTTCTTTATTAAATTGTATACACTCCCGGTTAAATTCCGGAAAAAAATACCATAAACAACCAAAACATACTAGAGAAAGCATATACTCCATCTTTTTGTATTAACGTGGCGGTCACACAATGAGGTTTCAGTCATTTTTAATTTAGAGAACTTACCGTTCGCTGATTTTAATGCTCATCGTCCTGTTTTTTAACTAAATAAATTAAATTTCCATGCAGCAGTAAGAAGATAACTTATACTTACTTACTTAAGTGGCCAACACTCTATGTAGGACCTGGGTCTGACTCGTCAACGTCCTTAATTTTTGTCAGTCACGGGCTGATTCTCTCCAGTTGGAGATGGGAAATTATTTTAAATCCGGTTTGGGTTGCCTCGATGTTTTGTACCTTCGGGTCTACACTCAAAGATTCTCTCTGCTGGATCATTTTCATCAATCCGCTTTAGGTGCCACTCTAGTCTTTTGTTTTGATGACTACGTCCACCTCATTATACATTTCATAGAGTTCGGCATTATATTTTCTCCTGCAGACCTCATTGTCGTTTTCAGGACCATATATCCTGCGAAGAATTTTCTTCTCGACGACACCAAGTCACTTAATTGCCTCAATTGTGTCCATGATTTTGATCGATATGAGCATTTTTTAGATTTGTACCTTGTACTTTTGTACAAGACGATAAAATAGCCATTTTTTCTTTGAGTTCAAAATTACTATCCCCAAATTTTCACAATTTACTTAATTAAGTCCTTTTTTATGGCGAGAATATGTGCACAACCAAAATTGAATTAAAAATGTTTGGATTTAAATATCTTAATTTTTTTTTTCAAGATAACCATATTGATTTTCAGAAACCCATCTGAACATGTACGCATTTTTATTATTGTTCTTCTTTTTTAATAAGGCGGTCAAAAAATTTTCATTTTTACTGTTATTAATTAAAAAATACATGAAAGTACACGTGAGAATATGAAATAAAAATAGTAATAAAAATAAAATCACTTTTCAAAGTTATTCACAGCTTTAAATTTTGTTCCACTTTCTTTATTTACCACCCCACTACTAGATATATTTACCAACACAACAAACGAAGAAACACGAAAACTTAAAGAACAAAAGATATTCAAAAGCTATTTGTTTATTCATTCCGTTCTATTGTAATACATACTGTATAGTGTAGTATAAGAGACTCTTCAGGTAAATCATTGTAAGGATATTGGTTTAAGAAATATTCAAACCTTCACCACCACCATCACCACCACTACTATTCAACTTTCAAAACTAATAGAATGTCATATCCTATACTCATTCCTAACCAAAATTAAATACAAAAATTTTGAATTATATGAGAAGGAGAAAGCTTTATTATGGTGACCACAATTACAAACTAAGTAACAGGATATGAGTTAAGTAGAAATAATTCCTTTTTCGTGTACAAAATGAATTGAATAAATGAGAGAAAGAGAATTTGAATATTAAGGTGACCACAATATAGACTTATACAGTATACATGGTTGTTATACTTAAATGAAATGGGTTGTGTAGAAACACCAAATTTATGACTGCGAAATTTCCTATCACGATAAATGAACAATAGAAAAATAATTGTTTTTTCAACAAACTGTGTATATTATGTATATTAGTATGTGTATAGACATGTATTTGCTCCAATTTATAGTTAACAGTGTTGTATAGTTGGCATGAATATTTTTAAGAAATTAAATTTAAATTTCATATTTTTTTTTTTTTTTGAGTGATTTAGTTTATGACTTTAATTAGAATTAAAAAAATAAATTAAAATGAATAAAAACTGATTGATCGTGCAAATTTTCACTATAAATGTATAGTTTTCTACATTCAACATTTTGCCTTTATATTAACCCTTTAACTACTACTGAATTATAAATGCAATGAAAAAAAATATTTTTTTTTATACATATATTTACTATATGGACAATGGACAATGAACAATTGATTGAACGGAATACCTAGATCGGTCAATGACGCGTACTGATAGCTACTAATCTTGGTATATCAATACGGAACCTGGTTAAGAGTTGTTTAGGTTTGTTGATGTTCTACGAAGCCATGTTTTGAGTTCGCACAGGTATTAAGTATATACCATTTTTCATTCGCTCTGGCCACAAAGTATGAATGAATGCGCCCTTTTGCTATCATACTAAATATATTTACAATCTATATTAAGTGTAACTATTATTAGCAAATATTCGTCTCATACAGCTGATGTGGACTTTTTTTTTATTGAGATTTTTATTTGATTAAGAATTTATTATAATTTAATAAATTTATTAAATAAAAAAAAATAATCACCATAAATGGATCATAAATGCGATGAAGAATTTTTCTCTCAAAGATACTAAGTGCATGTTCGCTTATTTTTGGTAATATCCACGATTCAGAACCATATAACAGCACCTTGCCTTGTAATAATTGTGCCTTGGTATATTGGGATAGGAACCCAGCTGTTTGGACAAACTGAAATGGCGACGGTTTGCAAGGGTAATTCTTCGTATTATTTCAACATCGATGTTATTGGTAGAGTTGATGTTGGTTCCCAGGTAGATAAATTCCTGAACTACTTCAAACTTATATGAGCCGACAGTTATGTTGTGTCGTATATGATGTGAGGACATTTTATTTGTCGACAGCATATATTTTGTTTTATTCTCATTTATGATAATGTCGATGTCATCAGCGAAACCCAGGAGCTGCACCGATTTCCCTGTGTGTTCACACCGGAACGTCGCACTATATATTCTCCAACACCAGGTTAAAGAAATTACAAAAAAAATATTTAGCTGTTTTATTGTTAGTTTTTAAACCGGATTTATTGTTAGTTTATGTCGCACCATCCATTGGTAAAATTCATTCCTGGTATAGTAACTATCCTGAGGGGGTTACCTTGAAGCTTGACAAAAATTTAAAAAAAAAAATTTGTTCTAATTTTTTTTTTATATTTTACTAACGCCTTCATAAATTGTATATAAGTATAACATACAGTTGAAAGTTTATCAAGCCTGAGCGATTTGAAAGTTAGCATCGGGTCCTTTTGATAGAGTTCAATCATGTAATTTTCGGTTGTTTAATGATTCTTGCGGATTTTTTTATTTATGGTGCCCAGTACAGTATGTATTATTTATTCCTATACACATATCGTACCATGAAGGACGGATTTATTTTATAGATTCCTATATTTTATAGCTTAAGGCAGCACATAGGTTACACGACACACCTATATGTGCTTCTCCATTTTCTCATGTCTTATCATATTTATCTTGTGAAAGCTATGTGTGCTTGTGCTATATTCCATACCATATACAAATTGACAAGAAGAAGATCTAATAACAAGAAAAATTGTTAACAATGTTGTTAATGTTTTCGATTTCAATTTTCCCAAAATCAAAAAACTTAGAAAATATCTCTCGTTGAGAATGCAGAGCCTATAACGGAAAGCTTTTCTATATTTTAAACAAATTTCCATAATCATTGTTTTATTCTATTTTATAAATTTCTTCTATAAGTTGGTATAGTTTCAGAAGTACTGAAATTATTACTTGCCGCGAGCTTTGTGAAGCAATATGGTCAAGGAATGTACTTCTCTATTTGCTACACACCATGAAATACATATAGATTGTTATAAAATAGAATTTCTGAATTTTTATAATGTAGAAATTGTTGATTGAAGTGATTTATTGCTTCTTGTGTTACTCGATGAAATTATTTTAAGAGGTGAAAATAATGTTTTGAGATATATGATAACATTTGTAAAATAAAATTAGAACTTTAAAATTTAGGACGATACCCAAGAGAAGCAAATCATGATATTTCCTTTTAATTTTTGATACTTTAATGCTGTACAAATTAATATTTTATTTTTATGTGAATATCAATGGTATTTGTACTCGGTTTTTTACTCTGACATTTAGTCCAGAATATAATTTGAGATGTTCAGCTGGTTATACCGTAGTTTGATTTTGATAAATTAGAACAATTTCGTAGCATTAGAACATTAGTACAACGTTAGAATATTATATTAATACTAGCTTTGTAACCCGCCATAAATGACAGAAGCAAAATAAATTCTAGCATTTCTTTCCTTCATCATTTCAAGTTTAAGAAAAATACGTATTTGCTTACTAATTTATCATACCTTTATTTTTGTATTCGAACGCTTTTAATTACCATATAAACAGAATATTTGTAGTAAGGTGCAAAATTTTCTATTCCCTAAGGGTCATTTACTCGATCATTTTAGCGATATCCTTTTTGCCAACATTGAAAATTTATCGTATAATTCAGAATTAAGTTAATCCTGTTATCATCAATAACATTCGCTGCGTAAGTTTAGCGTCAAAGTTTATAGCGAACAAATAATATTTTACAATGAGCCACAACTTTGAACGAAAACAATTTTTAAAACAAAAATAAATAAAATTGTAAATATAAAAAAACAATAATATTGTGTAGGTACACATAATATTTATTTTTATGAATAAAATAAAAACTCGTGTTGGAGAAATAATTCAAATAATTACTGCAAAATTTAGGTATTTACAAAACTGTGAAGGTGAACCATTGATCGGTTATTTAAAATTTCATTTCATTTCAAAAAATTCATTATCGAATTGTTCATGTTAAAATTCATACATAATTATTATTTATAATATACATTAAAAAGAACAACAATCATACTATATTAAAAAAAATCATCCCTCTCAACAGAAAGTCTCTACAACATACATTTCTACACACTTGAAGAAAACAAATATATATCTAAAAATTATAAATTTACAAAGATAAGAAATAAATAATAATAGTACAAAATTTCATTTCATTTCTTTAAAAATGTATAGGTTGTTATTGTTTTTATGTGTAAATCAGCAGAACTAAAACCTAGCCCCATAATATATACTAAATATTATACACGATCATAAATTTATATATCATATAGATATATATATATATATTTAAAAAAAAAACAATAAACAAAAAAAAATAAAAATAAATAACAATTTTAACTCTTCATCGCATCACATTTCTGGCTAGAGTATATATATCTATAGTACTATAGTACAGGCAATGCTATGATGCTATGATCATTATCATAACAACAACAAAAAATCAAAAAAAATATGTAGGCACATATGCATATTGTGTATAATTTTAAGTAATAAGAATAACCTTTAAATGCATTATGTTTTTTGCCTTTTGGTTATTATACCATATTAAACTATTGATAAAATTTCAATTAGTCCTTCTTATTATAAATCAAAAAAATTGTTTGTTTTATTTATATTATTATTATTATTTTTATTTTTACTTATTATTTGCGAAGAAGATTAACATTAAATTAAAAAAATATATTTCATGCAATGGTATTTTTTCCTGCAAAGGTTCAGCATGGTAGAGAGGGGTTAAAAAAGAGTACCAAAGCAATTTGTATACATATTGCAATTTGCCTATGTGTTGGAGTATTCCGTCGGACTTACAAACATCCAGATAAATGCAGAATAATATATTATAAAATGTTAATAACTATTCTATTTATATACAATTGTAAAGACTTATCGTCTTATGTATATGCACATATTAATAAATAAATAAATGAAAAAAATAAATAAAACAATGTTAGAATGTTATAGAACAATTTTATATATAAAATAATCAATAATAGTGGGTCTTATATTAACTGGAAACGAAAATAAATAGAACGTTAAGTCATAAGACATTAACACTTCCTTCTCTCGATAACTTATATATATTATAACACCATAAAATCAACAACAAAACCAAAACGAAAATATAAAAAATCTATTGAAAGTCTCAGAAGTTGGAAATCAAAATGGACTGACATTCAACTGGAAAAAGTGTATATTAATAACGAATAAGATTAACTATTAACGACACATAAGTACACGTATGATGTGAAAGGGTTAAAATAATTAAAATTTAAAAGAAAAGTTATTACATTAATGAATACCGTTTTTTTGACTTGTACTATTTATGACACTAGTATAAACTTCCTCACTTTACTTACTTAAGTGTTATATATGCAACTCATAATAAAATTTCTAATGAATAAAATAATTTTTATACAAAATCAATCCAAAACAAAATTCGACCACCCTATTTAAATTTTTAAATCACAATATAGTAAATCGTTCATGTCCAGCTATAAGTTTTTATAGCTAAAATTACCCGTCGATATTAAATTAAATTACCTACCTAAAATATATATCATAAAATATTTTTTTTTTTCTTAATCAAAAATTCAAAATAAAAAAAAAACAAAAACAAAAATAATAAACTTAAATTATTTACATGCAAACTTTTTACAACTCATTTATGTCCTGTTCAACAATCACCCAATCTTACCACAATAATATCCTTACTATTTACCCCATTATTCGCACCGTACCCGTACCACCATAGTCATTCTCGTATAAAAAACAGCACATATTCAACTCGACTAAAAACGATTTTCTTCTACAAAAAAAAAAGAAGCAAAACGTTAATTTTTTTTTTAATTCTTTGATTTTTCACTTATATTATGCCAGTTGTTACTGGACATTGTTAACGGTAGCATTAAAAATAAAAATAAAATATTTAACGGTTGAAATTATTAAATTAAATATTTAAACAAAAATTTACATCATAGGATATTAAGGATACATCAAAAATAAACATTTGAAATTGAAATTTTTGAAAATATTTTTAAAGTTAAAGTTATTGGTCGAATTTGTTGACAGTAGTTGTTGTATTTTTGTTTATGTTTTGTTTATTTTTTTTTTTTTTTTTGACTTTTTGTTGTGTTTTGTGAATGTGGTGTACTGTTTGGTTATTAAGAAAATTATTTAAAAATTTTCAAATAAAAAATAAAATTAGAGAAGGGCATTATAAAGAAAATCTAAAAATTATGATACAAAAAAATGGTAAATCAAAACAAAATCGTAAAAATTCGGTTGTTTTCAGCATTGATTTACCAAATGATTTTGGTAATACGGAGAAATTTTTTTACAGGTAAATTTTTAAATTTGAAGAAAAAAATTAAATGTTTTTTTCTTTTAATATTTTTTTTAACATTGTGTTTCTATTAAATAATAAAAATTAATAATAGTATATATACAACAATGTTTTACTATTATTATTAACATTTCTGATTCTATTATTAAAATAAATAAAATAATAAAATCATAATAAAATAAAAATGTTCAGCTCTAATTTACGGCTCTTCGAGGTTATATTTTACTAAAACCACAATTCTAATAAGAACAACTTATTTGTGCCCACACTAGGTTCTTGAGCATGTCTATTTATTTTTATATTATTAATAAAACAAATTAGATTTTTCAAGTACTTCAAAATTAAATTATTAAATTTAAATTGCCATTTAAAGTTTAACCATACTATAAAACATTTTTTTTTTTAAACTTTTTAGTCTAAGCTAAACTAAAAAATATTTCTCAAATAATGAAAAGCTACAATCTGAATGGCCTTAAACGCCCCAGATTATATTCCTGATCAAAGCTAAATTTATAATTGGCCTAGCTTAAATTGAGATAAAATAAATCATCATCATCATAATTATCCTGTAACACAATTCGTGGTGCATAGAGCGTTCGAGCATAAAAAATTTGACAACATCAAAATAGACCCGAATACCAAAGCGATTAACTTACTAAATAATGTAAATTGTACAAATGTTTACACAAATGTTTAACAATATACATTTCACAATAATTTAATTAAAATTTCTAAGAACGACCAGTTTTAATACTAAAATTAATTATCGATTAACTAAAATTAGGTTAATTACTTTTTTGATAAAGTTTGTAGACCTTCAACTTTATAATAAATTAATTCTAATAAAATGAAATTAAATTGAAATAATGGAAAAATATCATTGTATTTTATTCAATACAATAATATGTATATAAACTCACTATACTAAGCTATTTATATTGTATAACTAAAATTGTTTAAAAGGATGTCGTCTAATAAGTGATGTGATAAATCAACACAAACTTTTTTTTTTCTAGTAAACGTCCTTAATTAAACAAGTTAGTATAATTGTTTTTAATAATTTTCTAATTGATTGTTAATTGTTAACACGAATTTAGATTCTGCCATCAGATTCTTTGTGAATATTTCTGTATTTGGGTGTATACGACGCAAATTTATAGTATTTTACTGAATATACTTAATATATATACTTACATGATATATTAGGGAAAAATTTTAAAAAAAAATTCTATTGGTATTTTAATCTCCGATATATATCTTCGACTCTGTCTGCGACTATAGACTTATTTATACATATTTTATGATATATAAGTGGTTCCCTCTATATTTAGTCAAAATAATTTTACAATAACTACGTAAAAATAAAAATTTTAATATATACCTTTTTCAAAGAAAAATTTGCTCTTAAAAAGTGTCAAATAAAATTGATGGTGGTCAATCCAGAGATTCTATAAATTATAAGATACGTTAAGCTTGCTGGAACTAGACTTGCTGGATTGTTGATGGAAATCTGATATATTAGAGGCTTAAGAAATCATGAACGTTAAAAGAACCATGCTAAGCTTTTAAGGTTCTGTATTTTGGTCCAATAAACAGAACCCCAAAAGCTTAGCATGTTTATTTTAATCTCCATTATTTTATATTGGCTTGAACACATCCGTTAAGCACATTTTTAAATTTTTGCCTAATTTTAATGTTTGCTAACAGGACCCCAAAAGCGTAGCATGGTTATTTTATTTTCCATTATTTTATATTGGCTTGAACCCATTTATAAATTCGTATAATAATAATTCCTTAATACCGTTAAGCATATTTTTTTAATTTTTTGCCTAATTTTTATGTTTGTTAACAGAACCCCAAAAGCTTAGCATGGTTATTCTCATGTTCATTATTTTACATTGGCTTGAACACATTTACAAATTCGTATAGAAAATATCCTTAATACCATTAAGCACATTTTTAATTTTTTGCCTAACTTTTATGTTTTCTAACAGAACCCCAAAAGCTTAGCATGGTTATTCTCATGTTCATTATTTTACATTGGCTTGAACACATTTACAAAATCGTATAAAAAATGTTCTTAATACCGTTAAACATATTTTTTAATTTTTTGCCTAATTTTAATGTTTGCTAACAGGACCCCAAAAGCGTAGCATGGTTATTTCAATGTCCATTATTTTATATTGGATTGAACACATTTACAAAATCGTATAAAAAATGTCCTTAATACCGTTAAACATATTTTTGAATTTTTTGCCTAATTTTTATGTTTGTTAACAGAACCCCAAAAGCTTCGACCGTGAATTTTAATGTCCATTATTTTATATTGGCTTGAACACATTTACAAATTCGTATAAAAAATGTCCTTAATACCGTTAAGGACATTTTTTAATTTTTTGCCTAATTTTTATGTTTATTAACAGAACCCCAAAAGCTTAGCATGGTTATTTTATTGTCCATTATTTTATATTGGCTTGAACACATCCGTTAAGCACATTTTTTAATTTTTTGCCTAATTTTTATGTTTATTAACAAAACCCAAAAAGCTTAGCATGGTTATTTTATTGTCCATTATTTTATATTGGCTTGAACACATCCATTAAGCTCATTTTTTAATTTTTTGCCTAAATTTTATGTTTTCTAACAGAACCCCAAAAGCTCAGCATGGTTATTTTAATGTTCATTATTTTATATTGACTTGAACACATTTACAAATTCGTATAGAAAATGTTCTTAATACCGTTAAGCACATTTTTTAAATTTTTGCCTAATTTTTATGTTTGTTAACAGAACCCCAAAAGTTTAGCATGGTTATTTTAATGTCCATTATTTTATATTGGCTTGAACACATTTACAAATTCGTATAGAAAATGTCCTTAATACCGTTAAGCACATTTTTTAAATTTTTGCCTAATTTTTATGTTTGTTAACAGAATCCCAAAAGTTTAGCATGGTTATTTTAATGTTCATTATTTTATATTGGCTTGAACACATTTACAAATTCGTATAAAAAATATCCTTAATACCGCTAAGCACATTTTTTAATTTTTGCCTAATTTTTATGTTTCTAGTAAGCCCTATCAACATTAAATTTGTTTTTGTTCGTAAGTGGCAAAAAAATATCTAAATATACAGGGAAAAAAAACTAAACAAATGCTGGCGTGTTAATACAAAAGTATACAAAACAACCTCGTAATATATTTTCACAGAATGATATCTGTTGTACGTTGTGCAACATCAGAATTGAAAAACAATTCACATTTTTATAATTTCAGAATATTTTAATACAAAATTTTGATATAATCCGTATATTAAGTCTTAACTGAACCATCTAAGTCTAGATCATCTAAATAATAGCATTAAAAATATACAATTTAGTACTGATCTAATAACTGTACTCTGACTCTTATTATAAAACCTATTGAAACAGTCACTTCAACCTATTTGTTTCTTCTAATCTTTTGTATTAATTTAAAATATGTATAACGTGTTGATACATGACTTAAAATATATTTAATTTTAGCCCGAGTATACTTTTTTAAATCGATTTCTATTTAAAATTTGAAATTTCAATGTAAGCAAATCAATTTTGATATGATTTTATAAATTAAAATTATCAATTTTTTAATATGATTTTATTAATTATAATTAAAAGCTAATATAATTATTTTTCTTGTACTCACTAAAATCAACATTTTGTCTTTAGCACCCCTAGAAATCACATAAACCTCTAGGTTTATTATTAGAAAAAAAATTTCACTTATTAATAGAATAATTTAAAAAGACTCGTGTAACCACTTTAAATCAAATAATTTCTTTCCTTTTTCTTTATTATTTTTATTTCATAAATTTATTAATAACAAAAACAGTACTTTGACAATCGACAATCGTTAGTTATTCTGGACAAGGACTTTAATTAAGAAAATGTTGACCTTGTTAATGTTATTTTATTCCATGTCCATCATAAATCGTTTTTTTTTCTTTGTGTTTTTGTTTTGTTATAAATTTCATAAAAAAATTTGAATATTTTAACAAAAAAAAAATAAATAAATAAATAAATAAAAAACACATAGTAAAACTTCTCTTTCCAAGCCATTTTTAATGTTTCATTTCCCCAAAAAAAAAAACAGAAACAGATTTCATTTCACAACAAAAAAGGAAAATTTTCACTTCACATATTTTTTAATTAGATTTCTCATATCAAATATATACATACTCACAGTAAGTAGTATAATTTAATTTGTTCTAACTTTCGATTATTTAATATGAAAATGAACTCAGATTAAGGTCATTTCTCTGTACGATATATATTCTTACTGTTTTTTTATTTTGTCCGGAAAATTTCAAATGTCTCCTAATAATTTAGTCAATTCAAAATGTTAATGTGGTATAATCAAAAAATCATTTCGAAATATTCGTTAATAGTCCTATACACTAGCCACATCTATTTATATATACCAACAAAACCATATAAAATATACCAAATTTCTAACTTCTTATCAAAAATCTATTATGACGTCACTGTATTTAAATTAAATAAAATATTGTACCCATAAAAATCATGCAAAAGTAGAAAAATGAAAGCAAGGATAACGATAATTTTGGTTGGGTAATAATTTCACCAAAAACAAAAATATTGAGTAATATGAAAATTTAATAAATTACGTTAGGAAATTAATTTACATTAGTATGGAAAATTTCTTAGAATTGTATACTTTCTAAAAGTCCAGTTTACGGTTAAATATTTATTATACCATTTGTTTTATGAAAAATTCAATGAATTCGCTTTAAAGAATTCCAAAATTTAAAACTGAATTTTTAACTTTGTAGAAATTCTGTTTAAATAAAATGACACCTATGTCCCATGGATGGGATTACATACAGCCTAGGCCTATAGTGTCAAGTTTTTCCAATAGTCCGGAATGCCAAACGCGATCAAAAAATATGTGACCTATAGATCTTTTAAGACAATAATGATGATAAGAATATGCTTATTCAAAATTTTTAAATCTATCTTTATAAATTTATCAACACAAAAATAATAATTATTTAATTACCCTGTATGTATTTCAATATTACAATTTGAATCACTTTTAATTAATTCCAAAATTTCATTAAATTTACATTTTTTAACCCGCTCTGGGAATGAATAATAAAAATAACATATTTTTTGCTCACTGATTTGCAATAAAAAGTTTTAAACATAAATTAAATTTAACCATTTCCTGGACAAGATACAAAATGTGTACATATCTGAATTTTTAATGAAATAATTTAATGAAGTAGCTAGTTAACCAATAAGAAGGTCCTTTGGTCAACATTTCTGGACATGCTGAAATTTGGCAATTACAAATAGCCTTGTCAGAGCCGAAGCAGAAACTGAATTTATCGGAACAAAATTTTGTTAGGATATTCTGTTAATTCTATACTTTTTTATAGAGATGATAGATCTTTTAGAATATGTTTAAAAGCATGGGTGTATAAGCACACGCATAATGTGGCAAATTCGAAAAATTTTAATGAATGCCGAAAAATCAGAATAACTTCATAAATCTCCTGTCTCTAATACGTTGTACGCCTGCAAAACATTGAAAATTTCAGTAAACATCACCAAGAAACTCCTAGCATACATCAATAGATGTTTCGGACTCATTCTAAACATTCATTGACCACAAACCATTTCCAACAGAACGTTATGGCAAAAAACGAAGCAAAAGCAAATAGATGTGGAAGTCCGATAGAAGAAATAGTGTTGGATAGGGTATATTCTGAGGAGCCCTGATAACAACATCACGAAACAATGTTTCGAATAGAATCCTTAGGGTACAAGTCGCGTCGGAAGGCCAAGAAAAACATGGTGAACAACAGTCTTAGCTGAAGCAAGTACCCAACAAAGAACGTGGCCGAAATTGAAGAGATTAGCGGCAGATAGGAGTCAATGGAAAGGTTTTATCTCCGCCCTATCCCCGTAGACGGAATTACTGGACAATGATACCTAATCTAGCCTTCAGCAAGCAGTCGCTATCGTCAACTTTGATATGATGCTTTGCAAGCACTGTGATCTATACTGTATCATCTACAATGAATCGGATTTATCAGTGAACTCTGTAGACACTGGTAAATCAAACTATCTCAATCTTGACAGCTCAGAATTTGTTTTGCAACAATTGTCGCGACTTCTTCTAAAATCAGATATCTGAGTTTAGTATAACAAACTACAACTTTCAAATATATTGGCAAACCCAAAAAAAATCAAGATTGGCTTTGTCAAGCACTTAAAAACTGTAACAGATGTAATTTTAAAATGTGAGCGTAAATGACTGTTAAATGACCTTAGAGGTGGCTATTCATAGAACGGAAAATGTTATTTAGCTCCATATCAACTGAAGCGACCAAGACTATTTCTACAGTTTTCCGGAAAAAATACAAGCAATAAATGAAATACTGTTATCAGCAAAGCAATGAATATGATTTGAAGACATTATTAGGAGTTCATTTATAAAAATAACAAAAATCGTTCAAGAAAGAATTGACGCCTGAGTGATACCAGTATTAAATTTTTTTGGAAATAAAACCGTCTAACACAACTTGTATTGAACGGTTTTAAAATAAATATTTAATCCATGTTTTAAAAACCTAGGCCACCACTTGCTTCAACTTTTTCAATAGATCGGTATGCCAAACACGATCAAAAGATATATGATCGACAGACCGTATTGTTCAAAGCAATTTCAGTCAAAAAAAGTCAGATCATCAGTTGACCTAAAATCATTTTGAAAATAGCTTAAAAATGATAATTCCGAGTCTAGTGTAACATTCAAAATATCGGCTCCTAATATACTAATAGTGAAAGTATAGCGGTTTCAGGCTCAAGCTTGACGTTATGCAAGGTTTTATACTGATATTACTCCATTTTTTTTTTCTAATCTCTTAAATATTTCATGGAACTTTGCTACGTAACCACGTATTGCTAATTTCGCATCTTAGCATTTTGTACTTTTTATTACGAAATTCCCACCGATACAATTCGAAAATAATTTAAAAAGTATATATTAAATCATTTTTTATACTACGTAGTACGTATTTCAGTTTGTGTTGCATATTTGCTACCCGGTACAGATACATTTTGATATTTAAGTTTTTTGCGCAGTTAGGTTTAGGCGGAAATACATGGGATATTTATTATAAGCTGAAATTGTTTTTGATAATTGATGAAATATTGTGAAGAAGACAAAAAACTCACAAAATGTTTTAATGGCCACATTATGATAATCATGATAATGACAATCAATTATAAATAAATAAGTACGGCCTCCGGTTTATTGTACGAATTTTGTGCCGTTAACCTCAATTGTTATATTATCATTATTATTGCTGTATTTTGTACAAAAAAAAAGGATGTCAGATTTTGTATCGTGCTCATGTTAATATAATTTTATCATTCACATAAGACTAAGGCAGCCCACCATTTAAATTTTTGTTTCCACAAATTATCAAAGATCTGACTATAATATTTCATTACTTATTATAACTATTTAAAAAAAAAAAAATACAAATTTATTTACTTTTTTTGTTTTTTTATCAATGGAAGAAAAAAAAACAGTTTTCATTTAGTAGGTCAACAACTACTTTCTAAATAATATCAATTCAAAAAATATTTTACTGTTATCAACTTTTTACAAATATATTTTTTATCTAAGCCGAAAATCTTACACCTGCAGACCTGCTTTAAAAACATTTTTACTATAAATTTGACAGTTTAAGTGTTCTCATACCTAACTTTAAAAGTGAATGAATATCATAGAATATCATATAAATTAATTCAAGAATATAATTATCCTGAAAAACCTATTAATTTAATAATATCCTTAAGGACATTACTAAGTGATTTTATTTTTTTATTTTACTTTTTTTTCTATGTATTAAAAGTCTTGATGATTTAACAAATTTTATTAAAGGTAAATATATAGAGAAATTTACAAGGACAAAATGGACAGAAAAGAAAATTAAATAAAGGCTAGTTTTTCTTTTATTGTATTTAAAACGTTAAAATGTCAAAACATATTCTTAAATTGTAATTTAAAACGACTGATGTGGAAAAAGTTTTCAATTCACATAGTTTATTAGGTTGAAGAATAATAGTCAGGTTGAAATGATGTAATGGCTAACAAAATATTTTTTTTTTTTTGTTTATTAAAGTATCATGTTATTTTTTAAATAGCTTAATAATATTCTGAAAGTGATGTCAAAATAATCAGATGATTAAATTCTTGAATTTATAATCTTTTGAATTGCATTGGGTTTTTTGAGTTCATGAGAAATTTTTAGAGTTCTATTTTCAAATATTAAAAATTATAATCATATATATATATAAAGAAGAATGTGTATGTAATGTATGTATTACAGAACTGCTCTTAAATGCATTAGCGAATTTGGTAAAAAACCAAATTTGACAGATAGACACTCTGGAGACGAGAACAGACTATGCTGATTCCCAGAATGTTGATTCCCAGAATGTTGATTCCCAGAATGTTGACTGATTCCCAGACTTCCGGTAACTGTCATACAAGTTTTCCGGTAACTGTCATACAGTATTCTATCACGAATATTTCAAAAACCCAAGATGATACACAACTAAAAATTTGTACTCTGTCACTCTAGCGAAAATAAGAAAATAAGCAAACTGGTCTCTACTAAAATTTTGTACTTTTGTATTCCCAACAAAAATAAACAAACTTGCCTTTTACCGTTTTCTAAAATTTTGACTGCTTTCAGTAGCTGACATACAACCCCTGGTACCAATGAAGAATATTTTAAAAATCAAAGATGACACAGACCTGAAAATTTGTTCTTTGGTATTCTGTTAAATATACACAAACATGTAACATGAATTTTGCTGTTTCTTACAATTGTAACTGATTCCGATAGCTGCCATATAGCTCCTGGTACCAATGAAAAATATATCAAAAGATGACATCCTCCGGTACTCTAACAATTACAAAAAACAAACTTGCTTTTTATCGTTTTCTAAAACTTTGACTGCATCCGATAGCTACCATACAACTCCTGGTACCAGTAAATAATTTTTCAAAAACCCAAAGATGACACAGACCTGAAAATTGGTATTCTGATACTCTATCAAAAATAAGCAAACTTGTCATGTAGCGTTTTCTAAAATTTGTACTGCTTCGGGTAGGTGTCATAGTAATCTTTTCAACTGTCATATGTTTTACACGGGGCATAAATACAGACATTTATTCATTTAAACAACTTCCTTAATTTTTTTTGTTTGTTATGTTCTTGACAATAACTGAGGCAGTTGCTTACCACCGTTTCGTGATTAATTAAAGACGATACTACAAGTTTATACTACAATATCTGTTCAATAAAATGTTTTTCGAGCATTTTTATTTATTAAATTACTGGCTTATCAACTCATTAAATGTGGAAAGCTACTGCTATTTATTGTCAGGAATTAAGCCTTCTTAAATAGAATAGCTTTATTTTATTTAAGTTGTTATCAGATTATACCTTCAAATATTTTTTTTTTGTCATTTATTTTATCCCAATGAAAAAGGGTACTGAACCAGATCGAAAACCCTATAAAGCATTTTTTTCTTCATCGGGAATGGAATTTGGTACCTTTCGATTGAAATTCAGGCGCTCTACGTACTGCGCCATCCAACATGTGGTTATATATTTAAATTGTACAAATTGATTAAGTATCTAAAAAAAACATCTTAAGCCTGACTGTTTTGACAGATCTGAAAAGAAACGACAACCTGATCAGAGAAGATCTGGTATTGTTGTTTGGAGACTTGGGTCAACCAACCATTCACCGGGTAATGAAATTAACGAATATGTATTTAAAATATTCATATTTGTACGAAATATATGTTTATGAAAGATGAAGAAGCTCTTCTACCGTTCAGAATCAATGTTTAGTTTTTTAGTACTAGTTATTTTTAGTACTAAAAATTATTTTCGTTCTCTGTTTTCGTCAAATATTATTTGCTTTTGTTTTAAAGGTTTTTGTATATTAAATTTGTGTATATTAACAATAGTACATTTTAATTTTGTATAATAATATGTTTCAATATTTTGTTCTGTTTTTTTTTTAATTTAACGTTATTTAATATAATTAAATTTAAAAATTGATAAAAATAAGGCAAAACAAAAAATAAAATGATTAAAATAAATCTAATTTGACACAAAGAACATTTTTAGGATTTGAAAACTAAATAAATTATTAATATAAAATATTTAATGTAGATATAGGTAGCAAGCAGGTGATAGTCATGCACATTAAGTTCATGCACTTTATGTTTATTTTTTTATTTCCATGCTCCTTACAAGTTTTGAACAAAATGTTACGTATTTTAGAGTTTAAAAGATGACGTTAAGACCCTGTCTCAAATTAATTTTTCCAAATGAAATTTACAAAATTTGTTGTTGTAAATTTTTTTGTTGATATTTTTACGGTTTGTTTTCGTTTTTACGTCATTTTCTTTCATTTAAGTAAAATGAA
This sequence comes from Argyra leucocephala, assembly GCA_963942445.1. Classification (NCBI taxonomy): domain Eukaryota; kingdom Metazoa; phylum Arthropoda; class Insecta; order Diptera; family Dolichopodidae; genus Argyra; species Argyra leucocephala. Next base: position 11,684,733 of record OZ012681.1, on the reverse strand, counting down.
TAAACGTAGAAAATTTAGTTGGATTGGCCACAGAAAGCACGGTGCAACAAAACGAACATTATGGATAGTAAAAAACGAAGCAAGTGCATCTATAACAAAATCTTGTTGTTAATTCAAAGTCCTGACCCAAAATCGATTTCAGTGGAAGAAGTTGAATCACTATGCACTCTTATAATAATTTAAAAGCAAGTATAATTAAACTTTTAAAGTAAATAATCCAAAAAATATCAATTAAAATATTTTCTGAACATTTTTAAAGCATGGGTGTATTCATAAATGCTGCAAACTGACAACAAGTTTGCCACCAGTTGGCGTACTTTGCAATAATGAATACAAATTCTACCTATATTTTACCTTTACTTGACAATTCTGCAAAGTTTCTGTTTATTAATACTGACATTTTGAAAATAACATTTTTTTTTTAAATAACAAAACAAAAACTAAAATACTCAAAACAACAAAGAAAACTACTTCAAAAAATTTTATGCATACTAAAAATTTATTCTGCCAAGTTGACGACCAGTACACTTTGAGTCTGCATTTATGAACAGCATTCAGAAAATCTGACAAGTGTGTTCATAAATTCAAAATATGCAGATTGACTGCAGGTTTGTATTTATGAAAACAAGGCATATTAAACCCCGATTCAACCTTGATTGCTGTATAAATCTTAACTCTTAATATTCTTATCTCTCTTTTCAATAAATATAAAATTAATCTAGTTTCAAAATACATTTTAATTCTTCAGTTTATATGTTAAATCTTAATCTTAACAACTTATTCATAAACCCCCATTATCGTAAAATATGAGTAACTCTAACTCTAACTAATTCATGCAAATTTTATTTTGTAATACACAAATTACAAAAATTTTTCACCAACATTTTTCAAATTCCAAGGTTTGCGTTTTGCTTGCGTTTTTGAATTTTTGAATTTTAATAAAACTTGCACTGATTTTAATTACATGTGTTAAACTATCACCTGTTACCTATATTTTTCATTAAATATTTTATATTTTTATAATTTATGTGGCACATAAAAATCCAACCATAGTGTATAGTAACTATGCATACATTTTCCGGAATTTCAATATTTCAATAGTAAATTATTTTATAGAAAGTTTTTATTTTTTTTTTATAAAAGTTTACTAATTAATTTTTTTTTTTTTAAATATGCTTGTTTAACTGTTTAAAGATGCCCGTTAAAAATTTAATCCTTTCAACTTTATACTTTGTTTTTTTTTTTTTTTTATTTTAACCTAAATAATATATGCACATATAATAAATTTATTTCAAAATTTAACATCACGCAATAATCAAATCACCGCAATTTAATTTGCATTTTGTTTTTTTTTTTATTTAAATTAATTGCATAAATTTTTTTAATTTGTTTTTTTTTTTTTTTTAATTAAAAAGTCACATTTTAATAAGAAACAAACTTAAAATTTTGTTTCATCAATTGTAGTAAAAAATTTTTTAAAATAATAATTTTCACTCAATGTTTCGTCCTGAAATTCGATTTGCAATTTTTGATAATAGCTAAATAGTTAATGTGGAAAAAAAATGACATTTATGATGTTTATGGTGTCCAGAATGTGTTGAGTTATGGTGTCAAATGTAAGTAGAGAGGTGCGAAAATATTACAAGACCCTGAAAAATGGAGAAGGATTGAATATACCTTAAGGCTAGACGCAGATATGAAATTTTTAGTTTTGCTACTATTTAATTGCACGTTTGTGTTCCAGTGGTTTATATACGAAAGCGCGAACACATAAAACCAGTTGCATGTCTGCGCGTTTTCATATAAACTATAATGAAATACAAATGTGCAATCAAATAGTTGCAAAAAAAAATTATCAACTAGCTTCAACTAGCTTAACATAATCAATAATGTAATTTTGCAAATTACACAAGAGATATGTGGAATTTACAAGGAAACAAACAGCATGGAATACCAAAAAAAAAATGTATGTAAGCAAATACGACGAGAAGAGAAAATAGTGTTAACAAATAGTGCAATAAGCGTGAAAATCATACTAACATAATTGCAAAGATGAAGGCGTTTGTTACGAAATGGATTTACTTTGAAGATATCAGGATCTAAAAACAAACAGAAGGAAATTTATTTGGAGCAAAAATAATAGTTAGAAATATGAGTACTTACTTAAAATTGCAAAGATCACCAACTAAAAGTGAATTGGAAACCGCAAATGGGCTTATTGTAATACTAAGATTTTAATCTTAAGATTTATCTAAGAATAATGACCTACGCTTTTTTTTGAAGAAGCATCAATACATTCTGTTATAGTATTCATGTCAAGTATGATACCAATTATCTTATACATATATTGTCTTGTTTGATATTAAAAATAACGAATATTCCAATTGCTATGAAAAGTTTGTTCTCCTGACCTGTATATTTAAAACTATTTATAAAACTCATTCTACACTTTGCCATTGGTAAAAAATAAATGTCAAAAATTAGTTACGAGTATAATAATTTGATAACAACTTAAAAATATAATATATATTCTATCTAAGAAGGCTTAGCTCCTGGCAATAAGAGTAGTTTTACACATTCAATGAGTTGATAAGCCAATAATTTGATAAAAATATGCTCGAAAAACATCTATATTATAATATTAAGGACACGTGTTTGAAGGCACACTTTTCGGCTGTGGTCGTGTGCCTTCGTTTTTTTCTCTCATCCAATTAAACAATGATGTGAAAAAAACAATTAATTTTATGTCCTTATTTTGGTGAAACAATTTTGATTTGATATTAGCCAGTTGTAAATAACATCACAAATATTTGTGAGTTGGATTTCTCATTTGAATTGCAAATGCAAGACTTACTGGAAATTGATGACTAATAAAATCTTTTAAAAAAATTTTCATTACATATATTATTTTATAAATAAAAGAGTTTATTTTAAAAAGATTAATTCATTAAAACTCAAACATTTAACATTTTTTATTTTTTCGTGGTTTGCTATTAATATTACTATTCCATAATATATTGTTGTCAGATACTTTCAATATCTCAAATGTTTAAATTTATCAAAAATTATTTTATTGTGCCGTTTCAGAGAAAAGTTCTTTCTTTCTTGCCCGGGCCGAGTATTTATCTGACGGTTGTTTCTAGTTATAGTAAAATATTGTTATAGTATAAATTTGTAGTACCATACTTAATTAAGCACAAAAATGTAATTCTACCTAAGTTAATGTCAATAACATAAAAAAAAAAACAATTCTTATAAAATTTATATAAAATTAAAGCATTCTTCTAAAGCACAAACTTATCGAGCTACATCTCACTTCACAACCGTCATGTGTCGAATGAGATGTGAAGTATTGGATATTATTCCAATATTGTAGGGTGTATAAAATAACAATGAATGTGCGAAATTGAATTTTTGAGACAAATGCATTTTAATGTTTTGCCGAATGTGGCACAATTCAATTTGAAAGCTCAAAAATGAGCATTAAATTAACACCTAATTATAACACCTAATTTAATTATTTCAACTTTGATTAAGAGAGTGTTTTGTTCATCAACACTACTGGAATTAGGTATTGTGGTATTGAACTACAGTCGAGTCCACTTAAGAGCACCTCGCTTAAAAACACAAACCCTTTTAAGTGCATATTATTTCGAACGTAATTCGTTTGCTTTATTTTTTCATATAATTCAATTCGTTTAAAAGCAAATCGTTTAACATAATATATTTACATACTTTTCGCGTTGTTTAATAGCACATGATGCCAAATTTTGTTAATGTGTTGGAACAACAACATAACGCGGACAATCTTAGAATTAATAAAAATACGGACAGTTTAGTAATTTTTGCAGTGTTGGATATCATACTACTACGTACAAATACATAGTCACAAAAATTAAAATATAAATGACATAATATGTTATGTACCAAATATGTTTCTCATATTTCTATTTACAACATAGTACTAGCACATATACATAATTAAAATTAATCTAAAAAAACTTTTCACGACTTATCCGTTGAAAAGCACAACTTTCTTAAGTGCACAAATTTGCCTGTCATCTTCGATGTGCTCTTAAGCGAGTTCGACTCTATACTTATTGTTATTTTAGATTAGATTATAATTCTGGTTGAATTCTTTTGTCCCATATTACCACAGCCGTAAATGTACTTATTAGATTAGGACTACCCGTGGCAATGTATTTGATTATATAAGGATGTTTGATGTATTGAATTAGATTCTGAATATTCAGTAATAGTATGTTGGACAACAGTTAGATTTTTTCATTTTAGGAAAATTGTTTCTAGTTTTTCAGAAAATTTCAACTTATTAAGCTTTTCAATTGAAAAATACGAAATTATAAGATATTTATTTTTGTATACACCAAACGATCTTGTCCCAATTTTACGTTACAGTGTCAGAAAACTAATGAACTAATGTAATTTATATGCTTATATAAATAGCCTTGACATCAGAAATGTATCGACAACGTTGTCAATACAATGTGTCATGATCTGAAATGTACAAAAAAAAAGTTTTGACATTGTCTCATGATCGGAAATTAATTTGACAATGTATTCGCGGCATACTTTTACAATGCGGGCTATAACGCAGGCCAAAACAGTCTCGATATATAATATATAGGTAAGCATATAAATGTAATTAAAAGATTTTGGTTTGAAGGTTTGGATTTTTTCAGTAGGTGCTTGTTGTGGTACTTTTCTTTGCTTTATGTTTTTTGCTTTCAAAATAAGAACAAAATGTCGTTTTTTTTGTCTAATAACTTTTTTTAATTTAAATAAGTTGGAAATTGCTTTTATGTCTTCCCCACAAGTATCCATTAAATATGATTAAAGAAAAATTATTTTCGAAAATTGCCCATGTTTGTTTTGCAATAATAAAAAATTCAAAAACATATCATATTTCAAATATAAAAAAAAATATGATTTGACAATTTATTCAAATACATTGTATTGAACGTGATCAGAATTGTAAACAAAACACTTAATTGTGTTTTCGATACAATGTGGTTGAGCCCATAAATTTGACATTTCTGTTATTATTTATATTGTATCGGGTTGCAATATTGTTTACTACATTTTCGATGTCACGGTAGCTTCTAGATAGTTAGGACAGGGTGGTATCTTTGGTTCAGGTTAATAATTGGTACAAAAACCAAATCGAAAAAATCGATAGAGGTCATGAAAATGAAATGGTTAAATGAACCAAGAAAGAAGGTTGACTAATAATTTTTTTTTATCATATAAAGCAGGGTAGGTGTAGAGATCATTTTGTATAGCTTCCAAATATGAAAAAAAAAATCATAATATTCACATTTTTGTTTAATAGAGACCCAAAAGTATGAAACTGAATTTTATAAAATAAAAAAAGATTGTTCTTGCTCTCCTTAAAACTTTTCAAACAATATACTTTCATTAATTTACCCATATAGTGATGATTTATTTTAATTTTTAAATTAATTTTATTTTATAACAAATTTGAAATCATTCACCACTACTGGATACCACCTTGAAAGTTTTCAACACACCTCTAATTATATAGCAAACATCAGGAAATCCTTCTGACAATCATTTCATAATCAAAAAAATAATGTAGTAGACTTTTTTAACATTAAAACAAAACAGACAAACCTTTTTAAAATTGAATTTTCATGATTTCCCTTCATTTAATATGGATTTTAATTAAGAAAGGAAAACAATAATAATTAACAATTTCATGGGATAGATTTTTTTTTTAAAGTAAGTATCAGAAGGTATTTAAAGTATGCATTTTCAAAATTTGGTAATAAAATATTACGTCTTTGTAATAAATAATAATAACACATGACATAAGAATATTCAGTATCATGTTAAAATTTTATTTTTCCTATTTGGAAAATTTCCAAGAAATATTCAGTAAAAAAAAAAAAAACATTTTTTTTCTTTGTTTTTATTATTATTGAATAATAACGATTTTATATAGTAACCTATGTGTGTGTACATAATGTATATGCAATTATTATTATTGTAATTTGAATATAAATCAAATACAATTTCTTATGTAATATCCTTCCATTCATATATAATACAAATTGATTGTATTGGCCTGAGGTCATCAATAATAGAAAATTAATTTCTATGAAAATGTATAAAATGTTAATTTGAAGAAGAAAATGGAAAATTTTATATTCCTGAATTCTGATGAATAAATGAATATTTAAATTAATTTCATTTTCACGCCTTATGAGTCATATTGAAGTGGTTGCAGGAGCTATTGAAGAGGATGAAGAGCAATATTTTAAATTTTAAAACGCATATAATTTTTAAATACTTAAATGTCAAATGATGAAATTTTACAACTGGAACAGGATCGGATACAAATTGTTACCTTTTGTTATGAATTTAATATTTTGAAAATAAATTTGTTTGTTTTGTTAATATACAAGTGTTTTATAAGTGACTAGAAGTAACTGGGAATAAATAAAATATCAATTTTAATATATAATTATATCAAGAATTTAGTAACAGAAGATGGTAAAGATAAAATATAGAGTTGTTTTTATTTTTAAATATACGATCTATGACTTTTAAATGGTGTTGAATGTATTTTGTTCATATACTTATAATTAACTAATATTTTATTTTATTCCCATTTTTATTCATTTTCAAAAATTGAAAATTTATTCATCATCATCATCTGTTAGTTCAACTGTTTGGGGTGAGCCTTAACCTCGTTTACAACTTTCATCCATTTTGCAACTATATGACATCGGTTTATGTATCTCAGTATCACAATGGACTTTACTGGTCTAAGTGTGTTGCCGTACCGTCGGCAGCAACTCCTACCTACTACCGTTTATTCGAATCTCTCGAGATTTGTCCTTGTAGTTGAGCTGTATTTTGAACTTGATCTACCTCTTGCTACAGTATACTGTACGGTACTGCGTTTAATATTTTTTTGGCCATTTTTTTCATGATTTATCGTCTATCAAAAACTAAATAAAATTAAATTTTAAATTAAAACAAATAAGTAAAACACACAAACAAAATATTTCAAATGATAAAAACTAATACGAAAATAAAAACACTTTCGAAAACAATTAATTACAAAGTTAAAAAATTAATCTTAATAATTAAATAATTTTATCCTGAAAAAATTTGCACATGACGTGTTCATAAAGTTCTGCAAGAACAGTGAAAATAATCTCATTTGCAAACAGGACTGGAATGTAATTTTGTAAGGTGATAATAACATAGTGGAATTTACGATTGACCTTTACACCTTATTTCTGGAATCTTTGTATAATGTTGATGTTAGTTGTCGCTGCGGAACCCCAAAGCTAGATTCCATATGTCCAAATAGGTTTTATTATAACTTTATAAATTAATATCTGATTTCTTAATATAATAACTGTGTGTTCTTTCCCACTACTCAGTACATAATTCTAAATTTGATATCAAGCTTTTACTGGAAATATTCTTACGCCAGCTTAGCCTTTTTTCTAAATATATATATCTGCCTAAGTACTTTAAATCATTTTTTTGTGGGATGATTTTATTATTTAAAATGACTTGAGGGCAGATACACCTTTCTTTAAATTAAGTAAAATTGATATGTATTGAATTTTCGATTCATTTACTTTTACGTAACATTTTTGTAGCTATAGTTGAATATATTTTAAGTTTGCTTATAGTTTGAATGATGCTATTTTAGCGTCCTAATGTCGAAACAAAAAAACGGTGTTATCGTTGGGTTTTTTTACCTCAGGTATTGTTGGAATATCAGACGTAAACAGTAAGCATAGTATAGGCCTTAACACACTTGCTTGCGGAATGCCAAATTGTATTTTATATAGTCCAGTGAATGCACTAGCTTGCTTCACATAAAACATTCTGTTTTCAACTTTTCAAAATTTCATGCAGATCACATGGTAGATTTTATTTTAATTTCCACATTTGGTCAGGATACCTATCGAAAATTTGACTGATATCAAGATGTGCATCTGTGCAAAATTTTGTGTTTTTAGCGCCATTTAAATATTTTACAATAAGATATGTTTTTTTTTTTACTTATTCCTCTTGGCAGCATACGACTTCCACTTGACATTTCCATCATACTCGATTTCTAGCTGCTTATTAATGGTATTATTATTTCTATTTCCTAAGCAATGTCTAATTTCATTTTTAATTTGTTTATACTGTCTACAAAAGATTACTTTGATAACTAAATCTGCGCCTACTTGGTAAGACCACGTCATACTTTCTGCAAGGTGTCGCTGCGATTTTATTCATCTTTGACTTTAAGATGACTGACGATGGTTATGTTTACTGGGTACATCATGTCACATATTTTTGTCAGTTGTTTACAATTGTGTAATTATTATTGGTGTTTGTTCAATATTTATTTATTGTGGTATATGAGATGAGTATTGATATAGATATTGATATAGGTAATATTTTTAGTTATAAAGTATTAATTATTAATTATTTTTTATTGATTATAAATTTTATCTTATATAATAAAAGGCAACGTCCTGCTGCTGCTGCTGCTGCGTTAGCGTGGCATTTTATTAGTATTACAATAACAACAAACATAATATATTTAGCAGAATTAACACAAAAATAATCATTCCCATCACATGCATTTGGAAAAAATTGTATACATAAAATTAATCTCTCTCTTTTGAAATTTCATGTTTTTTTTTTGTTTTTGCTTTTTTTATTTTAAAACTGTTTTCAAGAGAACGGCGAATAATGTCGAAAGGAAATAACAAAACAATATTGTTTTGAATCAAATTTTTTTTGTTCTGTTTGATTTTAAGAAATAGGTATTCAATTCATGAATATGTGTATATGTGAAGCTGTAAAAAAGAAAACACAGAAACATGCGTGCGTAATTATTATACAAGAAATTTTTGGAAATAGTTTGAATGTAGATAATTTTGCTGCCTATTCAAAAAAGTAGATACATACTTTGCTTTAAAAATTCAGATATCGAATACAATTAACGAAGAAGTATTAAACATTTTAAAAGAAATATAATAAGATTCAACAATTAACCCGTGGGAATTTTAAAATGCTGCTGTCCAAGTGGAATGCTTCCATATAAACTTAATTTGAAAGTTGAAGTTACAATAATATTACTTAGTAACCTAAATACCAAACGTGGTCTCTGAAATGAAAGTCGGTTAGCAGTCAAAAATTTATAATCAAACTTAATAATCGCAGAAGTCCTGATCGGTACAGCTATAAGGGAAACAATTTATTTCCAGAATATATTTATCTCCAAATACCACAGAATTGTCATTTATTCTCAGATTTGACAATTCTCCGTTAAATTAGCCTTTTTTATTACAATAAATGGGGTACACGGTTAGACATTGGAAAAAGTAGGAGTTGAGAAAGAAAACAAACTGTATAGTTTTTTGTAAAATTTTTTGGTTTTTTAGTAAAATAAATTTGTTGAATATGTTTAAAAAATATGTGTATACCAACCAAATTTATAAGTAGAAGATTTAGAAGCATTGGATATAAAGAAATGGCAATATCCAATTACTAATCTATATGAACAAAACATTATCCTTAGGTTAAGGTTTAATTTAATTTAATTTAATTTAAGTTAATTTAAGAATTATGAATTTGCTACACATTATACTTTATATACTCCTATAGAGACTTACCGTCTCATGTATATGTACGAAATAAAATGAATAAAATTAATAAATTATAGTTTGACAAATATTGTACTTTTTGGAATCAAGTAATTGCGCACTCTAAATAAATAAATAATAAAAATATTCATTTTTTTATTTATCTTGACTTATAAAATTTACACGATAAATAATCAAAAATCAATTTTTTGTTACAATTTTCAGTACGCGGTTTTTGGGGAATGTAACGTTTTTTTTTTAATTTTTTGTAAAGTTTTCCACAACACAAAAATACTTATATATTATTTGAGTACGTTTATTAATACCAATTTTTTTTTGCAGTGTCTTAAAACATATTTTTTTATTTACCACCGTAATATGACGGGCCTTTTTGCTAGTATATAATATTTTTGCTATTTTTTTTTTACTTATATTTTATACCATCCACGGTAATCGAATCCGTGACTACAACATCGTAATTAAAACATATTTCTGTGCTCGAACCGATTAGGCCACGGAAGGGATATGTAAAATAAGATATGTACATGGAATTCTCTTAATTTACATTTGAAGCTCAAATGAAATGTATTTAGTTCATTTTTTTTGTTTTTATTAAAATAGAGTTAGTAATGTAATGTTTATTAGTACGTAAATTAGGCACTAAGTACAAAATGAAATTTAACCTTAATTTTTCTTATATTTATAGTTTATTCTTTTATTTAATTTTTCTGTAGTACATAAGCTAGATATAAGATCAGATAATGAATTGTAAGAATTTTAATTTTTTGTTAAAAAGGCCAACATCCCGAAAGGGAAAAGGACCTCAAGTGAACCTGCAGATTTATCTGCAGGTCCACTGTTTAATTAAATTAAATTAAATTAAGATATGTACAATAAGATATGTACTTGCTCAATACTCATACAGACTTTATGAAAACAAAATGTTTCTTCTAATCACCAAATTTTCACAAATTAAAAGTAAATATACAGACCTAATATTAAAATATTTTAAATGAAAGAAATATCAAAAACAAAAATCATTTCAATGTTGAAAACATATCAATACATTTAAATTAAAGTAATATCATAAAAGATATTAAAGCAAAAAATTGCAATCCAAATAATATTTTAAAACATTTTAAATGAACAAAGCGAAGAAATGAAATAATTCAAAAATTCAAAAAAAGTATAAAAAGAGAAAACAAAATCAATTTTAATGAATATAAAAACATTTTATTTGAAAAAAATGTTAACAAAAGAAACTAATCCAATGTAGAAAATGTCAATATCTGATTAGTTTGTGGAGGGATAAGAATATAATAGTTTTTCCTCTTTATTAACCAAATATACGCTTAGTTGTATATAGATTATTATTATTATACAGCTTACTTCTAATTAAGTCTGAGAATCTTAAAAGGCCTTAAAATTCAATTTATCGAAAAAATGTTATGCACTCATATAGGTATCCATTGTGATCGAATTTAATAAAAAAAATAAATTTCCTATGGTCGTAATCAAGTTCAAAGAAATTTTTCATTATAGGCAGTCCTTGATTTTGAAAATTTCAATTCAATTTAAATAAATTTAAATAAAACAAAAAATATTGGCACCATATTATATACTAAAATGAAAGTCAATCTAATTAAATTTTATTATATTTGGGTGTGCATTTTTTTTTTTTTTTTGTTTTTGTTAATTTATCGAAATTCAGAAACAAAGCAAATATTTTCAAATAAATTATTATCAAATATAATTTTATATCCTTGAATTTTGGTGATATTATTTTTCTTTTCTTGAAAAATAGCGATATCAAAAAATTAAGGTATGAATTAAAGTATAAAATCGTATAATGTTGTTCAGTAAAGTGGACAAATATAAAAGTCATCAATTATACTGAAAGTTATTGTTATGAAGGTAAAATAATTGCACGATGAAGTTTTTCTACGAATGAAAAGCAGTCAAGGATTTTTCCTTAAACTTTTTCAAACTAAAACAAAAAACCTAAAAACCGATAAGAAAAGTTTCATATATTGGAACCATATGTAAATTATCTACATGGTGTTTCAAAAAATATAGATCAACACTAAAGTTTTTACTAGAATTTAATTTAACAATTTATTATGTTAAATTTATAAAATAAAAAAAAAAAACTGTAGCAGAATTACAAAATAAAACGTAATAATTTTATTCAATTAATTTTTCATACGCGAATAAATTTAAATTTAGAGTTAAAAAAAAATGTTTTTAGTGAAAATATTGACAAATCGAAATTGTTTTTGAAATATCGTGATTGTTTAGAGTATCTAACTAAAATATGAGTGTAATAGAATCAAAACCGATACATTTGCATTTTTTAAAAAAAATTTAACTAATGATTGGATAACATATATAGAACCAACTATGGTATGAATGAGCCTATCCACAGAATGTTGATAATAGGGAACAAATATAAGAACGTGATTGACTTATCACTCTCAAAAGATGTGTTAAAGAATCGGCTATACCTCTGTAATCAGAATCCTTCTAACTAACCCCTCTAAACATTAGGCAGTTAACTTTTGTAAATTTTTATTGTTTTTTAAAATTTTGATTCTGTTAAATTTCAATCTTATATTAAAAGAAAAAGAAAATAATTATTGTGATTTGTTTGAATTAAACGAAATAAATAAATAAATACATTCTTTTGACTGAACTTTAATGTTATTTATTATTAAAGTTGTTTCAAAATCAATTTTTCAATTAGAAAAACGAATTTGAAAAACGATAGTTGAATCAAAACTAGTACATTTGCAATTTTTAGTTGAATCAAAACGTAACATTTACATGTAAACAAAATATTGCAACAAAATCATCAGTCTTTGGCAGTACTAAATACGTAATAAAACCATAGTACTATTTTCAAATTACTTCTTTTACTGTTTAGCCATCTGATTTTAGTTTTGAAGCAAATTTCAGTTTAAAAGTAATATCAAAGTAAATAGTTTTTCAAGTTTCACAAAAAAATTGATTTGAATGACTCTAATATATCTCAAGACGCATTTATTATTGGCTACATACAAACTTATACACCTAGAAGAACTTTTGGATCGAAAAAAGCACTAAAAAATTGTGTCATAAAATGTTATCATCTGTTCTGGTTTGTTTACCAGCTTTCATAAATATTTTGCGAATAGGAAAAAATCGAGTTCGTGAAATATGCAAACATTTCATTACAACTGGGACAATACCAAAGAGAATATGGGACAGTAGCTGGTAAGCCCGAGGCGGTGATCGAAAATCGGAAGTATTTGCATTTCTAAAAGAAGCTGTTAAAAACTTTATGAAAAAATTTAATGTTCATGATGCAAACTACTGTCGCTCTAAATCTACTAATAGACAATATCTTCCAGGGAATTGTCTTGAAATCGCATGTACTCTATGTACAAAGGTAATGAGGATCATAAAGCTTTACAAGTAAAAAAGTGGTTCTTTCAAAATATTTTCTGGACTAATTTTAACATTAGTTTTAAAACACCTTCAACAGATCAGTGCAGTCTAAATGTTTACAGTATAAAGAAATGTTTACAGCATTTTGGACAATCCTGGACAGACAAAAACGAATTAAAAGGAGATTTTTGGCGTGAATAATAATTATTTAAATAATGATAACATTGCTGATGACGATCAATGTGTATGTGATACTTTTTTTGAAAATAATATAGATTTAAGCATTTAGCTCTCTAGAAGGACGATTAATTTTATTTTTATAATTTTTTTTTATATGATTCTTGATATAAGAATTTTACTTATTGACCTATTCGCTCAAACTGAATTACTGAGCATTTTTCTGTTTTGTTAGAACATAAATTAAAAAAAATATTTTTTAACAAATTGAATGAATTATTTTATTTTTGATTCCTATTTTTTTTATTTTATCAAACATGGTGATAGTTGCAACAAAATAAGCCATATGCACATGCAGTGGTAACAAAATCAAACATTTGCAAATAGTTGCAACAAAGTTAATCATTTGCAAAATTAATACTTGTGTTTAAGCTTCAATATTCATTTTGTTTTTAATTTTTCAATATAAATAATATTTAAATTAATTAATCTTTGATATAATAATTTAAAAAAAGTATAAATTAATTAAAATAACCAGGAAAACGTTTTTTGCATTTTTCTCAAACTTGACTATAACGCAAATGTATTGGTTTTGATTCTACTACACTCATATATACCTGAATTTTACGTCAGGTTTACTTTCATGCATGAAATGTATTTTGTATATACATTTTATGTATGTATTTTACACAGGCTTGAAAATTGAATGACATGAATTGTAAAACAAATAAAAATGAACAAATTTTAAGTTTTCATCAAAATTTAATATTAAGAAATTGAATACATACTATTTTATTCCATATCGCCTAACTTATGACTAGTAAAAGAAAGCGAAGAAAAACCTAAACAAATTCAGAAAAACATAAACATTTTTGCAGAAAAACATAAACATTTTTGTACAAAACATAAACAAAAACGCAGAAAAATAAACATTTTTGTTTTTACTATCCACTCTACTACATTGAAGGACAATTTCCACTAAATAACGGTAAGCGATACTGTTTAACAATTATGGATCGATTCTCGAGCTGGCCTGATATAACTACTGAAACACTGACACAAGTTTGCATTTCTTCATGGGTTTGCAGATATGATACACCTACAATTACCACTACAGACCAAGGACCTCAATTCAAATCTCATTTAATGCTAAATTTCTTTAAAATGCTAGAGACTTTTAAGACCAAAACGAAGCTATATCATCCGCAATCCAATGGCTTAATTGAAAAATGGCATCGCACGCTTAAAGCTGCGATTTTTGGTAGAATATATTATCATTGATATTGCTTGGTCTGCGTTCAGCTCTTGAAGAAGACATTTAGGTGTTTCCCCAGCTGAACTCGCTAACTAATCAAAAACTATGTCACAGCTATTTAAAGTTCGTTCCGCATAAATTAATTATGCATACATTTTCTTGAAACATCCTGTAAATGCATAAAGCAATGTATAGAATAAAAAAAAATGTTTTAAATTTATTTCAATTTTATCGAGTATGTTTTTTTTTTGTTTGTTTTTTTTTTTTTTTTTTGTTTTGAAATTCAAATTTAAATGAATTTTCTCAATGGCATGTACGATAAATAAAATTTTCGTTGGTCACAAGAATGTTCGTAGACTTAATGTTCATTTATGGTAAAAGGATTTGGCCATTTTATTACTGTATATTTGTTGTTGTTGTTTAAAATTATATTAAGGTGATTCATAGGAATTATAAAAATAAAATCAAATAAAAAAATGAAATTTTTAAATTTTATTTTTTATGCATTTTTACCAAGTTTTAGTGCGGTACTGCAGTCTTCAACTTGAACCATCAAAGAAAAGTTATTGAAAATTATGAAATATTAATAATAATAAATTATTTTTGATTTGGTATTAAAATGAAAAAAAAAAATAAAATATTTATTGAGAAAGTAGTTTTTAAACAGTGCTTCTAAAATTTGTTAAAATCTGTTAAAATTGTTTTTATTTTTTTTTTTTTAATTAATTTTAATTATTTTATGAATAACAATCATAGTATTAAATCACATTTTTTAAGGTATTTTATATAACAATTAATTTTATTGTATAGATATAAAAAATTAAAAAAGTTTTTTTTTATTCAATAGAAATTAAATTATATAATTTACATTTTGAGAAATACTGAAAATTGTGTGTTGAACAATTTTTACCTAACAGTAAAAAAAAATCATTTATTTTCGTTTTTCTTATTCTTTAATACAATCCTTTTTCTTTTTTATCATATATATATATACATTTTTTTTTTTGTCAAATTTAGTCCTCAAGGAAGTCAAGAATTTCTTACTGGACCAGACGAAGAAACAACAGGATGTTGTGGACGTTCAAGATGTTGTCGATGCTGTACACGACTATGTATGCCATGTCGTCGTTGTAAATGTTCTTCATCGAAATGTTGTAAGAAAAAAAGTGATCTAGAATCAGATGTGGCTGCTGTTATTGTGAATGAGATCGATGAGAAACCTGAAAAAACAAGTTGTTGGAAAAAAATGAAATGTTGTAAACGTAAAAAACCAGAACAAGCAATTTCATCTACACGAATGGAAACAATAGCTGAAGAATCAGAAATTGAATCAAGTCATTCAGCGATGAAAGATGCTAATCAGCCACAAAAACAAGGTAAATGCATGATGTGTTTACGTAAAGTTTTCTGTTGTCGTCCAGCAAATAAAATTGAAACAATAACTGATGATGAGGATATAGAAAGTGGTAAAACATGTTGTTCATGTTTGCCATGTAGAAGAAAATCAAAAAAAGTAACAACACCAGCATGGCAAGCTCCACCAGGTGATCCAACTTGGCAAGCTCCACCAAGTGATGCACCACCACCACCAGCAGCAGCTCAAAGACGTGAAAGTATTCTAAGTGACCCACGACCTCCACAACAAACGTAATTTTGATTTTTTTTATCAATAATTTTATACTCATATTCAAAATTTAATACAAAAATTTTAGACGCTGTCGACGCATTATTAATAAATTGAAATTCTGGAAGAAAAAAGAACCAATACGTAAAACTAGTATAACAAGTCGAAAACAAAGTTTAGTTCCAACTAATCCACCAGAAGTGAGTATTATTTGAATTAATTTTTAATTTTTCATTATTTTTTTAATTAAAATCAAAAGACAAAAAAAAAAAACTTTTTTTTTAACCTTCAATGCTGGAATTTTGAGTTAATCTTAATAATTATCGTGTGTTTATTAACAATTTTTTATACACGCGATTTTATAACTTTTGTTATTTTATTTTATTGTACATGAGCCGAATGCCCGGGCATACTTTATTATTTCTTCTAATCATTCATAATTTTTATAATATTAATTCTGAATTTTTAATCAATAATTTTCATTTTATATTAACTGATTTTCATATAATGTTATACTATATGCATGTATTCCTCACTTCCAGCTCAACATGGAGCCAATGGAATGTAAAGAAAAATAGGTTTTCGAAAAAAAAACTTCAAAATTTGAATATTTTTTTTTCATATCACTGAAGAAGAGTTCATTGTAATTTTAATAGATGTTATATTTTGTTGATGTTTTTATTACAATAACAAACTGATGTCAAGTCAGTAAATTTATAATGCTATAAGACTCTTTAAAATAAAAATGTCTGCATTTTGTATAGGATATATAACATAACTATGCAAAAGCATGCCGATACACAATTTTTATATACAACCTTCGAATATGGATTTTATTTATATTAAATTGAAAATGAACCAGGGTTGAACTTAAATAATTTTAGTCTTGATTTTTTTATAATGTTCAGAAAAGTTCATAAGTTAAAAATTTTATTTTAAATTAGTAGAAAAAACTTGATCAAATTATTTTACAATCGTCTGCAAACTGTAGAAATTAATTTTTACCTAAAATAATTTTATTTAATTACGATTTTTATAAAATTTAAATTTTTAATACATTTTACAATGTTTTTATTTAATATGAATTCATTGATTCTGCAATTTGCTATTTTTTCTTTACTTCCGAGAATTATTGTAAAAATTTAAGACATATATCAACATCTTCGTTGAATAATTATTAGTTTTAAACTGTAGTTTGTAAGCAAAATATGTAAAGTTGTTCCTGTAGATTGAAATGAAATAAATAAATAAATATTGCAATAATTTTTGGCCAATATCTCCATGCCCTTGTCACCCTAAAATATACCGGCTGATGTTTCTGCTACATTAATGTTCTACGAATTTAATTTATACCATCTTTATTTATCTTTTTCACTCGCATTAGTAGTATAGGTTCTGCTTCTGCAATTTGTTAATTTTTCTTTCAGAACTGGGTATAAATTTAAAACGAATACCAACACCTTCGTTCGTGATATTACTTCAATTTTTTCCTAATATATCCATGCACTTCTAATCCTGAAATATACCTGTAGATGTTTCTGCAGTCTTCATGTTCTACGATTTCAATCTATATCATTATTATTTATCTTCTTCGCTTCCATTGGGATTATATGTAGATTTAGGGACTAACTAAAATATTTTGATTCTATTCTGAAACTGTGCCTTAGTTTCAGTAATCATAACTTTCATAAAGTATTTTGTATTGGATAATGGTATTGGATACTATTGGTATTAGATAATGTTGGTGTATTGGATACTGTTGGTCATCAAATTATTTTACAAGCGTCTTCAAACTATAGAAATTAATTTTTGCTTTAACTATAGAAATTAATTTTGGATACTGTGGATACTTGTTATTGCTTCCTATACCTAATGTATAATAGAATAGATGAATTTTGTCTTCCATAGATTGGATACGTTGGTTTTGGATACTGTTAGTATTCGATACTGTAGATACTTAGTATTGCTTGCTATACCTAATGTATAATAGAATATACGAATTTTATCTTCCATGTGATATCAATCCATGATTATCAAAACGTTAGATTGAATTTTTCTAACATTTCCGGATTAGGTTTTACATAGAACATACAAATTCAATTCAGTTATATACCTCCCAAACTAATATTTCGACTCTGTTTGACATTTTTTTTCAGCCCAAAACAAAAAAAATTAAATTATTATAATCAATTTGTTATATTCTACTTTCCTTGAAAATTTTATTATTTATCGATACATCTAACCCCTTCCAAAATTTTACGCATCATTTTTTATTTACTATTAGTAAAAACTAAACCCCATAGTTACCACAATTTCACCCTATATTAACGCATATTAAACAATTTGTTTACATTTATGTTGTGCTTAGTATAAAACTCTATTTTCAATAATAAAAATTTTCATTCAATTTAAGGATACAAGACCTAAACTACATAATGATTTAGTTGAACATAATTCAAAAATGAAAGGTGCAATTCCAGTTTTACCAATTTATTTGGCATATTTTTGTACAGCATGCAATATACTTGTACCAGGATTGGGTAATTGTTATAAAAATTAATTTAATATAATATTATTTAATTGTTTGTTTAAATAAATTAGGTACAATACTATCAGGATTTTTTTGTCTTTGTTTCGGAATACCAAGATTTTCACAATATGATAGTGCTAAAGCTCGAATCGGATCATTTGTTATTAATTGTTTTGTTGGTGTAGCACAATTCTTTTGTGTTCTATTTTGTTTTGTTGGATGGGGTTGGTCAATATGGTGGGGTACAATTATGATGAAAACAGCAAGTATGTATTTTATCTATTTCATATTTTATTAAATGTTATTGATTATTTAATTTTTCTAAATATTAACACAGAAAAACTTCAAAAAGTTAGAAAAGTTGAAAAACTTGAATTGGAAGAAGAACAAAGACAAGCAGCTGCTGCTGCAGCAGCTGAAGCAGCAGCAGCAATAACAACAACAACAACTTCTACAGCTAAGCCACCACCTAGTGCTCCAGTTAATACAGATAAAGATGTTGAAGCTGGTAAGGCATAAATTGGATTCGTAAATTGATATATCGATGATGTATCGATAATAGTGAAAAAAAAAACCGATTACATTTTGAAAAAAATTTAGAAAAGACAATTATTAAAAAAAGTTGAAAATAACAACATTTGACAAATCAAACAGATTAAAATACACTTCCACAAAAAATAAATGAAAGAACTTTCATATTAACTTCCTTATACAAAAAAAATTACATCTTCCAAATGTTTATGAAAAAAAAAAATACAAAAAAAAACAATTTAAGAAACACTGTTCTAATAATTTATTTGAAAATTTTACTCTGAAATATATTTTAAATTTTTTAAAAATTTTCAACTCTTTATTCCGTCCATCGGTTTTGTTTTAAAAATTTAATAGAAAAAAGTATAAAATATGGTCACATCGAAAATACAGTATTTGAGTTTTATCTACAATCTAGTGTATGTTCCATAACGAACTATATAAAATGTAAATAAATTCAAAATTCTTGCATACTGCTAGCTACATAGAAAGAAACATAATACAAACATTTTAGAATTGATTATGTTGTTGTACATATCCATAACATAACATATTATGTTGTATTCATAACATACTGGAACATATTACATTGCAGTTAAAACTCTAATACTGCATTTCTGATGTCACCCATACTAATTATTATCAAAGGTAATCGAATTCACCTCATGTGCCTTAAATGTACATATTAAATTTATTCCAAACATTTTTTTCGGTTTTTATTTGTTTTGTTATTGATTATTAATTTGATACAAAAATATTAATAATTAAAATTAACATCAAAGTTAATTTAAATCACTTTATGTGCCTTAAAGTGTTGAATTTATTTCATTGAAAATTCTATTAAAAAATATTAATATTAAATGTAATTAAAATCACCCTCTGTGCCTTCTTAAAGGATTCATATTATTTCAAATTCTGAAATATCGATTCAAAAATATTGATCACCATCATTATTGTCCTGTTATCCCATCCGTGGGGCATAGGACGGAAAATATTGTTATTAAAGTTAATAGTAAAAGTAATTTAAATCAGCATTTGTGCCTTTTAGTTAATATAAATTCTATATTTTTCAATTAGGTGTACAAATTATCAGAAATTTTAAATATTGATGAAAAATAAATTAGTCATATTTCTAATATTTTACCCTTGAATACTCAACACAAATATTGAGGAAAACAAAATTCTAAATTAAAAAAAAAAAAATATTATAAATAAATTTTATTAAAAATATATCAATTCTAACATTTAATACGTGCTAATATATAATCCATCCATTCATCATAGATATTAATATGTAATCCATTCAATATTGTTTTAGTTCTAGAATTAACTACAGACTGTAAAATAGCTTACCCATTACATAGTTCCCTTTTTTTATTTTGGTAACATCATTATTTTGATTGAAACATAAAATCGAAATCAAATAGTTAATATATGCATTAACTAACTTCATATACATACATATACACCAAAACCACAACCAAATAACATATACTACATATCAAAATATGTTATCAAAACTAACTAAGTTGGTACTACAAACTTTACAATATTTACAATACATTAATTTGGATTTTCAAAAATGGGAATACGATTTTTTATCAAACCTACTCGAATTTCTGTGTGCATAATATAACTAGCTAAATATTAGTTATAGTACAGCTTATATAATAATATAACTAGCTAAATACTAGTTATATTATTAATTTGCGTGATTAGGATTGTTAATTAATTCTTCTCAATTCCAATTTTCAATCAAGTCAATTCAATATTTAATAAAATTATCAAACAAGTTAGATACTACAGTGTTTCTTAACAATGAATCTTCCAATAGTTAAATTCAAAGATAAAAAAATATATAGAACAAACAAATCCGCACAAAATTGTTATGAATGTAAAAAAATTGAAATAACCATTGAAATAAAATAAAATGACAAAATATTCCAAATTAATTAATTAGTTTTGTATAATAAACAACCTCTTAAGAAAGATAACAGAAAAAAATAATTTCTAAATATGTAAAATAAAAATTTTAAAATAAGAACAAACACAATTTA
Organism: Argyra leucocephala; assembly: GCA_963942445.1. Lineage (NCBI taxonomy): Eukaryota > Metazoa > Arthropoda > Insecta > Diptera > Dolichopodidae > Argyra > Argyra leucocephala. The sequence goes on along the minus strand of OZ012681.1, from coordinate 11,663,483 downwards.
GATAAATGCTTCCTTAAATTTACTAAAAAAAAAAAAAAAAAACAAAATGTAAGTATATTAGTGATTAAAATAAAAAATATTAAAGTTGTTTCGGAATAGGAACAAATTTAGGATGGAGTAGTGAATGTTAGTAATGAAAAACACCAGTTTTGTTTAAGTCAATTTATTTACTAACTCTAACCTCAACAAAAAAATTAAATTTAAATAAATCAATTACAAATCAACCTAATTATGAATCCTATTTCGAATACATCCTAAATATAATAGATATTTAAATTTAATTAAAAAAAAAAAAAATTAATTAAATTTCATAATAGCGATAATATTCTAAAATAAAATTTAGTTCAATAGATCAGTTTCTCGACCAAAATAAGTAAAAAATATTTTGTACAAAAAAAAAAAATAAACCAAAATGAATAATTTTTTTCGATTAAATAAATTAAAAATTAAAGAGAAAAAATATTTAAATTAATTAAATAATTAAAATTATTAATTGAATTTAATTAAATTTCAATTCAATTTAATTGAAAATTAAAAAAATATGTTATTAAAGCTAAATACTTAAAAAAATGTAAAAAAAAAACTAAAAATTATCATACAACATTTGAAAAAAAAAAAAAAAATGGCGGCGATTTTTAAATTAAATGAATTTTTAATATAAATACTTGTTAACATTTTATTAATAAAAATAATTATAGTTAATAAAAATATAGCATATAAAATAATGAAAAATAAAAAATAATTGATAATTAAAAAAAAATTTTTTTGTACATAAAATATTTAGTGAAACAAAATTAAAAATAAAGAAATAAATATAAATAAAAAGAAAAAAATTATTATTAAGTACATAGGTGAAAGAATGCAAAATATTATTACAATTAATTAATATTTAAAAAAAAAAAATTTTTAAACTATAAATTTTGAATTTTTTTTTAAAAATTGTTGTTATATAAAAATGGAAATTGTATAAATGAAAACAAAACAAAAAAAATAATTAAAAAAAATAAAAAAACAGAAAAATTAAAATTAAAATAAATACATAAAAAAAATAATGCATTATTATTTTATTTTTATTTCATTCATTTCATTTAGAGGTTTAAGTGAAGTACGTAGATTACCGGCTCGCAATGGTGTGCACCCTGCATATAATAAATAAAACTCAAGCAATTGTCAGAATAAAATTTCACAAAATGTACTGGCTAATTGGACATAAACATCAACTGTCTGTTAAAAATCTTATTTTGCTTCTTTTGCATCATGGCCTGATTCCTTCAGAGTCTGCTAAAGGTTTTTCGAACTTTATGGTTTTCTATTCTGTAAATAACATACTTTAAGCGTTTTTTAGTTATATTTTTTCTATATTTACTTTTCTGAAAGTACCTCTTAAGTGTTTATTTTGTGTAATTTCAATTTTTTGCACCTTCTAACCATCTCAATATTTGAGTTTCTGTCTCATGCAATTTCTGTTAGTTATTTGATGCCCCATTGATCGATTTAACTAAAGTTTTATATATATTTCTGTTTCAGCTTAACGTCAGACATAATACCTGTGACAGTTTTCCTTTTTAACCAAACTGTAATCAAATGAATTTATACATCGTCATGTATTTTACCATTGCTCAACATAATGGACCAGAGATATTTAAAATAGTTTTCAAATATTCATATTGTTGTATTTTTTTTTTTTTTTTTTTTTTAAGTTAAGCCAAACACTAGGTTTCAAACGATACCTTTATACACGAATATATAGCTTGGACTAATTGAGGATTGTAGAAAGAAAAATATCCTTTTGATCAGTAGGGACATTTTGAATAAATTTATTAATATTACTCTTGAACTTTTGTAGATTGTACGTAGGTATATTTTTGCATTGGGGAAACACGTTTGTTGGAATATGGTTGGAGTATGTTTTTAATTCTGATGTATTTTGTTTGGTATTTTATAAGCTGGTTAAAAAACATTTGACAGTTGTAAGGAAATATAGATTGATTTTTTTTAACTGACCTCTATTACAACATCAATGATTTAATCAATTAGTGGGCCATTAGTTAATTAGGTTAGATAGTTCTATTCTCATCAATTTACTCATCAATTTTCTCATCAATCTAGTGTCAAAATCAGCTGCATTACAAAAATAGCTTCTATTTTTTTTCACAAAACATGGATACGAAATTGATAGTTTAACATGAATATCTAGTAGCTTATCAGTTTAAACGGTTCAGTAGTTGACAATTAAAATGATGAAAAATTGATATGTAATAGGCACCCAATTCCTATATCTTTTCCTTTCGAGGCATCCGCTCCAATATTTACTTTTTTCTCCAAACTCTTAAATGATTTAACTATTAGTAGTATGTCATTCACAACTCTCTCTTCAAAACAGTTGAATACTGGTACAGTTGATATACCGGCAGTTATACAGTATACCGAAAGTTATTTTATTACTAAAGCCATTTTGAAAACTTCACCTATTCCTTAGTAATTTTGTATCCATTATTAGTAATTTATAATTATCAATTTTATTTTCTATTCACAAAGTTTAATCAATATCTTAACCGATTTCCATTGTTACACCATGATCAGAAGTAGAGATGGGTGCTATAGAATGTTTTTGATTATCAAATTGTCGAATACTGAATAGAAATATGGAATAAACGAATAATGAATATAACTATCGAATCTATCAAATAATTCATTCTAAATAAAACTTACCTTATATCACTTTTGTTGATCCATTCCATTTTATCTTCATTGGTAACCAAATTGTGTACCATAATGTGTTCCAAATTAATTTTAAAAAATAATTGCAAAATAATATTTACATCAACCATGTCTTGAGCGGGATTAGAAAGCAAAGTCTTCTAATTAGTAGTTAGGTGATAACTATCACACCAGATCAACCGATATCTTGTTCATCTAGTGTGTGCTCTCTTGTGAATAATACGAATAAACATTTTAACCACATGTTTCCTTCTCTTCAAATTAAAATTAAAAACAAAATATTTATATTCAACAAAAAAAAAACAAAAATAGATAAAATTTAAAAAATAAGTTGAAATTCAAATTAAAAAATGTAATGCAAACATATCAAAAGACAAGCAAGTTAGAATGTAGGATCACCCCATGCAAAACAACGATTTAAATATAAAAGACTTAAGCGAGAAACTTCTTTTTAAATGTAAAATTTTAATATGTGTTTATTTTAGCGAATTTAATTCTTTTCTTTTATAAAAAATTAAATTACAAAAATAATATTTAAATTATTATCGAATTACTTATTAATATAGAGATCCAATTTTCATGTAAATAAATAATTTTTCTTGAAAAATCTGACATTATAGAAATACAAAATATCTTCTCGAATCATTAAATTTGTGGTAAAATGATTTGTTAGTGCAGATTTTTGCATATTTTAATTCATCAAATTGGAATTTTTAAAATTATAAAATTTATATTGAAAAAACAAAAACGTAATTGATATTTGATATTGGTGAGAAGATACATAAAGCTTTAAAACTCATGATAGTGATATTAAACTAACATTGTATAAAACTATCATCATCACAATAGTGACGTATAAAAACGAGACTTAATGCAGTAGACAGAGAATAGTATTGGATTTATTTGGAAAACAAAAAGGGAAGTTGATATTTATGAAAAATGATTTTAACAGATTCGGTACAATCATGAACTTCATACAAGGAACCAAGATCAGTCTTACAACACTGTCTTTCACGGAGTAAAATATAGAATGATATTTTGATCTTAAATATTCATCATATTAACATCACAAAACATTAAATACGATTAAACTTAATTGTAATCTGTTTATTTTATTTTAATTGAAATGTACAGAAAAGACCTGGCTAGTACTTATTAATAAGTAAGCTTAAATCTAGCAAGTTATCAATATAAATCAATATTTTCCAAGCTAAAATACCTTCAATATGCTGAACACAGAAAACGAATGAATGACTTTCGAAAGAACTTATACATAAATATCAGAAGCAAATCATCAGGTAAGAAAATATTAAATCAGGAAACCGGTAGATAGTGAAATGATGCTGAGCATATTTATAAAAACTATTAAATGGAGAACGATTAGAAAAATATATATTTAGATATAAATCGAACGCTAATGGAAATTGTATATTTATTGTATGAAATTAATTTTACTTTTTTGTTTTTGTGTTATACAACCATAGTATCGCAATTATAATTCGCATAGTACCGCTAATAAGATTGTTGACACGGTAAGACCTTTGTGTTAAAATTCAAACTACAGGAAGTGTCACATAGGAAGATCAGAAGTATGATGGCTCGTTAATTGCAGATTTGATACCTAGAAGTTATAGGTGCCAAAATACCTTTGGAAAATGTGTCTTAGATCGGGTTATCTGGAGAAGAATTTTTGAGCAGGCCGACGCTTTCGACAATCTGTAGAGAAGAAAAAGTTGGTGTTTTTAAGTTTTAATATTTTAATTTGTTGTAATGATTTGATAAAAATTTGAGGTATTTTCCCAAATTGGAAATTGATCTTAGACAGAAATTAGACAAAAGAGAAAATATAATAATAATTGGCTAATTACAAAAATTAATATTTAAACTATAGAAATATTTAGATTTTCGATTAGTTTTCTGAATTTTTTAGGACATGAAAATTTATTCACCATTTATTTTATAGAACATACCACTTCAATTGAATATCAGTAGTAAAATATAATTATTTTAATATCCTTTATAATATCAATTAATCAATTTAATTAATTCAATTAATTAATAAAAAATTTAAAAATAAGTACATATAATGATAATCTCATATAAAAAGAAAAGCAAAAAGAAAAAGTTCATTGCTTTTATTTATTTTATTTTTGTTTTTTTTTGTTTTATGACATTGAATGGTCTATGCACATATTACCCATCACTAAACAATTAAAAATGCATAAAAAATTTATAAAAAAAAATTTTTTTTTATTATTAACTACTATTAAATAACTACTTTTTTATAAAAAAAAAAAATAAATAAACTATAAACATAGATCTGTACAACACACACACAAAACATTTTATTAAAATAAATCATAGTAAGTAACAATTTTCAGATAATAATCACGAATTTTAATAATGTTTGATATCAAAAAAAAAAAAAAAAACAATAATAAACATAACTATCATTGCGTTTATACCTACCTAAGCATACGTACAATGAATATGATGATTATTATAAAAAAAAACACATAAAAAAATGAATTAAAATATTTATAAACATACATACATACCTATATGTGAACAGTTAATAAAGAAAAACAATTGATTTTAATTCTCTTTATGAGAAAAATTCTTTAAAAATAAATAAAAATTCATCAACCGTAACACTAACATTTTTTTTATTATTTTTTGTTTTTGGTTTTCTTTTTTTGTAAGTGCAACTAACTATTTTAAGTTCATACGCGGTCTGTATTCGATTCAACCGATTCCGATACTTCAATCAACTTTGAATTGATTATCTCTGAAAAACAGATAGAGAGAAAAAGAGTTGAAATAAATGAAGAGAGCTTAAGTACACTAATACTCTAATACTACATACCATTATTACAAATATATACACACATATATTTGGAAAACTTTAAATTACAAAAATAAAAACAAAAATCACAATATAAACAAACATGAAATATTACGAAATAACAAAATGAGGGAGTACAAACACAACAAACCTTTTTTTCTTTTACCTCAAATTCAGAATTCGTCAACATTTTATTATTATAAAAATTAAATTGAAATTGTAAGTTTGATATTGAAAGTAACTCTTCTACTTATTCTAACAATATGATCTATCTATCTTTCTATCTATCTTATTTTTCTAACTTTTCCACCATCTATAACCTGGGCATGATTCAAACCGGAGATCTTTAATGACATAACAGGGCATAAATGATATAACAACTACACCAAGTAGGTTAGAAAGTAGTATTTTGATAAACAACATACCGCTTGGTTGTGATAGGGCGGGACAGGAAAGAAGAAAAGTAATGTTCATATTAGTGGGAAGTCGCAGAATGATGAAATTAATATTTGTCATGAATTTCTGCAAAGTTTTTTTTAATATTTTCATACCGTTTTTTTATATAAACAGCCAAGCGTTAGGATGTAATTTTTAGTACTTACGTACCGCTTGGATAAGATAGGACACACAATAGGAAGAAAGAAGAAAGTTATTGATAGGAATTGATGTTTTCCTTGAATTTCTGTAAGTTATATATTATGGTGTTTGTTAACACATTAGAAGGGATATGATTTCACATTCGTGAAGTCCGAACTATGAACAAAATACCGCAACCTGTTTTGTGCTATCTAGGTATGTCTACTGCATCTGTGGCTCCTCTTCTTTGACGATGGAACTATTTATGAGGAGGGAGTATTTCTTCGACTTCTAATGAGCATGTGTCCACACCTACGAAGTATCTATAAAACAGAGAAAGCATTCCTACTATACGACGGTGTCCAAGAGAAGTTAAGAACGAAATTACAGTTTAGTCATCGATTAGGTACGATTTTGAACATGGTCAGAGTAGCCTGAGGCTACAAAGGAAACATCAGCCCAAATTAAAATGTATGAATTATATTCCATCTTGGGTCGTATAAATAATTTATAGATATTAAGAAGAGTTCCGAAGATGAAAAGAGAGATTTACATCGATTACAGTATCTCAAACATTTTGATGCTGCTTTCGTGATGTCAAAAATATGATTGTTCCAGGTCATTTTTTGGTTCACGTGCATACTTAAAATGTTTAGACTATGTGAGTTTTGCAAAGTAACATCTTGGAAGGAAATTTGGTTAAAACTTTAGCCTGCAATTAGACAATTTCGAGTCTTTAACGACCAGTCAGCAATTTTTTTTAAATCATGGTTAATCATGTTAACCATTATTTGTCTTCTATTGTTAACTTCAGCAGTTGTATCATCACATTTTCGATACTATCAGAGTACTGTCGTTTTAAAATGCTTCGACTGTGAGTTAATAAACATATTTTTTTAGGTCTGAAGCATAAAACCTATTCAATTACAGTACTTGTTGGTCTAAATATAACAATTTATATTACTTTTACATCATTTTAATAATGATCATATTTTAATTGTATTTGCAATCTAGCAAAGTATTTTCAGCTTCTTAGCGCTACAGCTTCATTACTAATAAACCATGACGTATTCACTATTAAATCATCTTTAAATGATAACCCTAGTTGGGTAGCTAACTCTAGTGTTATAAGTAGTCTTACAACACTGTCTGTCCTATCAAGGGCTAAAATAGAGAAAGATAATGACATGCATGTATATAAATTTTGATAATATTAACATGTGTAGACTACCTATACAACTCCTGATATAGCTCCTATATCTATGAATCAATGTAAATAAATAAATAAAACTTGTTCTGATAGTAAGATCCGAAAAATTAAAATCCGATGGAAATTTTAATATAATTTTTAAGTAAATTTATAAATTTATAATTTTATAAATTTATTTTATAGTAATATAATAAATTTTACGTTAAGATTTTGGTAGATTTTTATAACTCACAGATGTATTAATAACATCTATGAATAAGTTATAAAGTCAATCAAAGCAAAATCAGAAGTAAGTTATATATAGGTAGTTTAACCCTACAAAAAACCTACTGCTGAGTTCAAGTAGTGTTGTTTTAGACGAAACAACTCCTAAGACTCATTTTTGGTAATTAATTGGTTTCATTCCAACCAAGTGGTCGTAAAATTCTGAATAAATTTTCTAACAACGATTATATTAATTCGTTAACTATGCTATATATATTTTATTCATTAATAATAACATTTTTATAGGCACAAATTTGTTATTTATAAATTGTATTTATAAACATGATAAAATTAATAACTCCTGAAAACAAAAAAAAAAAAAAAAAAAAATAAAAACAATATTTTTATAACTGGTTTCCTACATCTGCAATTATTATTGCTTATATAATAATTTTATCTCATAAAAATACATTTTATTGAAACATATATGTAGAGGCGTAATAACATCATTATACATATATATACATAATATGATATTACCTATGAATGGATTTAAATATTTTTACCTGTTTTACCTGTTTACCTATAATTTTATTTATATATAAGATATTATATAGGAGATTGTACTCCAAATTCGCTTTTATATTTCTATACTTGGATACTTGAATTTGGAATGGAAATCGTACTAGTACTATACACTCTATATTAGGGATCATCAGACATCACATATTGCATATGATATAACTCTCATTCTATCTCCATATTATATTCTTAGCTCTCTCACTATCATTTTTATTATTTCTACTTTTCTCTATTCCAACTACAAAGATTTAATTTTTATATTTTTGCAGCAGTGTGCTATACCAACTACCATTAAACTCATCTGATTTAACTTGATTTAACTAAATATATTTAAAAAAAAAAATTTTTTAGAGAATTTAGTTGAGTATAAGTATTCCAATCTTTAGGACTGAAATTTATAATTATTTTAAATTTAAATTTTAAAATTATAGTTAATAGGAAAAATTGAAAATTTATTGACAACCGAATAGAATCAATTGATGAGTTGCATAGTAATTAATATATATATATATATGCAAACATTTTTTTCATTTTTTTAAATTTATTATAAAATGCAATGAATGCAATGTGAATTAAATAAAATAAAAATCAAATCAAAAACAAAAAAATTAAATAAATGAATTAATAATTAATAGATTTGAAAAAACAAACAAAACATAATAATAATAATAATAATAATTGTGAAGGTGAGATATATAAGGGAATATTTTAAAAATGTAGATACTCTTATTGAATAATAATTAAAACAGAAATAAAAACAAACACAAAAAAAAACAATAATGAATTCAATTGTATATAAATGGTCATAAAAATTAAAGTGAACTTAATAACGATTCAGAAATAAATAATTGTTTGAAATTTAATTATCTAAACAATGATATCGAATTTGTTTAATTTTGATTTTGTACAAAATCTTATATATTCATTATGTAGCTTTATGTACTTAAAAAATTATGATGATGAAGATTAAAATATTTAAAAAAAAAAATTGTTAGAAACCTTGACAACGCCCCCCTACACATATTTTCATTTTTAACTTTTCGATATTTGTGTTTTTTTTATTTATTTTTTTTTTTTTTTGTTTTATGAAATACGTGCCCAGGTGTGCTTCATATAATAGATATTTTATTAATCAAATCTATCAAATTAATGCAAAATCAAAAATTCTAAATTCTTAATTTGGTACTAAGATTGAACCCCACATATTTTAGTTTTTTGTTTTTTTTTTTTTGCTTTTTTTTTTTTTTTAACATAAAAGAGTTACAGTTGACGAATAACTGGTGAATGTATATACATAATATAAATATAAAATGAAATGAAATGAAATGCAGAAATACTGTTTTTTTATTTTGTTTTTCATTTAGTATATGTATGTATGTAAATGTTTGTATTATTATATAATAACAATATATGTCAAAAACAATGTCATTTTATATGTGAATTAATCGAAAATGAAATGAAAATTTTATATTGAATATAAATTCTACAATATTTAGATTTAAAAGCTACATAGAAATATTTGGCTGAATATTCATGCTCAGTTAAAAGAATAAAACAAATACATATGTAAATGAATAGAGAGTCTAGAGAATTTATGTATACAAACGTTGATGATGACTTTCTAACAAGCCATTCTAACATTTAAAAAATTTGTTTTGAAAAATAAATAATTATAGTAATTAATATAAATTATATAAGTCATATTTCCTCGTATAAATTTCTTATAATCAGATTTCGTTACAAAATAGTATATATAATATTAGAAATTATACGGATCAGCATGTGCTAAGACTGAAAAGGTTTTAGTCGACAGACCTAATTTGGAGATTTATCAATAATCTAATGACAAATCTTCACTAACTTGAATTAAAAACTTCTTAGATGAGTCAATGGACTCCCTCACTACTAGTGAAAACCCTTTTTATCAAAATAAAATAGTTAATATCATCTAATAGAGATATACTATTATTATATTTAAATAACATAGATTGTAAAGTTAAATAATAATGTAGAAAAAAAATGTAGTAATTATGATGAACATATTGGAGTGATTATTTTGAAAGAGAACATTTGGATTGTTTAATTAAAAATAACATGTTTTTTTGATAACGTTGAAATTCTAGAAATTATGTATAGATATAATTGTAAATTTGTACCAAGGTGCAGGGTACGTAACTCAATTTATTCAAAAACTTTTCAATTCTATGTCTGTAACTGTCGAAGTACCGTAACGCGGTTTTGTAATAATAATACTTACAATAATATTGGATGCAATGCAGTTCTTACTTATTCCCTAACCTAAATGTGTCATTTCACTAAGGGGTCTATTATGTATTTCGAACGACTTTCATCGATTCGTTCATCGTCATCGTTAAAGTTATTCGATTGTAATCGTTAGTGCCATTATGTATTTCGATGAAAATTTTATCGAAAGTGTTTTAAAATGCTGCCATTGTAAAATTCAAATCTACGATGAAAATTACATATGTTTGATTCTTTGACTGTCAAATTCAAATTATTATACGAAAAAAAAAACAAAACAATAGTGTTATAACTATTTGAAATTTTTAAGTTGAAGTTAAAAGTGTTTAAATAAAATAAAAATTATTAAATTAAAAGTTTTTATAAATAAAATGATTTTAGCAGAGTTAAATTTTTCAGTTTGTGATAGTGCTGAAAAACGCTATAAAATTACAGAGTTAAAAAACAAGCCAACATATAGTCGGGATTATTCCAATCCACTGGATTTGGAAGATTATACGTATATAATTATACATGATATTGTTGAAAATGAGTTATTATCTACAAAACTTAATTTTGTTAACAGTTTTGATCAAAATTTCCTATGTTAAACAACATTGCTTTTATGGATTTATTAGAAAATTTGGGGTAAAAATTAAAATAGCCAATAAGTAACACGTCGATTCCAAATGTAATTAAATTGGCCAGCGTATTAAGATTCTGTGCGGTTTGTACCGAGGAAATGATTTGCAGCGTAGGAAATGATTTTCATGTCGGATTAACAGAGCTAAATTTTTTCTGTTGTGCTTAAGAAAGTTTCATATGAAATTTGCAGTTTATACTTATGTCCAAAATGGATCAAATTCCATTACGCACTAGAAGAAAAAAGTCAGACAAACATTATATTTATGATTAAAGTAGAATTACTGAAATAATTTATTTACACTAACTTTCATATTGCAGTTTATTTGCAAATGGCCTTTCATTCTTATTCAAATTTATTTCAAGACAAAATAATTATGAAGAATAAAGTAAAATACCTACTTTCATTTCAACTTTTAAATTTATTTTTATTCCAAAAAATATCGCAAATATAAAACAAACACCAAAGGTGTTCAAGTGTCACTCTTTTATTTTATCCTTTCAATTCAAAGTTGAAATAATTTGTACAAAAACTCTCTTTCGATGTCTCTTTCGTGATAAAATTTTACATCGATAAACTTTATCGATTTCGTCGACAATTTCTGAACGATATCGAAATACATAATGGCAATTTTGCATTTTGATATTTCGTTCGATCAAATCGTAATCGTTATCAAAATACATAATAGGCACCTAAATGTTTTACTTTTTTTAGGCAGTTATAGACTTCATACTGTCATGACACAAGATTTATATTTAAAATTAAAGTTATAAATATTAGAGTTAACAAAATCCATTGAATTATTATAAGGGTACTTACCAGATCAAATTAAATTCTATCAATTTTGATTTAAAAATCACATTTCAATATTAAAGTATGTAAACAAACATTGATAGTGAACAATCTGAAAAATAATTCAACACACAAAATTATATTTAAATCTAGATTGTTACCAGTGTATTAACGGATTATTAACGGAATTTAAAAAAAAAATGCTAAAACATGTTTTCAGTCTCGTGAAAGCCCTGGGTTAACTTAATTTTAAATTATGTAATTATAAATAGTGAAATGAACTAAATTAAATAAATGAATAATTTTTAAATTAATTAGAAAAAATTTAAAAAATGTGTATTTTGACCCTTTTGACATTAATTTTAGACAGTTCTATATTGGATGATAGTAATGACATTTATTTAATGGAATTGAAAAATTTAACTTTTAAAAATTTTTATTTTGACACTTTTGACATTTATTTTAGACACTTATTAAATAATAGTATATATAATAACATTTATTTAATGGGTAAAAAAAAAATTTTAACTGAAATCTGAAACGTGTAAATTAATAAAATAGAATTCGGTTGAAGACAAGAGTGGAACATTTTATTTAAAATGATCGAATCTTATTTAAACTTACTTTTCAGACTCAATCGAAATCTGTACATATATGGAAAATATTATTCAGATTTAAAAAAAATATATTTTTTAATTCAATTTATTTTATTGCTCAAGAAATATTGATGTACGTATGGATTATAATTGTTCCAACTTTTAGGTCATTTCTTTGTAGCAATTGCTAGCAATTGTTAGGAATGATAAAACTACACCTATTTATTCTTTAAAAAATAAACAAACAAAGGGTCAAATGTAATTTTTTTTATAGCAATTTTATTAGCTTTCTCAAAATCATTTTTTTTTTAATCTGTTTTTAGCTCTTCTTTGAAAGTGAAATTAAAAATTGTGATATAACTTGCGGTAACGACATTGTTTAATTACTGTGGATTTAAATTTAAAATCAGTTAAATTTGAATAAAAAATTTGATTAAAAAAAGAAAAATTAATTGAATGATACTAATGCCCCACCTACATTTTTATTCATATAAATATTATTTGTTTAAATCTATATGTACTTAGAATCTAAATCTACTTTATTTTGCAGTTATGATATAGATGTAGAAGAGATGAAGAAGTGTTTAGATAACAGCTGTATGACAAGAATAGATAACTTAGTGTCTACACGTGAGGTTAACCATCACGTATAGATACTAGGTTAGCTATACTTGTCTACAGCTCTCATCTATACACATCTTCATAATAAAAAAAGAATTGCTGTTAATCGAAAATTATAATAACGTCTAAAAGAACGCTATTCTTATTGAATTGAAAAAATTTTGAACTTTTTAAGATTTTTTTTGATAAATATTTTACAAAATTTTATTTAATAAATTTTTAATTAAAATTTTATTTTTACAGCCATATAAATTATAATACACACTTTAGCAAAAATTTCCATTAAAGAAAAATGCCACGAAAACTATTAAAATTTTTAATTTTATTCGATAACACATCATTACTATATTTTCCTGGTCAATTTTTATCTGGTCGGGTTTTACTTGAATTACAAGATGATACACCAGCTTTAGGATTACATTTTCATGTTGTTGGCGAAGGTGTTGTACGTGTTGGTTCATCAAGACAAGAAAGAACTTACGATAAAGAAAATTATATTGATTTTCGTATGAAATTATTTGGTGATGTAGATCAAGGACCTGCTGTTTTATCACCCGGAATTCATAGTTTTCCATTTAAATTAGGTTTACCAGTTGGTTTGCCATCAACATTTTTAGGACGTTATGGTTGGATACAATATTATTGTAAAGCGGCCTTACGTGAACCAAACGGATTAATACATAAAAATCATCAAGTTTTTATTGTAATGAATCCAATTGATTTGAATTTAGAAAAACCAATATTATCGGTAAATAACAATTTTTTAACAACAGATATATAGAATATTTTTTTATTTTAATTTTAATATTTTTATAATTTATTATAATTTTTTATTTTTATTTTAATTAATTTTTCTTTTTATCTATTTTTAGCATCCATTCAGTTGTGAAGTTGAACATAAATTAGGTGTTGCATGTGTAGGTGGTGGTACTGTTAAATGTCGAGTTTCACTTGATAAAGGTGGTTATGTTCCGGGTGAGAGTATATCGATTACAGCATATGTTAAAAATAGTAGTAATGTTGTAATTAAAAAAACAAAAGCTGCTTTAACAGAAACAATTGAATATATGGCACGTGGTAAATGTGTACAAGTTGAAAAGCGTGCATTGGCTGAAATTGCTAGAGGTAAAATTCGTTCGGGTGAAAAAGATGAATGGCGTAATGAAAGTTTATATGTACCACCATTACCACCAACAAATTTACGTGGTTGTCATTTAATTAAAATACAATATGATGTATTTTTTATTATTGAACCTAAATCGTTAGAGAAAGAAGTTAAATTACAATTACCAATTGTTTTAGCAACATATCCATTTCGAACTGATAGTCATGATGTTTCTAATACATGGCCAGATTCTGTATTAAAACCAGATACACATTATCCATCAACGTTACCAATATTTCGTCCATGGTTACATGAAAAACCTGATTCTTAGATTTTTTTTTTTTGTTAATTATATGTTTAATTGTTTGATTATTATTAAATTTGAAATATTAAAAAAAAAAAACTTATAAATTAACTTTCTAATGAACAGAAAACAAAACAAAATAAAAAAAAAATAAAATTAAAAAATCTTTTTTAGTCAAAAAATTAAAAAAAAAAAATAATAACGCTTGAGTGATAAATTTAGGTAAAACAAAATATATATATAACGTATAATTGTATATTTTAACAAGAAAAAAAAAATTAAATAAAAAAAAAATAAAATTTAAGATTTGCGAAACAAATATGTACAAATGCTTTTTATTTAAGTTTTTCTAAGAACTTACAAGCTTTTAAAATAGTTATTTTTTGCATTGTTCTATATACTATCTAAGCTCTTATATATACTATCTATAGCTTTATATAGTCTTGGCTCTAACTCTACCCTACCGTCATCACACAAGATTTAAATATTGGTATTTTTCTACATATTATTATGTTAGTTGTCAAATAACAGATATTGATATTAATTGTCAAAATTACATGTGTTCAATTTTCTGCCATTCATGTTGTCATGATTCATGATTCATGTTGTTTTTTAATTTGAGAATTAAAGAGATAAAAACAAAAGTCAAAATTGTTAAATTGCCTATAAATTTTACTACAATTTTTGTGACGTTCGTATTGTTTCAATTTTGACGTTTTTTTTTATCTTTTTTGTTCGTCAATTTTTATGACGTTTTAATTTTCATTCAATTCTTTTCACGATTCGTCATTTTATATTTATATTTTGAAATTTATTGTTATTTTTTGTTTCTGAGGAATTAAGTACTTACCAATGGGTTCGTTCAGTAGCATTAACCGGTAGATCTGAAATCCATTTTGGATCCATGTACCATATATCTGGCCACTGAACGCAATTCACCACAAAACATTTACCGCAATACTAGCGCCATCACCGGAACATATATGAGTACTTTTAAAAATAAATTAAATTTGAATGGAATAATATTTATTATCATACATATATAATTTATTTTTTATAACTCTTAATTTAAGTTTTATGTACATATATCTTCCTTAAAAATTTAAATTTTCACACTAATTCAAAAAATAATGGCGATTTAAATTTAACAACTTTCATAAAAAATATAAACATTTAATTTTTCTTACAGTAGATGTCACAACACTCAACATAAAAATTGTTGTTGTTTTTTTTACATATAAAAAGTCAGATCCATGAAATGTATCGAGATTTTTTTCAGATCCATTTTCATTAACCGCGATACATTAACCGCGATACATTTACCAAGCCGTTCAGTAAACAGATCCATGGGTCTGTGGATTTCAGATCCAATGGTTAATTTCACTGAACGCTACCAATGAAATTAAATTATTGATGAAGACATAACATTACATAGATATCAGGCACGAAGCGTCCATATATTGAGTTGAATGAGTGTTTCCCCAAATGAAATATTATTTATTATTTTTTACAGCTTAATATAAAATTTATATTGAATTTAATATAAAAATTATTTAACTACAAAAATTCAAATCGAATGAAAAAAAATTTCAAGCAAAAATTATATGCAATAATATTAACTACATTATGTATGTTTAGAAAATAATGCCTATATAAACATTATTATTTTCTATTATTCTTTCAATGATACAAGCCAACAAGAGATATTCAACAACCACAAATTTAAAGTATTTGAAAATAATGCCTATTAAAAATCATTCTTCTCTTACCAACCAATATAGATATAATAATAATTATACATAGCATAAAAATATAATGACAAATTAAATATCATTCTCCTCATTTACAATATACATACACTGAAACACACTGTCTCTGCCTCTATTTAGTTTCCTAGCAACAACAACAAATTAATAAATGAAGCGACAATAAAATAAATTCTTAAAAGGAAAAAAATAGAGTCGCTGATATTCATTCCAAATCTACCTCATATAATTAGAATATATCTAATAGAAAATATATTATCTAGGGAAACAACAACAAAATATCGCATGGCACAAAATGGATTTTCAAATAAAAAAAGTAGCAAGGAATGAATTAATTTTGTGCATTATTGTGGTTGTTGACTTAAATAACTTGTTTATTTTCAGCCATAATCTTGTTTTGCAGTTTTGAAACAATTTGTTAACAAATGTAAAAAAATTTAAAATGTTTATAAATAATTAAAATAGATAATTGTAATTGAGTTATTGAAAGCTTAAGAAAAAATCATTTTCGGTTAGAAGTTTTGAGGAAAAATTATAAATTGTGAAACAACAACAATAAAACGATGTAATCAGCATTTTTCAGTAAAATCTCTTAATTCGTATACGTGGTATTTTCCAACATAAATATAGAAAATATATATTCACACTTTTTTACATTGCTTTCTTAAAGTCAGAGCTTAAATTAAAGTTATACTTTCAGATGAAAATTTTAATAACAAAAACAGTATTTGCGAAATATTAACATTTTTAATTGAAACAGAATTAACGAATTCTTTTAATAAATATTCCCAAATTTGTAAATTTATAATAACACTTCATAATAACTACTTCAGTTGAGCGATCGTTGTTCTGCCTAAACGGAATTAAAACTACTTTGAGAAGTAGATATAAACAATTTTAACTGTTGAAATTAGCAAAAATTTCAATAGAAAAAGAAAAGCCAAAGCAAACTGATGTTTCCTTTTATAGTGTTTCTCCAATTCTACGCCCCGTCACTGATACATATATATTATCAGGACCAAATAGAAAAAATAACCTCTGTAAATATTATTAATAATTAAATATTATAAGTTTCAACAATCTGTCAAAAGTCTAAAAGTAAAAATTGATCGAAAAAATGTCTAGTATTTGGCACATAAATAATTTAACATTTTGAAAATTCAAAAACATTAAATTTAAAATTGAAATTAAAATTTAATGCCTGTGAACAATGTTAAAGAAGTTGGGTAAGCTGTTTTAAAACAACAAAATTATTTTAATTAAAATTAAAGTTATATTACAATTAAGAAAATCAATTGAATTATTATAATGGTATACAAAGTCATCTTTTTAATCAATAATAAATAAAATTGACAGTTACAATGAATAACAATAAAGTACAAACAATACGCAAATTTGGAAACTCTACAATAGATTTTTGAAGAATTTTCTTATACAATTTTGTATATTGCCATATTATAAAGAAAATCTTCAATAATATTATTTGTTATATTTTACTATTGAAAACTGTTATACATAAAGCTTTTAATATATGAACAAATCAAAATTTAAGCTATTATAATTTTGAAATTGTGTATTTAACGGTAAAAAGCTTTCAATAAAATTAATTTACAACGATTTTCATTTCAAATATCAATATTATAAAAGTTATTATTTAATATAAAATTTTTTTAAAAAAATAAAACAATGCTTTGCTTTGTAAATAATATTCAAAATCTTCTGACCAAGAAAATAATCAATTTGGAATTGAACAGAAGCCTATAAAACTACCATTAAAATAAAAACGTGTAGTGAATAGAGAGCAAGTCATCGTTTTCCAATTTTCCATTTAAATGCTAATATTGGTTAATCTAATTTGAAAACCATCGCAATTAATGATTTATTTATCTTGAAACAAAATTAAAAAACCAATTTGTAAACTTTTAAAAATCATTTCTTTCTTTTAAACATATTAATCATCCGAGAGTTGTGACTACTATTTTTTAATTGTTTTTTTGTGTTGAATTAAAAATTATTTGATAAAAATAAGGGTTCCAGGAAAATAAACGATTAGTCTTATTTGAATAGTTTTAATTGTGAATTGAGTGATAGCTTGGGTTCGCTAATGATTTAGAGTCCTATAGTTTTATAAAAGCTGTCAACCTTGCCCAAGCGGATCATCTGTTTCTCTTTCAATAATTTTCTCCTGCTAAGTTTTATTTTAACACAGATAAAATTTTATCCACTGAACCTAACATTTCTTTAGTCAAAAATCTAATCCTAAAACAAAAATATAATTTGCATAATACTGCTATTAAAAAATCATAAAATAAAAAAAACTAATATTCAATATCAAAATAATTGATTTCGTTTTATTGTTTTCAACTTAAAAAAAAAAAAAAAAAACAGAAAAATATATAAGTTTAAATTAATTAATTTGAAGTTAAAATAATAAAAAATATTTTAACTTCAAATATTTGCGTTTTGCTTATTTAATATTTTTTTTTTATGAAAAATATTTAGCTGAGATTTTGGCGTTTACTTTTTCAAATTTAAATAATAAATTTTAAGATTTTTTTTTCCTTTTGTTTTTAACTTACATTCTATATTCAAGTTTAAAGTTTTGTTAACTGATTTGTTTCTTTTTTTTTTCATTCGGACGGAGTTTTTCAAATGGAAGAATATTTTTACATAATTATAGAGAAATTGGACAATTTAGATATACTCTTAATACGTAAATTTGTCAAAATACTGTACACACAACTACTTTTAGATATTATTTTCTATTACTACATAATAAATTTGTTCAATAAAATGTTCTAGAACGTTATAGAAAATGTTTAACAGGTGATTGACATTGTCCAAAACTGTTCTGCCCGATTCTGTTCTAGATCTGTACTCTACTGAACAAACTTAATATTATGTTTGACAAATTTAAGTCTAGGTTTATGTAAATAGCCCAAACTCTCTATAGTAACTAATTAATTTTTATTTTTTAAATTTAGTTATAAAAAGAAATAAAAAAAAAAAAAACAAAATGTCTATTCTACATTTTATAGAATTGTTTTAAATCTAAAATAATCTTGACATTAAATAACTTAAAAGTGTTAAAGCTGGAGCAATATACATTTTTTCAGATCCATTCATTCCTTGACATACACGTGGTGATGGTTGTGATCGTGCAATATATTCACACAATAAGCCACGGAAGTTTGTTAATGCTTTTTGTTGGCGATCAGAATCGTATTGCTAAAAAGAAAATTAATAATGACATAAATAGAAAGAGTAAATTTGAATCAGAGAAAAAACAATCGAAAAAAAATATTAAAAATATTTTACCTGTTCAAATACAATAGTTGGAACACTTTGTAATGGATTTTGGAATTCTGCTGTACGTTCACCATTCTTTTTCAATAATGTACTACCGTCAGTACTATTAGCACATTGAGCAATATTTTCCCAATTTCTAATTTTATTTTCACGAGCACATTTTTCACCTGGATATTTATTATCTTCGAAATTTTTACCAATTTTCATTAAACAATTTATAAAATCTAATTGTAATGATGCTTTTGTATTTTCAATTTCATATGAATGAGCTTCAATATTTTCAATAGCACATGAATGTACTTTATTGCCATAACATTCATTTGGTCCATGATGACATGTAAATAATACATCAGATCCACGTGTTTCAAACTAAACAGAATAATTAATTTTATTAAATATATATATATATACAATTAAAAAATTAAATTATTTTTAATTACAGTAGATTTTCCATATGGTATCCAGGAAAGATCAATATAATTCTTAAGATCCTCCTTAATAACTGGATACAATTGTTCAGTTATAAAAGCAGCACTATCTGGACATAATGATTCATAGTAAACATCTACTTTAACCTAAAATTATAAAACAAAAATTGTTATTTTAAATAAAATTAAAAATTTTAATAGATTTGTAAAATTTGTAATAAACAATAATAATTTCGAGCTTTTTGAGCTACACATTTTATTAATAATAATAAACAAAAAGAATTTAATCTAAAAATTATATATGTGAAATTTAACATTTGAGAATAGGTGATACTTTCTATATACATGTAGTAAATACACTTAGTTATTTATAAATGAGCAAAAAAATTTAATTCAATTCAATTAACAAACAGAATAATTTTAATCTATAATCTATAAGAATATACTTTCGTATATACATAATAACATATATGTATACAAGATCATGCACTAACTTATTTATAAAAAAGCAAAAAATGAGCCATCTTCATCCTTTTTCACTATTTCAATTCAATTAAGAAAAAGACAATTTTAATCTAAAGAGTATACGAAGTCTAACACAAGATTATGCACTTACTTATTTATAAATGAGCAAAAAATTAGTCATCTTAATCCTTTTGCACCATAATTCAATTCAATTAACAAAAAGAATCATTTTAATCTAAATAGTATACGAAGTCAAACACAAGATCATGCACTCACTTATTTATAAATGAGCAAAATAATGAGCAATCTTACACCTTTTTCACCATAATTCAATTCAATTCAATTAACAAGAAGAACAATTTTAATCTAAAAAGTATACGAAGTCTAACACAAGATCATGCACTCACTTATTTATAAATGAACAAAAAATGAGCAAAAAATTGAGCAATATTAATCCTTTTGCATCATGATTTAATTCAGTTCAATTAACAAAAAGAACAATTTTAATCTAAAAAGTATGCGAAGTCAAACACAAGATCATGCACTTACTTATTTATAAATGAGCAAACGAATGAGCAATCTTACACCTTTTTCACCATAATTCAATTCAATTCAATTAACAAAAATAACAATTTTAATCTAAAAAGTATACGAAGTCTAACACAAGATCATGCACTCACTTATTTATAAATGAACAAAAAAATTAGCAAAAAAGAGCAATATTAACCGTTTTGCACCATGATTCAGTTCAATTCAATTGAAATAGTTTTGATTATAACTTTCTAAAAAATATTTTTCTGATAGTGGGTCCGAAGTTAAATTCATCAAAGGTGCAATCCCCAAAATAACTACGTAGCAGACGTAGAAACTTGGAATTGGACTGTGGAGCGAAATCAAAGGAAACAAAAGAAGTAAACACACAAGTAAATTACTTACTTACATAACATATCATGAATACAGGTGGATTGAGATGCACAAAACTTATTTCAATGAATTCAATATAATTTATTTAAAAAAAAAAAACAAATTAAGGCGTTGTTTACAAATAATATATATAAAAAAAAAACAAAAACTAATTTTACCTAGTTACAGTATTTTTGTTTTTTCTTCATCTGCGTTCAGAAATTTACCTAGACATAATAAACATCATAAAAATTAACAATTTCAAATTAATGTTAATTTTTTTTTACTTAAAACCAGTTCTTTTTTTTATTTTCGAAGAATAACTTTTTTTTCCACAAAAAAAAAAAAAAATCGAGTCTTGTAAAAACAAAGCATCAGCCAAATTTAGACATGATGAAAATTTTTTAAAAGAACTAAATGTAAAATTCCCCTTTTAAACTTAATTCTCTCTTGAGTGGCTTTTATAACATTTTGTGACGTTATGTTTTTTTAAGCTTAAAAAAAAATTTTTTTTTTTATCTGAATTTGCCAGGTTAAATTTTTTTTTTTGTATTTTATGAACCGGTTAAGATATAAAAAACCACAACTACAAGAAATCATGTAAACAACATTCTAGGAGACAAGGGGCAATTTATATTTTCAAATTCAAATGTTCTTTAGATTTTTATTATTTATGTATTAGTTTGTAATGGTGGATATGGGTCGTGTAACATTTTGTAATATCTTGTTAATTATATTCTGAATTTGGTGTTCTCAATTGTATTCTCCGTAAAATAAGTCGTCATCTACATTGTCATGTAACGTGGGTCATAGGGCGGACATAAAATAAATGAAAACAATAAAACATAATACATATATTACATTGTCAATGTATAAATAATTTTTAAACCTACATTTTTAGCTACGTGCATATTTTACAAAAACTGAAATTTATATTAGTAGAAGTCCTTAGTCCTTTAGTATAATCTGTAATACTGTATTCATAAATCTGGCAGCAATATATACGACACTGTCTGGAAAGAAGTACTAATGACAAAAATTCTCCCATGTTTTGTACCCATTAAATCCCAATATACAAACTTCTTAAAAATATCTATCGAACGAATAGATATCATTTGTATAGTGTCACATTGATTTGTTGTTGACATGAAGGAGTTTGATGTGGGTGTTAAACTGAAAGTGAATGTGTTATAATCGGTAATAGGGGCAAATAGTTTTTTGGAATTGAAATAGATGTCGGTGGTGGTGGTTATGTTGCAATCCAAGGTAAATTTGATTTTATATTAAGATAAGAAATCAACGTTGAAGTATTTTGTCTCGATGTTTGATCACAATTATATGAATTAGATTGGGGTATGGTAATTGTCATTGAAAAATAAGTGCTATATGTGGTGTGATTTTCTCTTTCTATAGGATAATAATATTTTTTTAGATTTGAATAGAAGACACAATTTGAAGCATCAAAATTATTATTTACAAAATTATCTGAATTGTTTATAATTGAATTTGTATTTTGTATTTCACGATTACCAGAAGACGGCCATGTTGAAGTTATAGTAATATTACGCCGTGAATTGTTATTTTTCGACGAAGGTAAACTGTTTTATTGCAGAAGTTTGAAAATTGGTATCGTGTACGTTGAAGACTTCATTTTTTGTGTTGGTAAATTTTTATAATTATTATTGAACGGTTCAAGAGTTGAAAATGTTTTTGTTGCATATTTATTCGATCAGAAGTTGATATTGATCCAAACGGACGTTGTAATTGAATTCAAATTTTGATAAACATTTTTTTGATGAGGATAATAATTTTTATCGAATATCGGTTGACTTTTGATATTTACTTGAATTACTATTATTAAATTGACGAAATTGTTGTGACCTTTTTACATTGGAAATATCACCAAATTGATTGATCAGTTCAGGGTTACTGTTTTCTGAATTATTTTGTGTTGATTTTATTGAATTTTCACTTGAAGTTGCAAATGTGTAAATTTTATTTTCATTAGTCAAAACTAAACTCGATGTGATAATATTTGTATTTTTAGGAGTTTTATATGAATTTTGGCACATAATTATATTGTAGGAATATAATGTTTTAGAAATGTCACGTTTCGTTGTATAAAATTCAACAGTATTACAAGTTTGATTTGAGTCTGATTTAGAATGTGTATTATTTAATTAATTTTGCATTACTTCACATTTATTGGGAACTGCAAAATCCCAAAATATTACCATCATTTGAATTTTTATATGTTATATTTTGTTTATTGAATTTTTCAGAATTCAGTTGATTAATTTGAATTTTGTATTTTATTATTTTCCATTTGATTTTAGTTTATCTTTCTATATATTCCACATTGTATTTTTTTCTTTCTATGTAGTTTATTATATCTAAGAAAACTATCCACAGGGGCTTTTTAATATTGATTATATACAAAACTGCGTACTTGATGCTCTTTTTTTTAAACTATTAGCGATATTCCAGCGACTTTGATATTCCTGCTACTTGTTTCAGAAATTCAGATATTAAAACGATATAACGCTAATGGCCAAAAATTTAAAGCTTTTAATAAAACGAAGTCACGCAAGATCTCAAAAAAAATTTAATATTAAAAGTAAGTAATAAAAAATTAAACAGTGACCCTGAACTATATAATTATGGGAGTTTCAATTATGGTTATATTTGTTTACTCCATGGGGTACTAAGATATATCAAACATATATTTTATTTTCTGGGGTACTGCCAAAAAATGTAAATAATATTTTTTGTTCTGCTTGATTACTCTATATATATTTCCTTTATAATTTACATTATACCGTAAAGTAACTATAATGTATTATGTATATGTATAATGTACTAAGTTATACCATATTATATGACATATCAAATATATTTTATTCTCTGGGTGATGAAATGAAATTTAAGAAAAAGCGAAAAAATATTTTTTGTTCTACGTGATTACTCTATATATAATTACTTTATGATTACCAGCCACAACTTCAAACGAAAATAATTTTAATCTTAAACATTAGTACATACTAAACAATTAAACTCTGACTCTAAATCGTATAATGTGAGTTTCATTTGATATTACATTTATATATAATAATATCGATACTGACTGAACGCAAAGCAAAAAATAAAAAAAAAATAAGATTGCCCAGAAAATCTTAAAATAAATTCTGATACAAAAACAAAAAGAACAATTCTTCATTATTTAATTTGATTTCTGGAACTGAATAAATGACGTAATCTCCAGTAAATTTCCACTTAGAACCTTTACCACAAAAACAAAAAAAAAAAAACAATATTATAAATTATTTCATTCTTAAAAAATTTTTAGATTTAGGATTTCTTATTTTATTTTAAAATTATTCATGAATTTTTTTTTTATAATCAATTAGACAACGTCTCCTAAAAATTAGAGGATATTTTATTTACATGACATATTAGATTCAATTGGTATATGATCATCATGATGTTAAATTTAATTTTTTGTATGCAATAACACTGTTGAATGAATTTAATTAAATACAAACTGTTATTTTTTTTTCGTCAATGGATAAAAAAATAAATTTAAGTTTACTCAATTGTTTTTTTTTTAGGTGAAAATAATTTGCAAGAATTTTAATGCATGACTCAGTGATACAAACAAACATATCCGTTATTTTATCAGAAGAATGAATTTTTTTTGTTTAAGGTAGCTATGTAGAATCAATATAAAAATATGTTAATTTTTTATTCAAATTTAATTAACACATACACATATACAATGTAATAACTTTTAATGACTTTTCACATCCACATGTGACTGACTCTCTCTGTTTAAGAATCAACAATAATTGATAAATTTCATAATTCACAGTCATATTCTGTATTTGAATAGAAAATGTAAATTTGTTTTTTTTTGTTTTTTTGTTTTTGTTAGACCTACATAATTAATAATTTTATTTTTTTTTACAATAATTACTTTGAATAATTTTACGTTTTTACCATAACTGAGCTTTATTTATTAGAAGTCTGTGGGTTTAAATAATTTTCTGCAGTGGTCACCTATGATTGATTTATATTTCTTAATTATATCTTTTCCATGAACTTAGTAATTTTTTTTAATATGACAAATTCAATTTATGTATCTTATTAATTAATTTATACAAAAAAGTTATAGATTTTTAATAATTCATTTATTTTAAAGCTTATTGTACAGGATTATTGTTAAACTATATTAACTACAGTCGCAAAGGCTTATTTGTCAGAAGCAATAAATTTTGGTCCACAAGAAAACAAAAACTTTATATAAAAAATTAATAGAGCAAATATATAGAGCCATCACTGATCCAATATGACGTAAAACAGATTTATAGACACTTACAAAAGTACATATTGACAAAAATTTATAAAGATTCTACACTCTCGAAGCTGATGAAAATTTAAAGAGATGTTGTATACTCTCAGAGTTACTGAATGAAAAAATTTTAAAGCAAAAATGATTGGTTTGGACCTTCTAAATTAATTCCAAAATTCTATAGTTCATTACTATAGAAATTAATTGCGTAAAATGACTGTACGCCATTATTTTCAAATTTTAGCAGAGTATCGCGTGATTATTTCATTTTAATTTATAAAATTTTCAAATGAATTTAATATATAAATAAAACTATTTTAAAAATTGAATTTCTACATGCAAATTATAATTTTTTCAAACCAATACATAGTCAAAAGCTTGCAATTCTTTAAATTTGGTGAATTGGCATAATTTTTTTTGCATAATTATATTCAAGTCTTAAATTTAAATGATAAATTAATGAACTTGATAATTAATTTTTTTTTTAATTTGTATTTATGCAATTTTGACATTCAATTGCAAAAAATATTTTTAATGTCATGAATTCATGTCATTTGTTAAAAAAATTGAAAAAAAAAAATTAAAATTTTTTTTAAATTTATCAAAACCTGGGTAAAAACAATAAAGAACATCATGTGCCATTATAACCTTATTTAATTTTTTCTCAGAATTACATCTTGGTGTTACTAAAATTTAAAATGTAAAATTTAAAAGTATGTAAATAAAAAATATTAATTTTTTTAAATGTTTTTCAAATGAATGTAAATTTAGAGGGTGCAGTCGAACTCGCTTAAAAGCACATCGAAGACAACACAACACGCAAATTTGTGCACTTAAGCAAGTTGTGCTTTTAAACAGATAAGTCCTAAAATATTTTTTTTAGATCAATTTAAATTATGTTGTTGCTATGTTGTAAATAAAAGTATGAGAAACATATTTTGTACATATTATGTCATTTATATTTGAATTTTTGTAGCTATGTATTTGTACATAGTATGTATGACATCCAACACTGCAAAAGTTACTAAACTGTCTGTATTTTTATTAATTCTAAAGCTGGTCGCATTATATTTTTGTATTGTCTCAACACATTAACAAAATTTGGCATCATGTGCTATTTAAACAATGCGAAAAGTATGTAAGTTTATAAAATAGTATAAAGAAATTTATATATTTAAAAATATTTTGCTTTTAAACGAATTGAATTATATGAAAAAATAAAGCAAAAAAATTGCGTTCGAAATAATGTGCACTTAAAAGGGTTTGTGTTTTTAAGCGAGGTGCTCTTAGGTGGACTCGACTGTATATAGAAGAATACTGTTGAGCAAAAAAACACAGCAAGTTTTATTCAACGCGTCTTTATTTCATTAGAGTATTACAAGAACTGATCCTAAGTTATATAATAACATTAGAGTATTAACAAAGTAAGCAAACAAAAACTAATATTAAAGTGAGAGCATATACAGTTAGTTTTAAGGTTAAGAAATATAAATACAGGGTGAACTACTTAATATTTAATTAAACTGAAAACAATTTAATTTCAACAAATACACAATTTCCTATAAGTAAAGAACGAAGATAATTCCCCGTCAATTAATATCGTTAATATCGTGAAGTTGTCATGTCAATGTCATCATTTAGAAATACACAATATAGCAAAGACTTATTCTATGTTATTGTTCGTTCAAAGTGCTTAAAGTAATTTTGGTTTATTTTTTTTTTAAACTTAACAGATTTATTAATAAAACAAAATTTTGATTCTAATTAAGATTAAACTAAATTAATTTATTACAAATAAAAAAAAAAAGTACATTAAATGACGAAATAAAAAACAATTAATATAAATTTAAATAAATTCAATAATACACAAGTTTAATATAGACCTAAACCATACATTTTGCCTAACTCAATTATAAAAAATTAAAACAATAAATTACTTTTAATCTCTGCATATTGGAGATCTCTATGTAAGTTGTCTATGGAGTATTCGCTATGTTCCCTATTTGGATATTTTGATATAGAAACAAAATACACTTCTATATACAGATTGTAAATCAATCTTTTAATATGGTTTTTTTTTATAATTCAAAGACTATAGAATATGAATACACTAACTGCTTATAAAACGATATAAAACAAATAGAATAGAAAAGAAATGTTAGTATACATAAAATTTACAAACAAATTGTGCTCGAAATTAATTTTAAAGAATAATTTAAAAAAACACATTAATCCTAGATAGGTAGTACTGGCTGCCGATAGTACGCTGACACCCTTATCTTGGCAATAATTTGAAATAGTTAGAAATTTTGACATTTAATTAGTACTTTTAAATACACATTCCACTTTATGTAGTCCAAATTGCATTACTGTACTTAATGTACGAAAAGTTAATTCTAAATATCGAAAATTATATCAAATCAACAGTTTTCAATAACAAATTAACAAAAATGTCAATAAAATAATTAACGGTTTGTTTTTTATACTACAATGAAACTTGAATTTCAATGGAAATGTTAATTATTATAAAATTAAATTAAAATTTACAATATTTTTACCTTCGAATTTCCTTACTCAAATTGAAAATATCCATTCTTAGTAAATGAAAACAGTTATGTAACCAAAAAACAAAACAAAAATGTGTACTTAATGACATTTTAATAATCATTCGAAAAATAATCCATGACATAATTTATTATTAAGTTAAGGTGTAATAAATGAAAAATTAATATCAAAGAAAAGTGTAAACAACAACACCAAAAATGACAGCCAAAAAAAATTAAAACAAAACAAATAACGGGTTAAGTTATTATATTTCATATTAAAGTCATGTTTAAATTATATTTTTAATATTTTGTTTTTCCAATTATAAATTTAAAATTATCTATTATTATTAATTTTTAAAATTTTACATATAATTTTTTTAATCCTTCAACAAAATTAGTACCAAAAATTATTTTCAAACCTACCAATTATTTAAAGTTTGTTCATTCATTTAAAACAAAAAAAAAAAAAACTAACAAAAATAATTTCTTAAATTATTAAAATTTAAAAAAAAATAAAACAAATTATGAACAATTCATATACTAAAATACATATTTACAACACTATACCATTTCCCTTAACTGTTATTTTTTTTATTATTCATCACATCACAAACAAATTTCCAAATTAGGCTTATTACAACAGCCTATAGATATGCGTGAATATTTTGTAAGTGTTAAAAATGAAAAACACATTAACCCTGACTCAACACTATATTTGAATGAAAGTCTTTGAATGGAACTTCTAATTTAAAATTTTATTGTTTGGAAAAAAAAAAACAAAAATGTCAATAACCTCGAAGGTTATGACCTGTTGTAAAATGTTAAAAACAATTTCAATTGTTGGTTAGTTTACTGTAAAAAACCAAAATTTAACCAACATCTTAAAATAATTAACACACTAAAAAGTACATATCTACTAAAAATCAATGGTGGTACTGATACAAATAAAACCAATAACTGAGATAAAAATAAATAAAAATAAAATTAAAATTTTAAGACTTAATAATATAGTTGTTAAAATATACATAGTTGTTATTGTATTCCGCATTTAATGTAAAATTTAATTTAAAATAACCGGAGTAATACTAAAAAAAAAGTAAAAATTACTTTCTATTAAAATTACATACATATACTCATGTTATTCAAGATATTAAAAACAGTTAGTACATTCAGTTTTTTTTTGGTTTATACTATGTATACTGTACACTTGTTGTTTTAATTCATTAATTAAAACGGGTCTGCAAAATGCGGAATTTGAACGAAATTAAACTGATTTGTATTTTTATTTATTTTTAATTATTTAATCACAGTTTTTTAGATGTACCGTAACGTAATCTAATTCGATTATTTATCATTGTTTATATAAATGTAAATATATATACGAATATTTGTTACATTATTTAGTCATTAATTTGTATTTTGTAGGGTAATTAACATAACAACTTTTTTTGTTTTTTTACAATACACATTGCCAAGTCAATGATGAGAATAAATGTCGTAATTGCTTGCGTAAAATTTTGCCATACGAACGATTAGTATAATATTTTTAGAATTTAATTATGTAATTCTATTTAAAGCAAAATTATTGATACTATGTGGATTCGGATTGTGGATTATATTAAAAATTCAGTGTGGATTGTATTCAAAAAACCTTGATTAGACTTCTGTTCACATTAGATCTTGAATTGAAGCTGTTGTTATTTTTGTATGTTTGTGTTAATATTTTCATTTTTAATGTAATGCGAAAGAGATGTAATACGTTTATAAGCGGTATTGTGTTTTTTTCTTGAAATATTGTAATAAAATTATAAAGACAAAATCATCAATAAAATCTAACCCTATAAAATATGTACTACCAGCCCTCCCTTTTTTAATGTAAATGAGTACTGAAGAATGATTAAAAAAATTTGTTGAAAATTATATTTGTCGTGAATCAAAAATATTTAATAAAATTTAGTTTGTTTGTATATGAAATGTATAGTTATGATAGTCTAAGGTAAACATTTATTGCACCCCGTGACTCATCTTTACATATTGAAGCCACTAAAACTGTCAATATGATTAAATTTCTGAGTATCGCTTAGAGCTGTACACACTTTAAATATGAACTGGAATTTTTATAGTTTTTTTTTGTTTTTTTTACGCTCTTGATAGTAACTTTAGGTAGAATCACTTGTTCGTGATTAATTAAGTACCATACTGCAAGCTTATACTACAATATCTTCATCAATATCTATATCAAATATTTTTTATCATTTATTTTATCCGAATGACAAAGGGTAGTAGACCAGATCAAAAACGCTAACTTTAAATATTTTTTTGCTTCATTGGGAATCGAACCTGGGATTTTTCGCCTGAAAGGCAGGCACTATACCTACCGTGTAATCTATATTTAGAATTATTTGTTAGTATGAATAAAAATTTGGTGTTTAAAATGTCAGCAAATATAATTCAAACCAACTTTCAAATTTTTCTAATAATAATTAAAAATTTATATTTTAATTTCCGAAAAAAAAATTTATTATAAATTTTACAAACTATAGTTTTTGTTTGTTTTTTTATTTTATTAATTTAATTACTTTCTTCAAACAAACAAAGAAATAAAATTAATGTAGGTACTAACATAATAATTGTTAACTTTACAGAAAATATATTTTTATTTATATGTAAATTTTTGTAAATCTACAATTTTATTGTATTTAGAGTTTATCAAAGCAGCAAAAAATTTATTGAAGGCCATTTTATCAATTTATCAAATTACATTAGCATAAAACAAAAAACAAATTAACAAAACAATTTACGATAGTTAAAAGTAGAAAATAGAAAAAAAAATTGTCAATAACATAATCTTTTACCCTATAAATACATTTATAATAATTTTCTACATAATTTTAGGGTAAATGAATACTTATATACATACATGCAGATTAATACGATACATTATTAAATACTAAATAGTGTCGGTATCACGCATCACTTAATTTTTTCCCCAATAGTCCCCCTCCCCCTCTTCTTTAATTTGACTCAAAAGCAACTATTACCAAATAAGTACATCTTAAACACATTTTTATTCACAATATTATTTCATCATATCATCAATCATCATGCATCATGATTATTTTCAATTACATATTATAAATTCAAAGAATGCACCTCACCATCTACAGATTCAACATTTTTGTTGGTTAATGTTGAAAACAAAAATAAAATTATTCACAAAATGAATTTCTGCATAAACAAACTACTTTTTTCAGATTTATTACACCTGGATTTTTTATTCTTTATAAAGTCATCATTAGATCAATTATATTTTATATTCATTAAGGTATGGCAGGGCAATAAACAATAAATAAAAAAAAATATTAATATAAAAAAAAATACAATAAAAAAAAAAAGAAATTTATAAAAACAACAATGTTATTTTGGTATAAAAAATAGATAATTTTTCAAAATATTTGGGTGTGGTGAATATAAAATGTGCTTTTATTTTTTACATATTTTCATTTTTAGAACGGCATCTTACTTTGAAAGTTAAAACTGTTCGAATATTAATATCAAAAAAATATACTGCAGTTGGTATATTGCATCTGGCATAGAAAAATTAAATTTTTTTTTCAACTTTTCATTTTTAAATAATAAAAAAAACAACAATAACAACATCTGAAACTACCAATCTATTGATACCTACCGCTTTTGATACACATACATATTATAACTAGTAACGATGTATATTTGAAAGTGATTAAATTAATGAAATTTTACTTTTATTTGGTTACTCAGGTGTCCAATAATATCAACAGACACAACAAGAACAATAGTATAACAAACAGCATGAATGTTATTAAATTCGAAAGTTTTTTTTATTTTTATTGTTGTTATTTTTTTTTGAAATTAATTCAAATATCAGTAAAATAATATAGAAAGAAAGTTTTGTTAAATTTTTTTTTTTTTTGTTAGTTTTTTACTTTTTCTTAATTAAAATAAAACTATTTCACATGAATGTGAATTGTGATGCTATATTTTAACTACATACATATTAATATAATATAGTTATATAGTAATAGTAAATGTTAATTTCAATTTTAACAGGTTAACCTATAAATAAATTTTCTAATACAATTTAAAATAATTTTATGATCGTGATTTGATTATTATTTTTATTACAAAATGAAATCGAAAATAAAATATGAACTTTTTCTTAATAGAGTTAACATTAATTAAAAGTGATGCATGATGCTGCTACTACTACTACTGATGATGATGATCAATAATATTGATAACAATATCATGATGATGATAATTATTATTATTATACTGATGAAATATTTCACAAATTTAGAAGCACTTTGATGCGAAAATCCATATGTACATGATTCATGTATCAAAACATTGTAATAAAATTATAAGGGAGAGAGAATCTATATACTTTTAAATCGACTATTTTAAGTCACGATCATGAGCTATTAATAATGTGTATTATTATAATGATGATGATGATGATGACATTTAACTTATACGATTCTTAATATGTAATTGACAAATAGTCTGAGATGATGATGAGAAAATATATACATATCAAGGTCAAAATATAAAAATATTAAAATAAAATTGAAAATTAAAAAATTAAAAAAAAAAAAAAAACATCGAAAAATATCAAAGATTTGCTTATTAAACATAGAAATATGAAATATCATTCTTTCATTCGTATTCGTACACCATTGAATATTTTAAGATTGAGTTTTCTATATACATATAATATATATTTATCTTTGAATATTATAATATACATTTATATGGTCAAATGAAGTTAGAGATGATAGGGTTAAATGATCAGATATATATATATATTTTTCTTTATTTGTTATTTTTTCAATTTTTATTGTTTTTATTGAAGACTTACATTTCGAAATAAAGAGGGAGATTTAATTGATATATTTTTGAAATTTTCATTCTGGGTATGTCTAAATGTTTTTTTTTTTTTTTTGTTTTTTTTACAATATTGATTCAATTTGGATTGATATTGTTTTAATTTTGATTTAATGATAATAAAATTTGATTTAGCAATTATTTCATTAAAGAAAATTTTTGATTTTTCATTAAATACGAATTAAAAGATTTTATCGTAGTCGTTTATGTATGAATTTAAAAAAAACAAAAAAAAAAAATATAGAAAAAATTATATCTATTAATTCTGTTTTGATCAGTAGAGCAAGTAGCTTAATTTTGTTTTCGCTTTTTGATTAGAAAAATTTAAATATGTTTACATGTGTACATGTTCAACAAAACCGTCTGATCTGATTTGAAATATTGAATCAAAATCATCTGATTTGAAATATTGAAAAACATATTATTGTTTATTTTTGGCCGAATCGAAACTGACATGTCATTTAATAAAATAATATATTAGAAATACCGTAACATCGAAAATGCAGTATTACAGTTTTAACTACAATGTAATTCCATAACGTGCTTAATACAAGCAAATTAATTCTAAAATGTTTATATTTTATTTTGTTCTTCGTAGTCAAAGCGATATACAAGCATTTTGGAACTATTGATATTGTACAAAGTTATGGAACATACCATAGATTATAATTAAAACTGTACTATTGCATTTTCGATCTCATCCATACATACTTTCGAATTTTATTTCATTCGATTAAAGAGGCCTAACACAGTGGTTGGTAATGTGTTATGAGTGTGAGGTAATGTATAAGAGTGAAAGTTGATTTTATTTTTTTTTACTTAGAACTGATTTCGTAAAGAAAAGTACTTCAATCAAGATACTTTGCGGTTGTAAGGTTCTTTAAAGGCGCTCTGAATACCATTTTGACGTTTAAATTATAATTTTGTGCTTTTGTAATATAAAATCGGTAATAATCTGCCTTTTGGTTTATCTTATTTATATTTATTACAGCATATTTTCCTACAATTTGGCATTTAAATAACTTAGTTTTCTGCCGAAAATATATGCTAACCTACATATAATTTAATTAATTCTGCCAACTTTTTCTATGACATATATACAAAATGTAGTCCACATTTTTTCGTTACACAATCTGTTTATCAATTACCTATATTTAATCTATATGTTAACAATCAATTATTTTACGTTTCCACTACGTATTTTAAACATTTTGAAATAGTTTACAAAGTCAAGAGCTTATATTTCTGTTTTACTTTAAATGTTTGTTTATGAGCGTGGAAAACTAATTTATTTTCTACATAATATGTAATTAATATACTAAAAATTACATATATTTAAAAGTACATTATTTTAAAAATAAATTCGTTACATATTTTTAAAAAAAACAAGCTAAATGCAATATATATAAAAAAACAAATTAATTTTAGTACTCAAATATATATATATATACATACTTAGTACATATTTATGTGTTTAAAATTAAAATAAGTAATAAACAGAGAGTCAGAGTCTAACAAAAAGTAATAAAATTAAATTAATTGTTTTTACTGATTATTTTGAATTTAATTTCACCTGTCACCATAACAGCTTGTTTTTATTATTATTCTTTTATGTATTATCACTATAAATTACAGTGTTTACATTTCAACTTTTTGCTTAAATTCTTTTTATTTTTTAAATTTATCATCATTAATGTGAGAAAGCTTTAATTAGTTTTTGATTTCAAATTAAATGTTATTCTGTAAATATTAATTAACACTTAATGCATTTTTAACGGAGTTGAGAACAAAATTCGAAAAAAAAAATCGATTTGTCAATTTTCAAAGATTTAAAAATATAATTAATTCCATTGCATAGAATAGAATTCATTAAAACCGCCTGAAAGTATTACGAAAAAACTTTTTAAAGAAATAAAGCCGAACGAATGGGTTTAAAAATATTTATTTTAAGATGTAAGTGGGTTGTGTGAAAATTCCGAAATTCACCAAAGATAAATTTCTTAAATACAAAATATGCGAAGATTAAACGCCAAAAATAAAATAAAAACAAATATTTTTCAACTCTTGAACCTTTTTTGTATCCAATAGTGACTGTGAAAAACAAATATTTTGCCAACTCTCCGGACCATCTCTCAACCGGAAAAAGCGCAAATTTAGTAAAAGATATAAAGATAAACTGAAATTTTATTTTTAAAATCAGGCCTATTTTCAAAATAGTTTGAGCTACCTGTGTTAATATTGAATATTTCAGGGTAAGGATGCCGAATTTATTTGATAATGAATGATTGATTGATGATAACTATATTGAAAAGGAAAAATTGATAGAATTATTATACAATAATTCGTCGATACCAAAAATTTCAAAGTGAAAACCTAATTCAATTTTGAAGGGATTAATCTCGATACTCCGAAATGAATCAAAGTAATTAATATAATAATACTAATACCATTTATAATATCATATTTTTTAATTGTTGCCAGGTTCACTAATGATTTTAATATTTGATTGTATTTTTATTTTCTAGTTAGTCAGAAGCACAAGAAGTATGTTGCATCCGAAATTTCAATATTTGCAATCAAATATTTAAATTATTAGTGAACGGAAACCTATAGCAACAATTAAATTATTTAATTTAAATTATATTTTTGTGTAATACAATTTTTGGTATTAGCTACAACGAAATTGAAACATTGACTTTGTTTGTTATAGCAAAAAAAAAGCAACAGGTATCATTGTCCTATATAACAAATAAATTTTATAAATTTTCTTCTAGTAGTTTGAGCACATATTCATCGCATTAAAAACAAATTAATTTAAAAATTAATTTATATATATATGAATGTAGTATAATATAGATAATTATAGTATAATGAAACATTTCAAACCTTGTTATTATTCTGTCAATAGTATTTTTTAAATTTTTTGTATTAAAACATTTTTCACCATTTGGAAATATATATTATTTTATGAAATAACAGAAGGAAGGAAGGGGAGTTTCCAAAATTAGATTTTTTTTTTAAAGAATGTTGTAGTAATATAGTGTGTTTTATCACTGAGGTAAATAATACAAAGTACTTATGTACCTACGCCCTTTAAAAGCTTAAATAAATTGATACGATTTCAAGTAATTGTAACAAAATACATTTACAATCAATTTTTCAAAAAAAAAAAAAACTATTTTTTAATTGAGTATTTAATTTAAGACTGATAGGTTTTTCAGTAACTTCTCTGCCAAAACAAATAGAAATTTAATAATATTCTAAACGGCTTCAACAGTGATTTAATACTAATTATTACATTTAATTATCAAATTTCATTTTCAAACATTTATTTCTATCTATGACTAATATATCGTATATTATTTTTATATTTCAGCCGATAGCAAAAGCAGTTAGAGATTAAATATACATTTTATTATAATTTTAATAGAAATAAATGTACTTAAATATAAGTAAATTAAATAAAAAAAAATATTTTTTTTATTAATAATATTACTTAATTTTAATTAACCCTTTAATTCATACGAAGTCATATATGTATGGCTTTTCGAAATGATCATCAAGTTTTGTTATATTTAATTATTTATATCAAAACTTGATGGTTATTTCAAAAAGCCATATTTGACTTCGTATGAAGTAAAGGGTTAAAATAAATATATTTATAAAATATTTTAAGTCAACTCAAAAACAAATTAATAATTAAGAATAATAATAATATGTAAGTATAAATGTAATATGAAGATATATATTACTACATATTAATGAATTTAACTCACCTTGATAGCAGCATTACAAACTGAAAAAACAGCCAATAATCCCAATAATTTGTACATCATTTTTGATTTTGTTTTGTAAAGCTAGAAATAAGAATAAAAAATTGAAAAATAATCATAATAGAACATAATTATTATACAATAATCATATTTATATACATATACATATATTTGTTGTACTGTATTAATTTTGTTTTTAATATTTCAACATTTCTTTTTTTTTTGTTTACCAATTTATACATAGAATGTTGTTTGTATATATATAAATAAATATATACATAAATTAGTTTTTTTTTTAGAAAAATAAACTAAACTTAATATCAATATTCTATTATTCTATATAAAAATTAATATGCCTGCCCATACAACATACTGTTATTATATATTTATTATTTAATGTGTTGAATTCATAAAGAGTAAATTATATTCTCTCTCTATTTTTTAAAAATTATTTTAAATGTTATTTTCTAGGTCTACGTAACGCATGATATATCATTCCCAAATTCCCTAATAAAGGTAGTAATTACTAAATATTATGTTAAATTCTCAGATTTGACCACGTTATATTTACGTCAATTTGTTGAACCAAATCAAAACAATTTCACATAGTCGAAATCGAAAAGAATTTAATTGGTTTTTGAATTCGCTCATGTTAATAAAATAACTTTAATAACATAAATTAATTTAAAATAAATTACATAGTGTTCAAAATTGAATAAATTAAGTAGAAAAAACTGGTATATTATGATGATTGAATTGAAAAATTTGAAATAATATGTAAGTAGATACATATACTACTCTATTGCAAAAAAGTTGGCCTATACCCGCTTGTTTGTATTTTAAATCCATTTCAGTACTGGCATAATGATATCTCTTTTTTTTTTTTTTCATTTCTCCCATAAAATGTTAGTAGATCCGATATAAAATCAAATTTTTTACAAATATTAATTACCTAACATTTTTTATTGTGATGATAAGCTTAAATGTGGACCAAATTTTTTGCAATAGACTTGTATTGCTATAAAAACATTTTAAAATTTTAAAAATGATAAATTCGAAATTGAAATAAATAAAATCATAATAAAAAATGTTTTTAAATTAAAATTCAGGATTCGTAATAACAACTAAAATCCGAAATAAAATACCTGCGAAATTAATCATTATAAGATTTTAGTTCTTTTTCTATTCTATTATTTTATGGTAATTTCAATTTAAGATCATAATTGTAAATATCTAAATTTATTTATAAAAGGGAAAGTTAAGACCTCTTGAAATTCTATAAAGCTTTCATACGACCCAAAATGGAGTACAATTCTCACATATGGGCTGGCGCCTCTAGTATTGCATTAAAACATTTGGATAAAGTCCAAAAATGGGCTATTCGTCTAACCAATGACCCAAATGTGACAGCCCATCTTGCTCCTCTTGGACATCGTCGTATAATCGGAGCTCTCTCACTTTTTTATAGATATCTCGTAGGCATCGGCACATGCTCAGTGGAAGGACAGCATGTGCTCATCCCTACACCATTGATATCACTAGATGGCAAGACAAGACAAGTTATGGAAATTCGTTTATAACTTCAACATCCCGAATGTGGAACCAAATTCCATCTTATGTGTTCCCAAAACATGACAAATTTTATATTTACGATCTAAACAAATTCAAGACGAACATTAACACTTTCGTTCGTAATTGTCCTCCTTCCCTTTTACCATCCTTCTTCCCAAATTTTCCTTTCCCGCCCTAGCCAAACGTACCAATCGGTATAAAAGGTCCGCACCTAATGTTTTGGTTATGCATAAAAAAAAAAAAAGCCGAATTTCTTTTTAATTAATAAATTTTATATTGTAAATATCGGTATTTCAGAAGCAATTTACTTCCTTCAATCTTCCTTCATCAGTTCTTTGCGATTAATTTAGAAAAAATTAAATATGAAAGTTTATTTGTTTGTTCGCTATCCACAGCTTCAAAGGTGGAATTCACAAATTTTTGCATACTTAGATATTTATAAAACCTTACAATATTATCGGTTCACGTTCAGGTCATTAATAATAAAATAAATTCAATATCAATTCGGCAAGAAAGGTATTTGCTATATAGCCAAAAACTATTCAAATCAAAATTTTTATCTGCCAGAGTTAAAATAATAGCATATCAAGTACTCATCAGACCTATTCTGATCTATGGTTGCCCAATTTGGTATAACATTAATGCTTAGCTAATGGAAATTTATAATAAGTTGGAAAGAAAATTCCTGAGAGTATGTACTTTGTAAGCCAGAGCCTGAACTTAAACATTTTATGTTAAATAAAACGCTGTATAACTCTACAAAAATTTCTAGAATTGATATTTTTATTTTACATTTGATTAGAAAACACTATTATAAACTAACTACTCTATATTACAACGATAACTATAATTTCACATTCTGCATATTCGAAAAATAAATATACTGAAGATACACTAAAATCAGGTTCTCTTATCATCAATTGACCATTATATACAATCGAGTTATAGCAATCTCTACATTATTTTTCAAGCTTTCAGACGAAGCACGTTAAAACGAATAACTTTTGAACCAAATCTCAACCCCAATATAACACGATAAAAATCTGCCAATACAACATTAATCTCTCATCAAGAGACGTCAAGTATAAAATTAATAACAATAAATTCTGATGGGCTCTTAACAATTGATAAACGATAGCAAAAATGTATTATTTAATTATATTTTAATTTTAACTAAAACCATGACCATCTCTGGTTTAATAGTTGTAAGTTAATTTAAGTAGTTTTAAAGTTTTTCTAAAACAAGTAAAATTAAAGACGGATTTTTCCTACTCTTTTCATCAACATTTTCCGAAATGTTGAACACAAAAATGAATTCAATAAAGAAATCATAACCCTTTATAATATAAATGTAAAAACACAAAACTAATATTGTAAGAGTTAATTAATAATTTATAGTACCCATTACGGTTACTCTAAATTATTAATTAGTGTATATTCAAAAAGTTAGTGTAAGGGTGTAAGTATAGCGAATTATTTTTTTTGTAAATTTTTTGTATGATTTAAGTTAGAATATAAGGCAGTTACAAAAAAATATAAGTATATAAAAAAAAAAGGTTGTCTGCCTTTGGGTAGCTGGTTATTTTAAAAATGTTGCAGATTTAAAAATTATAACTTCGCGGTTCTCCCTCAAAAATAAATCTAAGTATATATATTTTATCAGGCGATTTTGCGCCATAATTATAACTAATAACAATTTTTTTTTAAATTAATAAACAATTAAACATAATTCAATATAATATATAAATATACAGGTAAAACTAAGTTTCTTTAAATTTATGCCATTTTAAATATTTATTTAATATATTTTTAATTTATTAATCGGATTTTTTGTTCCTATTTATATAATTATAAAATTATTAAATTCTAAATGAAATTCAAATTTTATTTTCTTCTTAGTCGAAACTGTTTCATTATTATAATTTAAACTTATGAAATTTATCTATAAACTATATGTACTTATATTTTAAAGATTTATTATTTCATAGAACTGTACTAGAACCCAAAGTTTATTGAAAATAATACAAAAATAAAAAAAATAAGAAAATTTTCTTATTATTTTTATATGCGTTAAAAATTCAATGGCAAATTTATTTTCTTTAATAATGCCTAACATTCTCATAAATATTATTATTTAACTGAGTCATACGTGAATTATAGAAATGTTCAGCTTTAATTCAAATGGCATGGAAAATGGAGAGACGAAAGATAATTAATTATTATAAATGCAAATTTTGTAACTGATATTCATATTATAAACATGCACATGCACATATAAAAACATTATTTATATTAAGGTACATAATTTATTTAAAAAATTCACATAATTAAAATAGTTGTAATAAGAAATTACATAATTTTATGTATAAATAGTTTGAATATTGATTTTTCATTTAGATTTTTGATTTTCCTAATAAATATGTAAATTTAAATAAATTTTTAATTTATGTTAAAATTTCACTTTTCTTTTGTTTTCTTTCTATTATATTATGTACTTATGTATATATACATATATTAAATTTGAATGCATCACAATAACAACACATCACCAAATTTTCTTATTTTTTCATTATGTATTTATTTTCTTTTTTATTTTTTTATTATTATTATTTAAATTGATTCATACCTTAAACCGGATAAAACAATATTGAAGAACCAACAAGTTATAAAATTCGAACTGAACTAAAATTAAATGTTCAACAGCTCAAAAGATACCTTAGCTTGACTTGCCTTACTGAAATTATTATTATTTTTTTAATTTTAACGTTAATTAAGAATTTTTTTTATTATTTTTATTGTTTTTTATTTGGATTTATATTTTTTTTTGTTTTGTATAGTAGTTCAGTTAGTAGTATAGTAACTGCTATAATATTAATATACACTTTTTGTTTTGGATTTTCTTTTTGCTTATATTCTCAACGCGTCGCGACGTACAGTCGTATTTTAGTAGTTTTGCTTTGCTTTTGTTATGGACAAAAATATATCGTTTTTAATACTATAGTAACCATGGCTTGGCTTTGTGTTTGTTTTAGGGTCAGAATTGAATGGAAAATGGAAGTAGATTTATAGTAGGAATTTTCATTTCTATTTGAAAAATTAAACTTTAAAATGCACATAAAATAATACAATACAAAAATAAATGTGGATTGTGGTATACAATTTTGTTTGATATCGTGACCGTTAAAATTTTTTTTAAAAAATATGTCTGTGCAGGTATAAAAACATAGTAATAAAAACTAAAATATCGATAAATATTATATTATATGAAAAAGCTTAACTAAATATAATGAACGCTTACATCTTACATAAATGGGTAGTACTGGTAGTAGTACTGTTGTTATATAGAATAATGTCCAAACGGTAGCTTATGAGGTCTGTATATTCCCTAGCAAGTAATAAAAATATAAAAACTGAAATATCGATAAATATTATATGTAAAAGCTTAACTAAAATTAATGCGCTTACATTTAAATAAATGGGTAGTACTGTAATGTAGAATAATAAAGTAACAATATCTAAACGGTAGTTTGTGAGTTTATTATATTCCCTCTTATGTTCATATATTTTTTACTTCTAATTTCAACATTCTGGTCTTTCAGTTAAAAAGCTGATTTTCAAATATTTTTAAATCAAATAGTGTTGAATTTAGCTATGATTGTTCTAAACGTTTTTAAAAAGTAGATATTAATATTTAAACTTTTTAATCTATTATTTGTTTTAAATATTCAACATCAGTCTGGTTACAAAATTTATTTAATTTGAAAAGAACCTAAAGAACGGTTGTTAAACACTGCTGCAGCTTATTTTTTAATCTCAACCGTAGTATGAATTTTTTATTATTTATAAACTTTATTCAGAAATTGTTAATTTGAAAATCGTTAGCTTTTGTTTGCGACAGATCACTATTTACTAACTAAGCTGTCTAATGTTAAAACTGTCAGTACATTAA
Organism: Argyra leucocephala; assembly: GCA_963942445.1. Classification (NCBI taxonomy): domain Eukaryota; kingdom Metazoa; phylum Arthropoda; class Insecta; order Diptera; family Dolichopodidae; genus Argyra; species Argyra leucocephala. Next base: position 11,621,058 of record OZ012681.1, on the reverse strand, counting down.
GTATGTTCTTCGCAACTCTCTGGATAGAACTAGGCTTATATGATTAGGTTAATCATTAGGAGTATACATGTTTCAATTTTTGATAACACTCCTGCGAGGTATCTTTTTGTGTGCGTATGCATGTGACAATTAAGTTTCTTCATCTACAAGTTTTTGCACTTTTTACTGTAAGTTTTTGGAATTTTTCTACTCATTTTATTATTACAAGAATCATAAATCTAATCATAAAATTTTACGATGCACAAAAATAGTTTTCTGGTGCTTTTGCCAATTGGGTATGTATATAATTTTCGAATTTTATTAGTTTAAAAAATAATTAATTAATTTTATTAAATGCAAATGACTAGCGAGAAATTACTTTTTTTTGCACTGTCAAATTTTATGATGCGTGATGCATATGTATTTTTGAAAGTATATTTGAATTGTGGAAGAGATGCCAAGGAACATGTAATAACAAGAAGTCTCATCTGGATATTTTTCTATTTTTTCAACTTAGATGAAAATAAAAATTGAAGAGCAAAATAGTGTAATGTTAAAAAAAAAGAAAAAAATACAACAGTATTCATTCAGTCCATCCATGTAGATTTATGTATTTAAATATTTTGTCAAATCAAAGGTTCAAAATAAGAAATGTATATATGTATATTAATAAATAAACAAACAAAAAGAGCAAAAATGTCTATCAAAAAATGGGTTGTTGCCTATTTTATTTCTTCAAAAAATAAAAATACTGATATTGAAATAGAAATTGAAATATGATTTTCAACCAAGTTCTGAGAAACAACAAAACGGTATTCAGTATACAGTTCACGATTTGTAATGTATAATTAATATATTTTATTCTTGTATTACTATTATTTTTCGAACTTTTTCTTGATTCTGTGATTCTATCATTGACTCTATTATTGAATGTACTTAATTCAATGCAGACAATCTTATTATTATTTATGTATGTAGCTATGTATACGTATATTCATATCATAATCGTAAGAAGATAATTCGTTTCGTATAACTGTATAACATTTGAAGAGCAAAGTTATTGTTTTAAAGAGCAAAATTGTTTTAAAATAAAATCAGAGAGTGGGTTATAATGTGACGACCCGCTATGTAAAAATAATATTTTAAAAAATTGTATGGGGTGAGGCTTATTTTTATTATTTGTTCTTTGATTCTACTAACAAGAAATTTAATAGCCATTTTTAAGAATTTCTTTACAACTATATAAATGAAAACATAAACAGGACAGGGTGAACTTAATTTTTTTGATTCTACGGAACATATTGTTCTAAGAATAGATTTTTGTCGTAAAAGTATAAAAGTCTATCAAAATAAAAAAAAATCACGGTATTGTTCAGAATGGATTTAAAATGAATGAGTCCTTATCGTCTTCAGGGATTATAAATAAAAACAAAATTATTTTCACTTTAGTTAAGTTGATTTATATAGATAACTATTTTTCATCATCATTTTATTTATTTTAAATAATTATAAAGCTACATAAAGTACATAAAAATATGCAAACCAAAAAACTAATCATGTTTCTCTACTTTTTTTTTTGTTTTGTTTTTTTGGTTTTTTGATAAACAAAATTAATTTTTTGAATTATTTTTTTATTAAATAAAATTTAACATAAATTTTTAAAAAAAATTAAATACATACTAAATAAATTAAAAGCTATTATTAAAAATGATTTTATTTTTTTAAAATTATATTTATAAATTATTCACAAAATCCTTTTTCAAATTTTATTTAGTTTAGAATTATTATAACTAAAACAAAAAAAAAAATATATATATATATATATATAAAAAAAATTATTTTAAAGCTTTCACAAATAAACAGAAATACCAGTTAAATTTTGTTCGTGAATTATTGTATATATATCTATGTAAATTTTTATATTATATTTTACCAATATAATTATTAAATTTTAAGTCTTGCAATAATTTTCATATATTTTCTTAAAAATACTACAAAGAATACAAACTCGAAAATTATATTTAAATCGAGTTTTTGTAAAATTTTATATTGAAATATAAACTTTTTAATTAAAAACAATATATGTAAAACTTTATTCTTAAAAGGAATTTTTACGAATCGAATAAGTAAATTTACAATTAATACAATTTAATTTTAAATCAAATTTCAAATTTTATTTCAAAATAATATAAAAACTTAATATAAATTTTTAATTTGAAATTAAATCTTTTTTGTTTTTTTTTTTTTTCTTGTTTATAATTAATTAGTTTAGGAATATTTAACACCATAATTTTATTTACTAAAAACAAAAGAAACCTTTATTTGAATGGCACTAAAGGAGTAATTAAATAAGTTAAATAAAAAATACATAATTATTGTTTTTTTTTTTAAGTAGAAAAATTAACACAAATTTGAAAATTTTAAGTAATAATCAAAGTGAAAATTTAAATAATTGTGGTTTGTCGAAAATTATTTCTTAATTTCTAACGGACGTTATATTCAATTTTTATACACATTATTTAATTTTATTAATTTTCATTTCCAAAAATATTATTAATTTCTTGTTTTTGTTTTGTTTTTTTTTTCGTCATAAATTTCATAACTAATTTTAATTTTTCAAAATTTATTTTACCAAAATTATATTTTTTTTATATTAATTTTTTTTTTTTTTAATTTTAATCCTAAACAGTTTTCAAATATTTTTTTTAAATAGCTTTTGAATAGGGTTGCTCCATATACATAAAAAAAAAAATAATAATTTAATTTAAATTAATTTTAATTTCGATCAACTTCCAGAATTAAAAATCCAATAATTTTTTAATATCTGAAATTTTAGCAAATTAATCATTTCGACAATATAATACGTTTAGATACAATAGAAAATCTGTGGTTATAGGAAGTTTTTCAAAAAAAATTATTTTTTTATTTAGCATTTCAGATACAAGTATAAAGCGTTCCAGCGATTTAATTTATTTAAAACAAAATTATTTAAGGTGAGTGATTCTGTCTTTTAATCTTTTAGATTTCTTAAAAGCTATATTATATAACCATAAAAAATTACAGAGCTTTTTTGAATAAATCTATAGAATTATTTAAATGAAAAAAAAACAATAGGCTTTTCGAAGTACAAACGCACAATAATTTTAAATTTATTATTTTAATTCAAAGTAGTAATTTGCTGCAGTAAGTTAAACTTTCATCATTCTTTACTGTATAACACATTTATCTTTACCACTGATATCGACGTTTTCCACTTCACGTTCAATTTTATCATCATCTTCAATTCTAATAGTGTAAAGAACAAAAAAATTTGTCAGTCCAAAATTATTTAAATAAAGTGTAAATCTTACGCTTTCTCTTGACTATGTAAATGTTGCACCAATTGATCACGTTTATTTACAATTTCCACCAATTCATCAAGCAATAATTCTTCACGTTTTCGTTGTGCTTCTGATTTACGCCAATCTTCAACAGATAATGCAGCTCGCAATTCTTGATTTAATAATTCATATTTACGCTCTAAATCGTTTTCTTGTTCTCTAAAATATCAAAAAATAAAATTCTAAATTATTTTGTCTATCACACAATAAATAAATTCACACTCACAAAATATTCAGTTGCATTTGCCTCCTTAATAAGGCATTCTTTTTATTAACCAATGTAAACCATTGGGATAAAAGTTGTTCCTCTGATTCTTCTTCTTCTAAGGGCAAGAAATAATTAAAAATATAAAATCAATATAATCTAATTTTGGATTAGTATAACAATAAAAATAAATTAGTAAAAAAAATTGTATAAAAAATTAATTAAAATTTCAGTGATTAATTAAATTTTAAATGCTAAAATATTTTTTTTTTTAATTTGAATGATATCAATTAAAAAATTATAAAATGAATTTAACATTCCTCTCAATAATCCCAGATCATCAGAAAATTTGTATTTAAGAACTTTTAGAAAAAAAAAATTTGCGAATATTGCAAATTAATCAGTCGTAGCGAATCATAATTTTCAAATTCCCTTTTAAAGAACATTATCAATTTTTAATATCAACATAGAATTAGCTACCAAATACCAACCAATCATATTATACGAATTTACAATAAATGATGAAGTATAAAACAAAAATGCAAAATACCTATTAAATCTACATCATCGTTTTCATTTCCAGTATTTATCATCATCAATTTTCCATTTGAGAAAACAGCTAAAATAAATAGTTTTGTTTTTTTTTATTATCCTTTGAATTCTAACAAAAATTTATTTCAAATTCTTAAAACTAAATTCTTAAATAAATTATTATTGAAAAATCCAAAAATATTTGAGGATAATTATAGTTCTAATTGAAACTTTAACATCCTTATAACGATAGTTTTCATTTACAGAATTTAGCTTATTTTTAATATATTCTGAACCAAATCACCATTATTATTTGGACAGGGGAAAATACAGCATTTAAAGTTATTAAATATTTACAACATTTGGAAGCAGAAATTCAGTTCAAAATTAATGAAAATGAAATACCATAAAATAAAAATAGCTTAAATTATGTATGATGAAATTATAAAATTAATTTTATTTACAATAAAAAAATGACAATGAGATGTGAAAGAAATTAAATGTGTTACAAAAAATGTATATGTACAAAAAAAATTAATGTAAAAAATACTAGAGAAGCAAATATAACCCATAGTATAAAAATAGCTCTTTCCTGACTACTCTACTACTTAGAAACCCTAAACCAAAACGAAATAGAAATAATATTAAATTATATAATGATTTTACACCATACAATGAAAATTAATTAATTTTTATGATAAAAAAGTTATTTATGTAATGTTTAAATTTATAAAAACAAAAGTGGGATTAGATTATAAAAAATATTGCATATTTTAGTTATAAAAAATTACAAAAATATCTTTTTAAAAACTATTATAATAATATTATCTTCTATCTATATTTATTTAGTCAAATACAAAATAAAAAAAATAGGAATTCAACTTTCGGTGCGGGTTCATCTCTATTAAAATCATGGGATGTGAAAAAATTTCATAGTGAAAATATTGAAAATTTTGTCAAGTGTTAAATATTTATGTAAAATAATTTAAAATTTAAATAAACTTAATTCATATAAGATTAATTCTTATTTTATTTTAGTAATCTTATTATAAAAATATTTAAATTATTTATTATTTTATTGTAAAATGAAATATTTAGGATTAATGTTTTTTTTTTTTTTTTAAAAAAAGCAAAAAGCTTATTTTGTTTAGAACAAAAATTAAATTCAAAAATTTATTGAAAAATGTGAAAAATTGAAATCAAAACAGAAAATTTGATATTTTGTATTAAATAAAAGTTTTTTTTTTTTAAATGCAAAAAAAATTTCAAATCAAAAACTTATTTATGAATTTGTTTGGAAAATTTTTAATTTTTGTTGTTGCAGTTTTTTTTTTTTTTTTTTGGTTATTATTGCAAAAAAAATCAAGCGCGTCAAAATGCATTTTACTATAAATATTGCTTAAATAGTTTTCCTAAATTTTGCGTTATATGTTATTTGTATTTAAATTACTGACCACATTTTGAACGACTTCTTGATTTACGACGTCGATTTACAAACATAGAATCATTATTACTAGAATATTCATCAAATATTGATGCACGACTATTTCTAGCTGTATGATAACTACTACCATAACCATATTCATCATCTTCATCAAAATCTGAATCTATTGTATCATTATCAATAATATCATCGTTATTATACAAATGATTTTCACAATTATTTAAAATATTACTATCATCATCATTAGTATTACTAATTTTTAATCTAACACAACCACCAGAACTACTACCACCACCACCAACACTATTATTATTTGAACTACTACCAGGACGTAATAATTTTAAAAAATATTTTGAATAATTTTTATTACTTGAATTTCCATCACGCATCACATCACGTAATTTCTTTTCTAAGTTACTAGCTTTTTGATCAATTGCTTCTTGTTCACGTTCTAAAGCTTCTAATTCACTTTCAATATACGAAAGTTTATCACCCTAAAACATTTAAATTCAAATTTAAAAATACAAATTAAAAATGTATTAAAACTATAAATACATACTCTTTTTTCATTCTTTGGAGAAATTCTATCTAAAATAGAATTAAACGATTGCAACGGACTATTATTACTGTTATTTAGATGTATTTCATTACTATTATTACTATTATTACTATTATTTAATTTACGACTAGGACTTAATTTGAAATTATCATCATTTATTGAATGTGATATTATTGATTTATTGTTAACTTCTGTTGAATGTTGTTCGCTATCTCGAAGTGGTGTAATACGTTTTGTTGGTGATTTTTGTGGTGAATTATTTTGATTACCCATACCATTATTTATTTGATTAAATACAAATTCTTCTGTGATGTTTATTGGTGAAATTGTACGCTCTGGTGATAATGTTGGTCTTTGTTTAATTGGTGATGTTGGGCTATCTAAACTAATTGATTTTAGACGTGTTGTTGCTATCAGTCGTCGAGCATGTTCTCGTAATCTTTGTTGCCTTTCCTCCTAAAAATATAATTTGCCACACACAAAAATACAGTTAATACTTAATTTTGTATTATTTTAATTTTTATTTAAAAACAAATTTAAAGCAATGTTAATGAATTGTTAAAAAAAAAAAAAAATAATGAAAAATATGTAGGATATTTAAAATTAGAACTTAAAAAACAAAAAGTAAATAAAACATAAATTAATTTAAGCTTTATTGTTTATTTTTAGTAAGTACTATAAATTACGTAGCTTTGAGATTTTTGAGATGTTATTTTACACTTTTACTTCATTTACTTACATCGTTGTCATTTTTTCCATTTTCTTGGGAAAGTTTTAATTTTTCCATCATTGCTTTGGCTTTTTCACTCATTTCTTTGTGTCTCATAAGTAATTTCTAAAATTTTTTTATTAATTTCAAACCAAAAAATAAAAACAAAAAAAAAAACAAATCGAAAAATATGAAAGCAAAAATAACAAAAACGAAGGTAAGCTGAAGATTTTTTTATGTTATAAATAAATATATTATGTATGTAAATTGTAAATATATAAATATGTAAATAAAATAAATAAAAATTGCATTTTGTATGAGGATGAAATACGTTTCTGGACTAAAATGAAATTTTAATGAATTAGAACTGCTTAAATATAAAAAATTTTTAGATACTAAATGAATTAGATAAATTTTTGGAATAAATTAAAAATTAGAAATTGAAATTGAAAATCAAATATATTTATATATAATTAATTAAAGTAAATACAATTAATTAATATACATATATTCCAATTAAGATTTCCAATTCAATTATAATTTAAATAATAAATCCAATTTTTTTTATAGTTTTTAAATGAATTTGAAAAAAAAAATTCCCGGAGAAATAAAAAAAACACACTTTTCGAAGCTCAGGCTTAAGCTAACATGAGCCGAGCGAAAAAAAAAAACAATATTTAATTCCGAAAAAAAATTGCTTACATTTGTTGTTAACGGATCTAATTGTGGACTAATAATTTCTGGAGAATTATCTGCATTATTTTTTTGAATTTCCATTTGATTTAATTCTTTGATTATATTTTTATCCTTTTTACCAGAATCATCTTCTTCATCACTTCCAAATGGATCAGTTAATTGCCGTCTAGTCATTAAAATTGGTTTATTTTTATTATTAATGTCATTATTATTGGCCGGAATTGTTGTCCCTGTATTATTTGCTATTAATGAATTACGATTATTTTGTGATTGATTTTGTTGCTGTTGTTGTTGATGATGATTCAATTGATTATGCTGTTGTTGTTGTTGTTGCTGATACAAGGCATTTGTGGTATTTTTATCTTTAGCTGGTGATAATACTTTGACTAATAGATTTTTCGAACCAGATAAAATAAAATTTTTAACATCTTTCTTTGATGTTGGTGATTTATTATCACCATTATCACCAGTATCATCTAATGAATTCTGTTGAAAATGCATTTTTAAATGATTCATATTTAAATTTAATATGTTATTTGATAGATTATCAGTTTTATAATTTCCAATAACATAACTTGATTCATCAGATGTTTGTCCTACAAAATAAAATATTCATTATTTTTAATTGATCAAAAAAAAAAAAAAAAAAATTAAATAAATTTAAATGATATCTTACCAATTTGTTCGATTTGTAATTGTTTACCAGTGAAATGAGCTCTCAATTGATGTAAATATGTCATAACAGCTAATTTATCTGGTACAGCTAATAAACTCATATCACGTGGTTCAATAACCCGTGGTATACCCAATTTTTCAGCAACATCAAATGCCATACGACAATTACCAACAACATCGTGTGGTGAAAGCTTTGACATATCCCTATTTAAGTATATATAAATAAATTAATAATATATTTAAATTAAAATATTTTATATTTTATTTAAAATTACATTAAATCTGGTTCAAAATGATTTATTATTGCACAAAATGCCATTCCATTTCTCCAACTTGTTGTTAAATTTGTAACTTTAACATTAGAATAATCTTTGGTAACTTCTTTACACCATTCCAATAGATCTTGACCTGGTGTACGTTCTTTTAAATTTATTTTTTCAATCACTTTATTATTTTCAGTACCTTCATAACTTTTTCTTAAATTCAATGGTAATAATTCAGAACGTTTTGTATCACGAAGTTCAGGAATTGATGATTTACGAGTTTCATTAATTTCATCTAAATTAGAATTAGTAGAATTTGTTATACCACTGGTATTATTAGTATTAATTATATCTGAATTATATTTTTCACTGGTTATTAAATTTATTTGAATTTCTTTACGTTTTTTATTATTTAAATCTTTACTTTCATTTACAATTATTTCAATTTTATCATCTGGTATTTTAATTTCTGTAATTAGCGGCGGCGGTGGATTTGCTATTTTATTAGTATTTTGATAAATAGATTTTTTATCAATATTATTTTGTCTTGTATTATTATCTCCAATTGTTTTAACTGTTTTAATTTCGGGTGTATTAATTTTATCTAATTCATCAGGAGGTTTTGCATTAACTGGTGTTATTAATTGTTGTGCATTTTGATCATTATTTGAAATACTTAATGTTCTTGTTGTTGTTGTTGTTTGTTGTGTATTATTTTGTTGATTAGTTTTTATCTGTTCAATATTGATTTCAGGTGGATGTTGTTGTTTTTGTTTTTTAGGTGGTGATTTGTCTAATTCTAATTCAAAATCGAGATTATTAAGCTCAGCTAAAGGTGTAGGATCTTCTGATAATGAAGGTACTAAAATAAAAATAAAATTATATTTAGTTTTGATAAATAACATTTGAATTTAGAAAAAAAATTAAATAATTACCACTCATAGGTGTTGCCAAATCAATTGGACCATTTAAGCTATTTGTTAATTGTTCAAGTTGTTGCGTAAAATCTAATACATGATCAGATATATCACCAGAATTTTCTAAATCAGGTATATCTTCGAGATCATCTAAAGGCGCTACATCACAATTATTATTAACTGACATCATAGATATAACACTTTGCATATCTTCATCTCTAAAATTATAAATGAAGAATATTATTAAATATGAAATTTGGTATAAATCGAATGTTTACGTTGCTTTTCCTTCTCTTAAAAATACACAACTAATTGTTAATTCTAAATCAGCAGATGTTATCTTTCTTGAACTTGGCTTTAAACTTAATGTAAAACTTTGCTGTGTTGACTCTATACTAGCATATTTTCTCATATTTATACTAGCTGAGGCTAAAACTCGTTTTTTCCCCATTTGAGTGATCTAAAAATGAAATAAGATATATCCTTAATAAAATTATCTTCATACAACATTTTTTTTCTTAAATTAAGAACATATTTTTTATAATCTCGTTAAATATTCTATTTAATTAATTTTATAAATACAACAATTTTGTAATTAAAAATCTGCAACAGATATCGAATTTTCGAATTTTTAATACAATTCATTATAAAAGTTTTCAGTTTTTTTTTTATTCCTTAAAGGACTAAATATTTATTACATATACCTATATGTACATATAGAAGTAGATTCGTTTTTTTCATGTTTCTGATGTACATATTTCTGTTTTTGTCTTCAATTTTAAATGATTACAATTTGATGTATATATTAGTACTTATTTTAGTACTGTGCTGTTCAATCGCTCACTCTCACATATGGGTTAAAAATATAATGAATTTGTTTTGAATATTTTATTTATTTATTTTGTTATACTTATAAAAGACATAATAATGTATTTCTTATTTTTTTTTTTTGTATAGATAAATAAGGACATGTATTCATTTATGAGAATAAGGACATCAATTTAATGTTATAGTAGAGGTTTTAATGTATACAAATGTAAGTATATGATATAGCTCTAGAACCAAACCCTCATGGAATTTAACAAAATAATAAAACCATACCAAAGAAAGATACATAGGTACTGAAGTTTGTATATGAAATAATGTAGCAATATGATATTTTTATTAAAAAAAAATAATACAAAAATATCCTACGGATTTTTAATTTAAAAAAGAATATTTAAAAACCGTATTATATGTTTTTTGTTTTTGTTTTTAATGATGATAAGAAATTAATTTTGTATTTCAAAAGAATAATTTATTTAATAATTTATAAAAATGTTTGAGGTGAATGCATACTACATATTAATTAAAAAAAAAAAAAAAAAAATATCTGTGAAAATGAACCAGAAAATGTATTGTAGACCACTTAAGCACTTTTTTATTTCGCTTTCAATATAGTATGTACATATCTATATCTTCAAATAATAATAAAAATTTATAGTGCCCACACATACAACACATACATTTTTTTCATTTGATTATTTTCTTGCATCCTAAAACTTCACTGAACAAAAATAGGTGAACAACATTTGTGATTTTTGAGTATTCAAATATAAATTACAAAATTAGTTGATATTCGAATTATTTGAATATTTCGAATAATTGACTTATGTTATAAAAATATGTTTGAAAATAAAACAAAATATTATTTATTATATAAAGCCTTATTATTTATCATTTACTACCATTTAATATTAGCACTGACAGGCAGGCCTATATCGGCTTATATACTAAAATAAAATGACTGGAAATAAAATAGAATTACTTAATAGCAGAATTATACTTTATTCTACTTCATAGTTTTGAGACCACAATTATATATGGTTTTTGAACATACACATTAGTTCTTCGTTGACATTGATTTCATTGTTAAAAGTCCAAATAAATTAAAATTTCACGATTTAACTTCAGTTAAACGATCGATATGGTGTAGTGATTATGTCATCTTACTACTAATTAAAAAATTATATTTTTGAATTCCGCTCAGGACTGAAAATCTGGATTTTGTCCATACTATATGGAAGGATATACCTATAACAATATTTCGAATTCAATTTGGTGGGTATCGAATCTACTTTAGAATTAGAAAATAATTGAATAATGCATTTTTTATGTGATTGCAGTGTGCAAGACATCATAATTACAAAATTTAAGTATAATCAGTATGCTAATACAATAGAGAAAATATTACTATTACGATAATGTTGTACATATATAATGTATATGTATAATATTATATTTTTATGACAATAGCTTAGATTTTCTTTTTGAATAGAAACGTAGTTAATTAATACAACTACATCATACTGGAAACTTAATTAAACAGAATTACGCTAATAATTCATATTTTCATTTTTGAATTTTTATACTCATCTTGGGAATATTGAAAAAGAACACAGATCTACTTACAACATTTTTTTAAATAGCCTAAAAGCTAAACTAAACAAACCTTTCCAGATTATCCTGAAAAATTAAAAAAAAAAAAAAAAAAAACTTCCATTGAAATTTTTTTTTCTAAAACCTGGTCTACTCTATATAGTAATTCCAAGAGATTATAATAAAAACAATGACCACAGGCAATTTATTGAATAGACAGGGTAAAAAGTAAAATAGATTATTTATGTAGTGAGATAGAAACAACAACAAAAAAAGGATTTTTTTTTGTTTAGTAGTCTGACATGAAACCAGATTTTCTAGACAATAAAAAAAAAAAAAAAACAGAAACAAGTAAATTAAGGATAAATATTCCGGATTTTTTTTTTTTTTATATTGTTTACATTTATTTCATTGATGAAATGAGGAAATAAGAATGAACAGACTTAATAAAAAATAAAATATTATGAATATGATAATTATGTAAAGGGTGACTTTTTTGGTTTGAGAGTGACTTTTGATAGAAACAGCAACTGCTATTTGACAGTTGGTCATTGATATCATGTTTTCATATTATTGTGTTTAGTAAGACTTGACAAATTAATATGGAATGATTGATGTTATACCGCTACTACGTTTGCAAATTTTGGGAATTGCAACTGTTTGTCAGAGTTACATAAACAACACTTCTTGAAATTTATGATGTAGATATAAAATTGTCCATCTGAGGTTTGCTCATCAAATTATTGATAAATTGAAATTTGCTCTATTCAATGCTAGAGCAAGAACAAAATTGTACCACGTATGCAGAAGAAAATATCATTGCTTTAAGTAAAATATTTTATACCTGGATGAATTTAATTGGATCGTTTTCAATTAAGATATTTGAAGTAATCTGTTAATGATGATAAACCATTAACAATTTCTGCATAAATTGTTTTATTTGGAAAATAAAGTATATTATTGCTTAAACAGCAAATTAAATAAAGATGAAGATCCTTGACATCGTAAATGCATCAACACAAAGTCGAATGCAATATCTACAAAGCTCACAAAAGCTTCAGACATTGACTCATGATCATAATTGATGTTGACGATGTCTTCGCGACCAGTTTGATAGGTATTTTTTTAAAAACCCAATGTTGTAGAGTCAATTTGTTCTATCACAAATGAATTAAAACAGAATGTCTTGGAAAAGACATTTACGATGTCACCGTAATTGAATGGGAATTTTTAGAGCTAGTGTAGACTAAAATAAGCAGCACAAAAATGTTTCTACGCACACAAAAGCCTTTTCAGGTCAAAAACTTTAGCCAGGACAATTAAATTAAGAATGTACAAGACCATAATACAACCGGTCCTAACATACCATGGACCATGGACCATGACAATTAGTGACGAAAATAAATTGAAAGTATTCGAAAGAAGAATACTGAGAAAAATATTTAGTCCCAAAATAAATGACGATGGTGAATACCAAATCAGATCAAACGAGGAGCTAGAAGCACTAACTGAAGGACAAAATATTGTTAGATTTATTAAGGCACAAAGACTAAGATGGGCAGGTCATGTGGTGAGGATGAATGATCAAAGGATGCCAAAAATAATATTAGACGCAGTACCGTACAATACAAGAGCAAGAGGTAGACCAAGATCACGATGGCTGGACGAAGTCGAGGGCAACTGTCGAAAGATTGGAGTTAACGGATGGAGGACAGTTGCACAAGATAGAGCAGAATGGATGAAAGTTGTAGACGAGGTTAAGGCTCACCCCGAGCTGTAGAACCAACAGATGATGATGGAAGACTAAAATAATCTTTCAACTAAAAAAAATTTATTCAATTCAAATTTCATTTATTTTTATTTTTATTTCAAAAAATCTCCCTTTACTATAATAACATTAATTTATCTGGCCTTATCTGTTATATATAGAAGAGATACATTTACGGAAATAACACCAATATTTAGAATGCTTTTATAGAAAAACAAACACTTGATGTATATATATATATATATATATATATATATATATATATATATATATATATGTATTATGTAGAGTGGTGGACCTATACATAATAAATATTAAATTCACAAAATAAAGAGTTGAATATTGAAATAATTATGACCACATTTACATTTGAATACATTTTTTTTAATCAAATGGGATCATATTTGATTTTGTTTCTAACACGCGAATTTCTTTATAGTTAATTTTTTAACGAATCAAACAGGATGTATTATTTAGACATCCATCCACTTTAGCGTAATCTTGTTACGTATATATGAACGAAATAAGGTTAATCGAGTTGATTTTTTTTTTTTTAGAACTAATTGTCAGTTTGTTACCTGCAGTTTTACAACACGAAGGTTTTTTTTACAAAAATAAGTAGGAAAATTATTTATTCTACAAGAATTTTTTTGAAAAATATAGCATAAAAGTATATTATAAATAAAGAAGGATTCAGATATTTCATGTCGGATCTTATCACTCCAACTGATCTATTAACCTAACATATTGATTTTTATTAAAATTAAATTTGATATTATTTGCTACAGGAAAATATTTTCCTAATTTTTCACTTATGTTTTGTGTCATTCCAAGGACGATTTTAAACGTCGACGTCGACGAATTAAAACTCAAAACCGTTAACAACAAACCGTTAAAAACAAAATATTTTTTGTAAGAGACGTTCATTGTCCAGATAAATATACTGAATTTTACCTAACTAGTAAATCCAGAGCTAACTACCATCCAGAAGTAACTTGAAAATGAATGTCCTTATAATCATACTTCATCTACCAAAAGATATTCTACCTAAGTTACTGACAATAGATAATTTTAATTAAGTTTGACTAAAACCCCTGAAGCTAATGAAAAGTGAAACTAGATATTGGTAAACTTATGATCTCATCTATTCATCTTTCAAAGCAATATATATTTGTTAAATTCAATTCTTTTTTTATATAATATATTCGTTTTTCTACTTCCATATATTACAAAACAAAAATATTTTTTTTTTCTTAATTTTTATTAAAATTATTCTTAGATAAACTTTATTAGTTTACTTATTTTATTTATTCTATGTTTAAATTAAAAAAAAAAAATTAAAACACATAAACAAGTCTCAAGGTCTGATTTTATAAAGGCAATACTATTATAACCACATACAATAAAATAAGCCTTGCAATTAATTGACCATGTTGAAATTCTTATAATCCTTTAAATCATAAGGAAAGTAAACTATATAGTAAAATTATAAAATCACTGAATAAGTATATACATATACAAATCATATATAGGTTCGGTTCCTCATAATAGCAATCACACCATACTAATTGAAAAGGTGATTTATTATCACGCGATTTTCTAAACCTGGTCATCATTTCTTTTACAATCAACTTTTAGCCTCCTTAAAATTAAATTCTTTAAAATTACAACGCTTTAATACTACTTAAAATGAAAAGTTAACCCAATGATTTGCGCCATTTTCCCCCGTTTTCTACTATTTTCTATATTTATAAGGAGTTTCAAGTTTTAAATTAATTTTTAAAACATGATTTCCATATACAATAAAAATAAACTTATATAGACACACAAAATAATATAATTATAGGATATAAAAATATACAGCTTCAAATAAATAACTAAATGTATGTAATATACATAAATAATTTATATATATATGTATATAATATTATATAGATACTATATGAATGTTGCCATGCCATATTTAATTCTCAACGAATCCTTGAAATAATGTTTAATTTATTGTGTAATTTGTAATTCTTGTGTAATGACTAGTTTATGTAAAAACAAAAAGTCATTGAATCCTATATACATACAAGCTACATACATACATACATATATTACTAAATCAACAAAAGCCACCGCATTTTTTTTTTTTTTTTTTTGTTTAACACGCCATAAAATATTTAGAGGAAGAAAATTATGTGATTAATTGATTGAAAATATATAATTTTATAAAGAATTATGTAAATCAAAGAGATTTAAAATATAATTTTATAATGAATATACAAAGTAAATCATATTTCAAAAACAACTTAAAATTGGTTTTAAGTAATTCAAAGTTTTCTTTGCAACTATTAGAAAGAAAGTTCAAGAAAAAGTGTTATGCGCTATCTGTAATGAACTATACTATACATATATGTGATATTCCGTATATTATGGAAAAAAACATGTAAATGGCCATAATCAACATATTATGCGGCAATTAAGCTGAATCTGCCAATTCGTTAAATTTTCGTTAAGCATAGAATTCTTATGTTAAATATTACTTTTATTATAATTTTAATTATAATAAATAAAGAAAAAATAATAATAATATGTTAAATAACATCCAAACCAAATTCAACATATGAAATTTGTTTTTGTTGTTGCTTTTCTAAGAAATATTTTCCTATGTTACTACGCTATATGGGTTAACATATGCTTTGACAAATATCTATGTCACCTTTGTTACACAATTTGACATTTACATATGTAGTTCTATGTCATTATAGTTAGCGCATCAGGATTATTAAGGGCTAACCACAATGGCATTAAGCTGGCTTAAGCTAATGTCAAAACTAAACGAAAAGTCAACTTAAATTTTGTAATTTGTTTAAGTTGCCCATAATGCTTAGTTCACTGATTCAGAGCATTTTGTTCCGAACAAAAAAAATTTAAACAGCAGACATTTGAATTTGATTTGAATTAATTTTAAAATTTTTGTTTATTTCAATCTCAATATATCAAATCATTGTTATTCAAATAAATAAAATTATTTAATAATAAATAAAATTTAAACAAAAAAAAATATTTTTATGAATTGTTTTTTTTTTTTTTGTTTATGCTTTGTAAATTGTAATGTGAGAAATGTCAAAAAAATTAAAAATGACAGCAAAAAAAAATTGCACATCAAGTTTTCATAAAATCATTATTAAATTTACAAAATAAAGAGAAAAATTTCGTTAAATCAACTTTTGTTCCGGAGAGAAAAAAATCTTCCAAACATTTTTGAAAATTGAGAGAATTCAAATTTTTATACAAAAAATATGCGCGCGCATGGGTTTGGAACATACGTTCTGAATCAGTGAATCAGGTATAATAGAATTTAGCTAAGTGAATTTGACATTTATGAATTGCAAATGTAAATAAAAATACGTAGATAAACAAAAGTTTTATTAAATATAAATTATGTTTTGTTTTGTTATATTTTAATTTTAATTTTGTTATTTAAATATGTATTTCAATTATTATTAATCGAATTTTGCTATATTTTAATTAATGTTTTTAATTTTATCTATTTTTATTATTATTATGTATAATTAATTAGTTATGAAGTATGCTAATAATTAAATTATTTATTTTATTATATATCACACATTTTTATTAGGTAATAACGGCTCCTAAATAAAAATGTCCAATTTTCGTACAGAATGTACGAATGAAATTGCGCTTTATTAAGCCAACTAAAGTTAACGAAAACTTGATGAAACTGTCTGATATTCCTATTACGGGTGTGCATTGTGCAATAAAATTTACATAATAATAATCTTGCATTTCCTCAAACTGACTTAAGCCAGCTTAATATCATTACGGTTAGCCCGTTAATAATATTTTAACTTTCATTATCGATCGGTCAATTTGGTCATCAACAATTGATACTAATTAAAAATAAATTTTTCAAATGCATACGATTAAATGTCTGCCACTGATGGGATTGTAGTACAACGCTGATGATAAGTTGACAGTAAATTTTTAATAAAAAAATTAACTTTATCGTTTAACAGTTGAGCAGTTAATTCATTTAACAGTTAGTAAAGAATATAATTGATATGTGATAAAATAAGAAGGCAAATGTCAAATTTTAAAGATTGTTCTTATAAGAGATCATCATTTATTTCTCTAATCAGAGCTCTGTCAAAAAACATTTTTTTGTGCTCAAATTTACATGTCCATCTTTCTCTGATGTGACTGTATTCAGAGCTCCTCAGACCTGTTAGCTTTGATAAAAAATTTTATCATGAAAATAAAACTTGAATTGAGTTTGATGAATTATATTTAAATTTAATTTGAAATCTAAATAACATTCGTCTATCTACAACAATTTAAAGCAAAAAAAAAAAAAACTATAAAGAAAATGTGAACTCGTATAAAATTTTGCTCTGCTCAGATTGAATCTGACTACTTGATATCATCTTCTAAGGGTATTCGTCTGATTAGAAAAATGAAGAAAATTAAAAATGAACATTACATAAAATTGAGAATACGTATGTAGAGAATATGTATGTAGTTAAATTTATTTTAGTTTCTGTGAACTATCATTCTACTATAATTGTGAACATTGATTTTTAATATTGTAATATGAAAAAAAAAAATCAGAATAAGTGAGAAATTACATTTAATTTAACTAGGCTAGATTTAATTAATATTCATTTATATAATAAAAAAATAAATGAAAATTTGCCCACTGGTAAAATTTATAAAAAATGTAGAAATTATTCAAAAAAAGAATTGAATTGAATAATATCTGTAAAAAGAAAATCAAAAACTGTTATCCAGCCATGAAATCAATTATTTAATGAGAAAAATAAAATTTAGTTGTCTAAAAGCTCACCATTTCTTATTTTTAAAGCAGAGAAAAATTTTTTTGTAAATCTATATCAAAAATAAAATACAAAAATCTATATCAAACAGTGTATTATCCGAACCAGAAAATTAGAAAGTGATCTATCGTCAGACATCTTCTTCAGAGATGAACCGGCTGAATACGCAACATTAAACATATTAACTTCCAAACACAGTACAAAGGAGTATCCCTTTAACTTACATATTGACATCCCATTCAAAGACAAACTATAAGAGATTTGGGTTCGAAATATGTATTATGAAACTTGGTGTTGATATTTTATTGAGTAGACAAATACAAAAATATACAGATTCCAAATAAAATACCGAATAACTATAAAAGCTTGGTGGGAGACGAAAGCAAAATATTAAAATGAATTTTTAATAATCATAACAAACTTATAACAAATTTTTAGTGATCAATATAGAAGTAGTTTAAATTTTGTTTTTTTTTTGCCAAATTGAATTCATAAAAACATTATTAAAATAAAAACTATGTTCATATATAAAAATAAATAAATAATATTAAACAATAAATAAATATATCCAAATACAAGTACCAAATATTACTCATAATAAACAGGTCTGGGCAGACATTCACAGAATTATGTTCAATTTAAATTAAAAATTTCACTTAACCAATAAAGCCAAAAAATAAATAAAATAAAAATAAACATAATAAATTATCTAATTTTCCTTTTATACTGATTATGGTGAATCCTAACCAAATACACACTCAACTGCAACACAACTTTCTCAATAAAAAAAAACATATTTTTTTTTCGAAATCTAAACAAATTTTCACGTTTTTAACCTTACTAAAATAATATAATAACAACAATAATATTATTAGAGTACATATTTATAATGATTTATAATGAAAAAATATTATAATGTATGTATATATATATATATACATGTATTTAAAAAAACCATTTTTATTATCTAATTGTTTATTGAATTGATAGAACCGATGCAACTACAAAACTCTATTTATATACATCAAATTAATCTAGCCATTAATCAATTAGAAGCAATGAATAAAATATGATATGAAATTCTAAAATGATAAAATATTAACGGTTTATCTATCATTTATCTAACCATAGAAATTATTTCATACCAAATATACACACACAGATATCAAGAGTAAATATATACATATATTTTATTTATATTTTTTTAATATTCAATTTCAGTAGAATGAACATTTTTGATTTGTTTATATAAATTTTTTCTATTCAATTGATGCTAAAAAAACAAAAACAAAAAATGTATGTTTTGTTTTTGTTATTTTTATTTTTAAACTAAGTGTTAAGTAAAAATTATGACTAGACTAATGAATGTCGATTCAATTCACAAGTGAATTTATTATTTTTTTTTTTAAAATATACATTTACATTGAAAGAGAAAACAATTTTAAAATAAAATATGAAACAATAATATGGGTAAGTAAAGTATATTAAATTGAAACCATTCCAACTATATAAATAAATAATTCACCATGTGGTGAAAGAAAATTGTTTATTAAAAATTAATCGAAATTTATTTGAATAGTACCTGTTATTTTACTAATGAAAATTAAATACGAAATAATTATACTTTTAAGTACATATATATGCATATATATATATATTACATAAATTGAAAACTCACCACATGATGAAAGAAAATTGTTTATTAAAAATTATTTAAACAACACACAACTTTTTTTCTTTTACGATTGAAAATAAATATGAAAAAATAAAAATTGGATTTTGTTGTATGAACATTGAAAGGAAATAATTCTAATCATATAAACGGAAAAACTACCATGTGGTGAAAAAAAAACGTTTTCATTAGAAATTATTCAAAATGTATTTGAACACTATCTTATCTTTTATATTTTATATGCAATTTACCACAGTCAAGCATTTGTAGTGTGGAGATTGAAATTAAATTATTCCAAATTTCGATCATATAAACGGAAAAACTACCACGTGGTGAAAAAAAATCTTTTTCATTAGAAATTACTCAAAATGTATTTGAACACTATCTTATCTTTTATATTTTATATGCAATTTACCATAGTCAAATATTTGTAGTATGGAGATTGAAATTAAATGATTCCAAATTCCAATCATATAAACGGAAAAACTACCACATGGTGAAAAAAAAAACGTTTTCATTAGAAATTATTCAAAATGTATTTGAACACTATCTTATCTTTTATATTTTATATGCAATTTACCACAGTCAAGTATTTGTAGTGTGGAGATTGAAATTAAATTATTATTATTATTAAATTATTAAATATACAAATTACATCCTAATTTATTTTACAATTGAACCAAAGCTCAAACTGAAAAATAATCTCAGAATACCATTGTGACACTACCAATTTGCGAGTTGAGGAACTAAAAATAATCAAATATGGTAAAATTTTATGTCTGACCTTTGTTCAAAATGCATTTTTTTTTTTTTATAAAACGCTTCATGTATTTCTAATCGCTGTGATGAGCTTACGATTATAGAAAAATATTATAATTAATTAATATTTCAAAACTTGTTTACAACTAATTTTTAATTGCAATAATATGTTAGACAATATAAAAATTTTCATGTACATAGTACAACAATCACACAACACAGTCAATATACAACAATAATAATTATTGTTTTTTTTTTAATAAATTAAATTGCTTTCTTACTACGTAACAAATAATTCTCAATTTGCATAAACATTGAAAAATCTAATAATATTAAAACAAACAATATTATGAACGAATTTAAAATAATTTAGAAGAATCTCATCATCATTATTATTACGAAAATTACTAAATTCACCTTCATTACCCATTACTATATATTTGGAGAATTAAAATTGCTCAGATATTATCTGACAAATATTTTATATCCAAATAAGACTTGTTTGAAATGGAAAAAAAAAATCAAGAAAAACGAGAAAATTAAAAAAAAAAGAAAACCCCAGAATAATAATCAACGTTTTTTGTATATTCATTATTACAGCCTGGAAAGTGGACCAAATCAACTAGGTATGCTACCGCAAATTTAAAATATAATTCATATAGTCTAGTAAAAACTATACAAATAACCGCCCAATTATAATCAACTTTTTTGTAATAATAATAAAAAAAAAATTAAAAAAATATGCAGGCAGTTTTAATTTTTATCCATATTGTGGTCAGTTTAGTTGAACTTTTTCTACAAAATTTCGATCGGCATATCAGAATTCATTTTCAGTTTTTTGAAAAATAATATTTGAAGATTCGACTTTTCTGCGATTTTTAATTTTAATTTTTAATTGGAAAGTCTAGGAAAAATAGATGACATGAAATGAAATTTTAATATAATTCATCTTTAAATGTCTTTTTAATTCATCTTAAAACATCTTTAATGTAAACTTCTATTAAATACAGAAAATATGATTGATCATCAAAATTTTAGCAAAAAAATTGCAGAATTTAGCAAAAATGTAAAAAACAAAATGTTCCAATATATTCTTGCAATACTGTATATAAGAGTTTACAAACAGTTTACGTACAATATGAAACATGATGCATTGTAAATATTACTTTTTTTTTTACAAAGTGGAAGTCAAGGAAGGTAATAAACAATTTGAGAGCATTTAACTAAGCATAGAAACGTAAAGATAGTCCATAGAAAGACCATTTGATTGATACAAGTCACCTAAAAAATAATTTAACACAAAATTTCCAATACGAATGTGAAAATTTTGCAATGCTGAGAACATATTCAACGTTAACATTAACATATTTGATAGTTTTATTTGTTAATCTTCAATTTGACATTTGACAAAATGACATTTTTAATTTTTCTTGTCAATTCTTGACGATTCATTTTACTTTTAATTATTTCTTTTTTATTTTGAAATATGAGTGTCAAAAATTTTCAATGCTGAGAACATAATTCCTCCTTTATATTAGCATATTTGACAGTTTTATTTGTGAATCTTCAATTGTTGTTTATTTCATTTATTTGACATTTTTCTTATCAATTCATGACGGTTCATTTTGCTTTGACATATTTACTTTCAAAACAAAACCAACAACATAAGAATATTTAATTAATGTCAATATGTAATTTAATTGGAACAGCTATCAATACTTGATTAAAAATGAGATTAGACAAGCTGTGACATTAAAAATAATTCTTTTAATTCTGAAGGAATTCAATTTTTGTTACCAATTACATTTTCTATTCTGTTCAAATATAGGCAACAACAGGTCGTAGAACTGTCATGTAACCTCTAACCTATTTCGTAATTTTTTTCTTTCTTCTATAATAATTATCTTTATTTTATATAAATTTTTTTTTTAAATAAAACCGCAATAATTGTGATTGGTTCAATCAAAATCGTCTAATTATTTATTCACTTTACACAAGTTATCCAACAAAAATAACAACAAAAAAAAAAGAAAAAATAACAAAACTATATGTCCATGACACTTTAAGAGCTTTTTTTTAGTAATATATTTTTTTTTTATTAAAAGCGAGTAATAGAGCGAGTGACGTTTCATCATTCATCATATTATATACGTATATTGGAATGAACAACGAAAAAATATTTTTTTTTTATAGATTAATTAGAGTTTTCCATGTTTAGTTATATACAATAGTTATTTTATTTAAGCAATAGTGTTTATAGTTAAATGATGGAATTTCGGAAAAGATTTTTATCAGGGCGAAACAGTGTTGTTAAGTCGAAAAATTACCTTGAATTTATAACAATAATAATTACCAAAAAAAAAAAAAATTATTGTTTTAGCAATTATAAAAATTTAATAATTTTATTTAGTTACGTATATAATTAATGTCTCTCGATACTTTGTCATAATAAACATATACATATAGTTACATATATAAAATTAATTAAATTAAACAATAGGTTCTCATATTGTTATAGAGTCACAATACGTTCTAATATTGTTAAAATTAAAAAAATACCAATTTCCAATAGGATCAGTAATATGTAATACTCATATGGAATAAAATGTACATGTTGCTTACAAATGTTTTAATATACCTATGACATAGAGACACGTTTTAATATGCCCTATGAGACAGATATGTTTTAGTATGTCTAATTTTATTATGCCATCATCGAAAATTTAAAAAACTAAAGCTTATCAACTGAAACATTTTTTTCTTACGATTTATAGATCGATAATAGATAATATTCCTATTAATTTCTCTATAAAATTAACTTTAAAAATGGTTCAACTAAAATTACAACTACAAAGTAAAATGAACGAACTGTCAAAAATTTTGACAATTTAGAATATGACAAGCGACGATTCGCAATAATTTGAAAGTTTATTCAGTAAAGTGTTCCAGAACGTTCTGTATTTTTTTTAGAACAATTTTTGACAACATTTTTAATTGTTTGTTTTTTTCTTTAAATTTTGACAGTTAAACATAGAAATTTGAGAGTATTGGGTATTTTTACTCTAGTATTCAGAGTAAATAAACATTGTAACAAAAAAGTTAAAAAAAACGTGTTCATTAGCTTTTTTCTGTTCTAAGTGGTTAAAGTGTTTGACAGGTAATTGTCATTGTCCAATACTGTTCTGTCTAAATCTACTGAACAAACTTTTAAATTTATTAAGATAATTTTTCCGAAAATTTCTTCTGAATTTTGAACATATTTTGACAATTTGCCAAATGTTTGTTTCATCAAAACTCAATTCATCAATTTATCATAATTTTCAATTGTCAAAATATTTTTCTAAAAAATGAACTGTCATAATTTGATGAGTTTTTGTACAATTCAAATGAATTGTTATGTGAAGAAGTTTACAATTACAAATAAATCGTTTATAAATTAGAAATAAATTAGAAATATTTTATGTTAGTATAAAAGAGTAGTATTATTTTAATAAAGAAAAACAAACAAAAAAAAATAATAATAAATTTTTAAATAAAAAAATAATTCTAAATTGTCATAAAAAACTTTTGATGATCATGTCAATTTTAATATTTATTATAAATACTTTTTTGCAATTGACATTTTGAAATTGAGAAGTAATGAATTGTATTTGTTTTATAAGTGATGTACTCAGAAATGAATTCTTGAATATAACGAATTCTAACTTAACATAAAATAGCTATATATTTCAGTATATTGTCGTAAAATTTATCTGAATGTTCTAATTTTCTAATGTTTATTTTCAATTGAAAAATTGTTTGTATTACTTCAGAAACTCACTTTAAAAAATAACAAAAAAGAAATCAATTATACGTGCTTAATTAGTGTTATACGGTTACATTTAAGTTAAAGTGAGTTAAACAATAATTTTGAATATACATATATCACTCTTATAATAAAATCATATACATATATATATATATATGATAAAAATACGAGTTTTACTGTCTATTTTACTCGTGTTGAATTTCTATCAATAAATTAAAACAATTTTGATATGTCTACATTGTTCTAAAAAACGGATTAATTCAATAATATTTAAATATTTATTTTTATTTATTTATATTTATATATATTACAATTAAAATTACCATAAATTTGTTTGTAAGCTCTAGCTACTTGTGTTATTGGCTTGTATTTAAATTTTCTAACTTTTGATTTTATTTTCATATTAAGAAAAATAATCCTCAATACGTATACAGTACAATTTATTCATTAATATGTACATATTATATTTTTTTAATCGCGGTAAACCACATATCTTATACCAACCAAAATATTAACATTTTAAACTTCTCATTATCA
Organism: Argyra leucocephala; assembly: GCA_963942445.1. NCBI lineage: Eukaryota > Metazoa > Arthropoda > Insecta > Diptera > Dolichopodidae > Argyra > Argyra leucocephala. Next base: position 11,595,897 of record OZ012681.1, on the reverse strand, counting down.
TATGACATACTTAATTATTATACAAAACATTTTCAACCTATACAAATCCAACCAAGTACTATATTTATCAAAATTGTTTATAATATTGAACTTTACAACACATCATGAAAGAAAACCATGAAATTTAATGCAACAATTTCAATCAATAAAAAAATCAGAAAAAAATTATTTTTTTTAATAAAACATCTAGTAACTAGTTCCCCTCCTAAATTAAATCTCAAATTACCCCTATAAATTAATAATGTATTATTAATTATTAAACGAGAGCAACAATGACAAAATCTACAATACACCATGATAAAAATGAATATTTTTGTAAGCTGGGATTCATAACTTCTCTTTTCCATTAAATACTCTTAAAAAGTAATAAAATGCTTCGTAATTGTGCTGTATTACACGGTGTTTAAAAAATTACTGTTTGTATTTTGATCTTATTCCTATCAACAATTCGGTTTTAAAGAAAAGCATACTTCAATAGACCATTTACACTGAATAACAAACACTATTGAAAAAGCTCTAGTGGAGAAGAAGGTCTTGGGGAAAAAAAATATTTGAGATATAAATCATAGCAAGCCACCTATCAGAGACATACTTCTATATAATACAAGAAGGAGCATATTCCGATTTTAAACAAATCAATGCCGGAGTTCCTCAAGGAAGTTTTCTTGGCTCGATACTGTACCTACTGTACACTTGTGATTTTCCTACACTAGAAAATAATATAATTGTGGTATTTGCAGATGATGCAGCGGTTCTGGCTGTCGGAGAAAATAATAAAAAATCTACAAAAAGATGTAAACTAAAATTAAATGTCAGTACACGTGAATTTCACAAATAAACAAATTTACCATAAACCAGTATATATTTTGGTATGACGTTAGATGCAAAGCTTCACTGCAAAGCTCAAATCAAAAACAAGAAAGAAGAATTACAAATTCGCTATAGGAAATAAAAGTGAATTAATTTTGTTTCAAGTTTGAATAATTGTCAAATTTGTCTTTATGTGTTCTACTTTCCTCTGAATTTCAAAGATACAGTTTGGAATAGTTTTCAAAAATGTAATGTACCTCATCAAATTCATCTTACGAAATAAGCTTAATTATAATTAAGCACAATGAGCTAACAAATATGAATAAATATTGAATTGATTCGTATTAGTCCTACTAGACCAACTACTTGTTTTAACGGACACTGAATTTTAAACTTTCACAATCAAAACAAATATCGATAAATGTTAAGACTTATTTGAAATATGTTAAATAATTTTTCAAACACTTTGCGGCTATATGTATAATTTTGGTATAATGATTAAATATCCCCTTTTAGATACAAAATAAAATATTAATATAACCGTAAAAATATGTTAATCTCAGCTTAAATCGAATGAAATTGAAAATGAGTTGAGAGTTTTCCTGTTTTCCTGTATCTTAAACACCCATATCATTTATTCAATCCATCCGTCATCATTCATCGCATCGCAATAATATTTTTAATATCTATAATTCTGCATTTAAAAAGATATATTGATAATGACGATAGTGACGATTATGGAATTGTATACTTTAAACTATATTGGAATATTTATTATATATATGTACCATAATATAGAACGGAAATTGTAACAGAAATTGGAGAAGTAGAAAAAAATTATTGTTTTATTTAATATGATGAAAAAAAAAACTATTTTGTGTATAACATTTTGTGCTTATTTAGAAATATGTATTTGTTTTTTAAATCATTTTGAAAATTATCGATACAATGATAATAATCGAATTAAATAATTACTATGACACAATTAGATTGATTTAAAGACAAAAAATTAAAATTTTTTGATTTGAAAACATAAAATTTTATTTTAACTAGTTTCAAATAGCTTTCCGAGCAACGAAAAACGAATTTGACATTCGGGATATTCACATTTTAGTGTATTGTATTATAAACTTAATGACCTGAACGCACCTTTTTCTTTAAGTATATTTTACTGTTGTAAAAGTGAACTGTAATAAAAGTCAGATGACAGCTAATTGTATATTTATAAAAAAAATTATTTTGCATTTTTAATTTTTATAATTTTTAAATAAAAAAAAATAAAATAATTAAAAAAAAATGCCAAAAAAAGAACTAAGACGCTCCATTCTTGAATTAAAAAATTTTATATCAATTATATTTACATTTTTCTTATATTTCGCTATTTTTATAAATATCAAAATGGTGACAATACAACAATATACAACAATAAAATAACCAAGTATGTACACAATAGTCTAAAGAGTTGTACATAAATTACAAAAGTATTGTAATGTAATCAAATTTTTCATATAAAATTAAAATTTTAACAAGTGGTTTAAAATTTTACAAAATCAACTCTTTACAACAATTCATCTTCAAAATACATCAACTCTTAAATACGCATTTATTAAAAAGAATTCAGTGGAATTAATTTTAAGTTAAAAAATGTCACTGATTTACATAACATCAAGATTATGTTGGTTTGATACTGAGCAAAATTGACATCTGCATCATTTTCTGTTTTTGTGTAGTAACTACGTTTTTGACATTTATAAATTTACGTATACTTATGAAGGTCAAAACAATATTTTTATTTCATGATAAAAATTTTTTTTTTGTTTTATTGAACGAAATAAAAAAAGTTAATTCAAAATTTTTTACGTCATTTTGATATGACGTCAGTTACATTACCCACTTCTTTTTTACAAAAAAAAAAAAATATTTTATTGCAAACAAAAAAACCATAATAATATAGAAAATAATTTAATTTAAATGATCAATTTATAGAAACTTTGCAAATATGTACATTAAATAATATTGTTTGGATATGAATTGAAGTAGGAAAAATTGAAAAAAAGGATATTGAGTGGGATGTTGAGAATAAAAATTTAGTTTTATTAATTTATTTAATTTTTCAATTTCACAATCCATTCACAGTCATTATTAAATAACACGATAACACTAATAAAAATACATATTAATAATGCCAGTTATAAATTTTTATAACTTGTAGGATTTTATAAATAAACTAGTTTTGTAACCCGCCATAAATGACGGAAGCAAAATAAATTCTAGCATTTCTTTCTTCATTAGAGTTTTCATTTCAAGTTTAAGAAAATACCATATAAACAGAATATTTGTAGTAAGGTGCAAAATTTACATACTTTACAGATACTATGTTTATGACAATTACATAATGTCACAATTTGTATATATATTTTAATTTGTATATGTGTTGTAGTATTCCGTCGAACTTACAAACATCCAGACAAATGCAGAAAATTATATATATAATTACATTTTAATTCAATCACCATAAAACTATTATATAAGAATATTAAATTCGAATAAAAATTGTCTAATTTAAATTAAAAGACAACTTTGTGTTGTATATTAAGAATCAGCTTGATGGTCTTATGAGTAGAATCCACGAGTAGAACAGTTATATGAGTAGAACCAACGTCGAAAATCTAAATCTAATAATTTACAACCTCAGAAATAAAATTCGCCTTCAAAATCTTAATCAAGTAGTTATCTTGAAAATGAAGCTCAACTGGAAAATATAAACCAAGAAATTAAGAGACTTAAAAATGAAACCTATGTCCAAAAATTAAACTGTATTGTTTAAACTATTTACTCTATTTAGGTTGTAATAAATCCGGCAGGAACGGATTTTTTTATACACTATCCAAACACTAAACAAAGTTCTGTCATACAAAAATATTGTAGGCTTGGATAGGATAGGATTAGGATAAATATGTTTTAAGGAGAGAATTGGCTGGTATGTTGGAGTAAAACCATAAATAGGTTATTTTTTAAAAGTTAAAAATGGTAAAGTAGAACGTGTCTATAGGAGGGAAACCCATTATATAGAAGCATGTTCCTAATTTTTTAAATTCGCACAATAAATGAGTTTACAGTTTGAAACCAGTTTTCGATAACCTGTGGATTTCCAAGGTTTACAAATGAAAACTACAAGCTTCCTTAGCCTCGCACTGGACTTATTTGAAGGTAGGCATTCTTGATTTCAATTCAACAGAACAAACATGTGTCAGGTCCAGAATCTACATTGTATGTTGGCAATTTAAGTAGAGTAAATAATTGAATAATTGTTGATTTATGCGATTAATTTAGTATTGATAAGTATTAAGATAAATTGATTTAACAGTGCATCGAAAGTGGTTTCAACAATATCGATATTGGCAATCGAAATTTATTAATGAAAGGAAATCAAACTGTTAATAAAAATTATAATATAGTTAATTGAAATAAAATCATTTAAATACGCTTCCTAAATATAAATTTTTAACACTCTAATCAATATTTGGTTCAGGTCATTATCCTACTCTTTATCACCAACATATTTATTCATATTCACTTCGTCATATCCTATATTCAGAAAATAATGATAAAAATACAATTTCTTCAAAATTCATTATCTACATAAATTGTACATAATTAGAATTGTGTTTAAAGAAATTCAAAAATGATATATAAAGAAAACAATTCAAATAAAAAAAAAACCCAGATTTCTTTCTTTACTGGATAAGAAAATATAATACAAAATGAAATACAAAAAAAAAAAAAAAAACCCAACCAGCATAATAATTACTTACATCCTCTATCACAAAAGTCCAATCCTTATCTTCTAGTTCATGCGTTCTTGGATCTTTAAATAATGTTACAGTAATTGCATGATTATCTGGTACAGGCCATGATACATGACCAATTAATGGATTCATCATATCAGGTTCCCATGGCAATGCTAGTGATGCAACACGTCTTGAACGTCTTGTCCACACCACTGATAGATTTGTTGGACGCCTGAAATAAAAATAAAAAAAAAATTTTGAATTTTAATTTTATTTTGTAATTTATAATAATTTTAAAAATTTCAAAATCTATGCACACATATTTTGCCCTAGTTTTGTTTTTTTTTTTAAAAAAAAATTCAAAATATATAAAAAAAAAACTAAAAAATCTGTACTTATCGTTGTCCTAGAATGTAGTTGCAATAACTTTATTGCAAATAAATATTTATGTAGTCAGGGCCGGAATCAGCTTCTCTATAACTTTTTTTTACAAAATTTACTTAAAAAGAAGTTTTTACACCGTAGGAATATCAAAATGTTAAAAACAATAAATTGGGTATAGTTAGAACGTCTTCAAATCGTCTTCGATCGTCTTTCCAGGAATACATAACTATAGATAGTTAGTTTTTATGTGTTTAATTTGTAAAAAATTGAATTGAATATAAAAGCTATTGTTTGCAACTTCCAGCTGAACGTTTTTTTCCAAATTTATTCCTACCTCATTTTTCAGACAACCTTACACAAGTATAGATGTTCAGTAGATCGATATAAACTACAACAAGCAAAAAAAATTGTTTATAATCAGAACAAAGCGAATGTAAGAGTATTCGATATCGGAAATTTATTCCTACCTCATTTTTCAGACAACCGCACGCAAATAGTTATAAAAGTTCAGTGGATCGATATAAACCAAAAGACGTAATAATTCGTTTATAATCAGAACAATCTGAGTGTAAGAGTAGTCGATATCGTTCTAGCATTATACGTGGCATTGATCAGAATGGCAAAAATGAAAAAAAATCAGGAAGTGAAATTATATAATTTCAAAATAATGCAATGGTTTGTGTTCAATTCAATATGATCCGTAAAACACAATAACGGTTTTGAAAAAATAAGAAAAACGGATACTAATAATATGTTCTGCTTCATTCAATGTATGCACTCTTTTAGTTACACACATGTGACGAGAGGTAAATTGTATCCAATTCATTGTATTAAATTACATTAAATTGTATTATTCTTGTGGTACTACAGCTCAATGTGAACATTGGCCTTCTTCACTAAGTCTAAGTCTTCCAATATTCGAACATTACTTTCGAACTTATCTAGCCTTCTTTTTCTAGGGGTTCTTTTAGGTCTTTCCACGTCAGATTTAAATATTCTTTTCTGCGCTCTATTCTCACTCATTTTACATACTTGATCAAGCCCACCTTAATCTTTACACCTTGACAAAGCGCATTAAATTTTCGGTTTTAATTAACTCATTAATTTCTCAATAATTTATTCTAATAAATTCACAATTTTCCAGCCTCCTAGCGCCAAAAATCTTTCTTATCATTTTCCTTTCGAAGAAACGCAAACCATTTTCATACGCTATTGTTAAAATCCATACTTCGCAACCATATATAGCATATTGGTCTTGTAATGGTTTAGTATATATATATATATATATATATAATGAGGTTGGTTTCCCTGAATATTAATTTAGACTGCAGTGTTCTCTTATTCGGCAAAATAGATTTTACTATCGAATTGCATTCTGTCATCAATAGATATGGTACTATATACCATTATCATTACATAACTTCATCGCAATACGTGAAAATAAAAGTATGTCCCAAATTATATTTTTCAATCGTGATGTTTTAGATAAGTAGTGTAGATAACTTTGTTTCGCAATACGTAAAAATAAAAGTAGTTATGTCCCAAATTATATTTTTCAATCGTGATGTTTTAGATAACTAGTGTAGATATATATTTAGTTTTCTTCTCAATCTTTTCAAAACCAACTTTATTAAATTCCTGCTAAATTTTATTAGTTCTACCTTATTTTTATTGCTTAGTGAGACTGACACCAGCATATGCAATTATATGGTAAGCATTACTGAAAATACTTGCTCCCGTGTCTAATTTTGCTATTGCATAATTTAGGACTAGATTAATTTTTGTGTTTACACCATTTTTTTACATCAAATACATCCAATGTTTCATCCTGAATACAAGCCCAAATCTTACTTATTCATCCTTCGTGTATTTAGAGTACCAAATACCGAGTTGAAAGATGATGAAAATTATAACCACATTAACTATAGCTTTTTTGATATATCGTGTTATGCCAAAGTGTTCAATATCACTTTTCTAAAACTAACCCTATCAAAAGCTTATCTTAAATCAATGTAAAATACGTGAAGATCGGTATTAAATTGCATTGTGTTATATTTGAAAAAAAAAAATCATTCAAAACGGAGCAATAACTAAATTTTATCAATCATCAAAAAGGCACCGTATTACCTTAAACCGATACTTTGTTATGTTGTATACATACAATGTTGCCGCAACAAAGGTATATATTACTCTTTTATGTAAATAAATAAACAAAATAAAAAAAGAAATTAAATTTAGGTCAAAAGCGCATTCACGTTCTGTTCTGTTCTACATTTTCAAATCACATGAAAATACAGAATCCTTATTTATTTACTTTTTTGTTGTTTTTGTTCAACTACGAGTATATACATAGTACCAAAAGAATTGATAGAGACTTAGTTATGGTTGAATATTCTCACATGGTAGAATAATAGCAAATATACAACAAAGTAACCTACATTTTTGATATTTTTTTTTTGTTATTGCTTTCTTTTTTTTTTTGTAATTCTCCTGTAGAATTTTAAGATGAATTAGTAATCAGTCAAAAATTCACATATTATATAGGTACATATATATAGAAAATTCAGTAGAGCAAAATAAATACAAAAAATGATCGAGAAAGAAAAAGGAAGAAAAACTAAAATTATGGAAAATTTATTTTTGAGCTTGAAGGATATGTGCTACATGTATTTAATAAAAAAAAAAAAAAAATTATCTTGTAAGAATTTGAAAATTAAAAAAAAAAGAATGTTAAAATAAAAAATGAGGATAAAAGGAACTATGTATATATATATATATATATATATATATAATAAAGATATATTCATAATGACTAAAATCCTTGAAGGAATTAAGAAAACTCTTTAAAAACAAACTTTTTTTTTTATTTTAAATGTAGTTGAAAGAATTTTAATAATGTGTTGCGTAAGAATATGGTTGAAGTGTGGTTTAAAGAACCACAAAAGTTTTTGTGTCAATTAATTAATTTAGTTTTCCTCTAGATTTTCTTTTATTTTTTAGAGCATAGCAAAAACGAAGTGTTTGCAAATACATATTTCATTTTTGATTAAGAGTTTAAATTTAAAAGATTTAAAAATCGATTAAGAATTGTTAATAAGAAAATTTATGTTTTTTGGGAAGTAGAATAAAAATGAATAAAATTTTCTAATAAAGTATTTTTTTGATGTCTGGACACTGTTCGAATACATTGTGAAATTGTGTTAATACAGATTTTAGTAAATCATCAAAGCTATTGCCACATATAAGCTAGAAATACATCCTAGCAGCAAAGCAGTAACAGCGATGCCAACAGAAGCAGCATTTTAAAAATTTCTGCTTTCTAAGATACAATATAGCAGCAGGCAGCAAATTCAAACTAATCAAAATTTAAAATTATATTGACAACAGACAAAAAAACTCTAATAACAAATTTGAAAAAAATGGAAAATGTTATTGTTAAATATAAATATATAAATTTGACAAATTCTATAATTTTCAATCTTCAAATTCTATTAAATCTTTGACAAATTCTATAATTTTTTCTTCCATAATATCTTAATCACTGTTTTGTTGTTTTCAAAAATATGTTGGTAAATTTATTAAATTATACTTATATATATATGTTTAAGTAATTTAAATTTATTCAATCTGAAACAACTTCCAACTGAAACAAATTTAAAAGTTTGGATGCCAATTTGACACTTTTATTAACATCTGATAAAGGCAGAGGGCAGAAAATTAGAATTAGAAATGAAAAAGCAGTAAAAATTCTGCCGCTGCTGCTGTCGCTGCTCGTTTGTGTGCTTGTTCATAAAAACAAATTGTTTTTAAAATATTTTTCTGTCTCTGCCGCTGTCGCTGCTACTGCTGCTGCTAGGTTGTATTTTAGCTAATAGTATCATGAAACTTAAAAAATACTTAGTTATGGTTTTCCAGAATTTTTCATTAAATGGATATACTCTTACCCGAATGAACCCTAATATAACAGCGTTCTGTGTTCTTTTCATTAGTTTGAAAGTTCAGGTCAATCGTTTAATATGAAAATACAATAACAAATCCACATAACGTAAATGTACCAATTTCCGCCCCCTTAAGGAAAAATTAGTTTAAGTTGACAAAATAAGCAATATAAGCTTTTTTTAAATTTTTTTTTTTTTTTCAAATTACAATAATTAGTAATTTTTAATTTAAAAAAAAAATATTCATCTAATTATAGTTAACAAATTTATTACCAACTGCTCCAGCTCCGAAAACATTTTAATTAGGCAATTGGTCGATAATTACTAAATGTAAATAAATTGTGATGATTTGCTTCAGTTGTTTCTTTTTTATTTTATTTATATTTTTTTTTTGTTTTGTTTTTGTTTTTCATTTTCCTTGTTTAGCTATAAATTAGTTTAAGCCTAGTCATAAGTTTTTAAGCAAAATTTTGAAAAATGCAAGTAGTCACAAGGTTTTTGTAATTTTCCACCATTTTTCCTTCTATCAATTAAAATAAATTGTAAATCAAACAACAAATTTAATGCAAAATAAAATAGAATAAAATTAAAACTCGTAGCTGATAAGATAATAATGATCTAAACTCTAACTTATACTTAAGAAGACACTGTCAATATAAATTATGTATCAACAAATTTTGGAAATAAACTATCTATCTATCTATCTATCTATTCATCTAATTATAATTATTAATAGAAAAAAAAAGTAACTATTAATAATTAATAAGTATTAATTTATAACTGCCAAAAAAAGTTTGATTGTACGTATTTCTGCTTGACAATTCCAATCTGAACTAATTCCGCCCTTATATGAACACAATTCCACTTTTTGAACCTATTTGCGATTCACAGTATCTAATTACGATTTTATTTAAAAATGCTATTTAAAATAATTATTAAGAGTAACATTAATAATTATTTTTTTAAATAATTAACTAATTAGTACTTAGTTAAATTATAAAAAATATTTATTATAATAAAAAATCAATATTACTTTTTAATTTGAAAAAAAAAAAAAAAAAATGCTATAATGTAAGTAAAATTGTGTTACACATAAAAATATACATTTGTTTCAATATTAAACAATGCAACGATTCAGTATTTCAAACAAAAAATAATAATTCAATATAACACAATTAACTTAAATATTATAACAATGCATATTTAAAATAAATAAATAAAAATACAAAATATTTCATATGCATACAAAGTAAAAATCACATTTACTACTTCTTAGTTCTACTACTTAGTTTAGGCATTTTTTATTTGTATGATTTCGAGTACATTATATTGTCCTCTGCTGTTCATTAAAACTGGAGGCTCAATTTTGTAGACTATGTCACTTCTGAATATATTAGAATATTTTTTTTTACAGGCCATCTCCAAAATGTATCAGACATGGTCATGGTTTTCACTCCTCTATTTAACGTAGTGTGAAATGTATGCAAAGTAATTTTTTTGATAATTTATAATGGACGCCTTAATAAAATTTTGGTGACAAGGCAAGATAATTCCAGAGATTTTTTAAATTATACAAAATATAATATAAGTAAAACATAGTTTTGGAAAAACTTATTCTTTAGGGTTATCCTTAGTGTAAAATTTATCTTATTGTTAAAAATAGTCGAATATTTTCCTTTTAATTTTACTAAATATGCTAATCATATAGACACGCATATTTCGTCTACTAATAAAAGGAAAATATTCGCTTATTTTCAACAATTAAAATATAGTTTTTTCTTTAAATATACAATATTGGTATGAATTTAGTGAAAATAGCTTACACTTCATATTTAAGTCGGAATTAGGACATATTGCACGTATTACCGACCCGCTTTTTCATACAAATTTTTGTAAAAACTCAAAATTTAATTGTAACAAAAAACACGCATGCGAAATTAAATTTATAGGTCGTAATTAGGTCCAGCTTAGTTGTTCAATTTCAAAATCAAATCGTCCAGTTGCATCCTTATATAATCAAATATAGTTGAATAACTTAATTAATTATTTCGATATATCATTTTCCTAATTCCGCCCGGTCGATCGTAAATACGTACAACATAAATTTACGTGTACCTAATTCCCGCTCAAAACTAATTAGCAATTTTAAATATTTTTTATTTTCAAATTGAAGAAAGTATGTATTATAACCTATTTAATAATATATTTTTTACAATTATTTGAATAAAATAAATAAGTGAATATCATAGTTTAATTATTATGGTGTTAAAAAAATAAAAAAAAATTTAAACGTTTGAACCAATATTTTCAATAAAATGTCTACCCAGTTTAGTTTTCTATCAATAACTTATTTATTAATATGAATACAAGTGTGGTGCATTATTTTGCATTACAACGAGGAAATAATATTCTTTTTGTATTTCAAAAATAAATTTGAAATATAAAGTGTGGGAGTATTGCATTTACAGAAAAGGGTTTGGGCGGCATAATGTATACTAGGGCGGTGATAGGTACATTTACGTTATTTATCTGATTATACAGATCTCAAATATTTATTAATGCGCTTCTTGTCAGAAATAGCGCTTGCATAGTTTTGTAATAGAAATTTTTGATAATGCAATTAACAAGTTTGCCAATTTAAAAAAATTATTCAAATTATTAACTTTCATCGTTCTTTTAAATATAATAAAATCTAGACTTTGAACCATATGAAAAGGACAAGGGTATATTTAAAAACACAATTGCAGAAAATTTCAAAGCCAATTTTGGTGTTCCTCAAGGAAGTCACCTTGGCATTTTACCTTTTATTTTATCTTTCAGCAGTTTTTAACTGTAAGCTTCCAATTTATATGCTGACGATATGAAAATCTTTAAAAAGATTACGTCTAACCATGACACTATCCTTATACAAAATGAGCTACAAAACTTTAAAAACTGATGGTGTGCTTACAATAACATTTTACTTAATGTATAAATAAATACCCACTCATATCATATACACGTCACGTCGTTCAAGTCCGATTTCCTATCTGGAAAAATATTTCTTACCTTATATTCTAATCCCTACCAGATACCTATTTTACCTGTATTTTTGCAAATTACTTTATTAATTGAAATACCGGTAGTATCCATTCCCTAAATCATTATTCAATTTGTTATCTACCTATTCCCTCCAAATTGCTAAACTTTCGTGTATGTGTCTAATCTGGCAATTAGCTGTTTTAATTGTCCTATAATATATATTTTTGAACAGTATTATGTGGCATGATATTTTATATATGCCGTTAACTGGTTCCATCTCCTTTTTATCCTGCTTTTTTTCTGTCTGCTGATTCAAGTATGCTTCAGATTGTTGTTACTAGTTTCAAATTGTGTTTTTTGAACACTTTTTTGAATTTCTCAGTGAATGTTGAGTGCGTTACGCAAATCCTTCTGGATTTTTCTACACCCTTATTTTGTTAGAACTAACTCGTCATGTTATTATGTTCGAAATACTGTGCAGTTTCTTTTTTACCATTAGGTCTATGATTTCTTCATTATATATACACTAGGGGCCCCTGTTGAGTAATTATAATTCAAGTTGAAGCCAAATTAGAGTTTTTAAAGGAAAGAAAGCTAAAAATTTTTTGAAAGGACAGTAATTTACATAGAATTCTCAGAACGTTAAACCAGAAACTACTCATGTTTAATAAAAAGTTTTGAGGTCAGTAAGTTTTATTTAGGACACATAAATACGCCTCTCTCATTTACTGTTTGGTTTCTGATATATTTTTTAAGTGGCATTTAGTGGATAAAATTACTATAAGTTAAATATTTTTGTAATTAAAGAGGCAGGTATACCTCTACATATACATACACATATTTTTAACCAAAACTATATGATTACTACAAAATACAAAAATTTAGAAACAGTTACTTAAGAAAATTAGAAATGAAGAATTCAAGAGATTTTTTTGTTGTTGTTTTTGTTTTTAACATATAGATGTATTTGTTTTTTATTTGACATATGTACGTAGGTTCATTGTAAGTTGTAAGTTGTAACTAATAATAATAACTGATTTGTTTGTTTTTGTTTTTTATTTAAATAAAAACTCACATATGCATAATGTATTTGGGGAATAATAAAACCATATTCTTAGAAATTTTTGCAACTATATGCGCATTAATATCTTTATATATATTTATTTTTAATAATTTTAGTATGTAAGAAACTTATTGGTAAGCAAAATCTGTAAGTGCGTGATCCCAGTAGATTATAAATAAATAAATATATTATTTTTGTATACCTATACAACTTATTTACATATTAAGAGTTCATCAAGGAGAAGAGAGAGAAAATGAAAAGGTATTTCCTGCGCAGGTCCTTAAATGCTTGTCTACTATAATTATAGATTTTTTCTTGTCACGTCTTTTATGTAGCGGCGTCTTTCATTTTCAAAGTTAGCAATCTATTGATCATCGTTTGATATGTTGCCTTTTTTTGTCCATGTGGGTGATTTCACCCATTGGGGATGATTAGTTGGGTAGTAATATCTTTTTCGTAGATATAAAATTGTATGGTTCCATATTTATGTATTATTTTTATATCAGATAAAAAATAGAATTAACATAGTTAGTCAGAAGCACTGATGAAGGAAGTATGTTGCTTCCGAAATATCGATATTTGCAATTAAATATTAAAAATTATGAGTGAACAGAAATCTGGACACAATTAAATTATTTAATTTAAATTATCACTAAACATATTATATAATAAATTGAAAAATATGTTGTGTAGTTTTGACAGATAATTAGGTTGTGCTGTGAATCACAACATAAATATTATTATATTAAATTATGGTTTTTAACTACATATTTTCAAATTGCCATTTGACGGAAGAAACAACTGTGCAAATATGAATGAATACATTTGTTTAACAAAGACTTAGTATATAGGCTTGCATTTTAAATTATTTTCAATTTCAAAATTGTAATATAAATAAAAAAAAAAATGTTTAAAAGTCATTTCTGGGAAAATGTATATATATATATATATATATTAATCAATAAATTTAAACATTCCTGAAAGGAAAATTATCTTTTCGAAATATGTATGTGCCGACAATACATATACATAAAATCTAATTTAATGAAAATAAAGGAGAAAAAAAGGTGTTAGAAACCTTGATTCTGATTTGAAAAGAAAAGTTTTATAAATAAAATAATTTAGTTTTTTTTTTTTTTTGTTCTCTAATCTTGAGATGAAATCAAATATTTAAGACTTTCAGGGTTCTTATTCAATAAATAAAAAATAAAAATAAATAAAATTTACACTGAAATCACTTCAAAGAATAAAGAAATTCGAAACTTTAATTACACAATATTTATTTACATTCACATTTAAAATGGTTCATTTTTGAATTGTGGTTGAATTGCTCCCCATTATTGAAGAAATCTTGTTGTTTTTGTTATTGTTTTTTATTTATTTATTTATTTATTTTATTTTAATTAATTTTTTTTTATTTTAAATATATATAAATGCAATTGTGGTTAAAAATTGTGGTTTAATCTGGTGCGATTCTAAAACGTTAAAATATAACAAAGTAAATAGTTAATACGAAAATATCTGGTTTAAATGTGTAATTTTATTGTATTAAAGATGACATTTGAACTTTACACTTTAATAAATTAGTCAAGTATTAAATAGAAACTGACATTTAACTTTTGTTTTTGTTTTTTGAAATAATAAACCGAAATTATTAGTAATGAAATAATATAATATAAATAAAATTTTTAATATATATTTTTTTATCGAAACAAAATGGGCCTAAAAAGTTGAAAATAAAATGGATGGTGGTCAATCTTGATAGTCTACAAATTCAAAGATAAATTAAACTTGCTGGAATATTGTTGATGGAAATTTGAAATGTTTGAGGCTTAAAAAATCATGAACATTACTTGCTTAGCTTTTGAGGTTCTGTTAATGAGACCAAAATCATTAAAAAAGTCTAGTAGCAATTTCTAGCAACCCTTATCAAAATTGGATTTGTTTTTGTTCGTAAGTTGAAAAAAAATATCTAAACAGAAAAACAACCAAATAGATGCTGGCCAGTTAATATACAAGTACATAAAATAAACTAAATAAAACTCATTTAAATAATAGAAACCATCAAGCTAATGTTTTTGTTTTTTCAATTGTCCAATCCTATACATTTTCCATTGATTTTCCTTTCAAATGGATGAAATAACGAATAACAATGGAGTTTATAAATTCTCAAGATACGAGTATAAGACTAAGCTTTATTATTTTTTTTTTCAAGAAAGTTTAAGAACTTTTAGTTTTATCATTATTTTGTTTGTTACAAGGTAATTTGAATTTGTTTTGTTCCAAGGTAAAATTTTTCAATATGATACTATAACAATAATACTTTTGCAGCTAGTGGCAATTCTTGAGTACTTTTATTTTTTTTTAATCAAATTTTGTTTAATTAACCGCATGTATGAATACATATACTTCAAAAACCACTTGATTTGTGACTCATTAATACCAAAACAATTTTTTTTTTTTTTAGAATCTGAAAAAAAAACTATTAGAAGGTTTATGTAATAATGTAGTGTCATATATTCTTTAGCAACTACACGGGTTAACGATATACAATGAACAAAACATTTACAATTTAATTACAGCAATCTTGTATTACAAATATTATTAACCTTTCATATATAACGATGGGTCAAATTAACTCAACCCAATTTCTTATTGGTAAAATGAGCATGACATGAGCCTCTGTAACACTCCTGAAAGTAGTAAATGTACGTTAAGTTTTCTCTTTATTAAGTATACGCTAGTTTTGATAACTTTAGTTTGGCCATATAACAATTTAATGTGTTTGCAAAATGTGTTTTTTTTTAATATTTTTATTTCAGAAATTTAATCAAAAAAAAATAATAAATAAAACAGATTAATCTGTAGGTCCACTGTTAAATAAATAAAAAAATAAATTGTTGGCTTGTTAAATATTTTTTTACTAGCTATGTAATCCGCCATAAATGACGGAAGCAAAATAAACTCTAGCTTTTTCATTTCAAATTTAAGAAAAATACGTATTTACTTACGAATTTATCATAGCTTTATTTTTTTATTAGAACGCTTTTAATTACCATATTAACATAATATTTGTAGTAAGGTACAACATTTTTTATTCCCTAAGGATCATTTACTCCATAATTAATAAAATTTAATTTTAGCGACATCTCATTTGTCATCATTGAAAATTCACCGTATAATTAAAAATCAAATTAATCATGTTGACATTACATAGTTCAGCGTCCAAGTTTGAAAAAAACGATTGAGGTCTTATTAATATGGGTTATTTGTTTTTTGTCATGTGTTTGTATGACATTACCAGAATCTCACTTGCGATATTGTCATATTAAATTTGCTTTTATCAATTTATTTCTTGTTTGTCTTATTTAGATCA
This sequence comes from Argyra leucocephala, assembly GCA_963942445.1. Classification (NCBI taxonomy): domain Eukaryota; kingdom Metazoa; phylum Arthropoda; class Insecta; order Diptera; family Dolichopodidae; genus Argyra; species Argyra leucocephala. The sequence continues at coordinate 11,579,514 of OZ012681.1, read as the reverse complement.
ATTTTTAAATCTTATATTAACTAACACGAGAATATTGATTAAATAATATTTGACAATGAGCCACAACTTTACCCGAAAACAATTTTAGTAATTCAGTTTCAATTACTAAAATAGAAATCCACGTGCAATAGAAAAAAAAAACTAAAACAAATTAAATTGTAAATATTTTATTGGCAAAAAAAACTCTTAGCAAAAAAAAATTAAAATATAAAAATTTAGTGCCAATAAAAAGGAAGTGTATTTACAAAGATGTTCATAACTTGTAAACTATTGATCGGTGTATAGTCTTTCGAAATTTTTTTTTTTAAAGAAAATTAAGTTTTCTTTGATTATGTGAAAAAAAAAATTATTTTAGAACTTTTGCTATTGAGTTATAAATTTAATTAGAAATAAAAAATAATAGTACGAAATTTCATTTAATCTCTTTCTAGTATACGGTTGCAAAAAAAGTAAGAAAAAAAGAGAAAAATTATAGATGATCATAAAAAAAATGTAGATCCAACATTTTATTTTATCTTCTTTGTTTAGTTTAAATTATTTTAAATATTTCTCTGCTTCACTCTTGGTACCGAAATATATTTGTTTTATGTTGAAAAAAACAGACCAAAACAATTTGTATATACTTATATTGCAACTTCTATATGTATTGGAGCGTTCCCTCAAATTGACAGATATATGCAGGAAACTATATATGTATATAATTTTTTGCAGTCAAATTCAACTTTTATTTAAAAAAATTTGTTTAATTTGAAAAAGAAATTGTTTAATTTGTTTGACGAAATGTGGAATTGGTTTGGAAAAATGTTGAATTTGACTGCAAAAAAGTATATAATTATTTTAATAATTTTTTTAACTCGTCTTTGTGTTATGAATCATATATTGTAAAAATAAGAGTTATCAATGCAGGGTTAATTTAATCAAAAAATATAAGACTAAATTAGAGTTTTCAAAAAAAAAAACACAATTTTAATAATAATGCAGAAACAATAATGAAAAATTGTTTATTAATCTTTACTTAACTATTTTATCTATTCAATTTATTTATTTAATTCAATTTTTTGATAAAAAAACACAAAATACTTTGACGAGATACTCTATCGCTTACAACTTTTGACGAGATAAAAAATGGCTATCTCGTCTCGTCAAAGGTCTAACAGAATACAAAACTATCTCGTCAGAGATTTAGCGAGATGGGTCTAACAGAATATGGGTGTATATATTTTCATACACAAACAGTAACTGCTACAAATATTGCTAAGCATTTTGTTCATAAACAAAAGTTCATAAACATTACTACTTTTACAGCAAAACAGCAAAATTATAGTTAAGAGACCAAAACAATCATGTGTCCTAGTCTTACAATTTTTCAAGTAATTCAATAAGTCTAATTTTATGAAAATGACAATATACTGCAATGTATGTATTACCATCATTTCTGCATGTTTTGCTTTTACACTATTGCGTTTATGAAAACCTCTATATTATCTTCACAAACACAAGTTCAATTCCAGTCAATCGAATGTGAAAATTTCCATTTCCATTTCTATTTCAAAGCAGCAAAATATATTGGGTGGACATGAATTTAAACACGTTAAAAATACTCATCTGGGTAAGAACTATACCATATACAACTACCTATATATTGGCTATTAAGACTAAAATAGAACATATTGGCATATTTAGTGAACGGTTTAACAATCAGATTTCGAAGCATATCTGTATTTAATAGGATAAAGTTTAGAGTTAAAATAATACAGAAATATTTCATTGCAAATTATAGAGAGATATTATTAATGCTCCATCGCAAATATCTTCCTATCCTATCTAATTCAATGCTATGATTTGCATATAACATTTGAATGGTTATAAAAAAAAAAATATCCGTAATGGGAATTATTACATCACAAACTAAAACTATACAAGTATGTTCTACTGATGAAATAAAATAATAAAATTATACAGGCAAACATAAAGCTCATCTCCACTTCATTATGAAGGGATCAACAAAATATATTACAAAGGAAAAACTTTAATTTTTAACAGCCAAATTTCTATTTATACTCGCTGTTTAAAACATTTAGGATTCATTCCAAAATCTACCATATTTTTTTTAACAATTTTATCATTTAAAGGAAAATTACTAATCCTTAAGACGAATTTTTGAACTAACAATAATAATATAACATTCAAATTGTTACAACTATACCCAAAGTATTTTCAAAGTTTTAAAAGCTCAGTTCATTTTTTTTAATTCAATTAAATTTTTTTAATTCTCTTAATTTTATTTTTTTGCGATTTTTACGATAATTAGAACATTAAATAAAAGTTTATATCTCTTAAATAAAATAATTACAATGTGTATGTTCCTATTTCAAAATTTATTCAACGATTTCATATATATACAATTCAGTAAATTCGATTAAAAAAAAATTAAAGAAAAAAGAAAAAAAAATGTAAAAAAAAAATGCTGTAACTAAAGAGTTTATTTTATTCTTGGGTTAAGAAAAAAACAATAATAATAAAAATAAAAACAAAAAGTCTATATTGTGCATTTATTCTTCCGTAGCAAAAAAAAAAAAAAAAAATTAAAACATTTTTTTTAGGTAATGAACGTAGGTGATATGTATGGAAAAAATTGTTTTAGTAAATACTACTTAACCATTTTTTTTTTTTTTTTGTTTTTTTGTGAATAGATTACAGACACTAATTATTAACTAGGTTTTAAGAGTTCAAAAACCTCATTTACTATCATTAATTAAAAAAAAATAAAATAAATAAATAATAAACTCAACATTGTAATGCGTGAGTTAGTTGTATATTATAATTAAAAGAGGTTATTGTATTATTATAAAAATGTCTATAGTTACTAAATTTAATTTCAACATATGAGAGTTAAAGGCTAAAATTTTATTTGCACTAAAAAAATAAATTATATAGTTACATGGTGTTTCCAACATCAGTTCGTTGTTATATATATATATACCATTACTTGACCAGTATAGGTAATATATTTCCATGGAAATTCGATCAGTAAATGGTTCCCATCAAGGTATATTAATTATTAAATCTTTCCAAAATATATTTTTTTTGTAATTAAGGAAAGGTTTAAAAAAAAAACAATCTTTCCCTAGTTAATATCCCTTCATCGAACAAAAGTATAATTCAATTTAAAAAAACTTTTAAAGGTCAAAAATTGTCTTTAAACCTCCATGTCTTGGAAAAGTTCGAACAATACCGCAATTAATAACATGTAAAAGTTTAACGTACTAATGAAGATCTAAAAAATGACATATATAGCAGTTATGGAGTAATAAAACACCAATCAAACAGATAATGCTCAAGCGAATTCCAACAACTTATTTTAATTCAAAATCAACCATGTGAAGGGATCAATTCTTATTGTTAAACTTTTTTTATGAAAATAAGCTTATTAGAGACAACATTTGGTATTTTTTCAATAATTTTATTTATATATATAGACAACCACTACTTTAAGAAGACATATTTGCTATAAAAATAGTTTAAGTAATAAAATGAAATAAGTGAAAACGATCAATTTGGAAGATAACAATAAAATTTTACAAGAGACAGCATTACTTTGAATTAAAGATGTTCATTCATTCACACTTTGTGGGTTCAAGGGGTTTAAAGGTGGATTTCCTTTTAATGGACGAACGTCCGGACAAATTTTTTAACCAATCAAAAAATTTTATTTTACCAACACATACACAAAAAATCCTCTCCGGGCAATTTTTTTCATCCAATTTCTTAATTAAAATATTTTTAACTTTTGGCTGAAGGACGAAGTAAAAGAAAAGGATAGATATATAATTATTTGATAAATATTTATTGCTATCTCGATTTATGTATGAACGCATTCACATATAGAATTTCAAATGTTTTTTAAGAAAAAGACATGAAGTGTATTTTTTTTTTGTTTTTTGTTTTTTAATATACGATTATTTTGTTGTTGAACAAATTATTTATATTTTAAGATAAAAGCAAAGCGCTATATTTTATTTTTTCGAATATTGCAATGTTATTATCCATTATTACTCTTAACAAAATTTTAAATTTTTTTAATAAAGATAATATCAACGCATGTAAACAATTTTTCAAACGTCAACTTTTTTGACTACATAACAAATATCAGTCCTTCGCGCATTGAGAGGAAATCATAAAATTTTCTTTAATGGTATTTGTGTTTCAATTATAGTGTAAAATAAAATTGTCCAGACGTTCGTCCATGAACAGGAAATCCACCATCCGGATTTTGTTCAAATGTGCGTTAATGTATGGTCAAAATATGGAGAGAGTGTTGACATTAACCGAATGATTTCAATACTTCTGTCAGCAATATATAACATTAATTACATAACATTAAGTATATACATTGAAATATATTTTTCGTAAAACGTCAAAACTATATGTATGTATTATTCTATATTTACTACCAATACTACGATACATATTATTTTATTGTATACATATTTTTTCAAACAGAAACAAATCAAACAAGCTGATTTCAATCAAGAACTTCAGCACTCACGACAAGCATGTTTGAACAGTTCAAACAGTTAGTGCAGTCACGAACAGTTTGTTCATGCTTGTAGTATTATTGCAAACAATCAAGAGTAAACAATAATATGTTCAAATAAAATAAATTCGAACTTGATTGAACATGCTTAGTTGAAACTACTAAGTATCACCCTGTATAATAAATACTTATGTAGTTATAATAGTTTTTTTTCGGTAATTCAGATAATTATAATGATAAATTGGATTGGATATTATATAATTTTGAAAGGTTGAAAGTTCAAAACTAAAATAAAAAAAAGTTTTTTAATACGAAATATCATTATAAAAATAAGGTCATAAGTAAGAACTATTCGTAAAAAATGAATAAAAATCATAAATAATAAAATCACTTATGACATTATCAATTTTATTTTTCGTATAAATTAAATTTTACTTTCACACAAAACATCAATGGATGTATTAACTATACATACAGAAACAGAAGTCATAATACGGCATTGAAATTTACGAAATTTAATTAAATTACAAAAAACAAGAAAAAAAAAATTGGTTTTTATACTGGCATTACTAAGTTCATAATATTTTGGTATACATTAAAATCATATTTTTTTTAAAGCAATTTGAATTAAATTGACAAGAATACAGACACCATTCTTTTCAATAAGGTTGTTCAGTAGATCTAGAACAGAATCGGACAGAATAGTTTTGACTAATGGCAAATAACTGTCACTTTAGAACTTTACTTAGAACAGAAAAATCTACTGAACACTTTTTTTTAATCTTTTTTGTTCTAATTTTTGTTTACTCTCAAATTTCTTTGTTTAACTGTCAAAACTTAAAGTAAAATCAACAACAAAAAAAGTTGTCCAAAACTTTTACACTGCGAAATTCACAAAAAAGATCAATTTAGAACTGATTGGCACAATCTAATGAACACCGATCGGAACAGTTTTGGACAAAAAAGTTCAATTAACGGATGTTACTGATTTTAACACTTTACTGAACAAACCTACTACATTTGCTCTTCTAAACACGTTATTTTTGGAATTGAATGTGAGTAGTGCAATAATTCGATGCTGTAAATAGACTTTACTCGAAATTTAGAAAATGTTTGTTCTTCTACTATGCAACTGTATGTTAATTGTTGTATAACTGTAACTGTAATATAAATAAAAAAAAATAATTAGTTATTTTTCATTTGTACCTCGTAACGAAATCAATTTTATGATAATCTTCAGCCAATATACAAATAATAACAAGATTTTAAAAATCTTTGAATAAGAAAATTTTATTATCAAAATGAAAAAAAAAAAAAATATTTTCTTTTAGTAAAAAGCTTTTTTTCATTCTCTTTCACTCACTCACTCTCTTTTGGTCTGTTTATTATCATCATCATTAAGTATAGTAGTATGGTCTACAGTGAAGATTTTGATTTTTCACGGTCATTTGGCAAGGTTTTTTCAAGTAGTCCGGGTCATTCTATCTCAAATGTAAAATAAACAACTTTGAAATATAATAAAACGTAATTAAATAAAATGAACAAAAAAAATAAAAGATTGAAGAGAAATTTTGTGGGAAATTAATGATGTAAATTATAACAAAAACAAAAATTAAAGGTACTTAGATATAATGAAGTATAATACTTATATAGTGAATTATAGGAAAAGATTTGAATTGTCTTAGAATATTGAAATGATATTTTCCCATGACATTAACAATGAATAACTAACATTGTTGATATTTTTTGAGAGAATTTTAAATATCGATTTAACTTGTATAGTTAAGGTTTCTAAGTATACACTCAAAAGTTAAATTTAAAAGATATCTAATTTACTGGAATGGATACATTATAATACTAACAATGTTGTACATCACTTCTTACATATTACAGACGATTAATTTAAATATGAAAATTCTATACAATTTTGGGAATGTATAGAGTAAAAAATTGCATGAAGAAGATCCAAACTTTATGAATTCGAAATACCATTATAAGTATTTTAAATTCTATAGGTATGTTTCACAAATTTTATTAAATATCTTAACCGATTTCGGTTATTACGCCATCATTAGAAGACTGACTGAAGACTAACTAACTGATCTGATGATGGTGTAATAACCGAAATCGATTAAGATATTTAATAAAACATTGTGAAACATAACTACCTACAGTTTTAATGTTTATTTAATTTGAATAATATTTCACCTAGTTCACCTAGTTTAAAATTCATTCAGGTAGATTAATAACAAAATTCAAAAATGCATAATGATCATTGAACAAATAAAAATCGGTAACTCAAAAATACTAAATACTATCACGAAAATATAATATGTTTGTTTTATTGGTCCGTAAAACTTTACTCACTGGTCTTTAAAATCATAAGGATAAACGAAGTAGCGAATAATCTTGACTAAAAATCTCAATTATCGTTTTTATCATTTGAGCATACAAACAAGTAAGTTCATAAAAGCTTCCGATCATCATAATTGCTGTAACTTTTAAATTAATTTAACCCCATTACAGACAAAACTTTCAAAAATGGATCATAACTTCATAAGTTGTATTTGTTAAAAAATTATTTGCAAATACATCATAATCTTATCACACATAACAATCACATTACTGTAATTTGCACGAATGTCAAATGTAAAAATTATTTAACGAAATTAAAGTAAATTATAAATACTTAACGAAAAAAATTAGATGGTACAATAATTCTATATGAATATTTATGTAATTACACGAACGTCAAATATAAAATTTTTTAGCGAAATTTAAGTAAATTGTACATACTTAACGAAAAAAATTAAGATGATGCAAATGATTCTAAACGAATATTTTTGTAATTACATTACTGTAATATACAAACGTCGAATATAAAATTTTTTAACGAAATTGAAATAAATTATACATAAGTACTTAACGAAAAAAAATTAAGATGGTGCAAATAATGCAAAGCGAATATATATCTGTAATTAAATTACGGTAATTGGAACGAATGCCAAATATAAAAATTACTTAACGAAATTAAAATAATTTCTAAATACTTAACGAAAAAAATTAAGATGATGCAAATGATGCGGAACGAATATTTTTGTAATTACATTACTGTAATGTACACTAACGTCAAATACTATAAAATTTTTTAACGAAATTCAAGTAAATTGTACATACTTAACAAAAAAAAATTAAGATGGTGTATAGATATAGTAAATAACACTAGATATAGTAAATAACACAGAATTGATTTGGATGGATAAAAAAAATTAGATTTTAGGTCATGTATATTTCGTTAACAATTATTCAAATTTTAAATTAATATCCGGTTCTCAAAAACTATACATATTTCGAGAACCATAGTTTGTCCTACCTTCGTAAACAAACAACGCTTTACAACATACTTATACAAAGTACGTTTTGCCATAATATGAAATTTTAACACTGACATAATATACATTATAGTACAGGTAATATCACAGTGACGTATATAGTTAATTTGTAACAATAGGAAAGCGGAAAATTTAGGATTAATGAAATAACATAATTGAACTTTTGATAAGTGAATGGACTTCTTCTATTTCAATGAATTGTTGCCCTAGATGGAAAATTACTGTTCTTGCCCAATAATAAAATATAAAAAAAAGAAGATAATTTGATTGAATTAAATTAATATAATTAATTCAATTGAAATTTTGAATCTTATTTGAATATTAAGTAAAATATATAATACTCCAAATTATTTACTTGTATTTGCATACTATAATACATGTACAAAGGAAATTAATTAGAGTAAAAATACATCGTATCAAAACCAAAAAAAAAATCTATCTACATCACTTAAGCACTCCCCCAAACAAATAAAAATAAATCATATACGTACACTTTAAATATCAGGAGTTAATCATTTTTTCTAGAAATTAATAGAGACATAGTTATCGAATACATCAAAATAAGTATGTAAACATAGAAAAAAATAAATTTCATATTTATATATCAAGGTACACATCCATTCCATCCGTCCATTCATTTTATGTATATTTTCTTCATGTAAAAATAAATTAAATGTCATTTTGAAAAATAAGATTGATAGAATCTGTTGAAGGTGTGTGACATTCATCAAAAACTACGTCAATTTCTTAAGATAAAAATATACAGCAAAAGCAAAACAAAAATATGTTTTTCTTTTTCATCGTTAAGTCATTTAAACTAATATAGTCATCATCATCATCATCAACATAATCATCATCACATAATAAAAAAATAATGTTCATAAACAACAATGTCATCAAATTGGCTGCAAATTTGTCAACAAATTCTAAAAATAAATTTTTTTTTAAATTTACAATTTAAAGAATTTTTAATTTTTTTTATTTTACATTTCCTTAAAATTTACATATTCACCATATAAAAACAAATAATTTAAAAAAATTTTAAAGGAGGAAAGAATAAGATGAATTTCCTTGAAATTCTTTAGAAATTAAATTAAATGTCTATAGTATTTTATTGCATTGATGTGTTCTCAAATAAAATTCATTATAACTACTTGAGTTCTTTAAAAATTCATTCACAAAATTCATTCTTTTCAAATCCTGTTGTGATGTGTGCTTCTTTTGAGAGAGGATAGATGATTGTTTTGATAGCATATATATACAATAAAATGAATGACTTTGATAAATTTGAATAATTTTTTATCATCTAAGAAAAAATCAATTAATTTCAAGGCAATAACCCATATTCACAGCAGTTTTATCAAAAAATATAAACACTAAAAAAATAATTAATTTTGCTAATGTAATTTTTTTTTTTTTGAGTCTTTAATCCCCCATTGTTTTTTTTATTTTTATTGTTTTTGTTTTTTTTCTTTTTTGACTATTAATACACATGATGTCTTAAAAAACATTTTCTTTGTACATTTTCCGAACCACATAAAATGCAATAAACAATATTACTATAAAAATTTATGGATTGGCATATTTCTGTGTACATCGCACACGACTAAAAACAGAAAAAAAGAAATAAAATAATAGGCGGGAAATCAGAGAAAAATTCTTTTGAATTCTATATACGGAGGAAAATTTTTCAATTTTTCTTCCTTGAAATTAAATAAAAACAATTTAAAATTAATGGTTCGGTTCATTCACTAAATTTGAGCAAATGACCTAAATAAATCATTGATTTTATTTTTGTTTTTGTCTTATGCATTTTTGTAAGATTAAAAATTATGTTTCGAAATTTTGGGAAACTAAAATTGAAGAGGATGATAGAAGGTTGAAACTCTATTTTTATTTATATTCTGTATAGCTGCTACTTCCTTATTTTTACTTCACGATTTTTTTTTTGTTTAATACTTTAATTGCGTCTAAATTGTGTGTTGAATATGTTGTAATATTTAGTTGTGAGACGTATATCTATATAAATATATATATATATATTATATATATATATTTTATTACAATATGTAGAACAATAAAAGAAAGAAAGAACATCACAACACTGTTTTAGTTGGAACCTAATATATTGTATACATTAAATGTAATTAATGATTCATACCATGGAATTTTGGAATTCCAAGTTTTCATATCAAATTAAATAAAATTGAGTGATATAGTAACATTCATACAATTATTTATAATTAACGTGTTAATCCAGAGAAGAAAATGTTTCTAAAATATATTTAAAAAAATGAATAGAATTTTGTTAGGTAATTTATTAATGATAAAATCAGAATTTCCTTAGTATTATTGACATATCCTAATATTTTAATTAATGAACGTAGAATAACCTTTTGTATAATAAAAAAATTGTAAGTAGATCTTAAATTATAATACCATTGAAAAGAAAATTACAATGTTGTTTACAATAGAGCTTAAAAATGAAAACATTACCATTAAATAAATGGATTTTCTGATTGAATTAGTTTGAATTACTGTGTATTACTTACTTTGCATTAATTAATTTTACATTGCATTACTTATTGTTACATTTTGCTTTCGTTTACATTACAATTATTATTTAAATAATTCTTTTTAATTTACTACATATTGTCAAAACAATTTAGTGTTATACAAGCTATGTGACAGTAATGCATTCCTTATCATTAATTACTTTGTAAAACTCTACTGCTCTACTGTATATTACTCTGTATTATTTACCATTACATATTTTGAATTACTTTACATTACAATTATTTTTCAATTATTTAATTCTTTATCTGTAAAAACAATTTAGTATAATGCAAACTAATAGAAAGTAATGCATTATCTAATAATAAATAATAACTACGTATTTCTTTACACTACTTTCCGTTATTCTGCATTCATTACATTATTTTGTATTAAGTGCTTTAGTTTAATTTGCATTTAAATATTACGTTATAGTTCATTTTTGAATAATTAATTTGATATTTTAGTGTTGTTAAAATAATTTAATGTATTTACTTCAAACTAATTGAAAGTAATGCATTACTTTTTGATTAATTAATTTGATATTTTAATGAAATCATAATGAAACAATTTAATTTATATGTATTTACTACTGATTTTATTATTTTATTGAATTAGTTTGTATTACTTTCATTACTTTGCATTAATCTGCATTATTTTGCCTAAATTAATTTTAATTTAATTAATTTACGGGAAAAGTTATTTTTGATTAATTAATGTAATTTTTGATTATTTAATTATTTATTTATATTTACATTTATTACAATTAACATTACAATAAATTTATTTGTAAGCTCTAGCTACTTCGGTTTATTTGCGGCTTATATTATTACAAAAGTGTTAAGTATCATATTATTATTATTTTATTTTTGATTATTATTTTTATATTAAATGAGAAAACAATAATTATTTTAATAAAAGAAGAAAGTAATACCAACAATAATTGTGAAACTGCACAATATGTATTGTATTTGTTTATAGATCTGATCTATAATTTCGATGGATTAATTTAATTAATAATAATTTGAAAAAAAATTTTGTGTGTTTCTTCATTGATAACTAAGATTGTATTAGATGTAGTAGATGTAATTATATTATACAAAAACAAAAATTAAATATTTTTTTCAAGTCTAGTTACATCTCTTTAATTGTACAATATTCAGTTATTTCAAAGTTTGAGTTAAAAATGTCAAATCAAGTTTCTATATATACATATTATATACATAGTAGTGAAATTCCAATAATTTATTTTTTAAATTCTATATTTACATTTTTATGTATATTCAAAGTAATATGTGTACATAAATAAAAAAAAATATACTAAAATATATTCCGTTTAGAATGCTTATATACACATAAATGTAATATAAAACGTCAATAATTTGAAGGTCGCTCATCATTCACTTTATATTCATTTTTAAATTTACTCACACTTAAATGAATTTCTTTTTTATTTTTATTATTTTTATTAAGTATAAGAAAAACTAATATGTAATATATATATATATATATATATATATATATATCTAATGGTGTACATAAATAATTTGTTTTATTTCATAGGCACTGACATCGTAGACATTATTTGTTTTTTTTTTGTTTTTTTTTTGAATCGTCAAATGTTTTTCTTTAAGCAATTTTAGTTCAAGCATTTAACTAATCCAATTTCAGGGGTTTAATTTATGCTTAGAATTATTTCTATTCTTTTTCTTTTTATTTTCTTTATTTTTTAATAATCTGAATATTTTAATTTGTTATGGAAATGTTATTGACATGCAAAACTTGACAACAAATTTAAAAAAAAAAAACAAACAAAGTGAAAGGCAAAATAAAAAAGAAAAAAAATTCTAAATCAAAAAAAATGAAATGAAAATTAATTATTAACCTTTTTGACTGAAAAATAATTAACCTTAGCAGTTATATTGAATTTTTCAACAGGCTTAAGTGAATAAAGTTTTATAATAAAAATTAAAAAAATAGTTTAAGTTAAGGCCTATTTTATTGGTATTGTTATTGTAAAACGATAACTAATGTTTCTTAAGAAATTAGATAGGATGCTTTACATATATTCTCGACAATGGTGTTAAATAATATCAAACCACAAAAGTGATATATATATATATATATAAATCAGTTATATGAATTTAAATAATGTATTGACTTAAGACTTCAATGCCTTTATATCAGTTAACAACGTTTATAGTAATTTTCACTCAAATTGACATTGACAACATTTTCATATCATTTTTACAGTCATCAACATATTAAAAAAATTTAAGAGATAAATTTAACCGATTACGTTTAAGTAACTACAATTTACATTACGTATTTAAATGACCTCCATCACTTACTAAACGTTTAAGATATTAATTTATCTAAATATATACGTTGAAGTTAAATTTTCGCTCAAATTTACATTACCTAAGTTATTTAATCAATTATAGTTAACTATTTTTAATTTAATAATTCAATCAAATAATTTCATTTTGTTAATTTGTACAGTATTTTAGTTTCGTGAGACCTGAAAAAAATATATATCCCCAATTAAAAAAAAAATAGCTATTGAAAATAACTTCTGTGATAAATTACATACCACTTCCCTGATAATATTAAAAATCAAATTTTCAAATTTAAAAAATACTGAGAAATTTATTTTTTGTTTGAATTTGGTTTCATCGTTTTTTTCGTTTTCTTTGTTATTTTTACATTCTTTACTTTCTATTTGTATTTATTTTAATTTTGACTACTGTTATTTGTTTATTGCGCGATTTTTTTTTTTTTTTGTAGGTACTTGTAAACAAAAACAAATATGTCTGAATATAATTAAAAAAAAAAAAAAAACAATTATAAATAAATATTTTATTGTAATAAAAATAGAATGAAATATTTTCACTGATGAATTCATTTATTTTTGGCATTCTTTTTATTGATTTTACAATTTGGCACTAATTTAAAAAAATACATTTTATTTTGTATATGATTTTGGTATAAGAAAAAAATAAATTAGTTAAACAAAATTTTCTTTTAGTAATGATTTGTGTATCAATTTAACATTCATAAAAAGAAAAATCGAAATTTTTCCAATAGATATTAAATTTAGAAAATCTATAGAATTTTTGTTTAAGTGGCAGGTGGTATGTACTAAAAAATTTATTTGAGTATAAGTAGCTGTAAATATAGTAACACGGTAAATTAATAAATAAAAATATTGTTTCATTGAATATAAATAAAACACAATTTATTATATGTACTTATTTTGTTGTTTTTAATATATACTTATTTTTTACATAATATATAATATGTACTTATCAACAGGGTGAGCCGAGAATTTTGAATGATTATCATGAGAATTAATTATTTGAAGGTACTTTTTGTACAAAATTAATATGATTTTTGGACTACAAATTTGATATTATACTAAGGGTAGAAATTAGGGAAAGAAAAAGGTTAAGATCGAAATTTCGGCAAATACTTGACACTCCATTGCAGAAAGATTTGCCCACCTTTAAACTTTTCACCATAATAAAAAAAAACAAAAGCTTTTTAGGTAATTACTATCTGTAAAAGATTTGGGAGCGTGTCATATGCCTGTATTTCAATTGCCTTCATCATAATTTATACTATATAGGCAAATGAAATTCAGGCATATGAACACTCTCCCAAATCTTATTTTTATCAATATTAATAAAATTTAAATAAACAAGTGGTACTGCTAATGCTGATACTTCATTTCGTTCCTAAACAAATGTTGTTAACTTTACATATAAAAACTGCATTTTACATCGCGTCTAGTTAGAATAAAATTAAAATAAAATTAAAATCATTATGCCAGTACTGAAACAGATTTAAAATACAAACAAGATATGAGTCAACTTTTTTGCAATAGAGTAATATTAATACTGTTATTTTTTTCAAGAAAACTGTTTCAAAATAATATTTTGTTCATAAAAATTTTATAATATTTCACTTTAAGAGCTTATAGACCCCAACGAAAGACATTCATATACCGTGACATCGTAAATGCATCGAAAACATCGCCAACACATTGACGTATGATCTTAAATGTCAAAAAACAATTTGTTTACATTGTCTCTTGATCAGTAATTAATTTGACAGTGTATCCGAGACTCATTTTCATGACACGGGTTTTTAAATTATGTATCCAAAAATTTGTTGATACACAGTATAGTTGGGTACAGTTGTGTTGAGTTTTTTTTATTAAGTAAGCAATAAATACAAAAGATGGAGGATGAAAAAGTTTTAAAATTAAAGAAAAATAAGTATAAATTTGAATTCATGTTTTAAAAATAAATTTAAAAATGTTTTTTTTTATTTAAATTTACTTACTTTAATAAAATGCTTTTATTAACCATCAGACTAAAGCACGAAGAAGATTTTTCTTCAAAAAACAAAAACAAATTTTTTTCGGAATTGTCATTTATTAAATTTTTCTTTCACAAAAATATTTCACAAATATATTCAATTCAAATATTTTAAAAATTCATCCACAAAATAGGTATCCACAAATGAGTATAATATTTTGACATTTGATTTGACTTTTATTTCAGAGACAATGTATTTAGAGTGATCGGAATTGTAATCAGAGTGCATTACGTTACCAACCCAATGTTGTTAGTTCAGAAAATTTGACATATATATGGTATTTGTATGTACACCATTGTATCGATTTTTGAATTGAATTATATAATATTTATTTTTATTTAAAAATTTTAATTTCATAATTTTGTATGACATCAATTTGTAGAAAACGACTTTATTTGTGTCAAAAACTATTATGGCGAGATGTCTGATTGATTTAAAGAGTATAATTTATCTGACTATGGATGAGATATAGATTGTTTTAATAAATGCAAATCTGTAGCCAATCTGCATTTTTCGAATTTATGAAAAGACTTGTCAGATTTTCTGAATGCGGTAACAGGATAAATTTTTAGTATGCATAAAATTTTTTGTTTTGTGTATTTTTTTTTTTTTGTTTTGTTATTTAAAAAAAAATATTATTTATTTATTTGTTTATTCATTTACTATCTACTGGAACCAAGCCCTTACAATGGAAGTACTCCATGTTTTCAATATATTCCAAAAACTTTAAATAAACTATTTATTGTTTATAGGAGTAGTGATTCTGAATTAAGTCTGACTATAAACAAATGGACAACACCACTTTCAAAATTCTTAATTTCTACTAGATTTGTCATGGAAAATGATTTTAAAAGTGGAAAATATAAAAAAAACGTTGGAAATATGATATATTAAATGAACAGAAATTTTGCAGAATTGTCAAGTAAATTTAGAATATATAGGTAGAGTTTGTTTTCATTTTCATTTCATATTACAAAGTACGCCAACTCGTGTGAAGCTTGTTGTAGTTTGCAGCATTTATGAAAATACCCATAATTCCATAATATAATTAAGTGCGAAAATAAAAACATTATGGAATTAATACGTTAGGTCATATCATTGCGCTGTTGAGCACAAATTAAAAGTTCGTCAGATTTAAATAACCACAAATTCCTTTAATTTTTTCTTTTCTTATACTGCGATCAATTTTATACAGAAATAAGTAGCTAAAACAAGATACTTCCACAGTGATATAATCTTTAAGACCATATAACTCCTAAATTGTTCAGAATAATCTTCCCCTTGTATAACAATATTTTTTTAATTTATTTCATCCCTAATAATCTATGTTTCTATAATGTACTTAATACTCTCGAAACACCTTGTATAACATTTTAAATGGACATTTCATTATACAGTTTATTACTAGAATTATAGTTAAAGAAATTTCTAAATTTTTATTTTGGTAATTATTGCTTAATTATTTAAATTACATACAAAAATTTCCATATAACCTTCAACTACATTACAATATTTTGAAATTGTAAGGCAGAAATATGTACAAACATAAAAAACAAAAAATAATGGACGTGCCACAGTCATGTTTGATTAATATACACTAACTTACATACATGAAATCTAATAAAAAAAAAGAAAAAAAATATAATCATTAATAAAATTTACGATTACAATAATATTCCGCACAAAGTATACTTAATTCCGCATATTTTAAAAATAAACTGTTTGTTTTCACTTATTGTACACTATTTTTCTTTTTAAAGTAAAAACAGAATAAAACAAAAAAAAAATGGTAATGAATTAATCACAAACTAATACTCATAATGTAGAAAATAATTGGTAAAGGAATAGAAATTCTATAACTGCTAGGATCGACAAAATAATTTTTATTTATTTCATCTTTCATTACTTAAATGACAGTTTAATACACAGTTTAATTTACAGAGTATTAACTGTACGGAACATTTAAATAATTACTAGTCAGATCACACTTATCACACCACCGGATCCATGTACTATGAACATAGTTGTATTAGTAACTAATTGTATACTAAGTAGTAGCTAAATATTAATACGATTACGGTTAGTGAAAATATTGCTAATGAAAGTATATAAAAATGCTATTATAACTAAACACATACCAAAACTATGCGAAACAATGCGTTGTAACTCAACTTGTGACTAATATTTTATTTTAGTACAGTAGTAGTAGTATAACAGTTCAGTAGTAATAATAGCAGTAATAATAATGTTAATAAAATGTTAATGTTTATAAAATGTTGTTTCATGTTAATAAATTTGAAATTTCTGTTTTACTTATTAATAAGAGAAATAAACACTAATTAGTTATATCTGTACAGCAGTTAAGTATAAATTAAAAAAAAAATATATTCATATTAATTTGAATATTAACATAGTGAAAAACAAAATATCATAACTACTTATGGTAAATATTAAAATAAACAAAAGAAAACGCTCCTTTTCTCATTCCATTTATAACATAAAGGTAATAATAGTTTTTATTAAAACTCTTGAGACCCGTTAATAACTTTCCCATATTTCTCTCCTGTCACATTACTATTAAGCAAAACCTAAATATAAGTTCTTTAGTCCTATTAAAATATAGATTTAAAAACAAAAAAAAAATTCTACTTAACTAAAAACATATCACTTTTTTTATTTTTTGTTTTTTTTTTTTTTCGAAAACAAATTAAATAAATTGACCTGTTGATCCTTGAGCTTTTTACATCAAACTAATGTTTTTTATACTTCGTAACTTGTGATTAAAAAAATATTTTTTTATTTTATTTAGTAAATATTTATAATTGAAGTTGAATGAAAAAAATTAAATAAAATAAAAAACAAAATTTGTAAAATGCGATATATTTATGAAGGGTTGGATATACACTCAATAAAGCTTGACATAACGGTAAAATATGCAACAATGTAAAAATTTGTATATATAATGTATTCTAAAAATTGGAGGATTGTTTTATATAACCAGTGTAATTTTTGAAAGTCAATTATTTATAGTTTGGTGAATTAGTTACGTAGAAGTGGTCACAGATCAGATCGAGAGGTTCATTGTCAAAGCAAGTCAAATGTCAAAACAAACAAAAAATTTGTGACACGTTTATACTTTTATGACAATTAATTTAGTGTAAATGTAAAAATTTGTTTAATTTTATATTGTAAGATAACTACTATTTTTATGTCAGACAATAATATGACATTAAATTTAAATTTGACATGTAAACAGTCAATTAGTCATGGAATTAGAATTGACTAATTTAAAATTTCCCTGGTTTGTGTCTTTGCCAACTCGATAATTGATGACGGTTTGATTCTAATAGAAATTACATAAATCAAAAATAACATTAATTTATATACGTATGTATTTTTAAATTAATTTATATATTTCTAATTGATAATTTAGTTTGTAGTTCACAATTATATATATATAATATAATTTAGTTATACAATTATATAATAATATTATTATTATTAATAAACTCAAAAACACATTAGTTATATTATTTTTTGATTATATGCCAATCAACAATGACAATTAATTCTTAAGTGTTATCTGACATATAAATGAGAGTTAGTCATAAGCACTGATGAAGGAAGTATGTTGCTACCGAAATATCGATATTTAAATAATTAAAAAAATAATATTAGTGAACGGAAACCTGGCAACAATTAAATTATTTAAGTATCAAATGATACCTAATATTTTTAAATGTATAAGAAGCGTTTATTTTTGATTTTTCAAATCAACTATAATGGTATAGTTTTTATTTTTCATTTAGACAAACAAAGGCACATAATTTATATATATATATATCTATATATACAACATAATACATTCCAACCTTCTGTTTAAATTAGATTTTATTTATAAAATTATTAAAAATTAAAATGTTTTATTAACAACGAAAATAATGAACTTTCGAACAGTTTGAGTTAATATAAAAAGAAATCAATAATTTTTATTTTACAAAGCTTAAGTATATATATATAATAACTACGCCGTAAATATCATTTTCAACAGGATATAAAAGTTAGTTAGTGCTCAGAAATGTATTAAAAAAATAAAACAAAAAAATAAATTGTTATTTATGTTTTGTATTTTCTTTTTTTTTTCTTTTTTCTTTGTTTAATTGTTGACACGAAATATAATATAGAATTTATTATTTTTCATTTTTTTTTTTGTTTTTATTTTTATTTTTTAATTTTCATTTTTAAAAGGAAAAACCTCTTACAAAGGGTATATCGATTACAATACAGTACATTACTATTATGCCCTTACACATTCTATTTTAACCTTCATCTTCTCTATCCATATACCACCAACATTAAAACCTTACATTTTATTTAACCTCTTATCTTCTCTCTTTAATACACAATTTAATATTCTTTTTTTTTCGAAAACCAAAACTAAAAGCAAAAAAAAAATGTCGGTATGACAAACAAAGTTAAATAAAAACAATAAAAAAATAAAAAAAACAATAAAATAAAATAAAAGGTAACAAAAAAGACACCATTTTAGTTGCAACAAAATAAAATATACTCAAGAGAAAATTATTTCATTATTTTATATATGTACATATCCTTCCAGGGACATTTTTAATACATATTGTATTAAAAGGACGACGTTTAACTATACCAAAAATGAAACAAAAAGAAAATACATATTTTGTGTTTAACTCATAAAATTGTACATATGTGAATGTTATTTTATTATTGTGTTTTTGGATATGCATATATATATATATGTATGTAAATGTATGGTAAGGATATAAAATTAGTACAATTTCATTTTCTATTTCTAACTTTTAAATTTATTATGTTAAAGTAAATTTCATAACTAACTCGTTTAAAAATTTCTCATTGATGCATACTTAAGTATTTCATAATATATATTAGGATTTATTGGGATTGTATTTAAGCCTGAATTTATACTTTTATATCTTTGACATTGAATGGGATTTTGAACAGTAATCAGAAAATCTTTGTACTCAAGCTTAGACAGTTACAATTTTAATACAAAAAAAAAACATGAAAATGAATGTTATTTTACACGCTGAGTGGTGTAGAAGTCCCAAGTTCGATTCTCGGCGAAGGCAAAATGGACGTAAGCATGCTTTATACACTTTTTGACTTTTTTTTTTTTTTTATCTTCTTGACAGTAACTTAGGTAGAATCACCTTTTCGTGCTTAATTAAGAACGGTACTGCAATTTTACACTACAATATCTACAATATTTCGAGTATTTATTTATCAAATTACTGGCTTATCAACTCATTATATGTGGAAAACTACTACTATTGCCAGGAACTAAGCTTTCTTAAATAGAATAGCTCAATTTTATTTAAGTTGTTACCAGATTATACTCTCAATCACCTGATTCACTATTCTTTGTCATTGGAATAAAAAAAATTATAAAAAATTGTTGAACAGAGTTTTGGAATATAATGAAGACGAACTTATTATGCAATAGGTATAGTTATCCACATTTAAATTAATAGATATGTGTAGTTATATGACAAATCTCTGTATAAAAGCAGTTAGCGTGTTCATCACATAGATTTGAACTTATATAAAAAAAAAATGCTGATCGTACATTATTCGAATAATTTCAAATTCGAACTCAAAGTCATATAATTATTTACATTTCAGTGCAATGAACTTGCAGCATTTACATTGATACTTTGTATATATCATCATTATTCGCGCGACATATTAATTTTACCTTTGACCACCTTTCAATATTACACACGTTTCCATTCAAATTTTCCGGTTTAAAGATTACCATGTTTTATACAGAATTTTTCTAATACTTTCTATGCTTTCCTAACAATCGTCTATCTTCAGTTTCTACTGTTAAAGCGTACGTTTTTGTATTCTGGGGCGAGCCCTATACCATGTAACAAAAACGTATCACAAAAATTTGCATATTTGATTTGCGATGCGTAAATGATATCATAATGATATGTATATAAAAAACGCATCGCAAAATTGTGCTGCCTTTGTAGAATTCTCAAATGGACATTGTGACATTTATTTTTGGTTCTAAAATTTAAAAATTTGTAAAGAGTTGTTTTGTTATTGGACAATCAAAATCATTTGTTATAAAGTTGAAATAAAGTAAAAATCAATAAAATGAACTGCTCGTGGACCGTGACATCGTAAATATATCATATCAACAACGTCGCCAACACATTGTCGTATGATTTTAAATGTCAAAAAAAATATTTTTTTTACATTGTCTCATGATTGGTAACTAATTTGACAGTTTATCCGCGACTATCATTTCCACAACACGGATTGTTAAATTATCTATCCCAAAATTTCTTGATACACAGTACAGTTTGGTACAGTTGTGTCCAGTTGTTTTTTATTAAGCAAGCAATAAATAAAAAATATGGAAGAAGAAAAAGTTTTAAAATTAAAGAAAAATAAGTATAAATTTTAATTCGTCTTTTAAAAATAAATTTGAAAATGTTTTTGTTTATTTCAATTTACTTTAATTTTAATAGGAAATGGATTTATGGAAGAAAAATGCTTTTATTAACCATACAGCTGAAGCACGAAGATTTTTCTTCAAAAAAACAAAATGAAATTGTCTATAATAAATTTTTATTTCACAAAAATATTTCACATAAATTTAAGTCAAATATTTTAAAAATTTATTCATACAATAGGTATCCACAAATATAAGTATAATATTTTGACATTTGATTTGACGTTTATTTCAGAGAAAATGTGTTTAGAGTGATTGGAATCGTAAACAAAGTACAATATGTTGCCAACACAATGTTATCAGTCCAAAAACTTGACATATTGTATTTGTATGTAAATTTTATCGACTGAAATTTTTTTGATACATTTCTGATGTCACCGTGTATACCATTATACGGCCGGGCCGGCCAACTGAAAATGAACATTTTAATTTTCAATCAAATTATCAAAGATTTTGCATTTTGCATACATGCAGATGATATTACAACAGTTTCAAGAAACAAACGAAATTTAGTCTAGTTAAGTATAACAAATAGATTCGTGGTGGTAGCTTAAATAGAATCATAACATAACATCATAACATATAACTAAGTTAAGTATATGCGCTACAAAAGCAATCTATTTGAGAATAAACTAAAACAAATTTAAATATATTTAAGTATGATAGTATGTCGATCAGAAATTAGTTATGTTTTGAACAAATGTGTTTAAATAGCATAATAACAAATACAACGATACGACAAATTTGGCGACAATAGCTTGATCAAAATTCATTTTGACAGTTCTAAATCATACAATTATAAATATTTTTGTTGTTGTTTTTGAATTGTTGTTTGAAAATGAAGATACGAGTGAAAATATGTATCGCATTCATTGGACTTGTTATGCGACATTATATGTCGACAATTTAGAACGACAATGTCGTATCGTTTTCATTGGATTTCAGACTTAAGCTAAAAAACTGGAAGGAAGTGTTCTAGAATATTTCCATCTCAACAATGAAACCTTAAAGGTGCATCTAGCTTGATCTCAGGTACTTAATCGAACATAATTCAATTTCATGTTCTAACATTTTTATAAATATGATAATTTGTTCTATTTAATGTAATCCTAAAACATTTCACATGTCATATGTGGGTGGAATATGTACATATAATAGCTCATTGGTGCACATAGTGTTAATAATTTTTTTTTTGTTTTATTTTAATTTGACCCATTTATTCTTTTTTATTATTATTTACTCATCACTTACGTTGAAAAAAAACAAAAAAAAAATTTTAACTTTAGCTCTTATTTTTATGGACTGTAAACCTCAATAATTTTTATTATGTGACTATTATGAAGAAAAAGGAAAATAAAAAGGAAAAGGATACTTAAAAAACATTACGTTTTTTTTTCGTTGGATTTGTTCTTTTTTTTTTTTTTTAAATGTTAGAAACATTTTTTAATTCTTTTATTTAAAAAAACAAAAAAAAATATTATTTCTTACTCAGAATTATTTTCCTATTAAGAGTCCTTGAATAAGAAGGACAAAAATATATTTTGTGGTTTTTTTATTGTTTTTTTTTTTCTTTATATATAACTGAAAAATTATAAGTACTTACGTATATACTTAGTTACTTATTAGAAAATTGTTTTGTTTATGATTTTTGATGCGCAAGGACATTTTTTCCGATCTTAAGAAACTAGAGATATAAAATTAAAAAAATAATGAGGAAGACAAAATAAAAAATTGTTCTCATAAATTTGTATAATACAAGAATCAGGGTCGAGGCAAGATAGTTGAAATGTATATATATTCAAAAATATTCAAATTAAGAATAAAAATAGATAAAAGCAAATAAGTAGTTAGTTATTAAATTACAGGAGCACATCAATCACAAAATTTAAATTAAATGGTTACAGAAATTCAGAAACGTATACATATTATGAAACGCAACAAAGTAGTATACAGGTTTAAGATAATATTTTGTTTAACCCTTTACAATCCGATAAACATTTAACAATTTAGTTGTAAGTTACTTAACTGAACTGATAATGCGTAGTTAATACTAAATTATGAATTATCAGTCAAACTGATAATGAATAAGTTTAGATATTTTTTTTTATTCATTTACAGTCCCATAAATATTTAATAATTCAATTGTAAGTTTCTTGATTAAAATGATAATGCATACGATGAATCAATGATAATGAATCTAAACGAATGAAAATAATACACAATTAATTTTTATCAGTTTGATTGACAGTGAAGCAACTGGCAACTGAACTAATATTAGCTGCGTTCTTTTCATATACGTTTCAAGGCTTAGCTTTTATTAAATTCAAAAGAATGATGTAGGTTCATAACTTGGATAATTTTTTTAAGTTGACAAATTTGTTAATTGAGTTATCAAAACATTGGTGAGCTTAATGGCATTAACCGATTTGGAATCCATTTTGGATCCATATGTACCATAGATCTATTCATTGAACGCAATTTACCACAAAAATTTACCGCAATACTAGCGCCATCCCCGGAAAATATAATCAATACTTTTAAAAATAAATTAAATTTTAATGAAATAATATTTTATTATCATACATAACTATAATTTAGTTTTTATAACTCTTAATTTAAGTTTTATTTACATAAATCTTTCTCAAGAATTTCAATTTTCACACTAATTTTAAAAATATGGGCGATTTCAATTTAACAACTTTAAAAAAATATATAAACATTTATTTTTTCTTACAGTAGATGTTGACAATATTCAACATAAAATTTGTTGCTGTTGTTTTTACATATAAAATGTCAGATCCATGAAATGTATTTAGAATTTTTTCATATCGATTTTCATTAACCGCGGTACATTAACCGGTACATTTGCGGTAGCGCTCATTGAACAGATCCATGGATTTTTGGATTTCAGATCCACCGGTTAATGCCACTGAACGTTACCATTCTATTATAAAACAACGCAAGCGTCACTCGTGACAAATATCATTACTAAATATTTCAGACCTATATACAAAACTATGTTATTGTATTTTCATATTACAAACGATTGACCTAAACCTTGAACCGAAACGCAGTTGTTATTAGTTCAGCTGTCATTTGCTTCACTGTCAATTAAATTGATGAAAATCAATATGTAGACTAATTTACATGTAGATTGTATATAAACTAACGAAATATCATGAGATGCAAAAAATATGTGCATAAGTAAGTAGTTAAATATTTAAGTTAAATATCTTCTCATTTTAAATGAAAAAGAATCTCTTAAAAGCGACATAGGTACTGAAAGGGTTAATTTAAAAAAATTGGTTTTGTGTAATATAGACAAGAAAATCGTTATTAATGTTTTCAAATTGAGGATGAAAAAAAATCATAACCGAAACTGTAATTCAAAATGGCGAAAATACCAAAATTTCTGTAAGAGAGCAGGACGAATTTTCCGTCTTTTCCTTTTTTTTACTTCTGTAAGCCTTGTATGTACAATAGCTTTTATATGAGAGTAGGGTTTTTAATAAATAAGGAGTAAGAAGTCTAAATATTTCTTCCTACAAAAAAAGTTAGTTTTCAATAAATTGGAGCGAGGTTTTGAGGGTCACAACATTTAAATATTATGTTTTTTTTTTCACTTTAATTTTAATTTTAAAGGCGTTTCGGTTTTCAATTCTGATGTTACGCAATACGAAATGTCAAATAGTCAATTAGTGTTGACAAGATGACATTTTTACACAAAAATTCATTATGAACAAAAAACACAAAAAAAAAGCAATTGAAACCGACGCGATGTACATATTCACACATTTTCCAACTTTTGATCAATTTTCTTTATTTACTCAATGAGAGTATAAACTTAACATACTCTCTCAACGATAATAGATTTATATATTGAGCAAAATTAAAGAATATATTTTTATAACGATTTAAAACTACATTAACGCGGTAATAGGTACTACGACGGTAATGGGTACGTATTTACCTTATTCCATTTTACAAATTATCGAACTATTCGCTGATTTCCTACATCTGAAGCTACTAAAGAAGACAGTAAAAATGTCGACAAAAATATAGTTACATGTATTTCTGTTTTCACTGTACTCTCTAGTCTGACCACGAGTTAAACTATAATATTTGATTTATTTTTATTCATTAATCTGAAAAGAGTTAAATTCCTCGTACACAGAACACTTTCAAGTTTGATTCGTTTATTAAAAATAACTTAACAATAAATTTGACTTCAATCTAATTATTATTAAATAACTTAATAACAAAATTGGCTCTCCAAAGTTCTTTCAGCAAAATTTTACATTTCATTAATTCAATTTATTCAGTTATCCCGGAGGGGGCTTCTTAAAAAAGATTACCTAGTTCAATTTAAGAAATTAAATTATTCTATACCAAAAAATATATGAATTTTATTCCTCTATTTCTTTCTATACTTAATACCGATTCAATTTTCTATATTTTTATCTACTACTTATCAAAATAAATTTTCGCTTATCTTTAAGATATATAGTACCTATTACGACCACCATTCATTCAAAATATTGTTGAAATGAATTTCAAGAGAATAACTTTGTATACAAATAATATATATATAGCTATATATATATATATACTTATGTATATAGAATAACATTTGAATGCCTCATCAACATTTAAATAACTTTACTTATTATTATTATATTCTTTTACGGATGAGCAAAACCAGATAAACGAGTTAAAGGATAATAATATCCTTCTTTTTGCACTTGTTTGTATATATAGTTATCTGTGATTTTAGAAAAAATAAAAAAAATGGTATTTTTAGATAAAATTAAATATATAGAGAAATTATATAATGGCAAAAAAAAAAGAATAGAAGCTAAGAAATCAGAATAGGAATAAAAGAATAGAAAAAAAATATTTTTTTTTGTAAAAGAGAACAGAACTAGGCCAAATAGTTATGTATAAAAGCCAGGAAGTCTATTACAAATTTTTAGACTTTAGTTATATTAGATTGTTTTTTTTTTGTTTTGTTTAGATTTTGTTAAAAACATTTAGTTACAAATAATTTAATTGTTAATATAGCAGAAATGTTTTAGTTAAAAGAAAATTTACAAAAATTATTTTTTATTAAAAAACAAAAAAGAAAACATTTTCTTTTATTAAAATTAAAACAGGATTTACGATATTTAAATTTATAATTATAATTTTATAAATGTGAAGAATATGTTTGTTAAATTTGTTAGTAGTTAGAAATCTTGTTGACTGTATTTGTTTGAATGCTAAATAAAACTTAGTAATACAACAATTATATATACCGACGATGCATTTGTGATATTGGAGGTCCAATATGTTAGATTACAAATAAAAAACCATTTAATCTATAAAATCAAGATGTGATCCAACGTTCAAAATCAATCATACTACTTTTGAATGTTAAACAACATCTAGAGAATTTATTAATCTATTTAACTAAGCTTCAGACAAACAAGCTTGTATATTTCTATTTCTTCACTAACCTTAAATAGTGGGTGTCGCGAGAATCAATTTTGAATTGACTTTCAATCAAAGTCGACTTAATTCAATCGTCAGAATCGCAGGAATCAACTAGTTACTAAGTTAATTTTTTTTCGATTTTTTTTTCTTTAATGAATTTTGGTTTCAAACAGTGAATTTTTAATTTTTTATGTGAAAATATTTAAAAAATTGATAATTTAGAAATTAGTAAGAAAACATAATAAAATTTCTACAATATTTCAATTTTATTTCAATATTTTAATATTATTTTACAAAAAAACTGTTTTAGTAATAAAAGAACCATTTATACACCCAATTATACCCGTAAGTCCACTTTTCCGGTAAAAATATCTCTTGACATTTTTTTTGTCCTGCGCTGAAATATTTCCCTCTTTGTGAAAATATTTCTTCGAAAATGTTGTGTAGTTCCGTTAGGACTTCTGACACTGTGTACCATTCAAGCGCTATTTGACCATACCAACGTTCATCTGGTAACTTTCTTGCGCTCAAAATCTTAATAATATTATGGGTGGTATATAGATGAACATCTTTTACCTTTCATTTTAGGCTTCAACTCCTTCAAAAGTATCAAGAACACAGCTTTTGTTAATTTATAGTTTTTTTTTCTGAATACAAAAGTTTTTTGAAATATGCATGAATAAAAAATAACATAAAATGGAACTGCATCCATCTGCAACAGATTGGACACATCCCTTAATCGTCTTCTGGTGAATAGTATCTAAGTTTATCACGTCGAAGCTTATCTGAAACTTCTACATGTTCATCCAATAAGATAAGACTCATTAGAAAATATTAAAACTAAAATTAAAACTAAAAATAGTTATTCCTAAAAATAGCCAAAAATTAAAAAGTATGGAAAGAAATGAAAAATTTCAATAAAAACTCTAAATTGTATGTACACTCACTGCTGGTTATTTCCAGCAATAGAATACATAGGGAGAGCATAACTACCTTTTTTTAAATATGAATAACTAATAAAACAAAACTTAAACTGACATTTTAGGTATCTCAAAATTTGTGATTTGAAATGTAAAAAATTTCAAGTTCAAACAAATTGAATCAACTAATTGAAAATAAGTCAACCAGTTGAAAATCCATACTCGCGAAACTGTGACTTTTTTTTGTTGATTTTAAATAACTAAGTCAAATCAATCTATTTGGCTTGACTTAATATACTCAGAATATTATTTCAAATCGATAATTTTGGCCGATTATTATAATTCACAGATGTTTTATTAATATCAATTTTTTGATTTGAAATGTCAAAAATTTCAAGTTGAAATAAATTGAATAAACTAATTGAAAATAAGTCAACCAGTTGAAAATTCATGTTCGCGAAACTGTAACTTTTTTGTGTTGATTTAAAATAAATACGTTAAATCAATTTATTTGGTCTGGCTTAATATAACTAACTACTCAGTATATTTCAAATTGATAATTTTGGCCGATTATTATAACTCACAGATGTTTTATTAATATCTATTAATAAATTATAAAACTAATTAAAGCAAAAATCAAAAGTTGTATAGGTAGTCTAACAGTCTACACTACAAAATCCTACTGATGAGTTCAAGTAGTGTTGTGATCAACGAATCAACTCCTAAATTTTTTTATTATCAATTAATATGCAACACCTAGTTACTTTTATCTTTGAAAACATATCCACAAAATAGCTTCAACGATTTTTAGGCTAAATTGTTTACATTTTTTTTCCATATGTTTTCTCTTCTATATTTTTTTTTTCTATTTTTCTTTTTCAGGTGCTTCTTAGCCATTTTTTACGTGCGATTACATTCAAATGAATTTTTTGATATCAATTCAATTAATGTATTCAGTATATATATATGGCCAGTCCAAATATATTTTCTCCCCTTTACTTGTATTTGTATCCAAAAATTTCGGGAGACGGAAGAACACAATCCCAGATAAAATTCTCAGAAACAAAATTTTCCAAAATTTGAGAAAAATCAATTTTCACAGTAATAAAAGAGTTCGAAAACATCTCAGTTTACAAGGGTACAAAAGTCTGGTAAGTATTTCAAAAAAACAAGTTTATTAGAAAATGAATTATTACTACTAACTACTGTTCTAAAAAAAAAAAAAAAAATATCAAGGCTATGTCAAAAAAAAAAGTAAATTAATTAATTTTAAATATTTTTATAATTCAGCATCGCTGAACTTCAAAAATATAATTTTTCTAAATGTCAATATTCAAACTATACTTCAAATGAATTTCTTAGTAAGATGCCATAAATAAAAATAGAATCCATTTATATGTCGTTAATATTGATACAGATTATACCCAAGTATCATTTTCAACTTAAATTTTTTTTTTTTTGTTTAAAAGGATTTTTATTTATTCCTTAAGCTTGTTTATAAGTTGCTTCTAAACTTTAAAAATTCAGGTAATTTATTCTTGTCAAAATTTTGAAATTTTTCCGTTTTTCTTATTTTTAAATAAAAAATTTTCATCAGATTTGTTTTTTTTTTTTTGTTTTGTTATTATTTTTAAATCTCGATTTATATAAAACAAAACAAAAAACAAAAAAAAAGTTTATAGGATAATTTCTCACTCACTAAAAATCTTTCATAGTCTTTCATAAAAAATTAGGAAACCAGAAGGGGCCACAACAGGAAAAAAAAAAACTAAAATTATATTCAAAAAGAACAGTCACATGAGGATTCTCACACCACTTAAATATTTATGAAAATCTCAAAGTGGAAATATATTTTCTATCTCTCTCTCTCTCTCACTTTACTTTCTTTTTGTTATTAAAACCCATTTAATACCATCACTACCAGTCTAACGAAATTGTGAGCTTCAAAAGTAAAATAAATAAAATACAAAAAAAAAGTAAAATTTTTTAGAATTACATAGGAAAGGTAGGTAAATAGGAAAGGTTATACAGACAAATTTGTAATAACAATGAATTCTTTTGAATCGAAAGTTATTTTTTTTTTTTTTTTTGCTAAGGAACGTCATGTCACGTAAATTGAACGAATAAAACGAGGCAACTATATAACTGTAGTCATATAATCGTTTAAGTTTTATTGTCTTCTAATGATTATTATGATATTAGAATTTGAGAAAATTCAAAACAATGTCTACAATATACAATTTAATTTTATGAAGCTTTTAAAGATATTGAAAATTTGTTTTTATGGCTATTTTTAAAAATTAAACATAAATAAGGCGTTTTCGTTTTTTTTTAGTTCAGAGCAGATCACGAACTGTCAAAAAAAGATTCGTATTTTTTTTTTTGCTTACAGTGTCCAGAGCGCGTTCAGAGCAAACTCTATGTTCTCGATTTAAATTGACAGAGCACGTAGAGCGTTTGAATATTAAATGTCAAAAAATGGTTTTTATTTGAATACAAAAAAGATGACGCTAAGTAGTTACTGTGCGATAGTAAAATTTAAATTCAATATTTTTGAAAGTAAACCATTTTAAAATTAATATAAACAAAGTGATTTTTAAAATTTAAGAAATAATGGACCACGATATAAGCTGTGAGGGTAAATAATCAATATTTTTGTTTTCTTTATTAAATTCAAACTAGGTGCCCCTGCTGAGTAATTATATTTCAAGTTGAAGTTAAATTTAAAGTTTTTAAAAAAAACAGTAATTTACGTACTGACATAGACTTCGCACGATATAGCAGAAACCATTCGTGTTTAATAAAAAGTTTTGTGGTTAGTAAGTTTTATTTAGGACACATAAATATTCCGATATATTCCCTATTGTAAGTGGCATTTAGTGATAAAACTACTAAAAATAAAAAATTTTGTCATTAAAGAGGTATGTATATATATACCTACTTAATACATAATTTTAATAAAAACTATATTATTACTACAAATAACCAAAATTTAGAAACAGTTACTTAAAAAGATAAAAATGAAGAATTCAAGTGATTTGTTTTTTTGTTGTTTTTATATTTTTTATTTTAGATGAATTTGTTTTTTTGTTTTTTTTTGGCATATGTACATAGATTAATTTGCAAGTATACATATGTAAATTATAATAACTGATTTGTTTGCTTTTGTTTATTATTTTCATAAGATCTCACTTATGCATAATGTATTTGCTGAATAATAAAATCATATGAGTGCAAACTTTTCAACTGTGTGCGCATTATTGTTTTATATACAATCTTATATATTACATATATTAGAATTTCATTAAGGAGTAGGAGAATCGAAATAAAATAAAAACGGTGTCTACTGCGCAGGGCCTTAAATGCTTGTCAACTATAATTATAGATAATATAACAAAAATAAATTTTAACATTTTAAAATAAATATTATAATAATAATTAAATTTTAATGTTTAAGTGAAGTAACAACTCAACGCTCCACTGAATAGATTTGATAAAGAAGCATTTTTCTAGAATAGTACATAAGGTAGAATTTCTTTACAAAGAATTTAAAAAATCTCGGTATTTATTCTAAAGTGTGATTTAAAAGTTTTATTAGAAAACCTTGGAACAATATTTTAGGCATATGTAATCCTGATTTTTTATTAATTGTACATCACCACTACTAATTCAGATATGTCATTTTCTAAATAACTTTAATCGAAAAGCAAATTAAAAGCTTATCTAATTACTTATTGTTAAAAACTTAAACATTTTGTTTGTAAATCTTATACTTTTGTGAATTTCAAAAATTTAAATTTAGAATTCGATTATTGACATTTGAAGCAAAAATAAAATAAAAATTACAGTTACTCAAATCGTCTTTTTTTTATTAAATCCGAGAGCTCGGAGCGTATCTGTACACGCTATATTCAGGACGCGCTCATTTTAGTCAGCGCGTGCTCAAATCTATACTCTGATTTCAAAAACGAAATTACCTATTGTATTTTGTTGAAAGTGATCATAAGTGTTTGTATTTTTGATACAATGTGGTTGAACTAATAAATTTAACAATAATTAATTGTGTTATTTTTATATTGTATCGGGTGACAATATTTTTTACGACACATTTCCGATGTCACAGAATATTTTATGCCGTTGTAATTTTTCACTGTAAACTTCAAGATATTTGATTGATTGCTCCTTTGTATATGCAATCTAAAAATCAATAGCTAATTAAGATGTTGTGAAGCTGCACCCTGCAATAGAATTAAGTTTACGCCACTTTCATACAAGTAATTAGTTTTTTTTTAAATATTTATTTGTGAACTCAGCCAAGAACGATTCAGTGATGTCACAAGCTCTTTTGTTATTTTACCATTGAAATGATTTTAAGAAGATATTTGTATATTTTCCTGTATATTTTCCTACACCTTTGTATATTTTTCTATATTAATAATTTTATTTGAATTATTTATTCGAAAATAGTTTAAAATATTGAGGCCAAGTGGAAAACGTTAACACGAAGAAATCTTCAAATGTCATAAATTTGTATCATTGAAAGAAAAAAAATGAAGAAAATAAATAACAGCCATTTTCAATAACGTTTTGAACATAAATTTATTCCAACGATATCATCATCATTGTCCTGCAACCCCATTCTTGGGGCATAGGATGAAATTCACACGAATATCAAGAATCAAGAATACTATTTCCAAGTCAAATAACCTAATATGTATTAAAATTCTCCCTTTAAATTCGTGAATACGAATATTAGACATTTCCAACATCCAAATCGCTGTGCTGTTATTTTATGTTGTCAAATGCCTACCCACAAAACCAATTAAATTGATGTTATGTAAGTATATTTTCAATTTAATTTTCATTAATAAACCGATAAGCCCTAGCAGCTAGTGCTTGTAAATCACTATTGTATGTAATATAAATTATATTAAATAAAAAATAATAATAATAATAGTAAAAATAATATTTTCATTAAGTATTTAACCAAAAATATTTTAAAATAATAATTATTCAGAATATTTATAGTAACTTAAATTCAGTTAATCTAAATTCCAAACTATTTTATCGATTTCAAATTTTATTTTCTCATCTGAAATGAATCGATTTCTAAAAAGAAAAAAAAAAAAAAGGAAACTGCGGACCCATAACTAGTATATTCATGTTCGGCTATAGTTTTTCTTTTTCAGTACCAAAGGTAGGTAGGAAAAAAACACAAAAACCAAAAGCTTTAGTGTTGAAGAATCACTTATTCTCTACCATTTTATTATATTTTACGGTTTCATAATTTCCGTTTTTTTTTTCTCCTTGATTTTTATTTTCATAAATTCCTAGAACACAAACATGCCAGTAGAAAAACAAAAAAAAAACAAAAATTTTCCATAAATTTGGGTTGTTTTTTTTTTTGGCTTTTTATTAAATGAAAAATGCACTTGACGTGATGAAAAATTAAATTGCCTACTTATTTCTTTCGATTCTTTTTATACAATATTTTTTTTTGTTCGATTTTTTTTTTTTTTGAAAATTTAAAATTATTTTTTTTTTTTAATAATAGTAAATTGCAGAAAACCTTAAAGGTTATTTTTGATTTTAGTAGAAAGAAAAAAAAAAATTTGGAATCAGAAAAACTGGCTCTTTATTTATTTGAATAGGATATTATAGGAATTAGTTGGTGAGCATTGAATTTTGCTAATGTGAACAAAAGATTTACTTATTTGGTTGATGGTATAGTATTAAAATAAGTCATTTTATAAAAAAAATTTTTGTACGTATAATAAACGAGTTAAAAATAAGTAGAGGTACAATAAATGTGGACATTTAATTATAATTTTTGGTTGTTTAGCACAAATAAAAATAAATGAATTGTAAATAATTGAACTGAGATTTGCATTTAGTGCCATAAGGTCTTGAAATTGTCCGCATTTGGATTTCAACTAATTAAATATGTCATCTAAAGCTTTTTACTAGTTATTTTACTATACAATTGTTTACTATTGTTATACTTATTATTAAATTAGATTTGTTTTAGTGATTGTTCTATCAAATTAAAATCAAATATTTATTATTATTTTATATTGATAAGTATATTAATTATTTTGTATTGATTGATATATTATGATTGATATTTTTATTATTATTTTATATTGATATGTCGATAGCAATATATTTTTTTCATCGGTAAGTATGTTGTTTCCAAGTTTTAGCTCTACTTCTACTTTAAAATATAGTAATAAGTTAATTATCAATCAATCAAATAACTTATATAAATTTATTTTTCAAAAAATACATTTTACAATGAAATTTTGGTCGATTTTTATAACTCACATATGTTCTATTGACATCTTTTAATAAGTTATCAAATCAATCAAAATGAAAATAGGAATTGCATAGGTAGTCTAACACTAAAAATACCTACTGATGAGATCTAATAGTGTTATGATGAACGAAACAATTTCCTAAACATATTTTGTTTGTTAAACTTAATTATCATTATTATTTACCTAATACATAATATTAAATGAAACACCTATATACATATATCACTTTCAAGAACACGATTAAAATATTTTCTTTCTAACCTATTTTTAATATAATTTGATCAATGATTCGATGGACCTGATCTTTAGTTGAATGATTATTTCATTTGACTCGTTTCATATTTATTGGTTTTCTACATTGTGTCACTTTGTAATAGACTAGTTAAATATGCTTGTGAAATTTTTGGGGTTGCCAAACATATGTGAAACAAACTCTAAATAAATTCATGTTGTTTGAATAACACTTTATATAAATAAAATGAGCGGGTCAGTGAAAATTTTGAATTTGTAAATATTGGGTTGTTTACGATTGACATCAAAATTCAAAAAATCAAAAAAATAGTTTTTTTTATTATCAAACTAAAAAACCTATATAGATTATACTAATTACTATACTACACCTATTTGTATTATTACTATAGTATACCTATTAGTATTATTAAACTAATAAACCTGTATATACACATACAAATTCAAAGGTCCAACGGTACAGAGTATGGTTCAAGTGCATTGATTTATGCAAAATCATAACCAGTTTATACTCTGAGACTAAAATGAACGTCAATTTTTGCTGAAAAATTCAACTTTTGTCCGAGAGTTTTTTTTTTTTTTTTAATTTTTAAATTTAAAACATTCGAAAAAAAAAAATTTTTTATATTTAAATTCCCCCAAATTTTCTATTGTATTAAGACTCGGATTTGATAATGACCACTCAATTTAGTTAATTTTGTTAGCCAGTAGTTTTCGAACATTTTTGTCAATCTCTGAACCGTCTTGCTGAACCTAATCACAAAATCAAAAATATTCTACTAAAATATGTAACTATTGAAAATCAAAATCATTGTTTTAAAGTCATTTTTCTTAATTCATATCGATTAAAGAATTCATTAGAATGTGACGTCATACGAAAAAAAATATCATTAGTTTTTTTTTTTATTATAAAGTATTTCCTATACAACAGGCCATTCCACACAAAATGAAAGCTAATAATATTGATTTTTATTTTGTTATTTTTTTATAAATAAAATTTCCCTAAGGAATTTTTCAATTTTATATTATATAATAATAATATTAAATATGAATTTTTCATATTAAGTTAAAATTGCCACTTATATTGAAAAGTCCTTTTTGAAATCTAAAAATAGGATTCATATGCTATAATCATTTTTTATGTATTCACTGATTGCATGATAAATTGATATAAATACTTTGTGAAAGAGAACCACATTGCAATAAAGAACTCTTATACAATACATATATTTTATAATATGACAAAATCATAAGATATAGAAACGTGATGGAATACATTTATATCAATAAGGAAAATGAAAATAAAGTATATTAAAAAGGACTTTATTCTGTTAATTAACAAAAACACAAAAAAACAAAGTTAAAGAACTTAAGATTTTAATTAATAAATACACAGGTTACAGGATCTTAATTAAACCAGATTAAACTTTAATAAGTATATATATAAATATGTATATTTAAATATAAGGATTTTCATTTACGTTAGGAATACTTATATTTAATAATATACTTAAAAGTATAATGTAAATGTGTAAGTATATATATCATATTTGAATATTTCCATATAAGTAGTTCTGAAATTCGTTTCAAATAATTAAGCATATAAGTACTAAAAATAGACATTGAATAATTATTCAATTTGTGATTTTAGATAGGTAACCCGAATGACACTAAATAGAATGGTTAAACAAGTAATCAATTATTTTGAACTTGCTTTATTTCTTGTTCCAGTACTGTACAGAATTGCTTCTAGTGTTCGTTTAGCATTATTTGATCATTTATTAACATACCCTACCCATATTATATTTTAATTACAATATTTTAGCTTTGCTTTGAGCTTCTCGTATTGTTTAATTATATTTATTATCGTCATTTGTTTTTTAATAAGTAAAAGAAAATTTTGAAATATATTGTTGCAATAAGAGTGTAAAAATAAAAGTAACATCTTTATTATAACACACTAGAGCACGCGTTTGAAGGCACACTTTTCGGCTGTTTTCGTGTGCTATCGTTCTTTTATTTTATTAAAACAATGACTATTATATATGTATATGTATATATATGTATTATATACCATATATTTATAATGTATATGCTTATAACGTGTATATATATATATATAATAACTATATATTTATAACCATGTAATTTTATATAAATCTATCTATATGTGTTTTAGATAGGTCTTAAAATTAATCTGTTCATTATTACATATTTTATAATTTTAATTTTTTTATTATAATTTTAGTTTTAAGTCGATAATTGAGTGAATACAATTAAGAATAAAAAAAAACAGTAAATATTTTTATTTTAAAATTTTTTTAATTAAGTATTGGTAGTGCAGTGTCAAAATCGCACAAATATTTTAATATTTGTCTACAATACATTAATCGTTTTGAATAATTGACGCCATTATTTTAATAACAACAAAAAATAAATTGCAATTATCAAACCCATATTTTTAAATAACAACTAACTACTTGTTTTGAATAAAATTTTGTGATAACAAAATTAAAAACAATTAAATATTTCAAAATATTTCAAAAATAAAAATAAATTAAACTTTACATATAGTAAAAGTGCCACCACGAATTCCTATATTAAATGAGCTAAATTTAAATTTATGTGTTTTAATGATTAGAGTTCATTTTACTTTACTTCTAATCACATATACATACAAACATACTAAAATTATGAAATTTGTATTTTCCCACTTTTAATTAATCAATATTAAAATTATAGTGAAAAATCCTTTTAGTCACTCTCGTTTGTAGTTTTAATTCGCTTAACTCCAAATTTTATTAAAGCGATTTTATACCCTAAACTTTTGATATACATATATATAAAGTCCAATAACATGACATTTGAAGGTCACAATATAATGAAAAACTAAACAAAATATTTATTAAATTACGAAAAAATAAAACTAAAGCTATTTTTTTATTTTCCTAATTCAAATAATAACCTTGATTCAAATTATGTATCCTAGGTTTTTCTATTTTATTATGTTATTTTTTTCTAAATTTTCTCCTTTATTATGTTATTATTGTATTTATTTGTATATATATATATATATATATATACAGCTTGAAAATAGAATTTTCACGATTCAATTTCATACTTGAGCGGAGTTATAAGAATGTAAGGCAATTCCAAAGTTACATTTCAAAAATTTCGTAACTAAATCTTATAAGAATTTATTGTAATATTTTGTTTAATTCAAATTACTTTAGTTATAATAACAAACTAAAATAAACATTTCGTGAAAATAAATTGACAGAGAGAGAGAGAGAGAGAGAGAGAGAGATAGGAAGTGGAAGTGGAAAGAAATTGTTTAAAGAATTCAATTCAATAAAACGTTTCTACCTTTACTCTATAACTATAGAATATGCAAATAAACAAATTTTATATTAAATATTTTTTTGTTTCATGTTATTTTCACATTTTAGAAATATGTTTTATTTTTGTTATATTTAATTATTATATAAAGAAATAAGTAACTAACTATGTATAGCGAAATGTATTTTGGTATAAGAAATCTACAAAAACAAAAACCAAAAATTTATAGGGTGATATAAAAAGCTGTTTCGCGGTTTAAGCATTATTGTTGTAAAATTGAATTGTATATTAAATTTGTTTAATAAGCAAATAAAAATGTGCGTAATATTTTACATATTGTTATGAAAGCACAAAAAAATATATGTAAGTAAAATATTTATATAAAAAAAAATTAGTTATGTAAGTTAAGCTGAAAAACAGTTTGAGTAGCTCTAATAATTTTAACATAAATATTCATCGTTATTAAAGCGTGTATGCAACAAAAATGGAACAATTTAATTTTATAATACCTACCTTGTCCTTCATTTAAAAAATTTAAACAAATCTATATATCTCTAAAAAAAACAAAACTGACAAGAGAAAAATTGTTGTGCAGTATGAAATTAATTTCATGATGCCAAAATTAGCATTATATATTTAAATCATTTATGGACACATGACGGAATTAATGTATATTGTATTATGCGTTGGTGAAAAGTCCTTATTTTGATATTATTTTATATCTTATAGCTATCACAAAAATTGATAAAATATTTGACCCGATGGTAGCTACAAAATCAGTAACACGTCAATGAAGAATGTAGAACGCTGCAGTGTTTGATATAACCATAGTATCTCAAATAAAACTGCAACGTCTACTATGGCTGGGACATGTTGTCAAAGTGGACATATTGCCTCGTTACATTAATTTCGGACAACATTTTAGTTATATATATTTTATATAGAGTTACCAAGTTATTTAGTTTTAGCAAAGAACATTATAATAACAAGAAGTCTCATTTAGATGTTTTTCTATTTTTTTAACTTAAATGCGTACAGGCGAAGCAAAGAATAGTAATTGGATAAATTTGTTTAAAAAAAAAAAACAAAAATACAACAATATTTCAATATTTTTTCAAATCAAAGGTTCAAAATGAATTTGTAATGGAAAGTAAGTATATTTTTAAATTTTCAGCAAAGAAATTTTTTGATTTAGTTAATTTTGTCTGTTTTTAATTATCAATCAAATATAAATATAGCTCATAATAAATAAACAAACAAAAAGAACAAACAATCTACCAAAAACGGATTGTGGCATGTTTTATTTCTTTAAAAAATAAAAATACATAAATTGAAATCGAAATATGATTTTCAACTAAGTTCTGAGAAAAAAACGCAAAGATTCTATCACTGACTCTATTATTGTATGTTTAACCAAAGAATATCTATATTTTGGATATTCTTTGGTTTAACTACATACTTAGTTCAATACATACAGTAGTACATATATTGATATTCTGATATTTTATTATTATTTGTGCATGTGGCTATGTATATTTATATCACATTCGTAAGTGGATAATTCGTATAAGATTTGAAGAGCAAAATTATTGTTTTAAATGATTTTGAAGATAAAATGGGAGAGTGGGTTCTAATATTGCGACCCGATATATAAAAATAATTCAAAATTTTATGGGATGATACTTTTTTTTATTACAAGTATGTTCTTTAGTAGTTATTTGAATGTTTTAATCCATACCACAGTTCATCACATCATGTCTTATTGTTGTTAATAAGTAACTAACTACTTAATTGTAATTTCGTTATTCAATTCAAATAAACTAAAACTCAATTTATTTTTCATATTTTATGGTCAAATTTTAATCTAGTGTAATCAGCAAAGTAAAAATTGCATATAGAAGTTACTAGTTAAAAAATTTCATAAACAAAGGGAAAACAGGGAAAACAAAAAAAATTATCGTTTATAGAACCACAAGCCTGTCAAAATCAGTGCTAAAACCACATAATATTTTTAATATGTTGGTGTTAAAGACAGTAAAATCGTTGATACAAAATCATATATATATATATACTTAATATTAAAAATGATTGTTATATTCAAATTAATCCATCGGAATTTTTGTAGTCAAGTCATGTTCAAATTTTAAAGTTAAATTAAGTTAATTTACTAGTATATATATAATAACCCACACAGCCTACACAAATGGCAAACCATTTCCCATATTTAGTTTAATAAGGAATTTCGCAATATATTCGATACTACTGTTAAGAACAAAAAATATATACTTTTGATAAACATTCATGCAATCAAAATTAATTTTATTTGACCTCCATAATAAAACCAGAAGCTTTATATATGATGAATCTTTATAAAATAGCTTCTGACAAAAATGATTACTTTTCATTGAATTTATTCAAGAGATATATGTATGCTCTTAAATAAACACATTCTTCTCATTGAATCTTTAAGCTCGCCTAGAAGCAATAACCTTCTAAAAAAAAAAATTTTTTTCTTACTTAACAAAATAAAAACTAAAATAACTCCCCCTATTGTATAAAAATTACAATAATATTTAAAAAAAACAAAAACATATGCCCTTAAAACAAGGCGGCAATACAAAAAAAAAAAAACAAACCATTTATACAAAGCATTATTTTGGGAAATGGCCCTGATGTATATCAAGGATCTATAAACAAAAAGAAAATTACAGTCAAGAACTAAAATCACATTTTGTGGGTGAGGAAATCAAAGAAAATCGAAAGAAACAAAATAGAAAAATAACAAAAAAAAAACATTTTCATATTCCTTTGTCCTTTCCACTTTTACACAAATACACATTACGTAAATTAAGTCGATTTAAATAGAAATTTATGAGTTTTAAATGGATTTTTAAACAACTAGTAGCTAGGTTAAAAATGTAAAGGTGGAATTATTTTTCATTAATATACAACTTTTGTAAGTTTGTAACACATACAGATTAAAGAGAGAGAGAGAGAGAAAGGACGAAAAAATATTTGAATATTTTTACATAAGTATGTATTGAATTGATTTACAGTGAAGGGTGAATTTTTCCATAAAATTTAACTATTGATGGTTTAGCTTGAGTTAAATTTCTTTTAATTTTAACATATTTTTTTTTTCTAAAGTATTTACTTAAGCATAAAAGAAACAGAACCCGGTATAAGTATATACCGCTATTTTGTATCGCAATTCATATTTTCACTTGATAAGAAGTGTTTGTCACTTTGTATTGATGTGATAAGAAAACACATCTACTTAGAGGTTTATTTTTTTTTAATTTAAAATAAAAAAAAAATTTAATAATTTTACTTTTTATATATATATATAACCATATATATGTATAAATATGTATATAAAATAATAATTTGTATATATATATATATATATATCAGTGACGGGGCGTGGAATTTTCAACTGGGGAAGCACTTATAGTTTTTGATTAAAAAATAAGAACGAAACATCATTTTACTTTGGCTTTTTTTTTAAATTTTTTTTAAATACTATTTTCTATATATTTTTTTTTCATATAAAATTAACTTTAAACAAAACAAAGAGAATACAACATAAATAAACTAATTTCAACAAATATATAGATAAACAATAAATAAAAACTGATACTCATCTTTCTAAAATTATTTCACAAAAAAATTATGTTTTATAAACTAAATCTATTCGACGGTCTTTTAAAATAAAATTATCAATGACCTTGTCATAAAAATCATTTCTACTTTTTAAACTTTTTAGTAACTCTTTTTCTATTGCAATTTTGGCTAAATTCGTCAATCGAAATTGCTCACATCTATTTCTTAATGTAGTTTTAATTCTCTTTAGGCAAGAAAATGAACGCTCAACTGAAGCTGTTGTTATAGGAACTGTTATTATTAATTTACAAAGCTTGAAATATTCATTGAAGGAGTTGCTTAATTCTGTTTCAATTAAAAATTCTAATATTTCGGAAATATTGCTTTTGTTCGTAAAATTTACATCAGAAAATATAACTTTAAGCTCTGACTTTAACAAAGCAATATCAAAAAAGTTTGGATATGAATTTTCTATGTTTTTTATTAAGTCATCCGGGAATTCGATATTGAAATGTTTATATTTTGATATATTTGATAGTTGTATAAATTTAAATGAAGGTAAGCTAGCAAATCTGTTATTTAGTTCCTCAATCATATGGTTAACAATGTCAACTATTAAAATTTTGAAATCTTCTTTAGTGTTAAAGTTCTTATTACTGCGAAGTTGGCCAATTTCTCGCATTTCCAAATTTTCTTTTAGTTCCACATTTTGCCAAAAATGTTCAAAATTTTCTACAATCTCATTTATATTTTTTTTGAATGTCTCAATATTATTTAGGCATGACTGTATATCGCTTGATTTACTTTGTAATATTTTAAATAATATATCGGTCTGTGGGAAAAATTCGTTGAAGAAGTATAAAAGTATAATAAATTTTTTATCACTTAAAATATGTAGCAAGCCTTTAGCTTGCAAAACAGTTTCATTGTCCCAATTTTCATCACTATCAATGATATTCTCAAAAAATATTACAAGATAATTCTTTACTTGGAATATTGTTTGAACAACTCTACCATTATATTCCCAGCGTGTAGAAGCAGCAGTTGGAATTTTTTTTTAACAATAAGGTTAAACGTTGCTAGTCGTTTTGATGAGTGATTGAAAAAGCTTACAAAACTATGTAAACTTTTGAAAAATGAAGCACAATGCTTAATTTTTGAGCATGAATGTGATAACACTAAATTTAATTTATGTGCAAAACAGTGTATATAATGTGCATTAGGAATAATTTCTTTGACTTTCATCTGTAAACCGTTAGTGTTTCCAGACATAACAGCGGCACCATCATAACTCTGACAAACCAGTTTATTTACAATTTCAAGTTTTTTTAAATATGGAATTATAAAATCAAATAGGGATTGGCTTGATCTGCTTAACGAAACATCAACAAATTCCATAAACCTCTCGACTAATTTACCATGGTTGTTTACGTAGCGAAATACAATTGAGAGTTGAGATTTATTTGAAACATCTGTGGTTTCATCTAACATCATAGCAACGTATTCAGTGCTTTGAATTTCTTTTTGATTCTCATTTGTTAAAGCATATGCAACGGATGAAATAAGGTCATTTTGAATGTCACCAGATATTCCTGAAAATACTGTGGCATTTTCCAAATGAGCTTTTAATAAAGGATTATACGAAGCTAATAAATTCAAAGTTTCCACATAGTTTCCTCTATTTAAGGAATCAAATGATTCGTTATCTCCTCTAAAAGCTAGTTCTTGGCACGCTAAATGGCAAGTGACATCAATTAAACATTTTAAAATTTTTCTGTTATGAGTCACTTTCTCGTTATATTTTTGAATTGATAACGATCGAGTTGAATCTAAAACGTTTTCAATTCGTACCCTTCCAAAAGTTTTCAATGAAATCATTCCCGCTAAATGACAACCTTAAAATTCCAATAAGAATCAATTTTTGAATATATTTCAATTTTATAATACCTGTTTCTTTATGTTTTTTTGCTGCTTTAGATAAATTATTCATATCATCAAATCCTGATGCTGTCCACACTGAATTAATGTTGGAAAATAGAAGACATGGCCAACAATACAATTTTGTAGTTGCCTTACAACCTGCTAACCACGTATACGAATCATAAAATTTATTTGAAAAATGTCGATTACAACGTTTTATTGTCGTTGTTATTAGTAAAGCAGGCATTGGTCTACCCTCTTTAATAATTAACAGCTTTTCCTCAAAATTTCTTGCAGAAAATGATTTTTTTATTAAACTTTCAACAACACAATTACAATTCTCCATTTTATTTATTTATAAGAAATATTTTAAACTCTGTTTTAAATTTGTACACTTGTTAACAAAAATTAATTGTTTGAAAACTGCATGCATAACATAAAATTATTGTAGCCAAGGAAATTAAACAAAGCAGCAATCAGCATTCAATAATAAAAAAACCACAGAACAACATACTTAACAAATCATTTATCCTTCCCTTCTACTACTCTCTAAAACAAAAAACCCACAAAACTACAATACAATACAATTCCATATTTCCATACATTTTCTCAAATTCACTTCACATATTCTCATTTCTCAATATTACTCTTTCAAGTCAACCACAATAATGCACACAAATAATTCATTCCTTGATATTTTTTTTATTTGTAAATTCATTTTGTGTCATGCGATATTTTGTTGTTGTTTACCTAGATAATCTATTTTCTATCAGCAATTTTCTAATTATATCAGGTAAAATTGGAATGAATATCAGCAACTCATTCAATTTTTCTCTATTTTATTAGAGAATTTTTCTAATAGGAATCTA
Source organism: Argyra leucocephala (assembly GCA_963942445.1). Lineage (NCBI taxonomy): Eukaryota > Metazoa > Arthropoda > Insecta > Diptera > Dolichopodidae > Argyra > Argyra leucocephala. Next base: position 11,535,437 of record OZ012681.1, on the reverse strand, counting down.
AATAGAAATAGTGTGTTTGAGTGTATATATATTGTGTTGTTAATAAGAGGAAGGAGAATGATATTTAAATTGTCATTATATGCAATGTACGTACAATATTATTAATTGTTATAGCTACAGTGGCAAGAGAAGAATGATTTTTAATATGCATTATTTTCAAATATTTTAAATTTGTGGTTGTTGAATATCTCTTATTCTCTTATTGAATGATTGAAAAGAATAATAGAAAATAATGATATTTATAAAGGCATTATTTTCTAACTACACATAACTTGATTATTATGTATGCATATGCATAAGATTTTTGCTTTAAATTTTTTTTTCATTCGAATTGAATTTTTGTTTAAGGTTTTTTTATATTAAGTTGTAAAAAATAATAAAATGATATTTTGTTTGGGGAAGCACTCATTCAACTCAATATATGGACGCTTCGTGCCTGATATATATATGTATATTTAAAACCAATTTCTGCATTTATTTATATTAACTACATACAAACCTATTTATTTTTCATTTATAGATTATCTAAAGGGGGACCTATAACCTTACCAGACTTTTGGTCTACTGTTATATTTTGCATCAATTTAAATACGTAATACATTATAACAGTAAATTAATAAGTTGAATAAATTTTAAATTTTATTTTTAATTAAATAATGTTGTATTTCATAAATAATAATAAATATATTATTTATAAAACTAATATCAAAATCATCGTAATAGATAACTATAGATGTAATAACTAGTTAGTTAAATATTTTTGGATCAAGTTCAAGAGCATGAACAGTGCTAAATGAATAATGAAAGCTTTAATAAAATTTTTGTTTAGTAAATAGCTAAGTTTTTTTTTATTTCCCATAAGAATTCTACCTCCAATCAAAACATTCAGTATTTAGTATGTCTAATGTTACATGTAAGCAACATTTAATACCTAGCGAATGAAAATAATGAGATAACTCATCCTTGACGACCTAATTATACTCCATCGTATTGTTGACTAAAAACTATCTGTTGGATAACCATTTGAAGTTATAATATTAGCCAGTACTTTATGCTGGAGGCAAACTCGACGACGTAGAAAATTATAAAGCGCAGATCGGCGAAAATGAATCCGGAAATAGAACCAGGAAAACTGAACGGCGTCGAATGACATTTAAAAAACATAAATCCATATTTTATATTATGTCAAATGTCAATTATTGTAATTTTTTTACTTATTGTGAACATTGTCTGTGCGCTTCCTAAAATTAGTTATATGCATTTTGTGTTTTAAATATTTTAGATTTTTTTAAATTGTTTCATAATGGACTGTCAAGCTTTACTTAATTAAAATTTCATTTGTGACAATTAGCACTGTATTTTTAGCATATTTATATAATGGTCATGAAGCAGATAAATCCGGAAGATTTTACTTTAAACCGGATAATTTGGACCGCCACATACTTATTCGGTTTTTATGAAATTACTTTTAAGGCGATCAAATTAAATGAGGAGAAATTTTTTAAATATTTATATCAGAATGAGCACCGATATATACAATGTCTTATTTTCACTAATATATCACAGACTAAGTAACAGGAAAACATTTTATGCGATTAGTAGAGATATATAAGATTTGCTCTAACTTTGTCGCAAGTAAATTTTTTTTGCATACATTCATATTTTATTTCGTATACGTATATATAAAGTAATCTTTCCCAATGAATTTCTCGGCTGGTTCTTCAAAGTTGACAGAAGAACTGCTCGAACAATTATACTTCACATGTGCTATTTGTGAAGTTCGCTCGCCTATATACGTATTGGAATTAAATAAGGAGGGCTATATGCTATATTTTGAAAATATCTGGAACAAACCTCATTGCTTAGGATCCATAAATGACAAGCATATTGCCATCCAAAATCTAACTAACAGTGTCTAGTGTTTTAAATCTTAACTAAATTATCGTACCGCTAATTCCCAATATGTGTCTGCAATCTTTTTCCATACCTCGACTTTTACTTTCATGTTTTTATATGTTTTTCAGCCTTTTTCATACAGAATGTAATAGGCTCTGACAGCTTCAATGAGGTGTTCATCAGCATTTAACTACTATTTTACATTAATTTTTTTTAAATAAATAATTTTCACTTTTTTTTAGAAAAAAAATCACTTTTTTCATTTTAAATTTTATTACAAATATATGTACGGCCGTATTTCGCAGAACTATTTTGTGAATGTCAACGTTTTTTTCTATTAATTTTCAAACCAAAATGTCATTCAAATGTCATTCTAGGCCGAAAAAGTTAAACTGGAATCAACATTTTTTTTAGCCGTACATCGGCGAAGATCGGTGTCGAGTTTGCCTGCTTATATTGTTTTCGTATCATTTAACTTGTTTTTGACAGATCATACACCATACAGACGCCGTCGAAATTGCATACAGCTTTAGAATTTTGTTGAATTAGAAATACTAAGTATGTATACATAAATAAAAATGAGTAGTTATAGGTAGTTATCAACTATTTTTAAAAGTTGGATTTTGAGTTTGGAATTTTTTAATTTGATATACTTAAGTATTGAAGCTAAACTAAAAACTGTATTGATTCCAATTACAGAGGTAAATAATAGAAAATTCTCTTGAAGAATAACAGTAAATGATAACAAAATAATATTTTGAAAAAATTCCATAATACTTAATGTAGTTATTTACAACATGTTAATGTCCTTTTTATTAAATTCTTTATTAGAATAAATGGTTTTTGTTTTTTTTTTAAGGATAAAAACCTTCCTTTTTTTCTTTTTTCATATTTGATTATTTAATAAAAAAAATTAACAGTAAATAATTATACTTAAATAAATATGTAAGAATGTGTTGATTTAATTATTTGATATAACCATAACTCAAGGTTAAGGACAACAATTTCTTTTATCTGCAATTATTTATACATATATATATATATTTCCTAATAACATTATTTTAATTATTTAAAAAAAAAATATTACCAACCTCTAAAAAAAAATATGTTTGTTTTCTCTTTCAAAACAAAAATTCGCTTTAAGTCAACAACCTTCTAGGATATTTGGTTTTTTTTTGTCCTGTTATGGTTATGTTACAACCTTAAACAAATACACATTCATACCAATTTAATGTCTTTTGTTATTTTTGCGAACAAAGAATGAATAATACTTGCTTAATTAATCCTTTTGAGTTCATTATTTTAATTTTTTTTTTTTTTATCTTTTGTTCATGCCTAGACTTTCACCACCATTAACAGAATAGCGTAAACAAAGTAAGTATGATTTGCATTTAGGGAATTAAAAAAAAGAGATATAAATGAAATGAATACACATATACGGTAGGTGGAACGAACAAAATTGTTTTTTTTTTTTTTGTTTTCCTAACTAATATCCTGTTGAAATTATTATCCTGGCAAGGAAAACACAAAAAAAAAAAAAAAAAAAGGATTTACTTAAGTTTACTTACATTAAAAACATTTCTTATTTTAATTTCACGAATATTAAACTCTGTGATGGAATGTTGATGGGGGGGGGGGGGGGGGGGTAAATCTAAATAATGGAAGAAAGAGTTTTAATGAAAATGTTAAAATAAGAATTAAGATGAGATAATTTCAACAGACAGTAGTTAGGTACTGTATAGTGATAGTTTAATAATAGTTGAAAACGTATTTTAGTGGATTTTTTGATGTTTTAAAAATACAATTCAATTTTGTTTTTACGTGATTCAAATTGATAGGTACTTAGTTAGTTATATAATAATAAATTTAAACAAAATACACTCCAAAGCATAGTTATTTCTGTATTTGACTACCCTTAAATACTTATTTGTTTAATCATTACATATGTATAACCGTTATTCTCAAATTTAAAATTTAATTTTTCAATAACTATACACAACATAATATAATCGCAATAGAAAAATCGGTATTGAATAGCGGTATATATTGATGCAATTTACTGATAAAAAAAAGCTTTTTAATAAATATGTATGTATATATATATACATATATATACGTAGTTAATTTACTAGTTATGTAGTGTTGTATAAAATTATCGTTTATGTTATGTAAATTCAAAATATTATGAATTAAAGTTTATTGTTGTTCATTTTTCTAGTATTAGTGTCAATGTTATTCGCTTATCACAAATTCTTTTTAACTGAACACATGTACATAAGTATAAAGATTTTATGCTTAAAAGATTCTTTTTTGTTTTTTTTATTAAATATCTCCTTCGGGGAAACATTTTTGATTGTACATTTTTATTAGAAAATAAAAATAACAAAATTTCCAGAATTTTAATAGGAATAGAATTTTTTTAATAATATAATTTTATGAAGATAAGAAACAATTTGTTGAGAGAGAAGCCGAACGAATTATTTTTTTTTTGATTTTTGTTTATTTTATTAGCATTCTATTTAAAATGTACAATTTTTCCCTAAATCAGGAATTCAGTAGTCAGTATTAAATTCTAAAAATCACAGTTAGCTCATCTAACTAACTGATAGTTCAGTGAAACATTAATTTCCAAATTTTAGTTACTTACTTAAAGAGGTCAATTATAAAAGTCCACTTTAGAAAAAAGTCAATTTTTGTTATTATGAATATCTACTGAGTTGTTATAAGTCCACTGAGTTGATAGTTTCAAGTCAACCACAAATTTGCTGTTGACTTTCAAGAATGTTTTTTGTCTTTTTTTTTTAATTTAATAAAATTTATTATATACTTACCTAATTAGATAATTAATAAAACATTTTTAAGGAAAATTTTTAGCAAGAAAACTGAGCTGGAAAAATTAGTCAAAACTTATTATTTAAATACACACTATTGAAAGTATAAATCATTGAAATATACCTAACTCAACCAATCTTATGGCTTTTTGGCAATGCAAATTTTTAGGCAACATTTCTAAGCCCAATTCTATTCATTTCAGTGAACTTCCATAATAATCATTATTTTTTCCTTTAAGACTCTTGATGTGGAAAATACATGTGCAGAATTATGCATACATCGTAGCAAAAATAAATTAGAATGTTTTACTATCTCTTGAATTATTGTAAGATAATTGTTTCTGGTCTTGATGCATCACAAAAAAGCTCTAAATGCATCACTAAAACAGAAATGATCTTGAAATGGAAATATAAAGTGATGCGATATTTAACTGAGATGAACAATCAATTATGGTTTTATATGGAACCAATTACTTACATGTAATTCTGCGCGCAGTACGTTTGATGCAAGATATATTTATTTCAGCTTTGAAAGTCAATTCAATTTCATTTCAATGGACTTTCATTATTTCTCCTAATTATTTTTTAAGCCTATTCTAATCTAGTTATATTCATTAAGTATTAATATTTCGCAAATAGAAATAAAGTTAAAGACAATATAGCTGAATTGATTCAAGTATAGTTCACTAGTTAAAATTTTTGAATCATTCTCTAATTTTGCTTGATATTTAGGACTGCAATTTCTAAATTATCTGTGAATAATATTTTTATTCTTATACAGCCAATTAGATCACTAGAATAGATTACCGTTAACTCAAATACAGTGATCAGTTCAACATCCATCTATGTTGTCTGCCATGTCACAGTGCCATTCCGAGAAATTGCAAAAAAGATCAACTAACTACTTAACTGCAAAGAGTAAAAATTTATACGTATAGATCTGATTACATATCTTAGTAGAAAGTTTGTAAAATTAATTGGTTTTAGCGACTAGATTTGTGCGTGAGAAGTTTTGATTCCGTGGTATCCAAAGGGTCTAAGTAGCGCATCGGTCTATACGCCGATAGCAATTGCTGTCTACCCCTCTACCTATGTTACGATAAATTATTTCTTTTCTGATGAATCACGATGCATTTCAAATTATTCGCAATGTTTTTGTTCAATTAACTGATGACAACATAAGATTCCTTTCAGATGTAGTATTAAAAAGAGACGAACATGGATGGAGCGGATTGAACAAGAACAGAAGTAGCAACCAAATGCGAAGGATCCATGTGCGGAATTGTAAATTCACATATTGAATTTGAGGATTTATTCAGTAACATGTATGCATCGTCTGTAGCTCTATACGTTGGAGCAGCTGCAAAATGTATTCTGATCCTGTATTCGTTCTTTATATTTCTTTTTTCTAACATTTTAGATTAGATTTAGTTTGAAATATGTAGTATGTAATTTCTATTAGTTTTAAAAATAAATTTAAGATTTGTAATAGAGAAATGGCCCACATCCTACCTGAAAAAGGGTTCTAAATTTATATAATATTATAAAAATAAAAAATTAAATTAAATTAAATTCTAATATTTTGAATGTTTTTTAAGATCGTTATGATCCTCTAACTATTTTCTCTAACTATTTAGCTTGCCATTGATCTCACGAACGGTTTAGCTTTTACCAATTTAACTAAACAAACATAGTTAGTTACTACTCAAGTACTCTCGGTTTATTTTTTTGCACATCCAATTTATTATCTCAATGTGTTAACTATAACTATTTTGATATAATATTTAGATATTGTTTGTATATAAGGTAAGTGGCTATAATACTGACAGTGGATGTAATACTGACATATGAAGCGATATTTTCATTTATTAAGAAAATTATTCATATAAAACAACCGTTTATTTTTTTTTAAATTAAATTCAAATATTCAAGATTCATATTTTGTTTAAATCAGCCCGATACTGTACAAAATAGAAGAACTATCACTTATAATTCAAAAGTGGTCGTGGCATGTACGTGTTGTTACAAAGATTCGTTAAAATTTATGCTTAATTTTAAAATTCCTTTATTTTGTAATATTTTCTATGTAAGTATAAATTAATAACTAATTTTTAAAGAAATACATTGTTTTGTTATTCAGTTTGAATTACTGAAATGTATTTATATGAAAAAAGTGAAATTAATTATTAATTTTAATTAAAATAGTTTTGTCAGAACTAGGAGCAAGCGAATATACATACTGTTCTTAATACTGACACATATGTCAGTATTGGGAAAAGGAATATTAATTATTAAAAGTTTATTACAAATTAAATATTTAATATTTTTTTGAAATTCTTTTTACTTTCATTAGATATTTATTGTATTATTATATTGTCCTAATTCTGACACAGGTATTTCATAATAATTATCACATAAATTGAGAAACATAAAGACTGTCAGAATTATGTCCACATATTTGCTCAGTATTAGACTCTTAATATGTCAGTATTAAGGTTTTAGATTTTGAAATTATTTTTGTAAAATTTAAACTGTTTAATATGATTTTAAATACTTTCTGTATAATTTAATTAATATAAAATCAGTTAAATATATGTGGACTTAAATATGACTGTAAGTTTTAGGATTAGTTCATTACAATAATAGGCCTTAAAGTTGGATGTCAGTATTATATACAAATATATGTCAGTAAAGCAAAGAACATTTTGTGTTAGCGTATAAAAGTGAAAAAGCCGTGATGACGAACAATGACGAAAAGTAGTGTCTTACAACACTTGTTGTACGGAATGCTGCTGGGGATATTTCACCGCCAATCACCGGTTGTCTACAAATATAAAAGAATTCCCTTTGCGTTACGAAAAGAAAAATGCCTAAAGAGAAATGGGGTTTTCCGATACTTGATGGATGACTGGCGAAGTAATTTATGAATACATAGCAAGTGAATTTTTATCCTTATTTAAATGGTGCTCAATTTCCTGTAATTCTATTCTTAGATGCATGTTTCTCACTTATCATTAGCGTTAAGTGACTTTTGCAAGGAGAAAAGAACATTGATTGCTCTTTACTCCAGTGCAACTCACCTTTTGCACTCACTTGTTGTTGTTGTTGGTATTTTTCGTCCTCTTAAGTTAGAATGGAAGAAAGCTATTCATAAATGAAAACTGGAAAACGATAGAAAAAAATTAATGAATTTTTCCATTATTCTTAGAAAATTTTATCCATTATTCTTATTCCACATTTCTTAGAAAAAGCTCTAAGAAATGAAGCTAACGAAACCACAATATTATTTTCGAACATGCGGTATATATTTATTTTCAGCTCTGAACCTTCTTTTTACACTCTTGACAGTAACTTAGGTAGAATCACCTTTTCGTGCTTAATTAAGTACGGTACTGCAATTTTACACTACAATATCTACAATATTTCGAGTATTTATTACTATACAAATTACTGGCTTATCAACTCATTAAATGTGAAAAACTACTGCTATTGCCAGGAACTAAATCTTCTTAAATAGAATAGTTTCATTGTATTTAATTTTTTACCAGATTATACTCTCAATTATTTTTTGTCATTTATAATGTTCCAATGACAAAAGGTACTAGACCAGGTCGAAAAACCAATAAAGCATTTTTTTGCTTTATCGGGAATCGAACCTGGGACCTTTCGGTTGAAAAGCAGGCGCTCTTAGGTGTACTGCGTCACCTAACGTGTAAATTACACCAATTCCTGTGAATTACCAGTTGCCAGAATTAAGAGCTACACTTTTGATTTTATTTCATCAAATATATTTAATATTCATTTAATATATTTAAGATATACTTAAATACTTAGTCGTTTTATTTGTCATCTATATTTATTATCTATAACGCTATTGGAAACTGCATTACTATGCATATGTCAGTATTAGGAATCAAAACTGTCAGTAATAGACTCAACAATTTTTACGCATGTCAGTATTAGGGACAAAAATTTCTTGTTGCTAATTTTATAAAATCATGAATTAAAAATGTTTTAAATTTAATTTATGTCTTAACCAAATTACTCCTAAATATCTAAATTTTCCGATAAAACTATTTTTTTTGGAAAATAATTATAATTAATATAAAAAAAACTTAATTTAAAGTTGAATTTGTCGCGTACACTGTCAGTATTATATCCACTTACCTTATATATATATATATATATGATAAATATGTAACTATTTTTCTTGCATATTATTCTTTTTTAGTTTTGTCTGATTAAGTATTCAGCAAAGGACAAATTTTGATAAATTCTACTAAGTATCCCATAATTTTCATTCATTAAAAAAACAATTTAAGTATAAAAAAATATAAAAAAAAAAAAAAATGAGTACATTATTTACTTCCTTTGGATTACCTTCAATAAAGGTAATAAAAAGTATATAAAGCTACTTAATATCAGACATTTAAAAAGTACAGACCATTAAAAAGAAATTTACCTTGAGAATAAGGTAACTTACCATCAATGTCAAAAAAAAAATTTTTGTGTTTTTTTTTATTTTTTTGATTTGTCAATATAGGTGTGAATAAAATTTATAGAAAACTGCAAATTAAATGCAATTTGTAGTAAAAAATAGAAACTAGAAAATCAATATTAATGCACTTAAGTAGTTAGTAAAGTAGTTTTAATTTTTATTTACACTTAACTATCTTTATATTAATCGTAAATTTTTAAAATTATTACCACAAAATCGTTTTTGTTTTTCTTTTTATGAAACGAGTTTTACTTATGTTAAATAAAAAAAAAAAAAACACCTACGAGTCTATTCTGGATAGGTAAGTAAGTCAGTATATATGAAATGAATGAAACTTTCATTTAAAATAAAATTGTCAAGGGCGTTCGGAAATTGTAAATGGTTTGAATTTCAGGATAATAGTTAGTTCGCTACATAATTTAATTGTAATATAGCTGGTGTTATTATGAAAATTCAGTATAAGAGTATAGCACCATGGTAAGACACATCAGAGTAAAATATTTTGACAGGTTGAAATATGATTAACTTAACGTTTACAACAGACCTTTTTTGTAATGACACTGCGCAAATTTTGTTTCTAGCACTTCAAAAAATGTTGAGAGACTTTTAAGTCATATTTGCAGCATAAAAATTTTGTTATGTTAATATGAGTAGACATAACATTTATTTTCTTGGTTATTTCGTTACTTTGACGTAGTAGTTACATAGTAGTTAGTTAGTAGTAAAAAAATTAATGTAAAGAAATATAGTGCAAGTAAAGAAGTTTTTAAAAATTTATTACAAAAAACTAGATTCTTATTCTGATCAACGTAAAACACATATCCTGCGCCCCAATGAAATTCTTAAATTTTTTTTTAACTTATTTTGAAAGACTTGCGTTTTATGACTAAAAAATTGAAAACTTTACTTATACTGCGACTCCTGACTTGCTTCTTTTTTTTATACAAAACCAAACCTTTTTATACCGACTGGTACGTTTGACGTGGATGGGAAAGGAAAATTAAGAAAGAAAGAAGGTAGAAGAGGAAGAGGACAATGATGTAAATGTTCATCTTGAATTTATGAAGGGTCATAAGTATAGAATTTATCATTTTTAAGGAGCACATAAAATGGACACATCGGTTCCACATTCGGAATGTTGATTTTATTCACGAATTTCCATAACAAGAATTGTCTTTTACCATCTAGGGATTTCAACGGTGTAGGAATGAGCACATGCTTCCCTTCGTGCTCCACGGTGCAAGAGCTTAAGGATTTAACTTCCACTGAGCATATGTCCACTGAGATATCTATAAAAAAGGGAAGAGAGCTCTGACTATACGACGATGTCCAAGAGGAGCAAGATGAGCAGTAGCATTTGGGTCATTGATAAAACGAATCTGGCCCGTTTTTGAGCTTTATCCAAATATTTCAACGCATTATTAGAAGCGCCAGCCCATATGTGAGAATTGTACTCCATTTTGGGAAGTATGAAAGCTTTATACATTTTCAAAAGGTCACAGAAGGAGAAGTAAACCTAAGTACAGTGGCTAAAAAAACCTAAACATTTGGCTGCGTTTTTTGCAACATCGAATATCATCAGATAATTCCATATCATATTGCGATCATTATTATTTCTATTCAACTTTTATTTCCAATATTATGGAAGCAATAATTTGCTTGTTAATTTTTTATATTTTCACACTTCCTCGGTGATATTGTACTAACTATTTTCGAAAATTATTTACGATATTTGAATGTGAACACTAATTTTCCAATTATTTTCAACCCGGTCCATTTTCTGTTGTTTCTTAGCTAGGACATTTATTTTATATCAAAAGTTTTTACAATTTGTCTTCGATTCTTCTTTCGATAATCAATTTGAATAGTTCGTGTTCATTTATTCCTCATTTTATGATTAAAATATACTTAGTTTCTCTTTCTGCATTTGATTGATTGATATATATGGTAGTTCTATCATGTCTATGTGTATGGTAGTTCTATCATATTCTAAGTTAAGCAAACTTTTTTCTTCTTTTTTTTACATTATTAAACTTAGCTCAGAGAAGCATTTATACTTTCGCACCGTTGGCTTTTGGAAAAGAAAAGGGATAATTAGATAGAAGAAAAAAAGAGAAAAATTAAACAATAAAAAAACTACCCCTTCTTGGGAATGCTTGTAGTGAAGCGCAATTCGAGAAGTTCTGACTATAAACAAATTTCCATAACCAGTTTTGTACCATCTTGGTAGTTCCACGGTGTAGTTGTGGGCATTTGAATAGAATTGAGGCAATTCAGAATTTTTTTTTGAGGTATGCGTTACGTAGGGCTGACCCTCTTATTCTACCCCCTTATAAAAATCGCCTAAAGTTACTTAACTTAATCTCTTTGGAATCTAGAAGAGATATTTCAGATATTTTTCTTCATACTACAAGTTATGAAAGACGAAATCTATTCACAGTACATTAAAAGTATGGTGAATGCCCATGTCAATACTAGTACACGGTTTCGCTCAGAGAACATTTTTAATGCCCTTTATCATCGAACAAATTACGAGAAATATAAACCCATTAATAGGATGTTTATGTTACGCAATAAATATAGATCTTTCATTAAGTGGAAGTCAAATTAAAAAGGATTTATTGCTACAATTCTCTTGAAATTGAATATTTGAGTTCGAGCTTTAATAGAACAGATATATGGTTACAAAAAAAAAAAAAAACACATTTTCTTATCATCACACTAATAACCATTTGTTAATACGTAGTTCTAGTTTTCCCATTTCCTTCTATTTTTCTTTTAAATTGTAAAGTACTTTAGTTTTTATTTTTTTTAGTTTAAGACCTAATTGTAATCTATTTGATCTAAACAAGAAATAAATAAATAAATTTGCAGCCTCTTACGTTCCTCGACGGAATTGCTTAAATGGCGAAAGTAGTGATTTTTGTTCTTAGCATGTCACTACCTCCTGTTGGAGAGTTCTTAATTCAATCCTTCGTCGTCTTAATCAATATAATAAATTAGTACAAACAAATGAATTATCAGAACAGTTAATGTATACTGCGTTTGTATAAAATAAATCCTCAAAACAAATTTTTTTGAAAAATTTCTTCAGCACATCCTATATTCCTTTACTGAGTTACACAAATCCATAAGCTTAACAAGGTTTCTTAAAATTAAAATAAAATCGATTAAAATAAATTTTCTACATATACAGAAAGGTAAGAAATTCTTAGTGAATGCAATTTTTTTAAATAAATTCATAATCACTTATCAGTTTCCCTCTTCATTTTTAAAGTAGTTACTTTGAAAGAAAAATGTCCAGCTATATTTGCATACGTACATATACACATTGACTTATTAATTTGTTGTTTTTTTGTTTTGCAAATTTTTATTGCAATTGCAAAATTGGAATGTATATATAAGTAGGGAAGAAAAATGTTCAAGCTATAACTAAGTAGTTAAGTGTTATTTTTCGAATTTATTATGAATATTCAATTACTATGCGAATTGGTTTTAAGTATATAGGGACATAACTTTTTAATATTTTTTCGTATTCACGAAATTTTACATTTAATTTTTTGAACTCATGTCAATTTGATATAATTTGATATTTTATGGTAAGTATACCTATGATGGTATATATATATGGTATATGGCAAGTATAATTATTATGGTAAACCTGCACTTTACTTTAAAAGTTAATTAAGAATACTTACTGTTCATTCTATGATAACTAGGTATTCTTATGAGTATTTATAAAATAGAAATACAGTTTTTAAAATTCAAAATCATCATTATTGAAAATAAATTTTCATAACTTTACCTATCAAAAATAGTTTTTAGTTAGTTAAATAGGTTTTTTCCAGAGAATAAACAAAAAATATAACTGTTGAATGGTTTGTAGTTAACTACTTATGTGCCTTTGTCTAAAAGTAACTAGTTATGATGAGTCTCAAATGAATCCTTTTCAATTCTAATAGTTAATTCTAAAGAAATGTGTAGCTATATAAGTATGTAGTTATACGTACTCATTTACGTGGTATGGTCTATAATAGTGATGTAGATAGTAAAATTACTATTCAATACGTGTTAGTTAGTATTCACATTCATTGTTAAATAAGTACTTAGTTATGTATTTTTCTTTTACATTTTTATCAATAAATTATTTACGATCTTAAAATAGTTATGGTTTATTTAAATCCAGATAACTTATAGTGGTAAAACGATTGTAATATTATTATCCGGAAACTATTAAATTACCTAAGGTTTCAAAGAGTAAAATAGATTAATAGTTTTTGAAAAATTCGTATTTTATTTAAACATTTGCTTAAGTAAGTAGTATTTTTATTATTGAAATAGAAGTTATTAAGGTAAATGTACCCATTACCGTTGTAGTACCTATTACCGCGCTAATGTAATTTTAAATCGTTATAAAAAACTATTTTTTAATTTTGCTCAATATATAAATCTATTATCGTTAAGAGAATATGTAAAGTTTATACTCTCATTGAGTAAATATAGAAAATTGCGCCAAAATTTAAGACAATTGTCATTTAAGTGGTGTATTTTACAGTGAAAAGACGTATTAAGTATATTTCTACTAAAATTTTGGTAAGTACAAGCATTACTTTTCTTAAGCTTTTTATGGCTTTTTGAGTGAATTTTTTCTATGAAAGTTTATTGGATTTAAGTCTTTATATATTTTTTAAATAATTTTTGGTATTTTGTCCATTGAATACATTAAAATTATTTAAATAAAAGTAAAATATGCGGTAATAGGCGCACTTAAATTTCAATGTGAACCTATTACCGTTGTATACCACAGTTTCTTATTTATTTATGTGCCTATTACCGTGTATGAAAATAAAATACTTACACGGTAATAGACGCAATACAATTTCAATAAGAGCTTATTACCGTTTATAAAAAATGTTACTAAGTTTTACTAACTTTACTAACTTTAGGTTTAAATACAATGGGGAAAACAAAAAAAGTAAAAAAAGACTCTAACGTGAAGACGTTGAAAACACGTAGTTTAATAAAAAAAAGAAATGTATTCAAAAAACGATACAAGTATAGTTTTAACTTTGATAAGGGAAGAAAAATCTGTTTACCAAGTGAGTAGACAATGTAACGTACCAGAATCAACACTAAGAGATAAAATTTCTGCTCGTTACGAAGAAGGAAAAAATAGTGGTCCAAAAAAACTTTTATCAAAAAACGAGGAAGATGTTTTGGAACAATGGGTACAAGAAATGGCGACTTTTGGATATCCTGTCACAAAAAAACAGCTTATTGATTATGTGTGCCTATTGTTAAAAAATTTAAACAAAAATTTGAAAAAAGAAAAACCTGGAAGGAAGTGGATTGGAGGCTTTTTAAACAGGCATCCAAGTATATCCAAACGAATACCGCAAAATTTAACCAAAAACCGGGCAAATATTACCGAAAACCAAATACGCAATTGGTTTCAAACGGTTTCCAACTTTTTAACTATATATAACCATTTAAGTTTACTTGGAGACTCATCTCGCATATTCAACTGTGATGAATCTGCTTTTTACCTTTGTCCCAAAGGTAATAAAGTTTTAACAAGAAAAGGTAGTAAGTTCGTACATAAAAAGACAGCAAACGACGAAAAGAAATGTTTTATTAGTGCAAATGGTACTTTGGCACTACCGATGGTAGTGTACCCTTATAAAAGGCTTCCCGCCAGTATTATGGAACAGCAAGTTAAAGGATAGGGTGTCGGTAGATCAGAAATCTCTTCTATCCTTAAATGCAACTCAATTTTGAAAAGATAATAGTATAATTTTAATTGCATTGCTGCCTAATAGTACTCATTTATTACAATCCATGGATGTAGCAATATTTGCTCCTTTGAAAAAAAAACATGGTTTGCAGATGTACAAAATTGGAGAACACAAAATAATTATGCCAAACTAAAAAGAGATTTCGCGCAGTTACTGAAGCAATCTTTGGTTGCTGTTAAGCCGGAAATTGTTTTTAAAATTTACCGCGGTATATAATAAGTGTCAATAAAAATGGTAATAGGTGCACTGCATTTTTGATAGCTCGGTAATATGTACTTTTCACAAGGTTTTGTTAATATTGTTATTTAAAAGAAAAGTATATTATTAATTGATATTTAAAAAAACGAAATTTGTTTGTGAAATTATAAAAAAGACGTACAACTTTTTTGTTTTGTAAATGTTTTATTTATATCCATGATACGGCTCCTTAAAGTTCGAACATCCCTTAGACTAGCGGTAATAGTTACATTTACCTTAATTGAAATTCATTTAATTCAGAACTCTAACCAAAAATATAATTTGTAAGTTAAGTACTTACTTATCTCACAAATTTAAAAATTTATCCACCATTGATTCCAGGTGAGTAGATATAAGTAGTTAAGTATATTTTAAATATTAATAAAAATTATATGACATGTGTTCTGTTACATTGCAACATTGAATAAATTGAATTTAAGAAAAATTTTAATAAAATCATTAACTACATAACAAATTCAAATCACGTAAATATTTAGCAATAAAATACAGGTAAAATACGTCAATACGTAACTACTGTTATTACTTTAATATTTCTCTAATTTACTTTAATTTTTTAAAAATGAGTAGATTGGTAAGTTTAAGTATTCTACAAAAAAAACTGTATGCTTTTGGCTCGTGCCAATTATCAACTACCTACTTAACTATTATTATATTAATTTAATTTATTAGAAAGAATATTTTTAAAATGACACAAAAATCTCGTTGTACATAGAAATAAGTAGAGAATTAACAATAAAATTCATTATGTATTTTACATATATTTTTAATTGAATAAATTTAACATTATTACGTCAAATCTATGTACTTATTTCACTAAATGTATTTAAGCATAACAGCGCTGATATAACTCCAATTCGAACTTTTTTGTTTAAATAAAATCAGATTTCAATGCAATCAAAAAGTTCTTGTTATGCTTTTTGTGCTTTTTTCTTTTTTTTCGTATACTTATATTTGATAAGATAACGTTCTGAAAAGCTAGCCTTTAAATATGAAGGCATTTGAAAAATATCAGAAAATGATGTAATAATAATACTTAAATTAAAAGAAATTAAATTTTTAATAGGAGTAAGTACGTAGTTAACTTCATTAAGTCCTTTCTGACATGTGGATGTGACACAAAACAAAAAAAAATCCATCTTTCAATGTCTTCTTTGGTAGATTTAACCCTATCAATATCTGTTTTCGAACTAAGTAATATTTTTTTCAATTTTAACCAAACAAAATTATCACTTGATGAAAATCTAAAAGTAAGAGGTCGATCAACAACTAATTACTTAATCATATGGAAAATGTTTTTAATTATTTTAACTGTAAAAGTAAATAGGTACATAAGTATATAATTGCAAGATAAATTATTTAAATTTGTAAATATAAACTATTATACCATATTGCTATAAGTTAGGGTCATAAATAGAATAAAATAAAATAAAATACTTAAATAAAGCAAAAACAAAACTAAATAAATGATATTAGAAATAAACAGTACAAAACAAAATACTTAATAATAGTTAGTTAGATGAAAATTTGCAGAGGGTAAAATATTATATAAGAGGGCCAAATATCATATCAAAGTGTAAAATCATATTCTGATGATAATGATCAACTTTAAGTTTTCTCTAGACTGGATAAATTGTAACTTTGAAGAAATGGAAGCTTTTTATTTTTTAATTCATTAAGTACATGATGTATAGAATAGTGTGTTGTAGTATTGATAGTATGAAATCAGTTTTTTCGTCTAATTTGATCGTGCATAACTAACTATTTCTAAACTAAAATTATTTTTTTTTATTAATATTTAAATAAATGCACAATCAATCATTCTCATTCCACTTTCTTCTTTTACTACTAATATATGACCTCTGCTGACTTTAAGTAGAACTAATTATCCAAAAGATTGTTAACTACAAATTTTCTGATGAATTCAAATTTGAAACATTTTGAAAATCGGATCAACCACAATTCGTTAATTAACAACTTAATTAACAAAATAAGTAAGTAGTTATACCAATTCATTTTTAATTAAATTTTCTTTTATCTAAAAAAAAAAAAAAACTAAATTTATAAAGATTCTATCAACTGACACAAAATAGTTACAAGTTAGTTGCTATAAAAAAAAAACAAATAAAAGCTTTTCGAAGAAATGAGAAACTATGGAGATCAAGGCTGGAAATATTAAAAAATTTAAACATAAATTAAAAAAATTAAATGAAAATAATTAAGTAGGTCTATTGAATTAACAATTTATCACTTGAATACAATTTAAAACTCACCATTTTGCTGTTGTTTCGACCTTCAATTCATGATATGATGCAGTAAATTGAAATTTTGCAGCACGTTTATTGACCCTCTGAAGACGTTTCCAAACACTTCCCATATTTAAAAAAAATTGATTTTTATATTTATTTTAATTCAAATATTTCTAATTTTATATGTCCGTATTTATTTCGTTTCTTAAAATAAAAAAATAAAAATTAAATTTTTAAATGCAAAATAAATTGCAGACTAAAAAAAAAAAAACCAAAAACAAATATGAAAAAAAAAAAAAAATAAATAAACTTGTTTAAAGTTCGCCAAAGTTTTAATTTTTTTTAATTTTTGCACGCTCGTTGTCGTCTATACTTTTATTGATTGTTGCGAGAAGTGTCAGGTTAATGTTTTTGTTGTGGTTTTTAATTTGGAACTCTTATTTTTCTTTTTTATTTCTTAATATATATATAAAAAAAAAAAAAAGTAAATAACACCATGAACAATTTTTAAAGTATTTTAAAGTAATGTGATACAAAATTAACAGCTGACATCAATTTTAATATTTTGTTTTATAGATTTTTCCCAAACAAAAAAATAAATGATTTTTATTGAATATAATTCAAAATCAATTCTTGAATTTCTAATGTAATGGAATTTCTTAGTTATTCTTTTTTTTTTTTTTTTAGATAAATCGCATATTAAAATTTTTATTACATCAATAGCACCAAAAAAAAAATTCTTTTCTTTTGTTTTCAATCAAATTTTGAATTCTCTGCGTAGGTAGGCCGATTGCCGATTGACTTGTTTTTAACAAATACTATGTAAGTATATTCCAAAAAACAATTTAAATCACTTGTAAAATATTATTAAAGTATTTTTTTTCGTATTTATTTAATATGTATATTGAAATTCACTTAACCTTGAAGCCAAAATATATTTTGCGAGCTACTGAATTTAAATCATATTCAGAGACGACAGTCACCAGAAGTGACGTCACTTTGAACACATAAATTTATGTAAATCTAAATTCTAACATCATTAACAACTTCAAGAATATTATGTTATAATATTATGAAATGAATTTATAATATTTTATTTATAATTTTATACCATTTTTACACACTCATAATTTTTTTTACTTTTTATTACAAAAAAAAACAAAAATTTTAACAACGTAAAACACGAACAACTTTACTTATATACTGTTATTTCAAAGGCATCTCGACTTCGACTGAAGTCTGAAATTTATATTTTGAAGTTTCTTTTCTATCAAATCAAAATCAAAAAATAAAAATTTCTAAATCCTATTGTGAATTAAGAATTCTGATGTTTGTGGTAAAAAGTGATGCCGTTTGCTATAAGATTTGTTAAAATAAAATGTTTACTAGCTAAAAACTAGATAGAAATTAAAATGAAAATAAAATTAATATTTTATTACGATTAAAGCTTTTATTTTTATGTACAATTAATCGAAGCAAATTTTTCCAAGAACTCAAATAATATTTAATAAATGTCATTTGAATTTCACAATTTCGTAAAATTACGAATATATACTTTTGTGGACATTTATTACGATTTACAAACTAAAGGCCATTCTCCAATGCTGGTGTTAACTTGTAACTTACGAAAACTTTTTGTGAATTTAAAAATTATTCAAATTCAACGAATTAGAATTAAATGGAAGTAAGTATCCCATACAAAAATACAAACATTTTGTCCATATTTTTTTAGTACTTCTCTTTCTGTTTGGTTTCTTTATGTCAAAAAAAAAATTTTTTTAGTGTTAGGCCAATATAGTTTTTTTAAATAGAAAATTAGTAGTAAAATCTTTGAGTATGAATAAAATAAAAGGTATCAAAATATAATCTTAATAAAAATAACAATGTTTTTTCAATTTAAATTTTCTTTTACTTTATTACCGTATTCTATTATTACACAGAAAAGTATTGCTGTTAAATTATTTGAAAAAAAAAAAAATCATTCATGTTTCTGAAATATTGAAAATGCAGCAGTAGTGTGTAATATATGGATATATGAAATTGGAAATACCAATATTGACGAATGAGCTTAATACTTCATCAATATTAAGAATTAATGAATCAAGTAAAAATAATTTTGCATCTTATTTATTTATTTCTATCTTATTTATCCATTATTGTTAGATATTTTTACTCATCATATTTAAAAAAAAATTTAAGTCAAAATACATACAAATTGAGGCATATTAAATTCTGAGCACTATCCTGTTTATTTATCAAAATAATTTCCATTAAAAAGAGAGAAAATATATTGAACGAATATATTCGTCTATTTCTGATTTTTGACAATAAAAAATACCAAAGAAAGAGAGGAATATGCTCAAAACATTGGACACTTTTTTGTATGGATAGCCACTTCCATTTAATTCTAATTCGTTGTTCAAATTAGACTGTTGTTTATTAGTAAAAGTAAAAAAAACAATGTCACTTACAGAACGTTTTGTATTCTGTGTCATTAAAAAATATGATTGCTACATTTTTGACATTTAGTAACTGCGTTAGTTGCGTCATTCGTTCTGTTCAAGAGGTTACGTTTACGTTACGAATTTAACTAAAAATGAAACAACGCCATGAATCGAACATTTTTAAATACACTTCAAAAAAGAGCTGATACGTTAATGAAATAATTCTGGCTGGACCATAATAATTTTGATATGTCGATTGATTAATCAAGTGATTCTCGACTCTCGATATTGTAATGTAATTAATTTTATCCGTCAAGTTAAATAGTTGAGGAAAATCTATATAATATATAGAGAGATAAATCCTCTTCACTTTTATTGAATTGGTTTAAGTTATTTTTATATTTTGCTTTTTGCAATTAAATTAGATATTTTCAACTCAAATTTTGTAAAATATTATTTATTAATACTATTCATTTAAGTAATAACTTAAAAGAAATTTGATCAAAGCTAAGATGACATACAATATAAGTTCAAAACAAACCATTTCAAATTGAATCATTAAGAAAAAATTTACCAAAAATTTTCAAAAACAAAATAAAACAAAACTCAAGGTGAGATTGTAATTAGATATAAATAAAAAATATTGATAATAAATAATAAAAGTGGGTAATTTTTTTTACTTACAAAAGAATTTAGAAAATGGATAGAACAAAAGGTTCAACTTTTTTCACTTCGTCAGCTTCTGAAGTAGATGAAACATATTTTCAAGCTCCAAAAAACAAGAGCAATGCAACTGATGGTATAAATAGTGTTAGTAATAAACTAGATAATAAATTTATTGATTTAACAATGGAAATTCTTCAAGAAAAATTCAAAAGAGGAGAAACAGTTTTAATTGTAAGTTTTATTTAAAAAAAAAAATACAAATTATTTTATGGTAAAATCAATGATTACACAAATTACCGTATCAAATTTAAAAAAAAATAATTAACTGATAAAAAAAAAATAAAAATTTAAAAATTTAAGGCTTTAGATGCATATCAAATTATTGGAAATGAAATGTCTGATAGATTACTTGCTCTTGTTTCTTCCACTGGTACTTATGGAATATTTTCTTTTGCAACAACAAGACTTCCGCCACGTACATTTTCTGATCTAACTATTGATAGTATATATGCTATTAATGATGATTTTCAGCTAGTCACAGGTAATTTTAAATCTCATAATAATTAACTGAAATTTAAATAATATTTATTTTTAGATGTTAAAGGTAAAATTTCAAATTTACAATTTGAGCTTATAACAACATGCAGTCGGGCAAAATTTAGTTATTATATAACTAGCATGGATTTATTTAATTTATTTTATTCGAAAGTACAAATTGCTCTATTAGATTATCAAAAACGAAAACAAATGGAACCATTAAATAATGCAATAACAACTGGAATTTTATTGTCACCAACAACAGTTGGTGCAATATCAACTTCAGATAAAATAGATACAAATATAATTAGTTTTTCTTGGATTGAGTCATACAGATCTCTAGAAGATTATTCAGCTATTGATCGACAAATAGCTGACGGTTCAAAACCATTAAAAAAAGGAGAATCAAAATTTCAAGATGAATTAAAAAAACATGAACATGAATATATTGTTTATAAAAATTATAGGTAATATAAGATTGATTTGCCATATAAAATCTCAAAATTTTTATCTTTTTTCTCTTTTTTTTAAAGAATTTACTGTGCCACATGGAATATCAATGGACAACCATGTAATGATGATAACTTAAAAGCTTGGTTAGCTACTTCTAATGAAGCACCTGATATATATGCTGTTGCATTACAAGAAATGGATTTATCACCAAAAGCTGTTACTTTTAGTGAAAGTCGACCCGATCCTATTTGGATGTAAGTTTCACTTAACATTTTACTATAAATATATTTAGTTAATTAATGAAAATATCTTCGTTTAAATATGTAGTCGAAAATTTAGAGATAATCTACATCCGGATGCGCAATACGAAGAATTGGTATCTGTTCGTCTTGTTGGAATGATGCTTTCAATTTTTGTCAAAAAAGAATTAAGACAAAATGTTACAAGATATGCTATACAAAGTGTTGGAACTGGAGCATTAAATTTTATGGGCAATAAAGGTGGTGTAGCAGTTAGTTTAACTTTAAATGAAGCTAGAATTTGTTTTGTTAATTCACATTTAGCTGCGCATATGAATGAAATTGAGCGTAGAAATCGTGATTTCGCAGAAATAATGCGTTATTGTCAATTTTCAGAATCCGATGGTACAAGAAAATTAATTGAAGATCATGAGTATGTTTTATTTAATAATAGCATTAACAATATAAAAAAAAATAATCATATTAATTAAATACAATTTTTTGTAGTCACATATTTTGGATTGGAGATTTAAATTATCGGATAACAGAACATGCTGGTATTGCATTGAACTATGATGATAATGTGTCACTATTCATATTTGATCAATTGCGGCGAGAAATGTCTGAATATAATGTATTTAAAGGTTTTACTGAAGGTAAAATAAATTTTCGTCCAACATATAAATATGATCCGGGTACTGATAACTATGATAGTAGTGAAAAAAATCGTGCTCCAGCATGGTGTGATCGAATACTATGGAAAGGTGATAAAATAGAACAGTTGATTTATAATAGTGTAATGGAAATTCGTATGAGTGATCATAAACCTGTATATTCTATATTTTTAACTGGAGTAAGTTTATTTTTTAAATTTTTACAATTAAATTCTACAAAAAAAATATAATTTGAATTTAATTACATTTTTAAATTTCATAAAATATTTCAGATCAAAACAAAAGATGAAAAGAAATACAAAAAAATTCATGAGGAAGTATTAAAACGGGTTGATAAATATGAAAATGATAATCAACCGCAAATAACTGTGGAAAAGACTGATATTGATTTTGATGTTGTTACATTTAATGAACCAATGATACGTGATTTTACTGTAGCAAATAATTGTCATTTACCAGTAAAATTTTCATTTAAACCTAAAAATGATATTGATAAGAATAAAATTTGTGAAGATTGGTTGACAATTGAACCACAAAATGGGCATTTGATAACAGGTTATTTTTATTATTGTTGTTGTTGTTGTTTGTATTTAAATATTTATGATAATAATATAAACATTTATTATTTTTAGGTACAAGTTTGAGTATACGTATAAAATTGACTGTAGATTCTCGATATGTAAATTTATTACATCAGAAACAGAAAAATCATGAAGGTAAAATACCTTTAGATATCTTAGTATTGCATGTAGAAGATGGACGTGATATTTTCATTACGATAATGGGAGAATATAAAGCAAGTTGCTTTGGATTTTCTGTTGAAACTTTATGTCGTATTACACGTCCAATTGCTGAGTATACATTTAAGGAATTAATTGAAATTGTAAGAATTAAAATAGATATTTTAATTTTAATGTGAATACACATTATATTCTATTTTATTTATTCAATTTTTAAGGAAAAAACTATTGAAACTACACATTGTAAAGTAACAATGCCTAGAGAAATATTTCTTTTAATAGATTATTTATATAATAATGCAAAAAATGTACCTGCACCATTATTCACAATTGATAGAAAATATTTTTTAAATCCTAATGTAAATGAAATCAGAGATTGGTTAGATACATGGTCAGAACTAGAATTTCGTAAGTCATCAATAAAATAAATTTCTATAACCAAATAAATTTTATTTTTACTTTGTAACAATTTAGCTGGAACACCACAAACGGCTGCTGAAGCATTATTAATGTTATTAGAATCAGATGAGAAACCACTTCTTTATCCATTTGAAGAAGCTTTTATGAATCTTGAAAATTGTGATTATTATTTAATTATTCTTAATAAATTAACAGCACCTCGTAAAAATGTTTTCTTATATATAAGCATCTTCTTAAAAGAATTCATTGAACAGAAAATTTTAATTGCAGGAGATATTGGTAAATATATTTTAACTGAATATAATTAAATATATTAAAAGTATTTAAATTTACTTTTAGCCACAATATTTGGAAATATATTACTAAGAGGAAGACATACTTTAGGAATGCGTGATGATCGTTGTAAAATTTTCATGTCTAAATGGTTACGTAGTGATTTTACAAATTTAGCTCGGAATCAAATAGTTTACAAATAGATCAAAAATTAAAAATTATATTATATTGTATATTAGTTAAATTTATAGCTCTTTAAATATTAATTGCTTATACTGTCTATCTAAATTTATAAACTATTTAGTATTAAATTGTGAAATTCAAACAAGCAAAATCATATTTTATGAAAATAAAAGTAATCTATAGTATATCTATATTTAAAGATAGCTAAGAATAAAATTAATATTATCTAACAACGAAATGAATTTGAATAGATTTGAAAAAATGAAAAAGTTTACAAAAAATTTCACTTATTTTATGTAAATATAAAAATGAACAATTTTATAGGTATATAATATATATTTATTTTAATTAAAATTTAAAAAAAAAAAGAATTATTTTACGAATAATAAATAATAATATTGTTATTAATTATGTATAAATTTGAAAAGAAAGAAATTAATTATTCATTACAACCATATTTTTTTTATGTTCTATTATTATATATTATATAAATACATATTAGTAAAAAAAAAAACAAAAAAAAGAGCGTAAAGAAGTATAAATAATTTTTAAATTGTTAAATTGTTTTAAGTGTGCTGTTTTACAAAAAAAAAATAAAAAACAAAAAAAAAACAGCGAATAATATTTTTATATTAAAATTGATTAATATTATATTTTTTTCTTTCTGTCTTGGTATAAATTTATTTTAAAAATTGGTTTAAGAATACAGTACTAATTAGAAAATAAGAAAAAAAATTATTCATAAAATATTTTAAAAGCAATATATTTTTGTAAAACATTAATTGCAATTTTCAATACACAATGAATTTGCACATGATGGTAAATTTGTTTTTTTTTCAACTTTTTGCAATTTTTTTCCACTACTGTATGTACAATTTTAAATTAATAAAAAAAAAAAATGATTGAATAAATAAAGTATATTAAATTTAATATGAAAAGTATTTTTTATCAAATATGTATTTATTTTTTTACTTGGCAATTTTTTCTTAAATTTGAAATACATATTGTGAAATTTTTTGAATTAGCAAATTGAATCAAGATCATTTTGAAATTATCATCCATTTATAATTCTACCAATAAATGTAATAACTAAAACATAAGAAAATATAAATTAGAATTGTTTAATGGTTTAATCAAAGTATTTACTGCATTTAAAACTTAATATACATATATATATATGTTCACATCTACAGAGTTTTTATTTTAATTAATATTATTAATTATTAAATTATTTTCAACACTATTATTTCATAAATAAAATATTAATTTTTGATCTATATACTTAAATGCTGTATCTTACTTAAAAATAAACATTTATTGAAGTAAATATACTAAAATAATTTGTATATATATTTTAATTTATTTGCATTTATTTTTTTCAGGCTATAGAATAGAGTAAAAGAAATTGTGTACTTAAAAAAATATATAATAAAGAGTTTCTGAAAATTTAAAAAAGAATGAAAGTGACTGAAATTCGTGACTTATTCAGTGGTATTAGAGTATCGGCGATAGAGTGAAGAATTGAGTTGGTTACGATGGATGAAGAGAACTGGATGCGAGTGTAATTTATTCATTTTTAAACTTTTTCTTATTTATAAGACCGAATTGTGGACCTATTGATAAATTTGATATGCACACACATATAAAAACAAATAATAATAAAAATTTAAAAAATATGTTGTATATATATATATACTTTTATTTCAAAATAAAATTAGTATGAATAATAAATAAAATGAAAATTATGCATTTTAAATGTTATTTGTTTAATTAAAATAATATATTTTAAAAAATTACAATTAATATAAAAATTAACGTTAGTATAAACAACATAAAAAAAATATGAAAAATAAAAATAAGTAAAACAATAAAATTTGCATTGATAAAAGTTTAAAATATGATGATTATAAATAGAATTTATATAATTAAGAAAAAAACACCTGAAGACATTAATTTGTTTTTATTTTATCACAATTTTATTATACATCATTTTTATTTTATTTATTTGTTTTTTTTTTTTTTGTTTTCTAAATTAGCAATTAACACTAAATATAATTTTGTTAAATATTATTTATGCAGCTAAGAAAATAATCCAAGTATATATGAGAAATGAGTTTACATAACGTTTTTCAGAATTTTCATTTAATTGTCTCTAGCTAATTAGATTATCCTCTTTTTTATATTCTTTAAATCACAAAATAGTTTTTTATTTACTTTTTATTTATTTTATTATTTTTGTATTAAGTTTTTAGGAATATGCAATTAAACCTTTCCAAAGGATAGTGTGTTTTTTTATTTTTACTTTCTAGATAATTATTGAATTATATATATATATATATATATACATATCTGTCCGCATTCATATATGTTTATTAATGCATGTCCTAAATCTAATATTAAAGGAAAGTTAGCAGTCTTTTATTTTTGTTTATTTAATTTTTTTTTTCTGCAAATTTCAAATTTTCAAATAACTACTAAAAAATAAATATTCTAAGATATTATTATTACGCAACTAAATTATATAATTCGGATTGCTTTTTATTTTTTTTCGATCATAAATATTATTTAATAGAATTTAAATATGATCACTGTCACTATCATCACTAACAAGATTAATTGTGGATGGTTGTATCATAAGATTTTCAATATTTTCTATTGTTCTTTCCAGAATTGAATTATTAACAATACTATATAGATTATCATCATAATCAGAAGATTGTAATGAAATTTGATCATTATTTTGAGCAGAAGTTTGTGTAGTAACTGTATTACTTGTGGTACCATATTGACGAATATTATTAATACCACTACTACTGGGTTGATTATTGCTTGATGAAATATTATTAGAATTATTATTACGATTTGTTGTTAAATCAATATAAGAATGATTTCGTCCATTGAAAAATTGAAAAAATGGATTTGGTGTTGAAGATGTTGATGGTGATAATATTGTTGTTGGTGGTGGAGGTGGTGGTATTAACATTGGCGGGGCTGGTGAGGGAGGTGTGGGTGTAGTTGCAGTTAAATTAGTTGTTGTAACATTTGTGGATGCTCTATTAAGATTTTCTTCTAAACGAATTCCAGCTATACCTTTTTTTGGAATAACTGCCAAATCACGTTTAACACTACGTTTTTTAGCTGGATCGTTTTGTCGTCGTTGCATCATTGTGTCAAAATCAACAATATAAATAAAACCTGCTACAAATATTGTGCATGTTTTATTATTATCCTTATATGCATTTTCAATTTCATTACTTGTTCTCTCATCATATTGCCACCAACCGTTTCTTCCTTCATAAAACCACTGATAGCCATCTTCTAAAGGTTTAGTATTTTTTACACTATTAACACCATAAACTAATTGTGGATGTTCTATGGATTCTTTTGAGGTTTCTCTTCTACACAAAGCACATCGATGACTTATTATTACAACACCTTTTAAACACAAATAACAAAATACATGACCGCAAGGTAATTTTGTTGGATGCACTGCTATTTGCAAACAAACTGGACATTCCACTTCTCCAATAGATGAGTTCATATTTTTTTCTGGACTCATTTCATCATCGCTACTATTATTCGTCATATTTCTTTTTATATTTATTTTCACAGAATCCCCTTTTTTGTTTAAATATAATTAATTATTTTGACAGCTGATTTGATATATTTTTTCAATAGTCGAAATCGACTCTCGACTAACCAAATTAAATTTGTTTGATTCAAAATGTTTGATTAAATTCAAAATAGATTGCAGGAAAAATGTAATTATGTGTATGGTAAATAAATCGTATGGTTAGAATAATTTTGTCACATATTTAGGGCCCATAATCTACACAGTACGCATTCTTTCACATGATGATTGTTGATTTGATTACGTTTTTTTGGTGGTTGTGTATGCTAACTGTGTGATTCCAAAATTTATTGATATTTTTTTGGTTTCAGATGTTTGAGATGACACGTGCATGGGCATGCATGTATGTATTTTATTTTACCGTATATCAAATGCAATGCGAAACCAAAAACGGTAACATTTTTCGTGATACGAAAATTTTAGAATAACTGGCAATAAACAAATTTTTTTTTTTTCCAAAACTTATGAACCTTTCAGTACATGCAAATTGACCATTTGAAAATGTCAAATGTGTTGTTGTTACTAGAATAATAGAATTCAATAATTCTTGATGTTGTACTGTTGTTAGGTGTTGTGTTATGTTGGTGTACTTAATTTGTGATTGTGAATAGATGTTGAATTCTTGCAAAGGTATCAATCAGCTGCTGAAATTGTAAAAATTTGACATATATAAAAATACCTGTTCGCTGCTGGCTGAGTGGTGTTGCTCACAATTTATTATAATTTTTATATGTCGGTATTATTAGGTTTTCGACTTTACCGTGGAACTTATAATTTGTTGTTACCAAAACTAAAAATGAGCTTAGAAAAAGTGATTTCAAATAACAAAACTGCAGAGGAATTGCTCAATTCCTTAAAACAAGAGGTAACAATAATTATTTTAATTAATTAAAAAAAAAAAAAAATTTTATAACCTTTTTAGTTGAGTTCAATTCGTTCAGAATTAATTGCTCGCAAGAAATTATCATTTGTATCAGAAAATGCAGCTTTAGCAAGTCAAATAGAAATAGCCAAATCTCAATTGATTGCTTTAGAAACTAAAAATGGTAAAAAACAAATATCGATTCCTGGCCAAGCTGTCACAGCTAGCTTATGTACTGCAACTTTTGATGAATCACCCAAAACTAAACGAGAAATATCTATAAAAGAATCATCAACAAAAGAAGAAAACCCACAAAAAGAGAAAAAACCTAAAAAAGAAAAACCAGCTAAAAATGAAACAACACAATCATCTGTAATTGAAGCACCTATTGATGTAGGTCGTTTAGATTTTCGTGTTGGTAAAATAGTTGAAGTTTCAAAACATCCAGATGCTGATAGTTTATATTTGGAAAAAATTGATATTGGTGAAACTCAACCAAGAACTGTAGTTTCTGGACTAGTTAAATTTGTTCCTATTGAAGAAATGCAAAATCGTATGGTTGTTGTTTTATGTAATCTAAAACCAGCTAAAATGAGAGGTGTAACATCTGAAGCTATGGTAATGTGTGCATCAACACCTGAAAAAGTTGAAATTTTATCTCCACCCACTGGTTCAGTACCTGGTGATTTAGTTCACTGTGAAGGTTATGAAAGAAAACCAGATACTCAACTTAATCCTAAAAAGAAAATTTTTGAAACTTGTGCACCAGATTTATTGACAAATAATGATTTAATAGCATGTTTTAAAGGAACACCTTTACAAGTACCTGGTAAAGGAAATGTTATTTCACAAACCTTAAAAAATGTTAATGTAAAATAATTTATGTTAAAATTTTTGTTAAGAATACATCATAGCAAAATAAATGTTACATACAATTTTTTTTTTATTTCAAATTTTGTTTTTGTTTTTATAAATAATTAATTTATACAAATAAGGAAATAATATTACATAAGTATAAAGTTATTTATATATTATTTTATTAGTTTTATTCTATTTTCGATTGTCTTTTCGATTGTCCTTTAAAGAATATCCATACATAATATCTTTTTTATTCAGTACTGTCTTCCAATACAATTTTGATTGTTTTTATGAGTTCTTTTATGTTTATTTAATATAAATATCATTGGAAATCCTTCACCACAAATATCACATTTAAATTTTTTCTGTCCTTCCGAATGTACCATAAATTTATGTTTTTTTAAATACGTTGAAGATGTAAATGCCTTATTACAATTTTCTTGATTACATACAAATTCTTTTAATCCTGTATGTTTTGATAAATGTGTTTTGAGGTGTATTTTTTGAATAAAACCTTCAATTTAAAAAAATTTAAAAAATAGTACATTATGTAGTCAAAAATATGAATTTTAGTTTATAATGGTATTATATATTATTAAGTATTATGTATTTCAGTTTGAATAAAATTCTGAAATCTGTAAATGCTTTGTAATTTATAAGGAGAAGCTCATTTAGTGAAGTTGATAGTTGTAAGACCAACCAACCAACCAAAATTTATAATACAGAAATTCTCATAAAAAACTTGGAGCTAGAAAATTAACCGTAATTAATTTTTAAATTTAAATTAAAACTGGTAGACTTTAACTAGATATCATCTTAAAAAATTTCAGTAATACAATCCTCGTTTTCTGGAAATAGCATGCGAAAGATTATTTAAACACGTACCTAAAATAAAATAATTCAATAGATTTTAAATGTCTATGGAACCATGATCTAAAAATTAAGTTGCAAATTACTGCATAAATCAGCATGTGGCTCTACATCTACGAATCTATTATCATTATAAAATCAATAAAAAATACATTAAAAATTCATTATGCTATCATTTATTCCATAGAATAGGCCATAGTGTTTAGCTGAAGTAAAGGTGATTTTTTAAAATTTCAATTCAGTTAAGAATTTTATATTATTGATTCTAAATATGTATGTATTTTTGAAAATATGTATGTACAGTATGTAGTTATGTAAATAGATGTGTAATAAAAAATATATGTAAATATAATTTGAATATTGCTTACTTTTTCCACATATTTCACATTTGAATTCTTTTTCATTTGTATGCTAGAAAATAATAATAAAAATTTAACAGAAATGTAATTTATCTAAATAAAATACAAATGTTTTTTTTGCATATTAAATAAAGTAATCCCATTTAAAACTTCTATTTATTTTCATTTCAAAATTCATGCTAATAAAATTAGTTTTTGGTTGTACATCTACATTCTACTAACTCAATTTAATTTAAAACATTTATTCAAAATTGTTTGAACCAAAATTTATAATTTGGACCAAACTAAATATTACATTTGAATCAAGATAAAAATGTGAACCAACATAGAAAAAACATTAATACGTACATGTATATACATATGTATGTAAAAGGAATGATTTGAATCAGGATCGAGAATTTAAAGTATAACGGTTTAAAGTGTAAATTATGCCTTCAAAATCCAATCAAAAATTTAAAATTTTAAACAAAATCTAAAATCAAAATTTGAATCATCTTGAAATTAAAATTTGAATTGATAAGAAAAACTAGATAATTTATAGACCTAATTGTGATTCATTTCAAATCTAAAATTTGGAATTATCTGAATATGAACCTGTAGCTTGAATCACAGATGAAGAATGTCAATAATGATTTTAAAATAAATTACATTTTAGAATTCCAATTTAATATTTGAATCACAAATCTATAATTTGAATCAAGATTTAAAATTTGAATCAGAATCATCATCTATTGAAATCAAAAATTGAAATTGGATAGACAAAATTTTAAAATTTATGCTTGTGAAGAAGTTGAGAACAAAAGAAGTCAAAAAAGAAAAGGTTTGTAAAATTTTTTGTATACTCAAATATGTAACACTATCAAACAGGTTGCGGGTACATCGTTAACAACGTTTCATGGAACCATTTATAGCTTTTAGCTCTCGTAGACATTTCAGATCATGCGGTCATTGTATTAAAATTTGTGTTGAGACATGTTCAATATGGCGATAATACGAATACGTACCCACAAATTTAGTCTTTAATTATTGATGTATAGTCTATTTAAAATCGAAAGGAACCAGAGAATCAATAGAATAAAAAAATAAAATCGTGAAATAATTTGAAATTTTCCTAATAAAAAACGTAAATTTGAAATAACCAAAATTTAAAAATTTAAGTAAAATTTGATTGATTTCATTTACTAATGATTCACTTGAATTACTTTAATTAATTAATATTTTATCTAAATAAAATAATATAATACCAACAGATACTATCACATACCTTTTTAATATGAACAAGTAAATGACATTTCATTAAAAAAGTTTTACCACAATACTGGCACTCTAATAATTTCTCTTTAGAATGTTTCCTTTTATGATGCATTTCACATTGTTCCTTATTAAAAAATTTCTTTTTACATTTTGATTCGGGACAAGTAAATAATTTTGCCCAATTATGATCAAATCTTTTATGTGCCAAACAACTTAAACGATTCTCATAGATTTTTGAACATATTTCACATTCATAATCACCACGACGTGTACATGTATTTAACATTTTTTCATAAGATTCAGGATGATTATTTTTGTAATGATGTTTAAGTGATTGTCCATATACATAGACTTTATCACATTCACGACATTCATAACGAAATGCATGAGTTTTCTTATGATTAATATATTGTGATGCAGTTTTAAAATCTTTATCACAATCCAAACAATGATAATCTTTTGTTTCACGATGCAATCGTTCATGTTGATTACGATTACTGGCTGATTTAAATGATTTTGAACAAAATTTACATAAATATGTTTTGGTAATGTGAGGATGATTTATTTTAATATGTTGATGACATTCTGTTATACTATTCAAATATATTTTGCATACTCGACATTGTAATTCCAAATCATCTATAATAACATTTGAAGGATGATGATTAATCGTTATATTATTTGAGTTTTCATTACTTTGTGTAGCTTCAGAATTTGAATTATTTTCACTACTCATTGTACTCTCATTGTATAAGGATTCTAAAGTATTACTATTTTCACTGTCTGAGTTGTTGCTACTGTTGTTTGAATCCGTATTAAAATTGTAATTTTTTTTAATATTAAAATTAATGGACTTAACACTTTCACCATTATTATTATTATCATTATTTTGATTATATAAAATTTCATTACGATTTTTAATATTATATAAGGCATCACTTTTATCTAAATTTCTATTATTTTGAATATTATCATCAGAATCATTATTATATTGTACTAATTCAATAGTTTGAATAGAAACCGGTTCATTATTTGAAAATAAATTACAATTATTACAAAAATTTGTGAGCTCATCATTTTGAATAGTTTTGCAATTTGTTTCTAATGTTGAATGATTTATTTTTGATACTGGATTGAACATTTCTGAATTAATTATTTCATTATTTGAATCAAAATTTAATTCTGAAACTATATTTATTGAATTGTTAACATTATCAGATATTATTGAAATTTCAGAATTATTTAAAATGTCTAAAATATTTTTTGAATTTACAATTGATGCATTAAAATTATTATTTACAATATCCGGTTCATTATCAGAAGGTAAATCTGAAATTAATTTTGTGATATTTTCAACTACCATATGAACTGATTCAATATGAGTTGTAACTAAATTAGAATTTTGAAAAAATTTATTACATATTTTACATTTATATTTTTTTTCATTGGATATTTCATTCTGATAAGAATTAGCTTGTATTGTAATATTTTCTAATATTAAATCATTTAAGTGATTTTCTTTAGATTTCTCATTTCGGTCACAAAGTTTATTATTTATATTAGTTGTAGGAATTAATGTATTGCAATAACTTGTTGAATCAGTAGAGTTAATAAATTCTGTTGATATTAAAGGTGTAGAGATCTTCGTGTCTAGTTGATTTTTTGATAAATTAAAAATAAGTTTATTTTTTACTTCCGTTTGGTAATGATGATTATAATTATTATCCTGTTGATAATATTGAGCACGCAATTTTTTATCAGAATTCAAGCATAGTGTTTTAAAAGAATAAAATTCTTCAATTTTTTCTTTACACTTTACACATATTGAATGTGGTAATAAATCATTAATATTTATGTCAATATTAACTAGTTCAATTAATTTTTCATTGATTTTTTCTTTGAATATATTAATCATTAGTGTTGTTGTTGTTGTTTCTACGTTAATATCATTAATTTTTTTCAAACAACAACGACATAAATAATTTTTTTCTAATAATTTTTTCATATTTTTAAAATTAATATTTTCTAATTGGATGTATTTCCAAATTAAAATTATTACTTAAAAATAAGAAATATATTTTTTTTTTAAATTTAAATATTCGACCTATTAAGGACTACAACACAATAATAACTGTTTCTTTTTTTTTTTAATCCTAGTTAAAGAAAAAAATGTAGTTAGTTTTTTGTGTATAAATCATAGAAGACATTACAATAATATTATTATTGTGGATGTACATACATATATCTATATAATATGTATTCGAGTTCAATTTAATAACTATTATCTGTCTAGAATTGTCCAATCGATTGATATAGTTTTTTTGTTGTTGTTCTTATTGTTATTATTATTATTATTATTATTATTGTTAACACGCAATACTAATGGTCATTTTATGCTCTTTGAATGAACGTTGTTTTACTTTTCCGATAATTTATTTATGATTTGTTATTATTCTGTTTTTATAACAAGGATATAAAAAGGATATACAAGAAGAATTTAAATGAAAGGTATTGCTAATATTACGAAATTTTCCAAATAAATTTTATATACAAAGTTTCATTTTTATTGCATATTTAAAGGGAAATAAAATTTGAATTCTTCTTGTCGAGTACTACAATAACATAAATTGATTAAATATGTTTGATTAACTATTAATTCAAACAAATATTTTATCTTCGTTATTCAATTATTTTTCTGAAGTAAATTGGAATTTTTAAGATAGTTATTGATTTAAAAGTATGTACTTAATATTTATAAATCAATGTGATTAATAATATTTTAAAAATTGTTAGATAATATACATATATTTTTTTCTTTAAATAAATTATCATAGTTATTTATTTACTAATTTATTTTACAATTAAAAAGACAATAAAATTATGTATACATTAATGAAATACAAATTATTTAACTTTTAAATCATTTTTCTTTTTTTTTTTTAAATACAATTACAAAACAATTTTTTTTAATATAAAGGAACAAGGCACGTACATAACACAAATACATTCAAATTAAAATAATAAAAAAAAAAAATATTCTTTAGTTAAATACACAAATCAATTAAAACATTTATAATAAAATATTAATAATATTATATTATTAAAAGAAATAGATAAGTATGTAATGGAAAGAAAAATAAAAATGTTCTGTTTTAAAAAATACAACAGACAAATAAAATTCGTTTTACTATATAATATGTATATTAATTAAATAGTATTAGCGTGACAGTCTAAATTTGATCTAAATCTTCAAAAATAACTTTATTTGTTTTTCTAAATTTCATTTTTTGTTATTTTGGTTTTGTGGCATAATATACATATGTATATATTTTGTTAATAAAAACCTTTAAGAAGTAAGTTCAGAATTTTCTTTTACATATACACTTATTATGACGCTGGTGGTCAATTGCACCAATTATGTTGCATTTGCACCACATTGAATATATGAATATAAATTTATATACCTTCCACATTGAACCACCATGGCATTGATTAATTTAAAATTTATATTTTCTTTATTATTTTTCAAATTATTTTATTTAAATATTAAATTTTTTCTAAAAATTATTCTAAATAATTAATTTTTATGTAAAATAAAATAGGTTATTTTTTTATAGTTTTTATTTTATTTTTGTTTAATAATTAAAAAAATGCTTTGGTTTTTTTTTTTTGTTTCTTTTGAAGAATGTTTGGAAGTTTTGAAAACATAAACAATATAATATATTATGTATTATTATATAAAAACCCTTTAAAAAAAAAAAATTGATGAGGAACTTTGGAATTTATTTATTTTTTTATTTAATTTTTTTGTTTAAAATTAATGATGGTATCATTTTGAATAAAGTTAATAAAAAAAAAAAAATACAATAATTTTTTATTTTTATCAATTATGAAAAATTAGGAATGTCACAATTTCAAATAACAATTTTTAATACCTTTGAAAAATACTTGTTTTTTTTTTTTTTTTTTTTTTCAAGTACAACAGTTAAAATTAATTACTTAAAACCTAATTAAATTCCAAAGTTTATAACCACAATAGTAAAACAAAGTTTTTTTTAAAGAGGTTTTTTTTTTTTTTTAAGTCATATTAGAAAAAAGAAAATATATAAATATGTAGGTATGTAGAAAGAATGTATGATAAGATATAAAATACATTTTCTTAGAATTATAATTTATGATTTAAATTGAATCCATTAGGATTCTGACTTTGCCAATTCCATGTATCTTCGCACATTTCGTTAATGCCACGTTTTGCGGTCCAACCCAATTCTTTAGAAGCTAGCGATGCATCTGCATAACTTGTTGCAATATCACCTACAAAATTTTTAATTTTAATATTAGTTATAAATTATATGTAAGTAGGTATATGAATTCATTTTTGAAAAATTACCAGATCTTCTTGGTGCTAATTCATAGTTAATTTTTTGTCCAGATGCTTTTTGAAAAGCATTAATTACTTCAAGTACAGAAAAACCACATCCCGTACCTAAATTATATGAAACAAATCCTTTTATTGTATTTGTTTTTAATTTATCTAATGCTTTAACATGTCCTTCAGCTAAATCAACAATATGAATATAATCACGTACACCAGTACCATCTGGTGTTTTATAATCACTACCATAAACTTTCAATAACGGTCGTCTGCCAACAGCAACTTGCGATATATATGGCATTAAGTTATTTGGTTCACCATTTGGATCTTCACCAATTTTACCACTTGGATGTGCACCAACTGGATTAAAATATCGTAATGATATTATTGACCATCTCTAAAAATTAAAAAAAAAAAATTCTTAATTAATTTACATATATGTACATATATTATATAAATTAAAATTATAATTAAATTGAAAACTTACTGGATCAGACATACAAAGATCTTTTAAAATTTCTTCTGTGAAATATTTACTTTTACCATATGGACTTGTACATTGTCCTGTTGGATGATCTTCAGTTAATGGTAATTTTTGTGGTTCACCATAAACTGTTGCACTCGAACTGTATACAAATTGGAATACATTAAATTCAGCCATTATCTCAAGTAGTATACTTGTGCCGGTAATATTATTTTGATAATATGTTAATGGTTGTTTACATGATTCACCAACAGCTTTTAAAGCAGCAAAATGTGCAACACAATCAACATTTTCCTAAAATAATAAAAATATAACAATTATATTATATTGTTATTAATACAAATAATTTGTTTTATTTTAAATTTAGTCAATTTTTTCTATTTATATATATACATATTAATCTCAAATTTACATAGTTATGTAATTACATGTAAAGGCACGTAAAAATAATAAAAAAAAACAAGATTATTGAACTCAATGAATCGAATCAAATAAAGATGAAACATCTAATTATCATGACGACCTTGAGTAAAATTGAGATGTTTTTTTTTTATTTTTTTTTTTTATTTTTCGTTTTATATTTGGTTGATATAGAAATTTTTGAAATTTTTTTCTATAAATCATCTGTCTGTCTGTATGTATAGAAATATCGATTCGAACTTCTAAAACATATTGGTCTATCGTAATCAATAGAAATTTGAAATTTAATACCTATTAACTGATACGATTTTATAAATTATATAATTCATTTTTATGTTTGTTGTTTGTATTTTATTTTCATATGTAAAATAGTATTTATTTTTATTATTTGATTGAAAGTGATCTTCAATTCACATTGTGCTACAAAAAAAAAAAAAAAAAAAAAAACAAAAAAAAAATAAAAAATATTTATTTACGTTAAATGGAAAATTTCTAATTTGTTTTTTTTTTTTTTTTTTAATTATTTTGTCCTTTACTTTAAAATAAATAAATGTATGTACATATTATAGTTATTGATAAGAAATCATGAGCTTTAGTTATGGTTTCATAAAATGACCTGATAATATTTATTACAAATAAAAATAACAAACATAGATAAAGTTAATGAAGATCAGAGGTAATAGATGTGAAGGGGCTTTATATTTTCCAATGTACTTAAAATAATAATTTTATTATCAATAATTAAATATTGTTTTTTTTTTTAGTTTTATTTATGTTAGATAAAAATACGTAAAAAAAAATAATTAAAAAATAAAATTAAGTAATAAATTATATAAAATAAATTTACTCTCTCTATTTATACAGGAAATTCTACAAAATGGGTTGTATAAAAACAAAAACTGATTAAATTTTTGGGAAC
This sequence comes from Argyra leucocephala, assembly GCA_963942445.1. Taxonomy (NCBI): domain Eukaryota; kingdom Metazoa; phylum Arthropoda; class Insecta; order Diptera; family Dolichopodidae; genus Argyra; species Argyra leucocephala. The sequence goes on along the minus strand of OZ012681.1, from coordinate 11,497,252 downwards.
GAGTTTTTTTTTTTTTAAATAAAGTGTTTGCCTTTTATTATATTTAACTGAAGTTGTCGCTATCTAAGTTTAGAAAATTAGAACTTATAAAATTATTATTAAAAAATAAAAAAATAAAAACAAAACATATCTACTAAATTTGAAGCTTTTAAAATTAATCTTCCTAAAAGAAAAAAAAAAAAACAAAAACGATAACAATCAAAAATATTTTTGTTAAAAAATTAATCGGTATTTAATTAATTCATGTGAAACTTATTCAACCAAACAACTACTAATCAAAACGTATATGATGATTAATTGATTGATTTCTGAATGATGTTTCTATTTATAAGTTAATAAAGATTCTAAATCCATTTTTTTAATCAAATATTTTTCATAATTAAAATAAAAATAAAAAATATTTTTTCCGGACTTTTGATTTTTACATTTCCTTTTTATAACATAATATTTTTGTTTTAGAATCAACTATAATTGATTCATTTAATCAAATTATTGGGGATATTCATTTGTTGAACAGACATTCTTTGAGGAAGATAAATGTAAACAGACGAAATCGATTATAACAGACTATATTTATATACATATTATATATTATTTTGTATGTAGGTACATTTATTATATAAATAAAATTTGATATTGGATGGTATTGTATGCATCACGTATCTCATTTGAATATTGACCCAGAATTATTTGAATTAAATCAATACTAGAGAAAACCATTTTTATAAAATGTATTGATATACATTAATATACATATGTATTTTTAACAGAAACATTTTTAAATATATTATTTTTTTTTTTCATATTATAAAATATATTTTTGTACATATGTAATAATTAAGTGGAACATATGTATTTACCATACGTCAAATAATTAAGTACACATGTTTATTGCTTTTATTTCAACATCTATTGTAACAAAACAAAAAAAAAAAAAGGTATTGTTTGCTTCCACGTAGATACAAAATTAATTATCATCACATCATCATCAAAATAATATTTAATGAATCTCTTAAAAATAATTATGATCAGGTACACATCAGGTTAATTTCAACTAATAGTTTATATATTACTATTATTATATGTATATATTTACGATGCCTATTTATATTTTGTGTATACAAATTAAAAATAAATAAATAAAGTTATTCCGAACTGATCATTATTATTTTCTTTACAATCAAATACATAAATAAATTTGTTATTATTGTGATTTTTTTTTTAAATCAAAATTACCTTAGCAAAAACATTTCTTAATGCATCTTTGTCTCTGATATCAACTTCATAGAATTTAATTTGTTTTCCAGTTAGTTCTTCGACCCTCTTTAATGCTTCTGGCAATTTTGTATTTGATTCTTTAAAAGCATTAGACATATTATCTAAGCATATTACTTTATATCCAGCATTTAAAAGTTCAACTGCAGTATGTGAACCAACATAACCAGCACCACCGGTAACCAACACAGTTTGAGTCATCTTCTTCATTAGATTTTTTTTGTTGTTTTTATAATTTTATATCATAAAATTAAATGTATGTATATGTATACTTTATAAGTAGTATATATATAATTTTTTTTTGTTAATTTTACGAAGAGGTCATAAACTCCTTGATAAATTACTTATATTTATTAATTTTACAAATACTTTTGTATGTTCTGCTTTTGTTCCTTCCAAAAATTTATTCTGGTGCACCTTATCAGTTTTGAAGAAAAAACACAAAAAAAATTGAAAACACAAATTTTTGTGACCGTCAACGACAACGACGACCGCGAAATAAAAATATACAAATGAAAAATTATCAAAAATAATTATTTTTTTTTGTTTTTTTAAAAAATAAAGTTCTTTAAAAAAATCATTCGTTCTAAATATCCGACAACAAAAGCAGGAACATATATCGACTCACTTCAAGTAGAATACGATGACTGGTTGTTCTCGAGAGAGCTCAGCTTATTTTCTTTATAAATTTTTGTATTTGTTTGTTTGCAAATGATTTTTATAGTTTTCGTTTCGTTTTATTTCATTATCTATCTATTCACCCATTTTGTATAGAAAAAGTACTCATACACGATGAAGATTCTCCAATTTATTATATAGTATAGTATCACTACTGACAAGTAACTATATTAAATTTATTTAATAGCTTATCAGTTAGCAAACATTCTTCAAAACTTAATACAAATTATTTGATGAGTACTTGTTTTTTTTTTTTATTTAAATAAGTTTTGTTATTATAGGTTGTATAAATAATTTGCACGGGGATGCCTTTATAAAATAAACTTGAAAAATCATTAAGTAAATTTTTATTCTTACGGTTTTTATTGATGATGATCACGTTGTGCATATGCAATTTTTACTAAAAAAAAAATATTTTTGATGATTTTAATTAACCTTTTTTTTTCTTCTTTTCTTCAGTTTTTATTTTATTTATTTATTACTTTAACTTTAATTTAAGCTTTCAAAACTGGTTGAGAGAATAATAATTATCATTAAAATCAAATTGAGAGATTTAATTGAACTTGAAATTTAAAATTGCGAAAGATATTTTTACAAAAATCCCATAATACACAAATCAGAGCCAACACAAATCGTTTTTAATGTAAATCGGAATGTAAACAAATAATTCTTTTTCCTTAAAATTGTTGTTGTTTTATGTGAGAGAGAACGTCACATATTGACATAAAGTGACATATTTAAAGTTTGAAATACTTTGGTATTATAATTTACTGAAATGGCAGCTCTCTATAGAAAAGCTTTTATTTTGACATGAAATTATAACTTTTACCGTTTATTTTTCAAAATTGAAATGAACGGTAATTAAAAGCTTAATTTCTTTAGTTTTGTGTATAGATTGATTATTATTTTTTGTAAATGTTGTCTATCTTTCTTTTAATTAATTATTTTAAAAATTTTCTTTTTAATTCAATATAAATTTTCAATAATTATCAATAATTTTCCACATATTAAAAACATAAACAAAAACAGAATATATTTACTAATACATACTAATAATAGTAATAATCTTTTTCTATTCCGGGAGTACCTACAAAAAAAAAAAAAATAAACATGTAAACTAATTAATAAAATTTTTATTTTAAACAATTTTTATTAAAAGTAAAATGATGTAAAGGTTTTAAAAGATTTATATTTATATAAATTTATTTTGTAATTATATTGTGTAAGTTTTTTTTAATATTTAAAAAATGCAATAAGTAAATGAAACCTAAAAAAAAAAAAAAAACAGGAGCATTTCATTCATATTGATAAAAAATACAAATCACAGAATATGGTAAGTATTGCATACTATTTGGCCGGAACCATAAAATTATTTCGATTTTTTTTATATGTTTATCTACTTACAGGCGGAGATAGTTTAATTTTTCTTGCAAAATTTATTTTTATTGTTAGCCTACATTAATAATAAATCTGCTAATTTTTTAAAAAATGTTATAAATAAATGATAATAATTTGATGAAAAATTATGCACGGTCTTGTAAGAATGAGGTAAGCACCATTATGTACTTGCATTTCATGGCTCAGTCATAATTAATTTAAAATAGCAAAATAAAGTGTTTTTTTTTGGACAAATTTGTTTTTAGTACGAATACGGATGTGCATTGTTAAAAAAATGCTGTAACAAAAAATGCTTTGATTTGTTGACAGCTTTTGACAGTTACATTCGTCGTAGCTTTAAGTAATAAAACAATAATATATGTGCGTATAGTATGTAAGTATTTAATTTGCGTTAAATCATTTGATTATTATAATGTTATAATTTTAGTTATTTATAGCTAATAATATAATAAAGAAACTGGAGAACGAAAAATAAAAAATAAACATGTCATTGACTCGTAGGCGATTGAAAAGTGTAGTAACATGTACACCGATTCCTAGCTTCTTTTAATAAGTTTAAAAGAACGCAACATGTACATGACATCATATTACAATGATTAAACAAAAGGGGTGAATAAAAACGGAAACCGAAAATATGTATATGTATACTATTGAAAAATAAAAATTAAATTTATTAAATAAAATTGTAAATTAAAAATTTACGATTCAATTTATTTTATATTTTTTGACTCAAATCCATTATCTAGAATTAGTTCGTTAATAGGTTTTAATAAATTTAGATTTGTATACATAAGCAAAGCTAGATATTAAATATAATTTCTGATATGTAATTTTTGCTATAAATTTATAATAAGGTATAGATATTACTTCTCGAGGCTTATAACACAAACTGCTGGTTTAACTCTGATATTATAGTCATATTTACTTATAATTTAAAATATGATAATCAGGAATATTAAAGAGAATTAGCTCTTCAGCTCTACTCTTACTCGTACTACTCGTATTGGCGTGATAGGTTTTCTAATATTGTTGAAACCATATTTTCATAGCTGTCATATTTTGTGCAATAACAGTTTAAAAAAGTGATTTAATTTAATTTTATTATTCATTTTAAGAAAAAAATATTTTCAAAAAAATAACGAAATTATAAATTGACATCCAATACCATACTAAAATACGATTAAGCAACCCCAGTAACCAAAAATTACAAAAAAGTTCAATTAACGGAAACTAATGAACACAAAAAAGGTTTTTTTTACTCTAGATCATTCTTTAAAATAAAAAGTTAAAAAAAATTAAATATAAGTAAAAAATAATAATTATTATGTTTTAAATTATATTTGTTTTATATTTTAAATTATTATTACACATTTCATACTATTTATTATTTTATAGTCTTTGAAAATTCATTTCAATTTCATTTACAAATTTAAATTTTTATCTTTCTTTTTTTTTATGCGTTTTACTCTTTTAGTGCGTAGTGTGATAAAAAACAAAAACACAAAATTTTGACAGATAATAAAGTGCGATATGATGACAGATTTAGTGCCCCTTTGAACACACTAAACATTTTCGCAGTTTTTAGGAATTAATTTAGTGCGATTTGACAGGTTTAGTGTGATCGAGTATCAAGTTCAAGTGCGAGAGGTCCGAAAACGCTCATTTCAATTTGAGGATTCATTAAATATTCGTTAAACATTCAATTCTAATGTTAAATTCCATTCAAACCGAATTCGAGGGGTAAGTTTAATGGTTGCTATTTTTTAAGATTTTAAAGTGAAAACGAATATTTCGAAGGTAATTCAATCAATATGATTAATTTTTAATTTTTATTTATTATTTTTTTATATTTTTATAAAATAATTTTTCAACAAAACTAATGTAAATACAGAGAATAGAATAAAAGTTTACATCTTAAAAAGTTAATAATTTCATTTCATTTCAGCAAACAATGTTTTCTTATGTTACTATCACCCATATTCTGTTAGACCCATCTCGCGAGATCGCGTGAGAATATGTCTGACGAGATAGTTTTGTATTCTGTTAGACCTTTGACGAGACGAGATAGCCATTTTTTATCACGTCAAAGTATTTTGTGTTTTTTTTTTATCAAAAAATTGAATTAAATAAATAAATTGAATAGATAAAATAGTTAAGTAAAGATTAATAAACAATTTTTCATTATTGTTTCTGCATTATTATTAAAATTGTGTTTTTTTAAAAACCATCTTTACTATTACTGTTTATGTACTAAACTAAAAAATATTTAAAACATAAATATATTTATATTTATTTTTCATTTAAAAAATATTTTAAAACTAATACTAAAACCCCACTAACACTTTCCAAAAATTTTATAAATCATATTTCGTTTATATACCAATAATTATTTGTGATAGTAAAAAATGATCAATACTATCAACAAATAAAATATTCTATCGCGCCGCTTACAGTGTCTAACAGAAAGGCATATTTAGAATTTTTTCTTCTCGTCAACGATGGGTCTAACAGAATATGGGTGTCTATGTTATTATGGGCCGGCTTGTGGACAAGCAACTTGTAATCAACATAATGTAAACCCTACAAAATGGTCAGTACTACCAACATAAATGAAATGTTCAATAACTTCGATTAGTCTAGCAGAAATGCATATTTAACGTGACGCAATGAATTTTTTCTCCGCTTCAGCGATGGTTCTATTAGAGGATATGGGTGTATATTACATTTTTGTTTATTTTATTGTATTACAGTCTATTAGTTCGAATTCCCTTCTTTTGTTTTCGATAAAATAATTAAAAAAAAAAAAAAATCAGTTATACAAATTCAAAATATAATGCATCGATAATTAACAAACGAAAATTACCATTATTTTTTAATGTGACAAATTTTACAAACAACATCATCCCTGAACTTTATTCGTAATTTGGATACACAAAATATTATTTTTAGATGATAAATAGAACGAAGTAGAACTATAACATAATATTTGATAATGAATTTAATTCAATTTTGAATTAAATAAAGCTAAATCTTATCATAGAATTGTTAAAAAAATATGAGAAAATTTCCAAATACATATTCTTCAGCTTGGTTTTAAATAATTTTATTTGTATATCTGTTTTACTCTGTTTTGTTGTTGTTGTTTATATTATTTAAATTTCTTTTTTTTTTCCAATATAAATACTAGTATATACAAGTATTCTGTGGTGTTTTTATTTTTCTTATTTTATTTATTTTTTTTTTTTCTGAACACATTTTTGAAGATTATCAACATTTTTTTTTTTTTTTTAAGTCTGATGTGTTTTTTTTTATTATTTCCCTTATTTAAAATGAAATCGAAAGTTATTCGAGATGGTAATACTAATAGTTAGTGCTTTATTTTTTTCATTTTTTATTTTATTCCTTCTTTGTTGTTTTTTACATTATTTTTAGTTCGGAAAAAAAATTTTTTTTTTTGTTTATATATTTGAATTTATAAGAAATTATGCCAGTTGGCAATATTGATTGAAGTATTGAATGAAAATAAAAGAAGAATTCAAAACTTTATTATAAAAATGTGTTAAAAAATAATTTTTAAAAAATTTAATTTTTGTTTTTTTTTTTGTTTTTGTTTTTTTTTTTGAAAATTATAATCGTGTTTTTAGTGGAGACAATCTTTGTACATAAATTTATTAACATAAATATAATAATTCAAAACTGATATTGTTCGTTTCTAGACATGTTTATAATAGAGTTTAGCTAATTTATAATTTTTATTTTATTTTTATTTTTTTCTTTTTTTTTTTTTTTTTTGATAAGTTAATTAATTACGTACGTGTGTGGGCTATTGTATTTATATAAATTTTGGTAAATAAATATAACATCTAATTGTATTAAGAACATAATTGTGTGTACATTTATTAGCCTACATATATCAGATACTACAATTTAACATTTATATAAAAGAGAGAGTATGTACTAAAATTTGAAATTAACTGTAAATATAAAGTGCAATTTTGAATTTTTTAATTTAAAAATTATTATCAAGTTATTGAGTTTTTTATTTTTGTATTGAAAAAGAATAAAAAAGAAAAGAAACAAAATGATTTTTTCTTCAATAAGTTCTTATAAAGGGTAAGAAATGTTTTATTATTAATATTCATTAATATATTTTTGTAAGTAAATGTAAAATTTTTTTTTAAATACAACTAAGTTAATTATTAAATTATTAATATAGTATAATAGTTATTTAAAATTAATTTTATATTATTAATAAACAAAATTGTTGTGATTTTTAATGTAAGTCAATAGAAGTTTGGTCAATTTACAATAAATGTACATGCAGTATTGTAGAAACATACTTTTACACAACTACTATACTATACGTTTACGTGAATTGTCAAAATACTTGCTATATAGTATAAAGAATGTTACAAATATAGCTTGCAAATTTCAGAATATATTTTAAAAATCAAATTTTGTTATAAGAATTAAAAAAATTTATAATAATAATCCACAGGGGCCCTTCGAACATATTATATTATACTTTTAATATAATTATGTATTGCAGTTATTTTGCTATATATCATATGTTCATTAACTTAAGCAATATAAGGTTGAAACATTTAATTTTATAATTAAATTCATTTAATCATGCTTTCTTTCAATATTGCCATATTCTCTACGTCCTACTTTTGTGTAAATATTCTGATATTTTTCAAAGTTCTGAATTTTTTACTTGATAGTGGGATTGCCACCTGTACTATTTTTGCACTCAAATGTTGTACGTGCTACTTTTGAGTAAATGTGATATACGGTATAGGTGTACTTATTAAGATGGCTGCCACCTGCACTATTTTTGCACTCAAATGTTCTACGTCATATTTTTGGTGTAAATATTCCTACTTTTTCTAAAGTTTTGAATTTCTTACTTGCTGATAGGGTTGCCATCTATACTACTTTTACACTTAAATATTGTTCGTGCTACTGTTGTGTAAATATTTCAACATTTTTTTTTTTATAAAGTTTGTAAAATTGCATTACAATTTTTTTAGCTAATTTTAAAAATGTAATTAATTACTATTAAAATATGTTTATACAAAAAATAAATTATTTTTTTTTCGTTAAAAAAAAACCTTCAAAATAGTATGAAATCTTTATTATAGAAAGTGAAAATTTATTTCATATACATATGTATTGTAAATATGATTTCGGCTTGAAAGAGGAGAATTCCATAGAAAATATATTTTGTATATAACAGCAAATAGAAAGAAAAATAGATATTTTGTTGATGTCATTTAAAGCAGAATTATTAATTATTCTTGATAATCAACAATTAAAGTTGATTAAAATTTTATGAAAACGAATCAAAAAATTTATTAAGATATGCAAAGTTCAACTCAAAATACACATTTATAAAATAGTTTTCGCCCAGTTAAACTCAAACATCATTTAGCAAATTGACATTTTACAAATTTCATTTAACAAAAAAAAAAAAAACAATTTGGCAAAAAAAGTTTTACTAATATAAACACCAAGCAAAAAAAACCTTTCATAAGTAAACATTTAATAAATGGATACTTGATAAAATATACAAAATACTAAGTCGCAATAACGAAAGATGAAAGAAGTAATTTGCCTTCGAAATATGGATATTTACAAAATTTACGAGTGAAAGGAAATTCGATTTTAATTGCAAAAATATAAATATACACTTTTAACAATTTAGAGCTGGTTGTAAAATCAGTTGTTAAGTCAGGGTTGTTGTGAAATCAGGGTAGCCCTTTTCCAAAATATTTATATATAAGTATATAATGATTTTGTTTTTGTCTGAAGCCTTTTATAACAATAACAATAATAAAACAGTTCAATATTAATGAAAGAATGAGAATTGAGAGAATAAATCAATTTGTTGGTAAATTACTGAAGAAATTTAATTTTCAATACAACCACATCGGTTCAAATATAATTTAATAATTAATAAAAACATATAATATACACAGTATACACAATTTCTATTAATATAATATATAATATACACAATATCTGTATATAATATATAATATACACAATAAATAAATAAATCAATAATAAATAAATAAATCAATTTGCTTTTAATGTATTATGCAACTGTAAAGTAACTGTAGAAGAGAAGTGAAGTATATAAGTGATAGAAGAGAAGTAAAATAATAAGAGTAGTGGTAAAATAATATTAATAATGCATTGTGATGAGAGATGATACATATTTACTTTACATTGTTGTAGGTATTTTTTTAAACTGCGCCCAAACCATACTAGATTAAAAATGATATTATACTAGTACATATATACATCTAGTACATGTATATGTTAGAGGCAACAAACGTTAAATTGTTAACAAACCATTTGCTATTTGCTTTAAGAGTTTATTTTGCTATATGAAAATGTTCCCAGACCCAATACCCAAAATTTGGAATGTGGAATATGTCAATTGTACTGTACTGTACTGTATCAATTCAAAACAAACGTTAATTAAAAATTTTTAATTAAATGTACAGTTTTTTTTAAATTAAAATAAATAGTTATTAAAAAAATAATATACGTCATATGAAAATAGATTTGATGTTATTTCAAATAGAATCAAATAGATTTAAGTAAAATTACTACGAAGACTGAAAACAAAGGATTTGTTTTGTTTATATTTTATAAAAGAACTTTATAGTAAAAAAACTTCATGAATTTTTAATGCTTTTGTTTTTTAAGTACAACTTTTTTATATTCAAAAGATGGCAACCCTACATTATGGTGAGGATCACATCTTCTTCTATTGAGCATACATGTTTAACATATATGGATATGTGTTGTTATTTAAGCCTTTCTTCATTTCATTTTTAGTTCTGTGTCGCGATCGCGATTTGGGAAAAATGTTTGTGTACATATACACACATACATATTTTCAATCCTGAAACCGCCTTCATTTTTTATTTCTTTTTAAAGGATTCAAGGAATTTTTTTTGACGACTTTGAGGCTCATTATACATATATCGTTCACAAATAAATATTAACTTAATTAATAAACTCATACATAAATGATTACCTGTTGCCATACATAACAAAATACCTGTATGTAAATTTTTTTGTCAAAATTTTATTTAAATAACAATTATTGTGGAGTACTGTATTATGTCACGTAAGCTAAGAACACCACACTGGAAATTTTATATTAATTTATTTTATTTAACTAATTTTAAATAATTATTAAACGATTTGATTTTTTATTTTTTCTTCATTGTGTTATCTATCTATGCATGTATACTTACGTATTACTTCCTTTTAAAAATGTCTTAAAAAAAAAAAAAACCGGTATATTAAGAAACTGCTTGTAAAGGCGGTTTATTTCTTTATGTCTGTCTATTTAATAAAAAATAAAAAATAAAAAAATAATAATAATAGTGAAGACCTAAAGTTGACCCATTTTTGTGATATTTGAATATACATACTTTTTATTTGTATATTTTATATACATATGTGTTTATAGGTAAATATATCAGTGTGAGCACTAAAACTATGTTGTTTGAAAACATGAATTGTGTACGAATTTAACAAAAGGTATATGCTTGCTTATTAGAAAATGATTCAATAAAAATTTTGCTGTTTACATAAAGGTCTTTTATTATTAATGTATTGTTAATAAAAATAAATAAAATTAATAAATAAGGGTATTCACGATGAAGTGTAGGAGTGTAGTAGGTGTAGATCTACAATGATTTGTATAACGATTTCGTGAACGCACCCTTGTACTTTTGATGTTGTACTCGATGTAGAATTGTGACAGCAGTTTGTTTACATATGAATTTAATGTATAATTATGAAAATAAGTGAGAACATCTTTATTTTTTTCACTTGTAACTACATTCGTAAATGTTTTGAGCTCATTATTGTTTGAGCTAAAAAAATAAATAAATAATTCAATTAAAATTTTGTTTCAATTTAAATTTTTGATTTAAAAAATTACCTCTGTCCTTATCTCAGTTATTTTTCAAAAATATGTATTGACTTTACCAATGTCAAACTTCAAAAGTACAATGGAAACTTAAGTACAATACTAAAAGTACAATAGGTTTGAGTCTTGTCTAAAAATCTACAAGCCTTGTATTTCTTCATATAAAAATTTTACAATGTCAATACACTTTTACACTTTTACACCTAGCACAAGACTACACCTTTAATCTTCACATATTCATGAATAACCTCTGTATAGTTCACAATTACTAACATTAATATGTTAACGTAGGCGCAAAGTTGTCATTTACATGTTATTTTCAATGTTTATGTATGCTCAATAATACTACGATTTTGTTTACGTAAATTGCTCAAACTCCGATTTGGTTGCTCTTCTTTGAGCCTTTCAGAAGTAGTCAGTAGCAGTTCAAATTAGTTGCAAAGTTGTCATTTACATGTTATTTTCTACGATTATGTATGCTCAATAATATTTTACGTAAATTGCTCAAACTCCGATTTGGTTGTTTTTCTTTGAGCCTTTCAGGAGTAGTCAGTAGCAGTTCAAATTACTTGGAAAATTAAGTGATATTATTTAATCAGTCCCATCTGTTCTTAAAAAATAGAAATAAAGAATAAAAATGTCAAATGCTCATGACACATGTCAGAAAGTTTATTTGATACAGCTCATGTTTATATGAGGCAAAAATCTACTGCAGATCTGCCGCAAAAACCTACCTTCATGTTCATACTTAAAACAAACTGTTAGATTTCTGCTATTGTTGCTGTCAGATTATTGAAATATCAAGATGGCCGAAAATGAAATTATAAATAAATAAATAAATTTAAATTTTTATTATTATTCTAATGTCATTGCACAATTTTATTTGTATAATTTATATTTTTTTTTATTTTATTAATATTCGATTCGAAAATTACGTTATCAACAATAATTTGCTTGCATTTTGTGTATAAAAAAAAAAATAAAAATATTTTGACACTGACATACAATATATTCCCAGAAAAAAAATGCAAATGTCAAAAATATACCAGAAATTTTAAATATTGTTTACCCTTTGAAATCACCCCACATCAACAAATTTTAGTAGATTTCTACCACTTTTCTACCCGTATGAATATGCATAAATAGTTTTTTGAGGTGAAATAAAATTATTTATATTTTTTCAAATATATTAACTCGGTGTGTATTCAACGTGAAAATGAAATATGACTATAGCTTTTTTGAATTAGCTTGTGACAGTGACAATGGAAATCCATCTACCGGATATTAATCTTTCATCTCATACAAAGTCATATATGGCTCTTCAAAACAATCATCGAGTATCTTGTTATATTATAATTATATACCAAAAGTTGATGACAACTTAAAAACCCATATATGGCTCCATATGCAGTAAAGGGTTAAAATACTCATAAACTTACTCAACTTTCTGTGCCTGCATCTACTATCTACTCTCTTCATAATAAGTAGTAGTTGGGGATAGAAATAAAATATAATTTCAATATCTATTCCTATCGAATTCTAATAGATATTCAAATCTGATAGCAGCTTTCAATGTAAATGTGGAGATGAATATGTAAAGTTGTACAAGAGATTTCCGGTATGATGAAGTGACAAATTAATGATTATTAAATTTTGAAGTTAAAATTGCATGTTAATGTTTTGGTTGAATTTTTGTTTTATTGACGTTTTCTTGGAAAAATGTTTTATGATTTAGCTTTTCAAATCAAAACAAAAACGATGGATTGATGTGCTTCAACAATTTAATACAAAATTTATTATGAGTGCATTAGTTCCGAAATAAATTTCTTGTTGAAGCAATGAATTCACCGTTATACCGAATATGGTAAATAAAACAAAATTTAAATATATTATAATTTTTTTAATGTATATATACAAATTGTATAATAATTTTTAATTTTTAATTACAATTCACACAAGTCATCATACTTTCAATTTTATGGTTATATTTTCAACTTTCAATTTATTTTCTTTTCTTTCTTCACTTTGCTGATGAGAACTCTACTCACAGCTAAAACGAACACAACAACTATGAATAGAACTCTTTATCATAATTTTGCCTTTTTTGTTTTAAAGTTCTAAATAAAAACAATATTTTTTTTTGTAGTTGGTTATCAAATTGTATTTTGGATTATTTTTTTTTTGATTGGATTTAGCTTGTTAAGTTACTAAACATGTTTTGTTATATATATTATATATATATATATATATATATATATATATATATATTTTAAACGATTTCGCATTGTTCACGTGAAAAAAAAAATAACATTGAGAGAAATTCATTAGTGAAAGATTACATTTAAAAAAAAAAAACAAAAAACTAATCCAGTTTATAAGTTTAGAGTTGAAGAAACCGATTATTTATAGACTAGATCACACTGATGAATGAATTAATTAAAATTCCAATAAAAAAATATTTATGGATGTAGGTACCTGCTATCATTTTTAATAGACTTTTATTTTCAATTTTTCATTTACAAATTTTACTATTCTAAATATGAATGAATCTATACAGACAGATATATATAGGTTTTATTCATGAATTTGGTTAAATCATTTAAAATTTAAATATCTTTATAAAATTTTATACGATTATATAACTTAACATAATTATGTATCTAGAAAGTTAAATGTTTATATAACTTTAAGAAAGTAAACGAAACTTAAGTAGAAGAAAATAAAGATGAATAAAGTCGCATTAATATAAAAATATTATTTTGATTATACTACACAATGGAGACAATGTTAAATACATACAAAGAAAAATTTTAAGAGTTGTGAAATTATTATCAGAGCAATAAGGGAAGCCAAAATATATATATGTATACATTAAGATAATTAAAAAAAAAAAAAATTGTTGTATTTATATAGATTAATTTTACAAATAAAAAGATAGCTTCGCGTTAGAATTAATGAAAAAATTTAGTTAAAGTATGGATGTAAATATATAAACTGAATTTCAAATACAGAAATCTGTATTGGTTACTGACTGGGTCTTGGGAATCAAATTGGTAAATATTTAAGTTATTTAGATATGTAAAAATAACAAATAAAGAAATTGTTTAAGCTTTCTAGAATAAAGTGCTATAGGGAATATGTAGTTAATTCTTATTAGGGAACCAAAAGTAGAAATTAACATCGTTATTTCGCAAATCAGCATGAGTGATGATGAGATAAAAAAAATTGCAACATAAAACACCTTCAAAGCGACAAGTTACAGAAAACCTTAAAGGTCATTCCACAATGCTGGGGTTGGCTTATAATTTTAATTTTAAAAAAGTTTGATGCTAGTGTTTTTATTAATTCATTCTATAATGCTGGCGTTGGCTTCGACTATTATTTCATTTTGTTTACAATTTGCTTTCCACTGTTCGGCTAAGAAATATTCATTATGTGAATGATGATTTTAGAAATTAAGAAATTTAATTTAATAGTATTATTTAGTATTTTTATGAATTTGATAAGTTTTTTTAACAATTAATATAATACATATTAATAAATTCATTCATTGATTTAAAAAAATATATATATATAACATTAGAATCAGTCATAATTTATTGTAATACCTAAAATAAAAATCTTATCATTGTTATGTCCAAATTATGGAGTTTGGACATAACAATCATTAATGATATAATAAAAAAAATTAGTTATTGATGATGTTGGATTTAAATTTAGACCTCTAAAAGACCTCTAAATTTTTGATGATGTTAGATTAAAAAGCCATCTTGACCATAAGCTTCGTTAAATTCATTTACTATTCAAATTGAATCATCTAAAAACATATCTTGTTTAGTTATTTCTGTTCCATATGAAACATTATTGTAATAGTCCTAAAAAAAAATAATTTGTATTGTATAAAAATAACAAAATTATAATGAATTCTAAATAATAATCATCAAAAATTTTTTTTAGCCAAAATATTAAAAATACTAAGTTTTTTGCATTCCACTTTTATAAAAAAAAAGTAGGCATTCCAATAGCGGCCAGCATTTTATTTCTTTTGCTTCACTAGCTGAAAGCAAATTTCTCTTAGCATTTTCTTTCCGGAAGCGGTCCCGTAAACTTTTTCACCTATTTATGCAGCTTTTTGCGGAAAGTATACATTAAAATATACATTTAAGATTTTGATTATTCATTATGTACTAGTTTTTTCATTTTTACCATCTAATCCCAGTTTTGTGCCGATTTGTCTCCAAATTTAATCTTTTTTATCAACTCTCCGATAGCCTGGATATCTCAAGTTATACAAACACTCATGCTGCTTCACCTCTTCAATTCATTTCTCTAATATACTCATTTTTAGTTTATCTAATAAATATATTTATCTAATAAATCATTATCTATAAACCAATTCAATACATTCAAAAAAAAAAAGAAAAGTCAATTTAATCCATTAAAATAGTTCAGCATTCAGCGTTCAGCTTTGAACATTGCTCAACTTCAACTTTAAAAAATTTTCACCTTTGAAGTCAACGCTCACATTGTAGAAAGTTACGTTAGTTTTCATATGTTCAAAATAGTTTGACGGTAAAGTTACAAGCCAACGCCTGCATTATAGAATGACCTTTAAAATTCATAATAAAGAAAATATAAATTTGCAGAAGTGCTTCTAGGTATACCTTCTTTTCAATAGTTTACCTACATAGATAGCTTTGTGTCCAAATTTTTATTGATTGATTTCAATCAATTACAATCTCTTTATGTACCATAGTTCACAACCATAGGATTTTTTATAAACGCAGTATGACATAACAAATGGAATTATATGTACATGGATGTTTGTGACAGATTAGTTTGTGACGGTAACACTACAATAATTTATTGACTTCATAAACATTTTAAAAATTAGTTTTCATTGGTTTTATTTTTGTTTACAATTTCAAATTAATTTTGTTGCAAATTTAAATGAAATGAATTTAAGCAATAGAAATTAAGCAATTTACTTTGTTGATTCCATGTCCTTCACCCTCAGCCATTTTAAAAATTTAAACAAATCTATCTCTTAAAAACAAAACTTGCAAGAGAAAAATGTGCAGTATGAAATTTCATAATGCGTAGCTGGATTTTGTTTTGTTAATGAATTTCGTGTCATGATTGTTGCAATGTAATTTATGAACTTTAAAGAAATGTAGATATAAATCATTTGTGAAAACATGATGAGATTAATGTATTGCATTATGCTTTTGTGAAAAAACCTTATTATATTTAGTCTTACATCACAGATAAAATATAAAATTACCTATCAACGTTTAAATAAATGAATCCAAACAGATGAGGCTTTCCGTAATAAACTTAAGAAACGTATTTTTAATATTTAAAAAAACAAAAAACAAAAATATAAAAAACTAATAAATTCCATCAGATGGCGCGAAAAAAAAATAACTTTCCTAAATAGCAATAAAACGGTTATCTATTATTATTTTCAATGTATTTGAACTTGAACTTGAATTAACAGTCTTTAAATCAAATAATTTGAAAAAGCTTTTAAACGAAAAATAATTTTAAATGTATGTATGTAATTTCTAATATAATTTATAAGATGTCGCTATCATCGTTTTTTGTTTTTTGTATATTTTTTTTTGTGAAAAACTGACCGTTATTTAATAATTATTGTGAAACCAGTTAATATTTTTTTAAAATTTGAAATTTGAAAATAAAATATAATTTTTATTTTATATTTTTATTAAATCAATATAAAAACAGTTATTCTGGTTTTGACTTTTAAGAATTTATGTAGTTTTTTTGTTTTTTTATTTCTAATCATTTTAAGGTTAACCAGTTTTAAATTTAGAATTAATTCTATTTACATTAAATTTTTATATATTATCAATATAATTTGGATGACGTAATGGTAATGTTTTTACTGTATTCACTTTCGTTCTTGTTATTTTTTCTTTTTATTTAATTCAGCTGTTTTGTTTTTAAAAAAACTACAATCATGGTATTAATAAAATATAATAAATAATTAAAAAGAAAATTTATTTTGTTGTTTACAAAAATATGTAATACATATTTAACGGAAATATTGACATAAAATTATATATTATAATTTGAATATTTGCAAAAATATTTGAAAACATATATATATATATATATATAGACCCATATCACTATTATCATTAAATTGTGAATGGAAGCAAAAATGAATGATAAAGACAAATCGGTGTCATGAATGAACCTTTCATTTTATTGTGAATGATACTGTCCGTTTTTGTTGTATTTTTGTTGTCAGTTAAATTTTTATATATATATATATATAATTTATTTTATTTATGAACTTATTTTTATAAACTTTCAATTTACAAATTTTCCAAACAAAAAAAATCCTTCCTTCTTTCCAGTGAATGATAAACAGTGGTATCGATAATTTTTCTTTTATTCATGACACCGAAACAATTTCTGTACAATACACAATTGCAACACTTTTTTACATATCATTTTTGAATCGTGACATTAAAAGTGAATGATAGATTCACCAAAAAATTAATGATAGTGATATTAATGACATTGTCCATAAATTTCGGTAATAATTTAACATTCCTTTGAAATAGTTTAATAAAAATATTAAATAGAAAGAAAGAGAGAGAAAGTATATCTGTTATAATAATTACTAGGGGCCCCTGTTGAGTAATTATAATTCAAGTTGAAGCCAAATTTAAAGTTTCATTGTATGTAACTAATAATAATAACTGATTTGTTTGTTTTTGTTTTTTATTTTAATAAGAACTCACATATATAATATGCATAATATATTTACTGAATAATAAAACCATATGAGTAAAAATTTTTCAACTGTGTGTGCATTTTTGTTTTATATATACAACTTATATATTATATTAGAAGTTCATTAAGGAGTAGGAGAATCGAAATAAAATGAAAAGGTGTCTACTGCGCAGGTCCTTAAATGCTTTTCAATTATAATTATAGATTATTATAGAATACAACTACACCTGTCAATTGACATATAAATCAAGTTTAATATACATACTTGGTGTTATAATTCGTTTCGTTTAAACATTTTTAACAAAGTGATTTCAGACTTGTTTCAGTTGAATTTAAAAGTGTTCTTAAAAGCTGCATTAATTATTATTTTACAAAATTAAATTCGGAGCTGTGAAAATTTCTACCTGTCAACACATTTTTTGCTTTATTATCAAACCTATCAAAACTTTTTTTGCTTTGTATTATTTCAGAATTTTTGCACAGAATAGGCTTGTTGTATGTATATTGTTTTTAAAAAGTATTTAATTTTTTTTTTGATTGATTGAACAGCTTTCAGTATTTAATTTTGCAGAATTTAATTCGAAAATCCAGCTATAGTGGTTTAAAACCAATTCGTTTGGATATTTCAATGGCTTTCAAAATCAAAAGGGCATTTATAAAAAAACTGATATTTTATTAATTTTGATATTACATTAATATACTGGTAACTAGCAAGTTGTGTTAATTTCCAATTACATAAGTGGTTCCATGTAAAGATCGATTTTTTTTATTTACAAAGTATATATAACCACATTTAAAAATATATTTTTTTTAAACCACAACCATCATTATAAAGTTATGGTGTATATTCAAATTTATGTTACAATCTATAAATAATATTTTTGTTACCTATAAATCTAAATTCATATACAAAATATTATACCTAGCTATTTCTCTTTCAAATAATAATATTTTTGAAATACAATTGTGTATAGTAAATAGTGTTACCGCACAGAATAATGATTAAGTGGTTATCATAAAATAATAAACAAAAATTTGAAATTAATTTTAGAAAAATAAATTTTAATCATTTTCGTATATAATAAATTGTAATATTTTAAAAATTTTATTTATTTATTTTTATTTTATAGATTATGTTATATCTATATCATAAAGTAACTATATACATAGAGTATTCACGCAGAACAAAAAATGTTAGTCAATTTTGTTGATTTGAAATCACTCCAAGATCGTATTTGGGGTCATTTCGTAAAAATATAACCGTATTTTTAGTTTTGTAAAATAAATTTGACCGTATATGGTCTCTGTTTTGTTTTCTGTATGTCAGCTATGTATGTATCAGTATCTACATGTTTACATATTTCTATACAATTTGAACGATTTCTTTTTAAAAAATATTTTTGTTATAATTTCTGGTTATATATACATATATATTATATACATTTATGTTATATATTATGTTATTTAAAATAAAAGCTCATCTAGATGAAATTTTCGTTGAAAAAAATTTATTTAAGTAGTTATCTGTGATATTATGTTGTGATATGAACAATGGTGGTATGCTCCTTAGAACTGTTTCTTATTACAATTATGTATTTATGAAAAAAAAACATTACATAATTAAAAAAGTTGAATGAAATTTGTCATTTTAAATCTTTGAATATGTGTATAGAAGCTTCTTCAAGTATAGTAAAGTAGGTACAAAAGCTATAAATAAAATTAAAATTATTTTAAAATAAAATAATCGAACAAAAATGAAAAATGAAGTAAACAATAAATTATTTTGCATATAGATAGTATTCCGCCCTATGCCCCATGGATGAGGTTACAGGAAAATGATATACATAGTACATACGGCTTTATTTTTTTTATTATTTTCTTAAAATAACATTTCGTAAACGAAAAGTGTGATAATTAATTGAATGACCATTCCAGGTAGCCCAGATTAAATTTCAAAAATAGAACAATTTTCCTAAAATATACTCGAAGTGATTCCTTAAAGGATTTTTTCTTCGCAGCTTCAACTGCTGTATACCCTATATATGTCGAATTCGGTTTGAATGGAGTTTACTGAATATTCGATTAGGCAGTTACAAGCTGGATTTCTACATGTGTCAATTTACCGTCATTGTATTGTTCGTGTTTTTGTGATGCAGCAATATCGTCCCTGAATATTATTCCAAAAGTGAAATTTATGAAAAAAAAAAATGAAATAAAAAATGATCATCATCATCATCATTGTCCTGCAACCCCATCCGTGGGGCATTGGACGGAAGTAAATTCTTTCCAACGGCTCCTATCTGCGGCTAACCTCTTCAATTATGGCCACGTTTTTTGCTGGCTAAAAAATTATGAAGTTATGAAATTATTTGAGCGAAGAACCACTATTATAAATTTTATAATAAACTTTTTGTTCATTTTAATTTTCCTTTTTTAAAATCTCAACATAAAATATTTATTTATTTTTCTGTCATTGAATTTTTTATCTGTCATAATCTAATATTATTGGCTTCCGTTACGGAAAAAATAAAATTGGTTTATGTTTTCAGGGCGACGCTACGTAAAACCTATCGCGGGACTTTATTCTGATTGGTTATTTTTCTGTGATAAACGACTGTGATAGTAAATTAACATTGTAGAAATCCATCTGCATATTTGGTTTGTTCAGTAAACCTTTCTAGAACGATCTGGAGTAAAAAAAAAAAATAAAACCTTTTCTGTGTTCAGTAATTTCAGTTGATTGAACTTTTTTATCCAAAAGTGTTCTAATCAGTGTTCAGTGGATTGTCGAAAACAGTTCTAAATTGATCTTTTTTGCTTTGAATTTTTTTGAGAACATCTTTGGATACCTTTTGTGGTTGTTGCATTTTCTTTAAATTTTGACAGTTATACAAGGACATTTGTTGGTAAACAAAAATTAAACTAGTAAACTTTTCTATTCTAAATAATGCTAAAGTGTTTGACATTTAATTGTCATTGTTCTAAACAGCACTGTCCGATTCTGTTCTAAATCTACTGAACAAATTTAAGTATTTGCCGAATATAATAAATATCTACATACGTATGTAGATATGTCATGAAATAACGTAATTAAATGATCTATGTAATTATGGTTGATCTCTAATATCGATATTAACATGTTTGTCACTGTCAGTAGTATAACAGAAGATATTTTATATATTTTATTTGTGGATATTTAACTTGATGGTGAACCTAAAATATTCATATTTTAAAGAAAATATTTAAGTAAAAAAAAAATTTAAATTTTGAGCAATAATTATGAGAATTTGGGTAGAAAATTTTAGTATTCAATCATCAGTTGATGATTATGCCCCTGTACATTAGTATTTTTACGGCCTGTTGTTTCTTTGACGCTCGAATGTACATTGGTATTTTGAATAACAGCTTTACATGTTTGAATGGTAGATAAGACATGAAGCTGTTATTTGAAAAAAGCTCTTACATTTGTAGATAGAAATGGGTGTGAGGAAAAGTGTAGCAAAAAGTAATAGGAAGTGAAAATACCAATGTACAGAGGTCCATTGCAAAATATTATCCTTATGTATTAAATTACATATATCTATATTATAATGGCAACTCTGATATTGTAAAAAACAAAAAAAATGTATATTGTAATATTTATTTCAATTTGTTATCCAAGTTCGATATAAATAAAATTTAAATTAAAACAGCTGACGAGATATATATATATATATGTACATATACCCAATACTACTGGTATGCAACTTTTTAAGGTTATTATTATTTTTTTTCATAAAATTATTTTCATTTTATTTGTATGCACCTCATAAAATAGCTTTATTTTATAATATTTTGCGCAAATTTTCATCATCAAATTTAAAATCGTTAATAAAAAAACCTGTTTTAAATTGAATTTGAAATTTATTTAGTGTGTATGAAAAACAACAAAAACAAAAAAAAAATCAGAAGAAAAATAGTTGCAAAATAAAAAAAATATTATGATTGTATATACTTTTTGGGGGCTCGTCTCATTTTATTTTCATTATAATAACCAACAAAACTCTAGTCATTTGATATTCATGTTGAATTGAAGCCTGACAACAAAAATTTATTGCTTATATACAAAATGTTATGAATACGAGAATAACAGAATGTTTGTTTTTATTTTTATTTATTTTAAAATTTAATCAGTTGTTCTAAAATAAACTTGTTTTTTTTTTGTTATCATATTATTATTATTATTTTTATTGTAAGATTCATTTAATTGTATGAATGTATGTTTTAAATGTATTTGTGATTGCGAGATGGGTGTTTTAAAATGTTTCAAATATTTCATCATCATATTTTGTTAAGAATATTTTTATTGAATTTTCTATTTTTTTTATTTGTGTTTTTTTTTTTTGTTTTCATTTGTTATTTTTATTGTTTTGATTAAAACTCGCAAATTTTTATTGTTTTGATTAAATTTTATTTTTACTTTTATATGTTGTGATGTGACAACATTGTTTCGAGGACGCTAATAAATAAAATTATTGGAAAAAAAAATATTATTGATAATATTTTTGTTGAATAATTTGAGGTATCTAGAAGAGCAATGAATTTTATAAAAATTATCAATTGTAGTTCAAAGAAATTAATGGAACTAAAATTTTTTTATTTCTTCCCATTTAATATTTACAATTTGAATGATTTACAATTCAAAATAAGTTAAATATTTTTGTATATTGTACTGGCTTGAAGATGAGTATCCTATGATAATTCTATCACTATTTATTATATTATGTTACAGGTCGCATTGAATTTACATTTTAATCTTCTAGGGCTTCTCAGGATATTTGGATTTATTTCTAATTTACTTTTGATGTACTTTGTGCAGTTATTTGATATTTCATCATGTACCGCAGGAACCTGCAAATCGTTTTGCATTAAACTATTTGGCACGAACCACGGAGCATCGACCACCATTCTTAGCAATTTGTTCTGAAATTGTTGTATTCCATCAATGTTGGATTTAGCTGCAGCGAAACAGCGCTGGTCAAATTTTCTAAACGCGAATTATTTCATAAATGCAAATTCAAATTCTACTGGGCGTCAAACTTGACAGAATAAATTTTTTAGTAAACATAAATGTAGAATATCGGTAATTAATGTAGATATAGGTAAAATATAGGTAGAGTTTGTTTTAAATATTGCAAAAGAACGCCAATTGGTGGCAAACTTATTGTCAGTTTGCAGTATTTATGAAAACACCCTCTACCATCATCATTTGAAAGAGATTTTATTTAATAATATTGAAATGTCAAAATAGATGTCAAAGATAATGCAGAGAAAATTGTAAATACTGGCGTATATTCCACGAAGATTGCTAATGTCATGGCTTACATACATTTCATACCCCTTTGCCTACAAACTAATTTTGCAGAGGGGGTTTTTGTAGACAAAGGGGTATGTTAACCATGTAGTTAGCACTCTTTGTGGAATATAGGCCAATGATAGTAGCTTCATCATTGTACTACTAAATCTCTTCAGCGACGGATAGGAATGGGAAAAAAATAATTTTCTACTATTATCCTATCTGCGACTAGCTTATTCAGGTTCGGCTACATTCTTTGCTGGATATTTAATTTTTTACATTATTGTTCTTAAATAGTAAGTAAAACTATTTAAACAGTGCAGAAGTTCAATTATAATAATGACTTTTCTTATTCCTTATGAATATTTATTTATTCATATTCAAATTAAATGAAATATAAATGTGATAGACATTAGACAAGAGAGAGAGATTAGACATCTCACAAGAGTGAGATTAGTTGCACCAACTAAACTAAATCAGGATTTGTTTGTTTTGATTGTCAACTAAACGTGAAACTTTGACATTGACATGTTGAAAAAGACGACTTTTATGACGTACATTCAATTTTTTATTTAGTCTTTTATGAAAGGGATACTGAGATTTCTATGAATATCAGTATTGCGAACAAACCAATGTTTATTAACAATGTTTAACAATACTTTGTTTTGGAATATTTGGATAGTTTGAATATGTAGTTGTTTAGCAGTACCCCATATTTGAATACCGTATGCCCAGACTGGCTTCAATAATTGATTATAGATCAATTAGCAAATACAACTGTTTGCATTTAAGATCTAGTTCTATTTTTCTTGACGTGTTCTTTCCATCTTAGCTTTGCGTCAAGTGTCATACCAAAATATTTTGCAGAATTTTGACATGATATAACGACATTATTTATTATTCTTCAATTTTTTTATTCGTAATGTTAACGTGCTTTTGCTTCATTCAATTTAAGTCTTCACCTTTTGCATCAAATGGAGATTTTGTTATTGGCTTCTTGTAATTTATTTGTAGCTTCATTTATATTTTTACCGACAGCTAAAATAGACGTATCATCTCTAAAAGTAGCTCCTTCGTATCTTCTATCTCTGAAATATAATTAGTGTATAGTAAATGTAGTATGGGGCCCAGTAAACTAGTTTAAATATGAATCATAGTATGAGGTCCGGTGCACTAGTGTATAGTAAACATAGTATGGGCCCAGTATATTTTCTTGTGGTACTCCTGCGGGCATATTGAGTAGAGCATATCAGATATTGTTTGAACAAAATAATTAATAGAACTGAAAATCACATTTATTGTTTTAGAATAGGGCATAAAGTATAAATAAGAAGAAAAAATAAATCATGGCAAAAAATTTCAATAGTGATATCAGTTTTAAAGATAATCAAAAAATGGTATTTGACGCGTATAATTTTTTGTCACTTCAAATTGTTGACGCGTATACGTGTTACCAAAACAACACAGTTAATAATGTTGTGACGTTATTTTTTCTTTTATTACAATTTATTTTTAGACACTACGGTCATTATGACCACTACGAGTACTACGACTTATGTTGAACTAATTTTTGTGTGTGATTGGCTCTAGTTATTTTGCGCATTTTTAATTGAAAAAATTGTTTTTTAAATTGTTCATTATAAGCTAACAATTTTTACTTTTATTTTTTTTATTTTTTCCCGATATTTTTGGTTTTTTTAACGTTATTAAAAATTTTGCAAAACATATAAAATTTGTTTCTTCTATTTGTTAGTATGATATAAGCTAGATAGAATAGTAATATTATAGTAATCCGTTGCTTTATGAAGAACTTAATGATTTCAAGTAACTGAATCACATTCTCAAAATCAAAATAGATCCTAGCTATCCTGAAGAAATAATATAAATCCAGTTTTCTATATAATAAGCACCAAGCTAGTCATTAATAAAATCGTTACCAGGAACAATACCAGTAAATCGGGTATTCAATAAATAAAATATAATGATTGTTATTACTTATATATTGGACAAGCTGGAAAAAAAGGTTTTTAAACCTGATTTGAGGAACATTTAAGACCTGTGTTTAACGGAACAAATGATTCAAACGTAGTGAAACATCTCTTAAGAAAATAATCACGAGTGCTCAATAAATAATTTTGAAATTTTACATTTTGCAGAAAAGGGTAAGATGCCGTCACATCGTAAATGTATCGATAACATTGAAAAACCGTGGGAAATTATGGATATAAATCAACGATGAGATTGCAACTGAAAATTGCCTTGTCTATAAAAATTTTATCTTTTCAACTTCAAGTGAGAGCTGTAGCTTATTATGTACTATTATTTATCTATCTTTTTACTTTGACTTTAAAAAAATTCTGCAATAGTTTTTTTTAAAGATATTTGTTGACATTTTTTAATTTTTTTCATTTCCTTAAGATATGCGTTCACAATTTTCATTTTTCAATTTTAATTCAGGCTTCAATTTGAATTGGTCCAAAGCAAACCTACTTTTGGAAAGAGTTATATATAAAATAATTATTTATACCATTTCACAAAGAAAATTTTCAAGTTCCAAATTTCAAGATCCATCAATCATAGTTTTAAATATCATATTAAACTTATATATATGTATATATACATATATTTATTTTAATATTATAAACTAAAAAGAGAATAAATATAAAATTTTTGAACTTTTATTTTTTTATGAAATTTTTCTTAGATTTAAAATAAAATTTTTCTTAAATTTTTATATATTAATTAAATTATAAAACATATGGAAATTTTAACCTCTTATCATAAAACAAAAAAAAAATACATTTTTTTTTATTCAAATAAGCTCTAATAATAATAATTGATAAAAGAATTAACAACAAAAATTTCCTAGAAGCTAAAAAACTTTAATATTTATTTTTGAATCTAAATTATTTTTCGGTCAATAAAATTTTTTAATCGTAAATACCTCACAAGAACCAAAAATAACAAATAAAATTAAAAAAAAAAATAATTTTAACACTTTTTACATAGCAACAGTATAGAGGTGGAACCATATATGTATAACATAAAGTAATGGGTTGTAGTACTGACTTTACTGTTTATATGTAAATAAAAAGTAAAAAACAAGCCAAACAAAAAATTGTCGTCATAATATTTTTTAAAAAGAAAAATAGTGAATTTTTTTCAATTTTTTTTTTGTTATTTATTTAGTAGCTAAAAATTCCCAATTTTTTCTAGTTTAGCTTACTGTAAGATATTTACTGTAAAAATAACGTGTTTACAATTATTGTATTTATTCGATTTCGTTTAAAATACGAGTACATATTTTTTTCACTCATTTATTCGGTGCTCTCGATTACATCCGATTCGACAGATTACATCCGATATTTACCTTTTCATGTTGACGATTTGCTCTCAGCTTGAATTGATATTTGAAATTGCTTTACCTCTGTCGATATTTCGGTTCTACAGAGGTTTAGTCTATCACGAAGTCTTCTAGTTCTACATTAAAAAATTCTGTTAATTGTATTATTTTTTTTCCATTCAATCAACGTGTCCAGTGAAATTTTTTAATGTTAATTTTTGTGACTATATATCTACGTTATTGTATAGATCCGCGGTTCCCAAAATATGTTCCGCGGAACACAGGTGTTCCGTTGAAGATCATCAAGTGTTCCGTGTAAATGTACGGTGTGTGTAAATGTTGATGTAGAAAAATTCTATCAAACAGTTCAGTTAAACCTCGCAGATATTTCGAAACAAACCACGCTGAGTATAAAGAAAAAGATATAAATTTCTTTCAAAGACAACTTGAGTTACTGGCAAAATCTCAACATCAAATTATAAAACTTGTGAAAACTGAAAATGAAAATGCAACAGAGGCAACTTTTCGCGTGAGTTACCGCATTGCCCGTAATGGTGAAGTAATGGTATACAATTGTATGAGCAATTGAAGAGACGCTTATTAAAACTTGTATAAAAGACATTGTATCCTGTATGTTAAACGAAGAATCCGCTAAAAAAAATTGATGCACTACAATTATCCAATAATACTGTTTCGCGCCGCATTAAAGGTCTTTCTGAGACACAGCTAATTAATCGACTTAAACTTTGTAGTGAATATGTATTGCAAACGTATAATCAACAGACATTGCCGGCCTCGCTGTTTTATTAGTATTCGTGCGGTATGTACATAATAATAGAATTGAAGAAGATTTACTAATGTGCGAATATCTGCAAGAAAAAACGACTGCAGAAGATATATTTAAATTGTATTAACAATTAGATTACAAAACACGAAATCGAATGGAAGAAATGCACTGATATTTGTACAGATGGTGCACAAGCCATGGTAGCCACAAAAAGCCACTGCGTTTTGCATAGACAAGCATTAGTAACCAAAAAAATGTCGCCTTGTTTAAAAAATATTTGGATGAAACTGTAAAAATAATCAATTTTGTAAAATCATGACCACTTCAATCGAGATTATTTAAAATTTTATGCGATGAAATGGGTAGCGACCACAGAGCACTTTTATTACATACCGAAGTTAGGTGGCTGTCCAGAGGAAAAGCATTGTTGAGACTTTTTGAACTTCGAAGTGAATTATTAGTTTTCTTCTCGTCGAACAATTTTATTAACCACTCCTTCATGATTGATAATTGTTGCGTATTTAGCAGATATTTTTACTAAGTGCAATGAAATTAACTTATCATTACAAGGAAGAAATATTACAATTTTTAACGTACAAGATAAGATTGCATCTTTTAATAAAAAATTAAACTACTGGATTTCTGAAGTTGAACAAAATAATTTTGATTGTTTTCCCACATTAGAAGATTTTTTAATTGAAATAAATTGTAAAGTAAATGATAAAGCCTCCAAAGAAATTTTAGAACATTTGCATAACTTACAGTCGAGCCTATTACAATATTTTCCAAATTCCCCTGAAGATAACTCTTGGATTAAAAATCCGTTTGTAGTAACAAATAAGCCAGGGGGGGTTTTAGCACAAGTAATTATGAAAACCTAATTGATTTAATTACTGACTCTAGTTTAAAACAAAAATACAATGAACTTCCATTAAATGAATTTTGGTTAAGTTTAACAGAAGAGTATTCCAACTTGTCTAAACTAGCTATTCATGTTTTATATCCTTTCACAACTACATATTTGTGCGAGGCTGGATTTTCATATTATGCTGCAACAAAATCGAAGTACAGAAACCGACTGAATGCTACACCAGACATAAGAATTCAGCTTTCTAATATTGAGCCTGATATAAAAAAGTTATGTAATGCAAAGAATCAAAAACACCGCAGTCATTAATAATAAAAATGATTTTTTTTTACTTATTCATTTTATTATTTTTATGTATTTAGCTTATATAAATAAACATGTGTTCCTCTGGAATTATTAGTTTTGTGAAGTGTTCCACGACTCGAAAAGTTTGGGAATTGCTGATATAGATCATAAAGTTTAGTATCAAATCTTATCTTGAGCATCATTTTAAAAAATGTTTGACTTTAATTTTCATGATTTCACTTACTTTGTTATAAAAAACATAAAAATTCGACATTATATTTTCCTTGATTTATTCATTTTCATTTCGCTTGCATATTAATATGCCATCTAAATGTATGGGCCCGTTTTGCTATAATTGAAGAAAATTTTTCTTCTGGAAGACATTAAAATCATGCTTGTTTTCCTTCATAATCAGCAAACTCAAGTTTCAAATGTACTTTTGTCGGACCATTTTCTTTAGTTGCTTAGGACAATTTCTCTCATATTGAAAATCATAAGATGTTCTTACAGTCACTTATTTTGTTTCTCCAAGTAAGCTTTTGTCTGTCCAAACTGATTCCAATACATTCCATTTTTATTATTTTCATTTACATTTCCTTTGATTATTTCAATTACATCGTTTTTCTATATATAAGCATTTAAGCATATCTGCAAAATAAAAAATTCTTTAATTAATCTTTATAAATTTATACAACTTCTGTACAATAACAACAACGTCTATAAATACGGTAAATATTTTACAGAGATTATATGAATTTAATTTGTTGTAAAATAATGAGCTTATTATGGACCAGACGGTGATAATAATGTTTTCGTATGGGGTATGATTGGAAACGAATGGCAAACTTATTTACATTTAAAAATGTAAATTCTTCTCAAGTCGTAAATTGTTCTCGTCATTTTCGAAAATTCATCGTTTAGTTTTGCGGATTTTGACATTAATTTATTTTTTGTCGCATTTTTAAATATGTTTTGTCTGTTGTGCTGTGGTACAGTAGTGGATGTTAAATTAATTTTTAACTTATTGTTTACATTATTTGACACATCACACATAACAAATTTTCATATCAACTTGACAGAGCCTAAGAAAAACAGTTTTTAAAGAAATCAAAATAATAAGGAACTAGTAATGACATTGCTAATCTAGTAAAGTTTGGCTGCATTTTAAAAAAGTTTGCAGAATACAACTCAAAACACCAATAATAATATAAAATAAATATCTATCATCACTCTTCATAATGCATTAATATTATTTTCTCACTACACATTTTACTTCTACCTACACCTACTTCTATAATACAAAAAGATTCATTAACTGTTCATCATTATTGTTGTTAATATAAAAGGCTTCAGACAAAAACAAAATTAGTATATATTATAAGATATGTCTGAAATTGCATATATTTAGGATGAAATATCAAATTTATCATGCGGTTTCCAATTTTGTGCTGTATAATTGAAAACGCATGTTAAATTTAATATTTTATCCGCAACGTATGCAATTTGAATCGTATTCCTAAAGATAAGATCAATTAGAAGGTTTACGGGGTCTAAGAGCATATTGTTGGTTAAAAAGCACACAATTAGTAATAGGTATTAAACATGTACATTCTAGGTTTAAGAATTAGGTTAAGTTAGTTTAGATAGGGTTAGTTATTAGGTTAAATTAGGTTAGCTAGGTATAAGTTATGTTTTTATTTAATAATAAGACATAATATTGATTTTTTAAGTCTTATTTTTACAATATATTATATAAGATAGTACATAGTATGTAAGTGCATACAATAAAAATTGTGAATGTACAAAACACAAATCATTGAGAAATTAGAATTAACATAAAAATTTAAAATTAATTTATATGTTAATACCAGCCGTTTAATTACTTTTATGTTAATAGCAACCGTTTAATTAATTTAAATTATTCTATTAAAGCCGTTTTTTTCAACTTCTTATAGGTTAAGATAGTTTTTAGTTTGTATATTAAAGGCACATAATACAAATTAAATAAAAAAAAAAAATTACCATACGGTATACGTTTGTACGTTTGCGTGTTCTATCATAAACCCTATAAGTATCAAGAATTTAAATTTCATTTCGCCATACATTTTTTGTTATAGGATCACATTAATCTTCGATCAATAAAACAATTATCACTCCTTATCATAATACTACTTGTATATCAAATCAATCGCAAATATAACAAACCGAAAGTCAATTTTAAAATTAAATCGATTTTTTTTTTTTTATTCAAATATTTTGAATACCGAAAACATAACAACCACCACGAATAGTGATTATCATTTTTAATACTTTTTTTATTATTATTGTTTTTGTTTCGTTTTGGAATCTCCATGCTGGTTAATTAGTCTTTATTTATATTTTATTATTAAAAAAAAAAGCAAAATAATAACAAAACGCCGCTTTTAATATTTAAAAGATTATCAAAATATTTTTTTATGGTGCCAATGTGATGTCAAATTTTAAAATTTGAAAATGGAATGAAATTTGCATTTTGTGGAGTGATTTTTATTTAAATTTTATTTTTTTTAAATTGGAGATTAGTGGATTCGCTCTGTAACTGAATACAATTTTTTTATTATTACTTTCGTTTTCTGGATAGAACTTAGGATAAAAACAATCAAGTAATAAGAATATAATTCTATCAAGAAAAGAAACAAGAGATATATTAGGAGTTTATGATGGAAAACGCTTGATAAATGTAATATTACATCCGCAAAGTATGCAATTCAAAAAGATATCAAAAAATTAGAGCGTTTATCACATTTTGGTATGGTTTTGTACGTTTGTGTCTTCTGTCATAGGGGCAATAGTTATAAGGAAAAAGAAAATAAGAAAATGTTTCGAAGGTGAGTTATAAATTCTGTTTTTACTAGTAATTAAAATAACCTAGATGGTGGTCGGATTCAAGATAATGGTCTAATTAATCTAACAGAGATCGTGTTTTTCTCTGAGTGTGTAGATAGGAATAAATCCAAGATGAATTTATTCTATAGTCATTTCGATCAGAAGTATTGCGTCGTTTTTTCTACTTCGCCAGTAATAAGCCAATACAGTCTACAAAATAGTGAATAATTATTTGTCTAGTTTGTATAGATGTTTGACAGTTTAACTGTAGTAAGAAGGGAGTTTCTTTGAGTGCAGTTGATTTTTCATTACCATCTTGTATGTTCCAAAACGAGCTATATACAATGTATGTAAATAGTTTCAAAATTCTTGTATTCTACTTAAATTATCAATTTTTTGCAATAAATCTTTATATATTTCTTTTTAATAATTTAGAATGTAAGAAACTTAGTGGTAAGCAAAATCTGTAAGGGCTTGATCCCAGTAGATTGTAAATGACTAAATAAATAAATAAATTATGCAGATTAAACATTTCAAAATTAATTATTTTGTATATATAGTACATTATGGACCATATACACAATTGCAATAAATTCTAATACTCCATTTTCGATGTCACGGTGTTATACAACCACGAATTTTGATATTTTGACATTTCAACTCGTTTGTTTGTTGTCTAAAGAAAATCTTTTAAGGGTACCTAATATGTAAAATATAACAATTAAATATATATATGTATATATGTATATTTAATTATTATTATATATATGTATACTGAAATCAATATATGAAAATTCGTATCATTATTGTCAAATATTAGAAAGAGATAATTAAATGTAAGTGAATGACATTTCGATTTTTCAGCATTTTTTTTTTTTTTTTGGTATTTTTATTATCTTACTACTATCCTTTATTTATTTTTCTATTTTATTATTTAGATAATAAATAACTAACAATGAACCTAATATGTAATCAAAACAAAAATAAAAAAAAATGGTATATGAATTTCATTTAATTGGATATACTTAACTAAAGGCTAAAATATTCAATTCCCTCAAAAAATGAACATTACAAAAACAAAAATAATTCTTAGGAATTTATTGTGTCATTTGTTTGTTATGTACATATATTTTATTTTTCTCATGATCATGTATTGTATATACTTACTTATGTATGCTTAAATCGTAAAAGTACTTTTAATCTGAAAATATTTTTATATATTTATTATACATAATGTATAATTTATATTATATACATATATATCTTTACATATGTATTGATTTCGCATTTCATTGCGATAATAATGAAATTACTGACCTGGTACAATCAATACCATTTTTTGTGTATCATATCATGTACATAATAAAAAAAAAAATGAGTTATTTGAATTTCGTTTTTGTTGGTAAGTCAATTTTCTTATAAATAAAAGAAAAAATTGAACTGATATTAAAAAAAAGAGTAGAGCATAAATTGATAGTAAAATAAAAGCTATTAAAAAAATATAGTTGTAAAAAGTGTCGTGGAAATGTGATGTAAGGAAATAAATGGTTTTTAGAACATTTTGTATCAACCCATAGTTGATTTTTATTTATCGAGTTTTTAATCGAATTATATCCACTTTGTAAATGATTATATTGGGAGTTTCTATGTTTTCGATGTTTTCGTTGTTTTTTTTTTGACATGAGATGAAGGGCTTTTGTTGTCGTATACCATGATATATTTTATTTTTTTTTGCTTCTATATACGTTTGTCATCAATAAGAAGACCTTTTCGGATCTATTGAACTTCCTCGTTGCAGGCTTATGTCCTATAAGGGAACGATATTATTGCGTTGAAAAATTGACATTATAGTTGAGTTAATCTTAACGTGGCGAATATAGCGCAAAAAACAGATCCGTCATCTGGGAACAAAAATCGTTAACCAAACTATTAGAAACAATAGAACTGGATATCATGTGCATTCAGCTGGGAAATAATCTTTCATAAGTAAAATAAATAGAAAAAACGTTTTATACGTTGCTCAAATACATAAAAGTAAGTCAGATGACTTTTGGAATAATTTTGTATTTAGTGACGCGAGCAAATATAATAATTATGGTCCTGATGGAATGCAAAAGTATG
Source organism: Argyra leucocephala (assembly GCA_963942445.1). NCBI lineage: Eukaryota > Metazoa > Arthropoda > Insecta > Diptera > Dolichopodidae > Argyra > Argyra leucocephala. The sequence goes on along the minus strand of OZ012681.1, from coordinate 11,463,569 downwards.
GAGAAAAACCAATAAAGAATTCTACAAAGCAAACAATATACCAACAGTAAAGTATGGGGGTGGTAATATAAGGGTTTGAGGGTGCATGAGTGCTGGTGATGTGGGAAATTTAGTTTTGATACGGCAATTAATGGATAAGTATTATTATTTAATCTTTTTGAAAGAAAATTTAATAACCAGTAGAAAAATGGGGGCTTGATAGACGACGCTTCACATATCAGCAAGATAATAATCATAAACATACGTCACAAATCGTCAAAGAATGGTGTATTTTCAATATACCAAATCAATTACATTCACCACCACAGTCCCTCGATTTAACCCCAATTGGAAATTTATAGGGTATATTGAACTATAATATTCGACAGCACCGTATAACATCCAAAGAAATATTAAAAAGCATATTATTAAGAGAATAGAGCAAAATATTACCACAATACACTTTGAAATTCCAAATTGGTTTCCAGTTTGAAAAAAGGTGTATGGTAGCTGTGATTGAAGGAAAAGGCAATCAAACTAAATATTAAAAAGAATCTATAAAAAATAAGTATGATACTAACTAAAATTAAAATACACAAATATGTATTTAAATGTTTTTGAGATCATTTTTGAAGTTTTTTTTTTATTTATTGTTTTTGTTGCCGTACATAATGAATTTTAGCTTTTTTTGTGTAAATAATACGTAAATAATTATCAAAATAATTGAAATATCAAATTTTTTTCCTTAAAAGGCATGATTTTCAACTTATAAGCAAAGGTTTTAAAAAATATAAAGTGTATTTAAGCTTATTTGATTTCATTGTATAACTGTAGGTATATACTATTATGATAATAATTTTTAAAACATGTATATCCAAAACAGTCAGAGCAATTAGACAGATGTACTTATGTCATCTAATAATCAATGCACAGATGTACTTATGTTATGCATCGTTATATCAGTCAGTACTTTTTTTCACACTTTTGGCAGTAACTTAGATAGAATCACCCTTTCTTATATGACATTTGAATTTTTATAGACCTATTATTTTACATTTATATCGAATGGCTTAAAACAATTTATAACAATTTTCGTATCACATCCGTAACTCATAACTACCATATATACTATATATATACATATGAAATTAATCAAAGAAGTAAAAAAAAAAAAATGTTATCAAATTAAAATTGACGTTATTTTAACAATAATTTTCGGTCAACGATCGGTATAATTGTCAACTAATTTTGTTCTATTTTTGTTCATTTGATTATTTTGAAAAAAAAACAACAAAATTAAAAAATTATTTTCTAAATAACAAAGAATATAAAATAAAATTAATTAAAGTATTAATTAACAAAAACAAAGAAGAATTAATATATTATATGAGTATGTAGAACAATATTATTTTGTATCTAAGGCTTAAAATTAATAATAAAAAATTAAAAAAAAACAACAACAAATCTTCGCTGGGGATCTTGTCCCTGATTATTTGATCCCCTATTTTGACGTTTATTTTCATATTTTGATTAATTCTTATCAATCAGTATTAAATGAATTAATTAATAAATTGTCAACAAGTTATTAAGTTAATTAAATACAAAAAAAAAAAACAAAAACATAAAAAAGTATAATGTTTACAAATAAATAAAGTACATAATAAAAAAATAGAAAATTTTTTTTTATAGTTAAATTATAATGTAAGTTGTATTATGTGAGTAAATATATTAATATTGTTTATGTATGTAATTTGTAAAGATTTTAGAACTTTTAGAAGTGTGATTTTTAAAAGTTTTTAATTTAATTTAATTAATTTTGAATTATATTAAATTTTTTTTTTGGTAATTCGATTATTTCAATAAAATTGTGATCATTCAAGTGACTTTGATAAAATTTTTATTATTTATTACTTTTTAAGTTTAATTGAAAATAAGTGTGACCATATGTATTTTATATAATACATTAATAAATTTGTATTATTTTTTTTCAAGCGGTTCTGTTCAATTAATTAAGATTGTTGTTAAAAACTTAAAGTTAAAATTTATTGAAATTTTGTGTTTATTTCGAGGTGATTTTTCAAAATTTCAAATAGATATCTAGATAGATAGATAGTTAAATATTTTGTAATATAATTACGAATAAAGTATAATATATATGTTTAATATTTTTTTCATTATACATCTTTAGTAAAAGATAATGAACCCTGTAATTAGTCGCAGTGTCTTTCATGTTTATTAAAACTATAGCCTTCTGTTCGGTTTGATTTATAAAAAAGTATCATTTACAATTGGTTATTGAGTCTTAGGTGCCTATTATGTATTTCGATCGAAATTAATCGAATCGTTCATCGTTATCGTTATCGTTAGAGTTATTCGATTGTAATCGTTAGTGTCATTATGTATTTCGATGAAAATTTGACCGAAAGAGTTTAAAAATGCTGCCATTGTAAAATTCAAATCTACGATGAAAATGACATATGTTTGATTCTTTAACTGTCAAATTCAAATTATTATACGAAAAAAAAACAAAACAATAATGTTATATTTAAAATTTTTAGGTTGAAAATAAGTTGAAGTGTTTAAATAAAATATAACTATAAAATTATAAGTTTTTATAAATAAAATTATTTCAGCAAAGTTAAATTTTTCAATTTCTGATAGTGCTGAAAAACGCTATCAAATTGCAGAATTAAAAAACAAGCGAATATATATTCGGGATTATTCTAATCCACTAGATTTGGAAGATTATACGTATGTTATTTAAACATGAATGCGATGAGTTATTATCTACATTATTAAAACTATTAAATTAGGACAAAAATTGAAATAGCCAATAAGTAATACGTCGATTCCAAATATAATTAAATTGGTTAGTGTATTAAGATTCTGTGCGGTTTGTACCAAGCAAATGATTTTCAACGTAGGAAATGATTTCCATGTCGGACTAGCACAGCTAATTTTTTTTTGTTCTTAAAGAAGTTTTATATGTATTTGCAGTTTATAATTATGTGCAAAATGGATCAAATTCCATTACGCACTAGAAGAAAAAAGTCAGGCAAACATTATTTTTATGATTAAAGCAGAATTACTGAAATAATTGGAGCAGTAGATGGAAAGCTTATTCAATTTAAATCACCGAAGCAAAACGTACAACATTTATGTTATAGTAGAAAGGGATTATTTAGCATTAATGCAATTCTGATAAATTTATACTTTATTGTATTTAGTTTACATTATTATAACAGTTTTTGTTTTTAGATATGTGATCATAATCAGGTAATTGGTTTTGTGAGCGCAACATATCCTGATGGTACCTCTTTGGAAAATTTATAATGGTGTCTCATTATTTACACTAACTTTTCATATTGCAGTTCATTTGTAACAGGCCTTTCATTCCCATTAAAATTTATTTTAATAAAAAATTATTATGAAGAATAAAGTAAAATACCTATTTTCATTTCAACTTTTAAATTTATTTTTATTTATAAAAAATATCATAAATATAAAACAAAACACCGCAAGTGTCCAAGCGCACTCTTTTATTTTATCCTTTCAATTCAAAATTGAAATAATTTGTACAAAATCTCTCTTTCGATGTCTTTTTCATGGTAAAATTTTACATCGATAAGCTTTATCGATTTCGTTGATAATTTCTGAACGATATCGAAATACATAATTGCAATTTTGCATTTTGACATTTCATTCGATCAAATCGTAATCGTTATCGAAATACATAATAGGCACCTTAATTAAATCTTTTCTATGTGATTATATCAATTGACTTTGTTGGAGATATTTTGTTGAATATCATCATAAGCAATCATTACTTTGCTATGCAATTAGAACCGTGTTTTCTGAGTATGAATGTGATGTGGATTTACTAGCGTTACATTTTGCTCTCCATTTTCTGTTTTAGCTATTTCTTAGTTTTATCCAATTTATGTGTTTTGTAATGCCCTGTTTTTATCAGTTTTTCTAATCAGATATGTTGTATTGGCAGCATAGGTAGCTGTTGCAACACTGTTGGTTGTTTCCAGATTTATTGTTTATGTTTGTTTGTGTGTTTATTTAACAAATACAGGTATATATAAGGCAGAAATATTGCTGAATAATACATTTAATACCCAATCATGATCACCTGATCCTATCAAATACATAAGAAGTTTGTTCTATATTCAAATGTTGCCATCGAAAGCAAAATTGATGCTTGGTAATCACGTAAGAATTCATTTTTTAAACATGTTTGAATTTAAATATGAGCAAAACACTGATAGGTTGATATCAGCTAATCTGAGGTTATTGACATTTAAAACAAAAAATCATTACTAGCTACTACTAGCTTACTACTAGTGGCTGCCTAATGTGTACACTACCTCATGAAATATAGTATAGGAGAAAATTGATTTGGATGATTGAAAAAAGAAAAAACGAAAATACTAAATCAAAATAGTAATTTTGAATACTTATAGAAGATGGAAACTGCAATTATTCTTCTATATTCCATACGGAACGATAAGGTCAGATATGTTATTGATTATAATATGATCATATCCAAAAAATTGTTTATAATTAATCTTAAATAAATATTTTTTGTTTTACTTTGTTTATACTGTAAAAATGTATCCTATTAATTTTTTAATTTTTTTTAGCTCTAATTTATAAATGTTATAAAATTTAGAAATTTGAAAGAATCATTCTCCCAGCCAATCAAGTTTTTTTTAAAAAGGAGACTGTGTAAAAGAAAAAATAAACTTGTCTTTAGTGATAAACATTTTTTTTTAACTATAATTATTTATTATTTTATTTTTTAAATTTTGAAATATACCGACTGTTTCAAGAAAATACATAGTATAACACTGTTTTCGGTAAATTTTTCAAAATATCAAATTTAAATTTATATTTTACATTAAATATAATAGGTAGATAGATTCATAATCAAGTTCAAATTTAAATGTATGCTTATTTTTTTATTAAAAATCCCTATAATACAAAGCTGTTACTATGCTTCTGAAGTATCAAATTAACTGTAAAAATAAGTTAACATTTTGTCAAATTATCCAGTAATTTTGTATTACACCCCTATTACACATCAATGTTTTCATCAATACATGTCGTAATATTATCAATATATTGATCAGAAAGGGATGAGAAATTAACTGATGGTAGTTCTATTCTCATCAATTTTTTATCAATGATCTCGTCAATCATCTCAACAATCTAGTATTCTACTAATCAATCTAGTGTCAAAATCAGCTGAGTTAAAAAATAACTGTTTTTTTTTTTGGAATGTTCAGATAATGTTAAAAAAATGTTAATTTACAATGTTATTTAAAAAAAAAAAAAACAATTTTTATATTAATTTTGATAATTATAGCAATTATTGTAATAAAACAATTGATATATTATTAAAATGTGTACAAAAATAATTTGTTGTTTTTTATACACATAACATTTACTTTCAAAATTTAATTTGAATTAAAGTCAAAAACATTTGTCCAGAAATTATATTTTCAATTTCATATATGTTTCGAAATTATTAATATATTCAGAACACTTCTACAATATGTCAAAAAATGGATACAAAATTTATGTGTAATAGGGGTGTTAGCGTAATTTTGTTCGTTACTGTATTTTAACAACCAACTTATTTTATGCTTTTTTATAATTTAATTTTTTCATTTGAACAGGAACCGGATTTTTATGTTAAATATAGTTTTTATATATTTTTAATGTTTTAAAAATTTATTTTCAAAAATTATTTTATATAATTCAATATTGTAAGTTTGAAATTTGTTTTAATGACACATGGTATATTTAAGTTATTAAGATTACTTGAAGTTAAAGTGTGGAATTAAAATTTTGAAATTCAAATGGTAAAGAAAAAAAAATTAAAGAAAACTTGAATTTCTGGAATTGTCCAGAAACTTGATTCTAAATAAATAGCAAATCTAGAATATTCTAAAGTAATTATTTGCTGAAACATTGAAATAAATAAATAAATATTAAATAACTTGTAGTATTATAGAATCTATTTTATTTTACGATATATAATTTTTTCCAGGTTTTTTTAAGCCGGACTCAATTTTGCTAATTAGTTTTTGGCTCAACTCAAATTAATTAAAATATTAAGCTCACTCATACTTTGACAAAATAATTCACAAAATAATTTCAAGATATAGAACTATAAGACTGAGTTGAACACAAGTTTGGGCGAACCCAACGTTTGCATTTGGCGATGTACTTACAATCTTGTACTTATAACCTTGATTTTCTAATAAATCAATTTTCATATTTGACATTAATTAATCAAAAAAAAAAAAAAAAAGGTTAACCTAATAAATGGATTAAAAAAAAATTCAAATTGTAGATAATCTAAGAATAAAGGACGAATAAGAAACATATTATAACTAAACTATAAAGTATACAAAAATTGGGTTGTTAGTTCTCTAATAATACGAAAATAGTTGGGTGGAGTAATTTTTATGTAATAAACAATTTTATTTTTTACGGTAGGGTCTATCAGAACTGTGGAATTTTTCGGTTTGATTGTGAAAAATTGCAAATATTGCCTAAACCATATAATTTTGTATCATATTTACCCGTAGTAATTAAAACCTTGATAATGATTGATTGCGATGGAAAAAAAAATACACACCTACTATTATGATGACGAAATTCTACAATAAAATTTCCATCAGTTTCCATTTTTCCAATGTTTGTTTTAATTTAATAAATAAATGATACCTGCCTTTACCTATATAAATAATAAATATTAAATTTACGTAGATGAAAAATGTGTAGAACAGATTAAAACAAGTTCAAAACGGTACAAAATTTTAGTTAAATCTAATTAATACTAGATTTACTAATTAAATATTGTTTAATAATTTTAAATTTAGAACTTATGTTTCATTTTTTTTTTTAATAAATAATTATGTTTATTTATTGAAGGTGGTATGATGTTTTTCTTGTTTTACAATTTTTTTTTTCAATTTTCGAAAATATTTATTCTTTGATTAAATTAATTATTTGTTATTTAATTAATTAAAAAAAAAAAAAACATTATTTTATTCAATTTAAATTTAATAATATGACATTATAATTCTAATTTTATAAATTTCTTTTAAAATTAAGAACTATCTTTAACCAATTAAATATTTAATTTTTGTGTATATATATACATATAAACCGGTACAACATGATTTTATTTCCATTTATTTTATACTCTTGATACTTACAGTGATCGGAAAAATTATTAAACCTTTTTTTTTTATTTTTTGTTCATCTTCTTTTCTTCTTCTTCAACTTTTTTTCTACCATTTTTCAAAACATTTACAAAAATTTGTAAAAAAAAAAAGAAAATCCAGTCATGGGACTGGCGATAGTAAGTGAAACACCATTTAAATGCAGATGATTGGTATTGAGCTTGATGTCTGAGGGTCGATTAAATTATACAATTTTCATTATATTCTAAAAAAAAGATACGGAAAAAGAAAAAGAGGCTTATGGTAACTGAAGTAGAAAACAAAAATTTTTGATTGAAATCTATGTAAATATCGTGTAAAATCCGCATCGATCGTTGTTTTAAATAAACAATATAAAAAATATTTAAATATAATATAATATAATATGCATGTAATATAACAATGCGATATAAAAATTTAAAATATATAATTTTTAATTGAATTTTTTAATAAAAACTTTAATTATTAACTAAAAATAAAATTAAAAATATTTTAAAAAATAAAATTTTAATAATCAATCACTTTTTTATTTCCAAAAATTATAGCTTTTGCTAAATAGGTAATAGGACAATAATTTTTGTTTTTATATATTATGTAGACTTGATAGGTACCAATATTTTTTTTTATATATAACTTAAATTAAAACAATAATTTTTTAAATGACTTAACAGCTCAATAACCAAAACAAGCAAAATATCATTAGTTAAAAGAGGAAAAATTTACATTTACTTATTCTTATCGTATACCAAATTTATTATGAGAGAGAAAAGGTACAAAACAAAAGTTTGCCTTTTGCTTTATACTGTAAAAAAATTGTGCGTTCCCATTATTCATGTGAATCAAGGTGGCAAAAATTTTTGTTCAAATTTAGTTTGTTCCCTTATACGAGGATTAATTCTGATCTTTTATTATTTTAATATTTTCGTTTTAAACATTATTATTTTCGTATATACCTATTAAAAATATTAAATAATTACATTACAATAATATAAAATGTTATTAATATTTTTGTCAGTAGTAATTTGGAGTTACAAACATTATTATTTTGAATTAATTATATTAAATTATAGTAAACCTAAATATTTATTATATTGGTATACGATTATAAAATAATACTGAGGACACCATCTATTTACAAATCACAGAATTTAAAGAATATGATAACGATGTTTTAGTTAGGTCTCCTAAAAATCTTATGCATAGTTGATATAATTTAGGAAATAATTTAGGAAAGAATTTTTTTTCGTTTAATTTCAGGCAACTTTTTTTATTACTCTCTTTTGTTTACTATATTTTTTTTTTCTTGCACGTTAAATTCTTATTATCGTCTATTTCTTACAATTTTTAGCAAATTTGCATATTGATTTGTTTGCAAACAAATGAATACATATATGAGTGCATGAGCATACTGATTACTGCATATTCTACTAATTGGGATGGTCTGATTGATATTCTTTGATGAGAACTATGAGAAGAGAACTTAAAATTTGTTTTTTATTTTGTTGTTTGTATTTAAATGAGAAAAAAAAATTGGTTTTTGTTTTATTTTATTTCTGATCAGAGCAATAAATAATTACATGCCGTATAATCTATAACAACAAAATTCACATTTTATTTTACTTATTATTCTTATTATCCTCTACGTGTATATACGTCTCTTGTCTAAAAAACAAAAGAAAAATAGCAAAAAAAAATATTTTTTTGTATATGCATATTAATAACATTAGTGACTCACAATTTAGCGTGACACGAGTTTATAACATTTTCACTACCAAACGTTTTAATAGTAAGTTTCACTTACAAAAAAAAAACTATCACAAAATGACATTCTACACCGAAAAAGCTTGCCTGTTCATATCATTTAACACGGTTTGTGACAGTTCACAGATAATACGCCTTACAAACGCCGTCGACTTTACTTCCAGCTTTAAGATTTTTAAGGTAGATTTACTGTTAAAGTGGCAATTTTCTGAACTATCTCTTTATCGATTCATGGTTCAAATTAAATTCTACATTTGTTTGACAGAAATCAATACATGTACATGTTTTATAAATATTAGTAAGCAAACTATTTAATAAAATTTTAACTGGTTTTATTTTTAAATTGTAAATAATTCATCAAAATTCAAATTAATGTACTTTCACCACTATAAGAGTCATAATTAAAATTATTATCTGTTATTTAATTTATATATTTCCATTTTTATTTGATTGAAACCATCCAATTAAAAAAAAGAAGAAAAATGTCAAATATTTTGACATTTTAAAAAAACTGACATATCAAAGTTGAAGTTAATTTAACATTTATTTTTTAGAGAGTATACCATTTTCAAATAATGACAATATTTTTGTCTACTACTGTATTGTATTGTATTGTATTGTATTGTAATTAAATACATATGCCATTAAAATAGTCTTTTACTAGATTGACTTGACCTAATGAATAATTAAAAAAAAAAAACTTAATAAAATTATCTAATATTTATTTTATTATATTTTGAATATTTTTAAATAATTATTCATTAAATCGATTTAAGCATATTATCTGAGTCTGGTGAAGGTATTTCTTTCTTATACCATTAACATGATTTAAAATCTGAATATATTTTAGAACAAATAAAAAAAAAATTTAACAATATTAAAAGAACTTATTTTAGAATTTTAAATTTTTATTATTTATAAAAAAAAATTTGACACTATAAAATTAAAGACTTATTTCACCTTCAAGACAATTTTTTTTTTACAATCCAGCTTAAAATTTGATTATTTGTATTTGTTTATGGTTATTTTGCATATGTAATTTCAAACAAAAATAAACATTTTTGTTTTTATTTTGAATTCTAGTTTTGATATTATATATTATTATAAACATATTTATGTTACTAAAAATAGAATAAGTTTATTTATAAATTCGAATTTTTAACTATTATTGGCATTGTTTTGACAATTTTAATAAATATTTTGACGTTTCAAGGACATTTCTTTATAAGAGAAATATAGTAAGAAATACTAATAATATTTTATTTGATCAGATTAATAATAATATTTTGATAATTTAAAGTAAAAAACAATTTTGTACTTTAGAAAAAATGATATTAAATAAATAAAGAAGAATCAAATGTATGAATTATATACATAGTTAAGTATATAATAGTGTATATGCAGTTACCCTGGAAAGATAATCATATTTTACTATGGATTAAAGGTAAACATGAGTAAATTTTACTCACTTTTACTGAATCTAATGGAAAATTGTATTCTGAATGGAAAATTGTATCACTTTTACTGAATCTAATTGGAAATTGTAAAAACGATGTCTCAAATTGAAACTATTTAGAGCTATTTAGAAAAATAATTTTTATTAAAGTAATTCATAACAGTAATTTATTTATAACATAAAAAAATATAATAATAAAAAACAAAAAATAAAAAAATAAGATTAATAAAAAATAAGAATAAGATTAATTCATTTTTTCATTTACTTTTTTTTAATATATTCATTCTCTTTTGGCATTAAAATTGAAATAAATAAATAAAATATATAAAATATATAGCTATTGTACAAAAATAATTGTTTTTATTGAAATATCAAATCAATTCATTATTATTTCAGTTTTAATTATAAATTATATATTATTGGTCATGTATTTGTAACATGATCCACAGATGTTTGATCCATGATCTACTGTTTAGCTAAACATGTGTAAAATTTATTCACATGAATATTCCTATTTAGGTAAACATGAGTAAAATTTACTCACTGACCTTATACGAAAGAATGTTTATACCTCTCAACATTCAAATGCAAAATAATTATTTATTTATTTTTTGTTTACTTAAAAATATGATGAAAATGAATGAAAGAATAAAATACAGTTCCATATATGATTTCAAAAAATATATTTGCTAATTTGCTGACTAACATGATTTCAAAAAATATATTTGCTAATTTGCTGACTAACATGATTTCAAAAAATATATTTGCTTGGTAGTATAGGCTAACAAAAAAAAAGTGTGAGTAAAATTTACGTAGATTACCTTTCCAGGGTTAAATAACTAATACCTAACGCTTCAAACAGAATGAAAACAGCCATAATACACACGCAGTAATACTACTGTCATATCATAGTTAAAACAAATGCACATAATGAAAGTAGGCTCCAAGTAGTCACCACAACCACTACGCAAATAGAAAAGTTAGTTCACAAGTGATTTCAATTTTGACAGTAAACTTTTGTCATTTCTTAAAAAAATGTTTGTTCTTTTTTTAATATAAAATTTTGGTCCAAATATACTGAAGTCGTAGTAAAATGAAATTTGAAAGTTTTTCTATCATCTATCATTCTAACCAACGTTCCCTCTAATTTTAGCTGAGCAAAAGAAAAATAAATTGCGCTATGTTTAAAAAATTAAACAAAAATTTGGTAAATTAGATATTTTATTAAAAAAAATTTTGTTTTATTTGAGTTTTTTAATGTTTTTGAATTTTTTTTATTAATTACATATTACATTATTATTTTTTTTCTTTCCTGTCTTTCTTTTTCTTCCAGTAATGGTATACTTAATCCAGATCAATAATATTTTCCGCCATTAAGTGTGACTTTATTCTTATTAAGTTACCCAAATAATTTACTTTCAACCTATTTCTAAATTTGGTTTTAATTATATTCATTAGACTAAATCCTCTTTCACTATCTGCACTCGGCGCTTGAAAGGTTCCACAAATATCATACAAAACTATCTTCACGAAGAGCGAATTGAAGTAGGTCATTAAAATTACGACTATTGTTTTTGGATTTTTCCATAAATAAGTATTTTAATCTTTATACTCATCCATTATTATTTTATTATCCATGTCCATGTCCATGATAAGATTTCCGTATTTAAAATTAATTTTTTTTAAGTTTTCATTGCCATAATTAAAGTCAGATGTGTTGACAACAGCGCTTTGATCAAAAGCATTACAAAGGTTCATTTCAGCATCAGGAAATCTTTAATCTAAATGGTAGCCAACAACTTTGTTTTCAACAAATAAAATTATTCCAGATGACATTTTCATTTTTCATTATTTAATGCAATCAAAATGTTATACGATTTACATTATTTTCTAAAGCTGTTAAGCAATATTTTGCGATTAGATCAACTGAATTGGAACTATCAATCTTTCCGTTGAAATATTCTATTAAGACATCATAATTCTGAATAAACGGAATAATTGCAAAATAAGGAGAAAGCCAGCGTATTTCATTAACAAGGCCGGAATTGAGACCGGAACATCTAAACTTCACAATCCATTAGACTTGCCATTTCTTCAAAATTATGCTTTTTAACAGACTTCCAGGCATCATCGATTCCCAAATCCTCTCTATGTGCCACATAATGCTGAGCTGTTGTTGAGTGACAAATTGTGTGCTGTAACTCCATTATAGGCTCCTAGCATTACTGCAGCTTCATCAGCTGCTAACATTACCATCTTTTGCATATCCAGATTAATAGTTTTATAAAAACTTTTTATGGACTCCACAATATATTTTTCGTCACATGCATTTAATTGCATTACACCAGTAAAAACAGTTTTGTAATTAAAATTAAAGCGGTATTTTATAATATGTGTAAATATAGTTAACATTTTAAGCAATTTATCTAATTGTCCACTATTAAGCAATGGAATTGTTATCTTATTTAATTTAATATTTCTTGTTGGATAAGGTGGTTGATTCACTCGACGAATTCAAAAGCATAACTTTCCCTCCTCAAATTTTTTCGAATCTCTACATATTTCGCAAAATGATTGTTGGAACAACTAACTAAAAACTATGACAAATAACAACTGAATAAATAAGTATTAAATATTTACAAGCTAATTTCTAATGCGCTATTAAAAAAAAAATCTGTGCGCAGCTTAGAGGGAACGTTGATTCTAACATTTAAAGACTTTAACTCGAAATTTTATATATCTATATATTTTTAGTAAAATCATCAAAATCACTTAACGCTTTCAACGTTTTCATTTTGTTCAGTAAAATTTGATAGCTGGCGTTTTTGACATTTTGCAACTGGGTGACTGAAAGATGGCTTCGTATATTCTGATCAAGGAGAACAGACTCGATTTATTATGGAATTATATTTTTGAATAACTTGTTTATATACCTACATATATATATTTTATAACGTTTTACAATTTTTATACTCTGGAAGCAGGTATAAAGCATAAGGTATATTGACAAAATCATCATTACAAGCTCTAACAATCAGCACATATTCGGACAATATAATTTTTTTTAATTAACTTTTATAAATAGATGTAGATATCTACGATTTTAAGTCCTTTTTAATTATGTTAATTATATTGTCCGATTAATGATTAGAGCCAGCACATCAGACGTTTATTGCTAGACAAAAGCTTTCTATATTTGATTGTGCAGTATATCATCATCCAGTAGGGTTATTAAAACACCGCCCACCTTTGATTAGAATCTTAAAATAAGCTAAGCCAGATACATGCTGTTAGCAGAAAAAAAAAATTCATAAGTTAATACCTTTGTCAACAACTCTATATACCTATCCCCCCGATTTAAACGGTAGATTGGTTCTTGAGAATTCCGTGTAAATCGAAACCGTGTAAATGGGAACAAAGGCAAAGTGCATTTGTAAGGGATGGTTTCAACATAGAAATAAACCTAGAAATCAATGGAAACTGACAAATGGACCAAAAAACTGCTGTCCTAGGCTAAGTCGATCTACTATTTTTATTTTTGTGTCCAACGATATAACTTTTCTTTTAATTTTTTATTTCTGCATTTCTTTCGAAATCATAAGACCCTTAAACTGACGTATGTAATAATAGAAATTTTATTTCTTAATAACGGTAAGTTATGATAATTATCGAAAATTGTATCTTTAAATTCAAAATAAAGTTTTACTTAACACAAATGTTGTATAAATTAATCGCGATATATGAGTTACGAGATGGACTACACTACTTAACACAATTGTACGTAATGCAGGAAATAAAAAAATAATTTCAACAATAACCGGGAATATTTAATTCGGGGAATTTCCTGTTTAAGCTAAGCTATTTGTATTTTTTGTTGCAATAAATGTTGCTAAAAGTGAAGAAATATTAAAGCCAACTTATGTCAAAAAGATGTCAAAACCAAATGTCAAAAAAATCAAAAAAAAATGTATAATTTTTGAAACCTTGTAAAAGCGAAAACGTGTAAAAAAAGTACCTTGTAAATCGGAGGATAGGTGTACATTAATTAAAAATACTTCCAAAAGTTAGGCAGAACTGATGGTAAGTAGCAAAGCTAAAACGAACAACTACAGTTGTTAGTTAGTCACAGTTGTACGAACACTAAAACGCGATCGTTTTTAATGAATTTTTTATGAATTTTAAAGTTAGGTCTCTTTTCAATAGGTATAAACAAAAAATCAACTTTTACCAATACAATAAAGAACAAAATATTTTTTACTTAACAAAAATTTGACAAATTTAACTTTGGAGAATCGTCAACAAAGTTCTATTTATATTGTAACAATAATACCGGATAACATATTAGATAACATTTCATTTTGCTTTAATAGAGGGTCTCCCATGACTGAATATAGAAGATATATCGTTCTGATGTTCATTGTCTGCTATCTAAGCTAAATATATTTTTTTTTCTGCTTTTTGATTTCAAATCTAGTTTTTGTATACTATATACAACTCATTAGGTTATCAATACCAAAACATAATAAACAAAAAATTTCTATTGAAAATTTCTATTGACTTTGACTTCTATATTTGTATAAGTTTAAAGTCCAAATTTGAATATAAATATTTCACTTTCTTAATTTTATGCAATAGAAATTTTTTTTTTTGCATACAATCAATTGTATACAAAAAATAATCCGCCCAAAGTCTGAATTTAAAATTATCAATTTTGTTATACATACTACCTATACTGATCTTGTTATCATTAAAATAAAAATGATGTAGTAAATTATTTGTTTAAAAATATAGGTATATTGTAGGTACTGTATAAATTTAAAATGACAAAACACAATTTTGTGTATTAGTTTATAATAATTTTAAATTTCAGTTGAATCAGTCAGTTTTGAATAATAAATTTTCTATTTCTAATCTTGACGTTATGAAAATATCATGTTGTACATTTTTACATCGTTTGTACAATGACTATATATATTTCTACATATACATATGTATATATATAGTCATTGGTTTTGATCATTCAAATTCAAAGTATAATAACAAATCTAGAGATCTGAAAAAAAAAATATATATATAGTTGAATCGAGAGACATAGAGAAAATGATGGAAGAGAATCGAAAAAATGAAATTAATGAGAAGAAAATGGAACAACAGCAATCAGATCAGAGTCATATGAAAGAAAATATGATAAAATAATGACGAAATATTGCATCATGATTCTCAGTAATTTTCAGTTTATACCAATTTCATTATTGTTTTTTTTTTTGGATCAAAGATCAACAAATTTTTGTCTCCCTGTTTAATAATAGGAGGATGTAGAAAATAATCCAGAGTAGAAAATTTTCCATTATTATCATAAATTTTTTTTTTTTATTTGATAGACCGGTAAATACAGACTGAAAATCTATATAATATGTATATAAATGTATATATATTATTTTAATCGCATGTACACTTCAATAAAGTTTGTTTGTTTGTTTGTTTGTATAAGTTGATCTTAGAAAATTTTCTATTAACATCATAATCGTGTATACATAATTGATAATAATTAATATTTTAATGAATTATTGGAAATTAGAGCGAACATATTTGTTTTCTATTAAATTTGAAACTTTATTTATTAAATTAAGATCTAGATTAATTCACTTTTATTTATGTTATTAAAAAAAAATTAAACAAAAACTAATCCAAGGAAATCTTGTGGACTAATCTGTATATAGTTATTATTAAATTGTAATTAAATTACAAAATTCAGTAAATAATATTGTGGTGTCACACTTCTATCTAAATATTATATTAAATATTCTATAACAACATTAATATTAATTTTTTTTTTTATTCTTTCACTTACAGACTCAACTTAATTGGAATCGTTTATAAATTTCAACCACATTTAAGATCACAATTACGTTGTTTAAGCATCTCACATGGTGACATTAATATTTTAACACCAAATGTTAGAAAATTTATTGAAAAATCAGCAACATTATGTCAACCAGATCAAATTCATATATGTGATGGTAGTGATCGTGAAAATAATTTCCTTATTAAAACATTATGTGATAATGAGACAATAATTCCATTATCAAAATACGATAATTGTTGGTTGGCTAGAACTGATCCAAAAGATGTGGCACGTGTTGAATCAAAAACTTTTATTTGTACAAATAAAAAAAATGAAGCAATACCAACACCTAAATTAGGTATTCAGGGTAGTTTAGGTAATTGGATATCACCCAAAGATATGGATACAGCAATATCAGAAAGATTTCCAGGTTGTATGAAAAATCGTACAATGTATGTAATACCATATTCAATGGGACCAATTGGTTCAAAATTATCAAAAATTGGTATTGAAATTACCGATTCACCATATGTTGTACAATCAATGAAAACAATGACACGTATTGGTAATAAAATATTAGGTCAATTGAAATTAAAAGAAGAATTTGTTAAATGTTTACATTCAGTTGGTGTACCATCTAATGGTATAATTAATAAAAAATCATGGCCATGTGATCCAGATAGAACGATTATTTTGCATAAACCATCGGAAGATTTAATTGTATCCTATGGTTCAGGTTATGGTGGTAATTCATTATTGGGTAAAAAATGTTTAGCTTTACGAATTGGTAGTATAATTGCAAAACGTGAAGGATGGTTAGCTGAACATATGTTAATATTGGGTATTACAAATCCAAAAGGACATAAGAAATATATTGCAGCTGCATTTCCATCTGCATGTGGTAAAACAAATTTAGCTATGATGACACCCACATTACCTGGTTATAAAGTTGAATGTGTTGGTGATGATATTGCATGGATGAAATTCGATTCGAATGGTATACTACATGCTATTAATCCGGAAAATGGATTTTTTGGTGTAGCACCAGGCACATCAAATGCAACAAATCCAATTGCAATGTCAACAATATTTAAGAATACAATATTTACAAATGTTGCTGAAACATCTGATGGTGGTGTTTATTGGGAAGGTATGGATAAGAAAACAATTGAAAATGTTAAAGTAACAGATTGGTTGGGACAGCCATGGGATAAAAATTCAGGTAAATTAGCTGCACATCCAAATTCACGTTTTTGTTCACCAGCATCACAATGTCCAATTATTGATCCAGCATGGGAAGATCCAAAAGGTGTACCAATTAGTGGTATACTATTTGGTGGGAGACGCCCCGAAGGTGTACCTTTGGTATATGAAGCAAATGATTGGAAACATGGTGTATTTATTGGTGCTGCTATGAAAAGTGAAGCAACAGCTGCAGCTGAACATAAAGGAAAAATGATTATGCATGATCCATTTGCAATGCGTCCATTCTTTGGTTATAATTTTGGACATTATTTAGCACATTGGTTAAGTATGGAGAAACGTGGTAATGTACCAAAAATTTTCCATGTTAATTGGTTTAGAAAAGGTTCAGATGGTAAATTTTTATGGCCTGGTTTCGGTGAGAATTCAAGAGTACTCGATTGGATTTTAAGACGAATTGATGGTGAAAATTGTTTTCTTGATAGTCCAATTGGAAAAATACCAAATGAAAATGCCATACGAATTGATGGTCTTAAAGATAATATTAATTTTAAAGAACTTTTTCATATAGAAAATAAATTTTGGTTAAATGAAGCTGAAGAAATTCAAAAATATTTTGATGATCAAGTTGGAAATGATTTACCAGTTGAAATTCAAAATGAATTGAATAGATTAAAGGAACGTTTAAAATAAGATTTTTTTTGTTTTATAATTTTCTTTTTCTTCTTTTGTGTTTTCATTTTTAAATTTTTTAAATTTTCACTTTGAATAAAATTCAAATTTATTAGAAAATTTTGTGATAATTATAATAATTCCGAATTTTTTTTGTATTTTTATTTAAAATTTTAATTAAAGGGTAAATTTTGTAACTTTTTATTTTTATATTTTTAATTTCATAATAAATATTGTAAATTATAAATTGAATGTATATATTTATTTATTAAAAATCCATTTCACTTATATAACCCTAAATAAAAGTATTAGCTAGATATACTTAATAAATGATCAAAGTACATGTCATTGAAAGTGTAATCATTTTAAATAAATTGAATTAAAATCTATATGTATACCAGTATAAGGAAGCGACACTTTTTATTATTTTTGTAATAATATTCCTACTATAATGTAGTTATTTTATATATATATATATATATACATATACATTGTTTTGTATAGATTATAATATTTATACTATGTAGAATAGAAATACTGAGACAGTCTGAAGTCCATAAAATACTGAATGATGAGATACGATGTGAATTATCAATGAAGAATAATAAATATGTCTGGCTGAATGAACTAACTTGAACTAAATTTTACTAGTAATTTTCTTTTAATTTCTAGACTTCTTTTGTAAGTTCTCTAAAAAAGAAAATTATACAAAAGAAACAGAAAAAAATTCAAAAAGGTTGTCTTTATGCCTTTTATTTTTTATTAACCTACTTTACTTTTGTATAACCCAGAAAATCTATTATTTATTACCCAGAAAAATCCATGAGTGCAAATTTCTAAATATTCTAAGCAAAATTTAATTATTGAAATTTCTGAATTGTTCTAAGTAGAAGATTTACTTGTTATAAAATAATTTGATTAGACTATCTTATCGCATACGTATTCATTTTTTGTTTGAAATTAATGCAAGGTTTTAAGGAAATTCCGTATTATAAAATTTTAATTCAAAGTTCATTTAAATTTTTTTAAATCGTTTAATTATTATTAATTTTAAAATTATACTTTTATATTGGGGTGAGGATTTTGCTTTTTTTTTAGAGAGAATAAAATCATCAATAAGAGGCTTCATCTATCACTATATTACTTATATTGTCTTAGATCCAGTGAGCGTGATCGTGTGAAAATATCGCTGAAGCGATAGGTTTGTATTCTGTTAAACACAAACGCGGTACTATTAAATTGGCGTGAGGGTAAATGTCAAAACAATCGCATGAGTAATTTTTGTTAGACTTTTTCATGTGCTCAAATATTGAAATCGTAGGCTATCGTGCCAAATTGTTATGTGTTCTTTTAATAAAAAAAAATTAAATTTAATAAATAAATTAACACTCTCTTAGACGTATCGTATGAAGGGATATTTTCCTATTCTGGCATATATTTTTTTATTGTGATTATAAATCGACAAGATGACAAAAAAAATTGTCAGTACTACCAACATAACGATATTTTCTGTAATTCGTTTTACAGTGCCTTACGGAAATATACATTTTCATGCTGGACTAATTTTTTATCGTGTCAATGATGCGTGTAAGAGAGTATGGGTGTAAATGAATTTATCAAAAATTGTTTTTTTGTTTTGAAAAAAAGGGAAATTCATCTTTACTATTACTGCTTTACAACACATTATAATTTTTATACTATTACATTATTATAATATAATAATTTTATTAACAATTTTTATTTAAAAAATATTTTGATATGCTTAACTAATTCCACCGCCAATATATTATCCAAAAATATATAAGGTATTTTTTGTTTATATTTATCAATAATCTTTTTTGACAGTAAAAAATGATCAGTACTACCAACATAATAATATAAATTTCGATCACTTCGCTTACAGTGTTTTACAGAAATGAATATTTAGCTAGATGTGACGAACGAACGTATATTTTGTCGACGATTTTTTATTCGGATTGAGTAATAAAAGATTTGAGCTTAAAACCGCTCATTTTAGGTCATTATGAAATTAGAAAAGTTTTATTGAACCTTGATGGGGTGTTTTATTTTTTAATGTATGCTTTTCTAATCACAATCTCTAGGCTAATTTAAAAATAATATACTATAAGTGAATGTATTTGACAAAATATACCTTAATTCGTAACATGTAAAATACGATCCAACAATCATAATTTTTAAATTTGATAAGGTATTGATAAATTTTTCTACAAGTCTCTTGATGGGGTATTTTTCTGTAGCCTTATGAACTGAAATAGACTTAAATAGTACAATAACTGTAGCAATGATTGTATTTATCTGTAGCCTTATGAACTGAAGCTGACTCAAATAGTAAAATAGCTGTAGCAATGATAGTAGACGTAGCATGTAGTAACCTTATGAACGAAATAGATCTAATGTGACCTAATCATGCCAGCAGAAATAGTATTTTAAATTTTTTTGCTCTCTGAGACACAATATAGCAGCAGGCCGCAAATTAAAAACTGTCAAATTTATAAGACAAATAGACAGAAAGACAAATAGACAGATAGACAGATAGACAGTTAGACAGATAGACAGATAGACAGATAGACAGATAGACAGATAGACAGATAGACAGATAGACAGATAGACAGATAGACAGATAGACAGATAGACAGATAGAAAGATAGACAGATAGACAGATAGACAGATAGACAGATAGACAGATAGACAAATAGACAGATAAACAGATAAACAGATAAACAGATAGACAAATAGACAAATAGACAGATAGACAGATAGACAGATAGACAAATAGACAAATAGACAGATAAACAGATAAACAGATAGACAAATAGACAAATAGACAGATAGACAGATAGACAGATAGACAGATAGACAAATAAACAGATAGACAGATAGACAGGTAGACAGATAGACAGATAGACAGATAGACAGATAGACAGATAGACAGATAGACAGATAGACAGATAGACAAATAGACAAATAGACAAATAGACAAATAGACAGATAGACAAATATACAGATGAACAGATAGACAGATAGACAGATAAACAGATAAAGATAGAAAGATGGATAAATAGACAAATAAACAGATAAACAGATACACAGATAGACCGATAAACAGATAGACATATAGACAGATAGACAGATAGACAGATAGACAGATAGACAGATAGACAGATAGACAGATAGACAGATAGACATATAGACAGATAGACAGATAAACAGATAAACAGATAAACAGATTGACAGATAGACAAATATACAAATAGACAGATAAACAGATAGACAAATAATCAGATAAACAGATAGACAAACAGCAGATAAATTATAGGAAAACAACTCAGTTAATAAAAAAAATTTGTTTTTAAAAAATTATTTAATGAAAGAAAATAAAACTATAAATTTAATTTAAAATTGGTTGTCAAATTTAAAAATTGACGTTTTTATTACCCTGTAAAGTTGGAGGACAGAAAATTAGGATTGCAAATGAAAAAGCAATAAAAATCTTATCACTGCTCGTTTCTGTAATTTTTAATCGTATTATTATGATAAATATATATCAAACCAAGAAAATGTAGATATTTTTGTTTTGAAAACGTTACAATATTTCAATAGTTGTCTAACCATAATCTCAGATTGCCTAGTAGAATTTGACTTTATTTTAGTTATTGTATTCAATGAACTAGAATAGATATAAGTGCACGAGTAGGTTAGGCGTTCTAATATTATCATTTATATAACGCATATATGTTTTAACGATTGTTGACATCCTTAAGTTGCTCTCTATATGAAAATCAATGTTCTTTACATAGCATGAAGGCATTACATGATTAATCGCAGCAGTTTATTCTCAATTTTTTTATATTATTTTTTTGTTACTCTTGATTTTTGTGCAACATCCCAGACATATATCATATATCCATGTTGACTTTATTATTTGCTTATATACATATATCAATATTTTGTTTTCAGTTGATTAGAAAATTGTTACAATAATATGAATATTTCTAAAGTATATGTATATATATGAATTCTGATTCATTACATTTATTAATTCCAACAAATGCGATATTTTTGTTATTGTTGATTCTAATCTCATAATTTTAATATGACTTCTTCTTATCAAAATACAAATAAATAAGTTGGTAATTGATTTAACTAACTGTATTAAATTATTATGTTACAATTATGACTAATATAAACTATAATAATAACCTATATTGAATTAGTGTTATGCATGAATCATAGTTTGATATTTTTATTATTGTTATTTTATATATTACGGTTTCAGACTTTAGTTACACTTAAATATTCTATTTTTATTTTCAATTAGATAGCAATGATAAAATAAAACAAACCGGCCTTTTTTATTTGGAATAATAATTATTAAATGGAAAATTGCAAAATAATATTTCCTGTGAAATGTTTTGATAAATAAAAAATGTTTAATTTGAATTTGATAAAATTTGTAACCAAGTACAAAGTACACGTTTTTTTTTATAATTTCTGTTAAATGTTTTGTCTGCTAATCTTTCAAATCGAAATGCAATTCTTGTTTAATCCAGCTCCAATGATATGCATATTTTATATATATATATATATATTATGTATATATATATTTTTAATTGTATTTTGTTCTTTATTTTATTCATTCGAATTGCAATGTTAATCCAATTTGAATAATATATATCTACGTCGTGCATGTATATATATATTTAATATATTTTTCAATAATTGTATTATTACGAAAATAAATTTATATGAACCTTCAAATATGAACTTGAATTTTTTAAATTAAATTAAATATATATATATATATATATATAAATTTCTATTTTAAACTAAAAATAAAAAATTTTCCTATCTTCTTCTTATCAACAAACACTTTTTTACATGTTTTCGTATTACTTTTTTTTTTTTGGTAGAACATAAAAAAAAAAATAAACCGTTTTAATTTTCGAACGCTATATGTACGCGACTCTTACGACCTCTTTATTCGTCCAAATTCTAATTTTTTGCTTCTCTACAGACAATTTTAATTGAATTGACGTCAATATTTTTACTAAACGTTAATTGCAAAAAGACTGAAGAAAAAAAGTGTTTACATATAAAAAAAAAAAAAAAAAAAAATGGACTGTTACTCGTTTCTACCATAATTATAAAATGCTTGTGCCAAATATTTTGTTTTTTATTGTTGTTTAATGAAATTGAAAATATTTGATTAACCACGTTTATGTCATTAAAATGTCATTTTTAAATTATCTGTACACGAGCATAATAATTTGTTTGTTTAGGGTAGGTATTTGACAGTTTGTAAAATTTTTTTTTAGAACTGAGAGAATTAAACTTCAAAAGTCAAAATTCTCTCTTTTTCTTATTTTATTCTTCACTTTAATCAAAAGAGCTTAGATGGTAGCTTTTAAGTAAAAATGGTATTGTTTGAAAGTTTTTCATATCAAATGTCATGCTTATAAAATAACAATTCGGCAAATTTGTGTGTTGTTGGTCTGGACTGTGAATTCCAAAAACTATTTTAATTATTATCTTGAGTAATTTCGGTTATTACACCATCATTCGGAGAAGCCTGACTACTTAACAAAAGTTGTCCTGGTATTACACCGAAAATAATATTGAATAATCTCGAAGGCAAAAAAAATGTAGGAAAATCAAGAGCCCGATGGTTAAATAACTTAAAGAAAGGTACGAGTGGATTACTTGGAGATTGAAGACTCATTGTGAGAAAGGCCAAGGCTGATCTTTTAAAACCGCAGCATCTTGAAACAAAGAATTTTAAATAGCTTAAAGAAAGATACGAGTGCCCAATATTCAAAGCCCGACAATTAAATGGCTTAAAGAAAGGTATGAGTGCTCAATATTTAAAGGCCGACAAATAAATGGCTTAAAGAAAGGTACGAATGAATTGCTTGGAGATTGATGATCCATTGTGAGAAAGGCCAAGGCAGATCTTTGAAACAGTAGCGCCTTGAAACAAAGAATTTCACATTTATTAATATAGAAATGGCGAACTCGAATGTTTTTAATTATATATATATAGATTTTTATTATTGTAAATAAATTCAGATACTAACAGTATTACCAAAGTCTAATCCCCATAATAAACTATAGTGATAGAGTACTACCAAATAATAAACTATAGTGATAGAGTACTAATAGTAATAGTAATAAAGATTCTTAAGATATGTTTAAGTAATTTTGTCATGAACAAGAACAGTTTTTATTGGTACTACTATTTAATACAAATGTAAAAATGTAACCCTGTATGCGCTCACTAGGTTTTGAATCACAAACCTCCGCAATTGCAAATGCAACTTCAAATTTTTAAAACAACGCTTGCATTTTTTTTTAAATTGAGTATCTTTTACCTGTGGTAAATTCATTTTCTCAGCTGTTGTCGATATTTGTAAAACGTTATTTTTCTAGTCCGGCTTTCTTTAAATCTCTGCAACTCAGATTTAATTTAAAAATAGGCCTCATGTCCAAAAACAAATTTTTTCCTAAAATACTCCAAGGAATCACCCGTTAAAATATTTTTAGGTTAAAACGGACCACTTTGTATATTTAATTAGAAATCACACAAGTTAGAGATTATATTATATATAGTGAGATTATATTTTGTTTTTGCTTAAAGTTAAATTTTCAATTTCATATTTAGTTTCTACAGACATTTTACGGTTTGTACCAGAGATGCAAACCAAAGAATTTTTTCGTGTGGTTCGGTTTTGGTTTAAGGTTGATTTTAATTTTTGGTTTTGGTTTTTGGTTCTAAAAATTTCAAAATTTGGTTTTGGTTTGATTCTGAATCAATAAATATTTTTATTTATGGTTTTCGGTTCGGTTTGGTTCAATTTTGTTAAAAATAAAATTTTCAATAAATTGAATGTTAATTTCCAATATCGATCTGTCCAGTCTAGTAACACTATCGATTTTTAATGAAAATAATTTATTTTTTAATTTTTCTGAAATTTCTTGCCGGATATTTATTTGTTGCCGAGTTTTATTAACTTTAATAAATTTTTCCAAAGTGCAACTGGCTGTTGTAATTTTTTCTACCGACTTATTTCTTCTTTTTAAATCAATTTCCTGATAGCATTTTGGATGTTTTCTCTTAAGATGTCGCATTAGATTTTCGGGGTGATTGCTTTTCATAACAAAACTACACTCGTTACATTTGATGGTATTTGTTTCTATCTGAAAACAAAACTTTTTCAAATACTGGGTTTTTGTTATTTTTTTGTCTTGCCATTTTCTTTGGGGTAACGTTGAGAAAAAAAAACAAAAAATTATAATTAAAAAATCGTAAGAAAATAATTAATTTTATTACTCACATTCACATCACAACAGTCACAACTTCAAAATTCAAAAACGTTATAAATTCGTGTATTGAAAAAAAGTCAAATCAAATGTCAACATTTGACTTTTTTCATATTGAATTTGACTTTTTTTTCGTTCCCTATAAACAAATTTTATCTTCATGACTTTCGGTCAGAATGCATATAAAAATGTAACTGAATAATAAAACTGAAGATTACTGGGTCTACATACCTAATAACGGATAAGTAAAAAAATATTCATGTCAACACGCTTACAAAAACAAAAAAACTACAAAATTATTCCCAGATTTTAACAGAAACCAAGAGGTACTTTGGTAGGAAGCAAGCCATTATTTTAGTCAAAAATATGTCTGGCCAAATTGAATTGCAATAACATGTGAAGTTTTGTTTGTCAAATTTTATATTATAAAATTTGAAAAAAATAAAAAACTTAGGCGGAAATATAAAACTTATAAAAAAAAAGAAAAACTAAAAATTTCGTATGATAGAGAAATATTTATTGAATTTTTGCTTTACTTACAAACAAAAAAAAAAAAATGTTGACAAATATTGAAATAAGAAGATAAAATCTTTTTATTCGAATATTTAGGAATTTTTTTTTTGGAAACTGTATTTATTTTTTAAGTACTAACGTCGAATAAAATCAACAAAAACAAAAATTCTATGTTTATCATGTCAACATTCGGATCTGATGTTGTCTTGTGAACTCTTTTATAATTATTAATTATTAATTACCAAAACATATTCGTTTACGTCATTTAGAGGTGGATTTATTTAGTTCTATAAATAAAAATTTGACAATTGCATTCATTATCATAATAACAGATTTTTTAAATATCTTTTATTTTATGTCAACAATAAAATAAATAAACTTTTTTTTACCATGTTACCATGATAAATATTGGACGTCATTGTGGAATTATTGGTACTTAATATTAGGTACTTTACGGCACTATAGATCATATAGCGCCTAAATTTGATTTATCAGTCAATCTTTCAAAATATTGTTTGTTGTGTGTGTAACATGTAGTAAACGAGTAGTGGAGTGTAGCATGTAAGTTGGTTTTAACGGTTAAATCAGCGACTAATACGTTACATGCTTAAATATGGTCTTCGCCTAAAATAGTCAGAGTTTTGATTTGTAAAAAATTAGAGAAATACAAGCTCCCATAGATATTTACAATAATTTGAGTATGGAAGGGCTTATTTTTACTTAATACAAAATTTAATTATTATATACGAGGTTTTTAAGGTCTAGGCGATTTGAAATATGTCAAATATGTACATTATTTTAGGGCATTCGGTGAATATTATTTTTTTGATCATTGATTTTAGATATTTGGATCAATTTGAATATTGAATACGTCACTTGAGTAATTAGTAGCCATAGCAACAAGCACATAATTTAATTTATTCAAACAATTTTCTACAATTTCCAAAGCAGTATGATCAGGAAGGTTAGAAGAGACTGCTTAAAAGAAAAATTAATTTTGACTTAAAAAAAATAACTAAGTAAGATGAATATCTCCTTTATCCGGTGCCAAGAAATCTTCAAAAGGCATCTCTTCAATCTATAAAATCTGCTGATATATTTATGAGGGTATATTTTTTTTTTCCTGTTACTCCTTGTGAGAGCATGGGGCATCAACTTTCCTCTTCCATTGTTCGTTTTTGTACGCAGTGATTTTTGTTTCCACCCAAGTTTGTACATATCTCGTTAGTTCAGAAGTCGTAACTCAACGTCAGATGTTTTTGGGTCGTACTCGCCTTCTGCTAATTTGGGGGTTCCATTCTACGGCCATTCTGGTTATATTATTTGATTGTTTTCTTAGATTGTGGCCTATCCATCTCCATTTTCTACGCTTAATTTGATGCATTATCGATTATTCACCTGTTAGCAGTCATAAGTCCTTATTGTTGATGGAGTTGGGCCACAATATTCTGCATATTCTTCTTTGGCACTTGTTCGCAAATACTTGAAGTTTTTGGCTGATGTTATTTGTCAGGTTTCGCCGCCACACATAAGTGTTGACATCACACATGCTTTGATTATTCTAATGTTTGTTACTCTAATTATTTCGCCATTCTTCCTCATTGGGCTTAATTCACGCAGTTCTGCAGAGAAACGCAGTTAGTGCAGAGAAAGTTAGTGCTGGCCTTATACGAAGTCTGTTGTTGATATCTGCTTCTTTACCTCCATTTGTTGTTAGAATGTTACCTAGGTAGAGGAAGCTTTCCACATGTTCGACTGTTTGACCTTCTGTTGTGAGAGTGTTTGTATTGGTAATATTTATCCTCATGGCCTTGGTTTTACCTATGTTAGTTTGTAGTCCGATTCTACGCGCTGCTTGCTAATATAAATCTGTGTTGGATGTCGCAGAATCTATGCGGTAACATATATCATATATCTATTTCTCATCTATCTATATATCTATCTACTTATCAGACATTATGAGGGCATATACGTTTTACATAGGCCTAGAAGATATTTATCTGTAAGAAATCTATTTTAGATATTCATGGACTAATAATATATGCGGATGCTTAAAATCAATGGAATTTGTGTGTTACAGGGAAACAATATGATCCTATATAGCTCGCAGTGATGTAACGATCTTGTAATTTAAACTGAATTACTAAACTATATTATATGAAGAGAATTTATATGTACATTCTAATTGATAAAAAAATGTTCTAATAAAATTTTCTAAAAAAAATTCTGTGATGAAAAATTATCAATCAAAAATTTCCATTGCGTACAATTTTGTCAACAAAATAACTATTTATAAAAATATGTAAATATCCTCATGATGCTACATCTTGATATTTCTTTATGTATAATTTTATTATCAATAGCGTGTTATAGTTATAGTTGGTTAATCTACTACATTACATACAAAACCTACAAACTACACAAACCCATTACATAAAAAAACAACAAAAAACCAAATCGATAGATTTATTCGAAATTGTTCCCGAGAAGAAAATAAATTACTAAAATTAAAATACAACAACAACAATTATTGAATTAAATGATAATGAGAATTGATATTAAATTCAACACAGAAGACAAATCAAATTAAAAAAAAAAAAAACAAAAACAAAAACAAAACAAAATAAAAAAATAGCAAAGAAACATGTTATTTTTAATGGGACGCTTCGCGTCTCTTAGTTTCGAGAAGGAATTAAAAAAAATCAAAAAAAAAAGAAAAATAAAATCAGGCAAGTAAGTGACCTTTGAACAAGATTTTTCTGCCTCTTTTTCTATTATTGTTGTTATTATTGTTTGTGTTGTTGTGATTTTTGATCAGAAATATAATTTTCGAAAATCACATTAGAGTGCTTGAGTTGTATTGTATTTGTATTATATTGTTTTTCCATTTTACAAAAAAAAAAATAATACATTTTAATGTTGTATGTGTGTGTGGGGAGACAGGCCCCCAAAACAAAATAAAAAAGAGCTTTTTATGCTTAAAAACAAAAAATCGCGTGGCATTTTTACGTCACCGTATATTTACTTAAAAAAAAATACGCGCTCATTCTTTTTATCTCGTCTTTTTTAGAACATTTTCGTTGTCGAGTACTTTTTTTTTTACAACTCAAATTCTAAAGATAGTAAATATATACACATATACATATAAGCATACTATATAATTATTTATATGGATATTTTTGCAAATTTTGTAGATATGAAGAACTACAAAAAACTGGTGTTTTTCTTTTTTAGTTGTTGTTGTGTTTAAGAAAAAAACAAAAAAAAACACATTTTTAATCATCTAGGAACCAAGCGATTGAGTTGGTATAAAAAGCCAAACATGCGATAGAAATGATCATTATTAATTCGTTATACAAGGAATGGATAGCAAGCAACAACAGCAAGAAAAATTACGTAAATTATTAAAAAGAAAAAATATTTGAAAATATTTGGAAAAAAAACAATTTTTATGGAAATAAATTAAATAAAAAAATTAAAATTAAATTTTGAAAAATTTAATCTCATACGAGTGAAATTCAATTGAATGCAATAATTAGCAAAGATTGAAAAAATATTGCATCAGATTTAAAGTGAAACTTTAAAAAACAGAAAGAAAGCATTTTTTTTTTTAAATAATTTTTTTAAACCTTTAAACGTGAAAGAGAAAACAATTTTTAACAATGCCTGAATTCATTGAAAAAGTCACTAACTTGTAAGTATATCAAATTTAAATTAATTTTATTAAATTAAAAAATTAAAAATATTTCATATTCATTTTAAAACTAATTTAATTTTTTTTTAATATTTTTTTTTTCAAAAATTCCAGACCCACTGTATATGAAAAGAAACGTAATCAATCACCAACTGATTTTGGTTTAACAAATCATATTCGTGGCATTGTTATTACCAATGGAACAGCAACTGATCTAATACCAAGTGTAAAAGAATTTGTTGAAGAAGCAATCATATTATGTCAACCAGATTCAATTCATATTTGTGATGGCAGTGAACATGAAAATCGTTATTTAACTAAAGAATTATGTGATCAAAAAACAATTATTCCATTACCAAAATATGATAATTGTTGGTTGGCCAGAACAAATCCAAAAGATGTGGCACGTGTTGAATCAAAAACATTTATTTGTACTGAAGAACAGAATGAAACAATTCCAACACCAATACCAAATGTTAAAGGAACTCTTGGCAATTGGATTTCATCTGATGATATGACAAATGCTGTTCAAGAAAGATTTCCAGGTTGTATGAGAGGTCGTACAATGTACGTTGTACCATTTTCAATGGGACCAGTTGGTTCACCATTATCAAAAATTGGTATTGAAATAACTGATTCAGCTTATGTTGTTGCATCAATGAGAATTATGACCCGAATGGGAAAAGATGTTTTAGATTATTTGAGAATAAATGGTGAATTTGTAAAATGTTTACATTCAGTTGGTTCACCAGCAAATGGTGTTATGGAAATGCCATCATGGCCATGTGATCCAGAAAGAACAATAATTTTACATAAACCAGCAGAGAATTTAATTATATCATATGGTTCTGGTTATGGTGGTAATTCATTATTGGGTAAAAAATGTTTTGCTTTACGTATTGGTAGTACAATTGCAAAACGTGAAGGATGGTTGGCTGAACATATGTTAATAATGGGTATTACAAATCCAAAAGGTGAAAAAAAATATATTACAGCTGCTTTTCCATCTGCTTGTGGTAAAACAAATTTAGCTATGATGTCACCCACATTACCTGGTTATAAAATTGAATGTGTTGGTGATGATATTGCATGGATGAAATTCGATTCGGAGGGTATACTTCGTGCTATTAATCCTGAAAATGGATTTTTTGGTGTAGCACCAGGCACTTCATATGCAACAAATCCCATTGCAATGAAAACTATATTTAAAAATACACTTTTTACAAATGTTGCTACAACATCAGATGGTGGTGTTTATTGGGAAGGTATGGAAAATGAAATTGATGATAGTATACAAATTACTGATTGGTTAGGTAAACCATGGAATAAAAATTGTGATAAACCAGCTGCTCATCCAAATTCACGTTTTTGTTCACCAGCATCAAATTGTCCAATAATTGATTCAGCATGGGAAGATCCAAAAGGTGTACCAATTAGTGGTATTTTATTTGGTGGACGTCGCCCAGCTGGTGTTCCATTGGTGTATGAATCAAATGATTGGAAACATGGTGTTTTTGTTGGTGCTTGTATGCGTAGTGAATCAACAGCTGCAGCTGAACATAAAGGAAAAATGATTATGCATGATCCATTTGCAATGCGTCCATTCTTCGGTTATAATTTTGGACATTATTTGGCACATTGGTTAAGTATGGAGAAACGTGGTAATGTACCAAAAATTTTCCATGTTAATTGGTTTAGAAAAGGATCAGATGGTAAATTTATGTGGCCTGGATATGGTGAAAATTCTAGAGTATTAGATTGGATTGTAAGACGTATGAATAATGAAAATTGTTATAAAGAAACAGCAATTGGACGTGTTCCAACTGTAGATGGACTTAATTTAAGTGGGCTCAATTGTAGTATAAATGTAAATGAAATTTTCTCATTACCAAAAGAATTTTGGACCCAAGAAGTTAAAGATATACAAAAATATTTTGATGAACAAATTAATAATGATTTACCAAATGAAATCAATGAAGAATTAAAAAAATTAGATTTTAGAATACAAGCTTTATAAATTTTTTAGAAAATGAATATAGTTTTAAGAGGCTAATTATACCTTATGTTAAGTGTAAACTATAATTAAGAAAAAAAAAAATATATTTTTTTTTAAAAAATAAAATAAAAATTTAATTTAAAAAATATTTTGCATTTATAATTTTTTTATTTTCAGTTATTTAATTTTAAATCTAGATTGGCTGTACTTTAGAAAAATGGAATATATGAATTTTATATGTTTATATAAGTTGACAGGGATCTTATGAAATTAGACAGAGCCTTGATATTTTTATTGAGAATTGAATATTTAGTATTGAGAATTTATTTTGAAATAATATAAAAAATAAAATAAAAAATACCATATTCTCTAGTACATTTCTAAAAATTCTCTATAGACTTCTAGATGTATGTGTGAATTTCTATGTAAAATTTCCCATTTCAAGGTATTCAACATAAAACATGAAACAATTAGTTTGTTTTTTTTATTATGTTATTTTGAAAATTACATATACGAGTCTGTTGATAGCTACGTAGACCCCAGTTCGTTAACAGAATTTGTTCTCATTCTCAAACTATATTGCAGCTATAACTGTTGATCATTTAATTGTTGATCAAACATAATATCTCCTTCGTATATGAGCATTAATTTCAAAGTCAATATTTCTGCTGGTGGCATTTTTTTTGTAGTTATCAACGGAGCTTATAATAGCAATAATGGCATATTCAACAGCTGAAATATTTTAAATTGAATACCGCTTCAGTTCTTTCATTATCCAAGAGAATAATAATATATTTAGATAAAAAGACATAATGATGTCAAGCTGATTTAAAATCATCGAAATATATAAAAACAAGATTGATTCACTCCTGTATTAAGACCACCACAATGAATATATGTACTTCATTGTTTAAATTTATATATGAAACCGTAATACAGTACAATAAAATCAACCTTATCTGTCACTCTCACGTTAAAAATCTATAATTATAATTGACAAGCATTTAAGGACCTGCGCACTAGACATCCTGTAATTTTAATTCGCTTCTCTTTAATGAATTTCTAATATATAAATAAGTTGTACATAAAACGCACACAATGCCACACAATTAAAAACTTTTTACTCATATGATTTTATTATTCAGCAAATATATTATGCATATTATATATGTGAGTTCTTATTAAAATAAAAAACAGAAATAAACAAATAAGTTATTATAATTACTTGCAGTGAATATTATGTACATTGTACATACCTATGTCAAATAAAAACAAAAAAAAACGAATTCATGAAATTATGTACATCTATAAAATAAAAACAAATACATACAACTAAAATAAAAAATATAAAAACAAAAAAAAAACAAATCATTTGAATTCTTCATTTTTTATCTTTTTAACTAACTGTTTCTAAATTTTGGTTATTTGTAGTAATAATATAGTTTTTATTAAAATTATGTATTATGTAGGTATGTCCCTCTTTAATGTATATATATACCTCTTTAATGACAAAATGTTTTATTTTTAGTTATTTATTTATCTACTTCCTATAGGGAATATATGAGGGACGTGTATTTATATGTCCTAAATAAAACTTACTAACAACAAAACTTTTTTTTGAACACGAGTGGTTTCTGCTATATCATACGAAGTCTATGTCAGTACGTAAATTACTGTTTTTTTTTTAAACTTTAAATTTGACTTCAACTTGAGTTATAATTACTCAACAGGGGCTCCTAGTGCTATTATAAGTAATAACAATATGATAAATACATTTTCTACCTGTGCCATCTCAATTGAAAATAAGCCAATATGCTGCGAATCAATTCAAATTGTTATATGTCCAGTAAATGTAAATAAGACAATTTTAGATTTCTTTCCTGAATCGAGTTCAACATCTTACAACTCAAAATTTATAGTAAACTTTCAAAATTTGTAATAATCGTATTTATTTCGATATTATTTTATTTTATTAAATTGATTATGAGGTTTTATACTATATAATATTATGTTTTACAATTGTACTTTAGAATAATCACTTGAAATTTATAATAATCATTTTGTATCACTTTAATCTTCTTCATAATCACTTTAATCAAACTCAAAATTATCACTTGAAACTCAGAATAGTCACTTGTTATTTAAAATTGTCACTTGAAATTTCAGATTTAATCATTTCAGCTTCGCTCTCTATGCAGTAGTGTTGTTGAAATATTTGTATAACTACAAATTAAATCATTTAGCTTCAACTTTAAGTGGCTAAGGACGTTCTCTTGATATTAATAGTAAATAAAAATTATAAAAATAACTGTATAAAATTAAACTAGAATTTCAAGTGAATTTCAAAATGACTACATCTGAGCTTTAAATAAGTGTTCTGAATTTCAAATGATTATTCTGAATTTCAAATTGTAAAATTTTGAATTACAAAATAATTACTTCTGGATTTTAATGACTATTCTGATTTCTAAAATAATTACTTTTGAATTGTAAGTGACTATTCTGAATTATAAATGACTATTACAATATATTTCAAACGACTATTTTGAATTTCAAATTACTATTTGGTATTACAAAATGATTATTTCTGGATTTTAATGACAATTTGGAATAACAAAATGAATCTGAATTTCAATTGTGCTGTTTTCGAATTTCGAAAGAAAAGTTATATTTTATTTCATACCTATACATAACATAAAATATAAATAAGAAATAGCCTCAATTTACAATTCAAATTCAAATTCTTTATTTTTCAAATTTCAGATAACTTTACAATATTAATTATAAAATTATGTATAAGAAATTATAAACTAAAAAAGAAAGAAAACTTAATATTAACTTAAAGATTAATTTATAACCTACATATTGTAAACATTTCCAAAATATTATAATTTTAAAATTAAATTTTTTTTTTTATTAACTATTTCTAAAATTGCTAATATACTTTTTAAGTTTGTTTTTAAATATTTCCAAGTTTTTACTATTTTTAATTTCTAAGGGTAGAGTGTTGAAAAGTTTTATAGCACTACATTTTAAGCTTTTTTGTTTTTTGGATGTTCTAGCTTTAGGTATTTCAATATGGTTTCTATTTCTAGTAAAGTAGTTATGTATATTTTCTCTATTTTTAAGTATTAATTTTGATTTAAACTTATTATTTAGAATATTGTATATGTATTTGCATTTCTCAACCAAGTAAATTAGTTGGTTTATATCCAGTACATTAATTGATTTGTATAACTCCTTAGTACTAGTTCTGGGGTTTAGTTTAAATAAACTTTTTAGCGCTTTATTTATTACTGTTCCAATCTGTTTTGCATGAAAATTTGAACAGTAACTCCAACTGCATATATTATACCTAATGCTTGACAAGATATGCCCATTATACACAAGTTTGGCTGCATAATTAGGAATACCACCAGATCTCTTTATAGCTACACTTATAGGAATAATTTTTTGTTTCATTTTTTTTATATGTTTGTCCCATCTTAAATTTTCATCAATTATAATTCCTAAATATTTAATATTGTCTCTGTAATATATTTTGTTTTACCTTAAGTGTAATATTATCATACTTTTTTTTTTGGGTTTTAAATATTATGTAGTTAATTTTTTTAGCATTTAAACATAGTTCATTATAATCCAGCCAATTGCATAAGGTTTTTAAGTCTGCATTTAATATAACTTCTAACTCTTTCATTGTTTTAGCTTTCGCTATCAGATTAGTGTCATCTGCATAAACATTGTAATTTGATATGAATTGAGTTTTAGGTATATTCATTATGTATAGCAGATATAACAGTGGTCCTAGAAGAGAGCCTTGCGGTACCCATGTTTTTATAGTTACCTCGTCGCTAAATACTTCATTAATATTAACGCATTGAATTTAAAACTATAATTCAAATAAATTTAGAAGAGTGAAGTAAACTACAATTTCTGGTCGGTGACTGAATAAAACTATACCATATATTTAATCTTGTTATTATTAACCTTTAATCACAGACATGAAAAAAAATTACACTTATCCAGAGCTTACGTAAATTTTTTTTTTTTTTTTTTTTTTTTAATTTTATAGTCAAATCAAATTGGGTATTTAATCTAAAAAATATTTAGCAAGATTAGAAATTAATTAAACGTAATAGTTATACAAAAATAAAGTCCTTTTTTTTCATCGAAACCTCAAGAGTGGCAGTTTTTGTTATAAACCTCTAAATCCTGTATTAAATTCTATTTTAAAATATAAAAGTTAGACAGTTATATAAAAATAGACATATATATAAAAAGTAAAATCTACAAACTATTACAAAAAAAAAAATAACACCAGGCAAAACCATCGGAGTGCGAACCGAACCCAAAAAATTGTTCAAAATAATTACGTAAACACAGAAGTTTTACTCCTACGCAAATTTTTTGTAACCTCTGTTTGCGTAATTATTTTTTTTCCGTCTCTATTTGTTGTCTAAAAAACCTTAAAAAAAAATAAAGAATAGTAGAAAACAAACTGCATCGCCAACGAAAGCAAACAAGCATTTCGTCTATGCAGGCGTGAGTACCAATTGAATAGCATTTTTGCGGATTTTCAATAGTTTTATTAAAAATTTGTGATATTTAAATTTTCTTTTCTGGTTTCAGTATCATCAAACCAAAGAGCAATAAGCAAGTTTGCAAATCTGTTTTGTGGCATTGTTGCTCTGAAAATTTCTCATCCATATCCTTGGGTTGAAAACAAAATGTTCAGATCTTCATGATTCAATTCGAATATACCGGGTGTTCCAGCGCATGCGTATCAGCTTTTTAAGATGGGAAGGAGCCGTTATTTTAAAATTTAAAAAAATGTTTATTAACTAAATCGAGGGTGCTCTGTCGATTGGTGGTATTTTAACAAAGGACCGCAAATCAAGTTTTTAAGACCAAAAATCGCCGAAACTGGCCGAAATCGAGATTTTCAAATATGAAGGGGTTATTTTTAATGTAAATTCAGATTCTACGACAAAAAATAAGAAAATTATGTTGAATGATTTTTTTTTGTTTTCTTAGTATTTTTTTTAAAAATTAATAACAATAAAAAAATGCTCAATATTTTCCTTTGATAAACTAGAATTAATGATAATAATTTTTATAAATAAATTTGTTTTTCATGTCATCATATTTTTTATCTTAGTTGTAGGTTCCGACAAAGTTTAAAAAAAAAAAACAAAAAAAACAAAAAAAAAAAAAAAAAAAAAAACCAAAAACAAAAAAAAAAATTAAAAAAAAAATTTACTTTACAAAAGTTACTTATTTTTTGACGTAGAATCTGAATTTGCATAAAAAAGTATCCCTTCCCATTTAAAAATCTCGATTTCGGCCAATTCGATTTTTGGTCTGAAAAAAACCATTTCCCTTTTCCTTTCCGGAAGTTGAAAATATCACCAATAGATAGAGTTAGTTAATAAAATTTCTATTTAATTTTAAAATAACGGCTCCTTCCCCTCTTACAAAGCTGATACGCATGGTCTGGACCACCCGGTATAAGTAAACCCAGAAATGCTTTCATCTCTACTAAATAAATTTCTGTTAATTCCGGATTTTTTGTTAAAAGCTAGGATCTTACACAATATCATCATCTGAAAAATCATTTA
This sequence comes from Argyra leucocephala, assembly GCA_963942445.1. NCBI lineage: Eukaryota > Metazoa > Arthropoda > Insecta > Diptera > Dolichopodidae > Argyra > Argyra leucocephala. The sequence continues at coordinate 11,426,250 of OZ012681.1, read as the reverse complement.
AGTTATCACAAACTTATTTTTCAAAATCAAAATTTCCAACATTCAAATTTCTTTCAGCCATTTTTTCAAAAATATATTCTATTCTATTTCAAAAAAATCACAATGTCAGACTTAACGTAAATTTTCTCCTTAAAATGCTTAAGCTTTCACAGATGTTAAGTGAAAAATCTTCCAATAAAAATAACTCAATCCCAGAAGGTACTTAATTTTTACTCCACTATACTAATTTCTCATAATATATAACCTAACAGAAACAGTTAAATCACATCACGGACATGTAGAGGAAAATAATATTGCATGCTTAACTTGAGTTTTAAAATGAGTTTTGTTTTGAACAAAATTTTTTGGAGTAAATTTTACGTAATGTCTGTGATTAAAGGTTAAATATAAATTAAAAATCATAGAATATGACGTACCTACATATTTGACAAATTAGATACTAATTATTTTCATATACAAAATGATTTGAATCTGCGTATCAGTACAGTCCTAATGAAATTTATACATACATAAATAGACATATACATATGTTCAATCAAACGTTATCATAATATTAATGTATAAATATAATTTCCCAGTGAGTGAGTGAAATTTTGTAATTTTATTAACCTAAATATGTAAATTGATTGAAGGAAAAACCAAATGTATAAAATCACTAGGTATATATGTAACTAATTCTTTTCAATAGTTTTTCAATAACTAGTTATCACTAAATGGTCATTTGATTTAGGCAAATTTTTAATTATAAAAATGTATTAAGCTATAATTAGAAAATACTAGGAAATTATTATTAGAATGTAGTTATTTAAAATAAAATTATTTTTCCAGTATTTACAATACTAGGAAATTAATATTATGTATTATATATGGACAGGTTTATTTTGTTGTTACATTAATTTAAGCCATATAACAATTATCATGTCTTTTGATATTTGATATTTGTTTAAATTATCCCATAGCATTTTTAACAGCATGCAATTCATTCCGGTTTTCAGATATTATTTTTTTTAGCGAAACACGTGCGCCAGTATATATACGCTATACGGTATAATAATGTATGAAAATAAAAATTAAATAAATAAATAAATAAATAATAATGTATCAAGGATTGATCAAGCGTTATTAGGCTTGATCAAGCTTCTAGTGGAAGTATAAAGTAAATGTAAACTGTTCAATATCTGATACTGCCAACTCGTAAATGTTCTCACACACTATATAAGAGTTTGAAAAAGGTTGTTTGATGAGGGGAAGATCTAATTCACCTGGTTTGACAGTGTGGCTTCCACATGGACCAGTGACATCTACTGATGGCTATTACTCTTTCTTTTTTTTTTTTTTTTTTAGATTTATATAGTTTTTTATTTCATTAACAACTACAGCTAACTTACATGCTAAATTCACAAAATAATATAACAAATTAATTCAAATTTCTTAGCCTTGTACTTTAATGAAATATATATATATATATATACAAATAAAATTTAAACTAGACAGTAGTGAATTCACACTAGTGATGTATAGTCATTTAAGTCATTCTTTATTTTACCTAAATTTACTTTTCCAAGAAATTAATTGTGGGGTTCCAACAAAGATTAATACTAATTTAATAATAATTTTTAATCTAATGAAATACAATAGAAATTATGTAAGTTATTTTTTTTTTTAATAATAAAATTTGTTTATTTAATAATAAAATTTGTTTATTGCTAGAACATAAGTGGATAAGTAGAGCCATAAGTAATTTAAAATTTCTTTGAACATAATTTTATCATATACATCTATATAATTGTAATCGCAATCTAAGTAAGATCTAGCGTGTATTAAAGAAGAGCAGAAGAAGAGAATTTCTAAGCAAGGTATACTTCAGGTCAAATATATATTATTACTGATAAACCATTTATATAAATAGATTTCACAAAATTTAGATAAAAACCGACTTCTAATAGTTTCAGTGCAGTTTGAAACTAGAATAAATAATCTAATTGACGTAATTTACCTTAGTAGTTCAATCTCGTAATAATTTATATTTACAAGCCATGTTTTATAAAGTGTAACAAATTTATTTAAACAATTTGAATTTTTTATATTCATTGGAAGATTATTAAAGTATTTTGATGCCATAGTAGAGTAAAACTTCTCATAGTGTGTCTTATTTTCTGAGCAAATCTACATCAAACTCCATACTTTCTTTTAATGAATTAAGATTATGTTCACTATACGATATAGAACAGTTATCTGCAAAACCTGTTATCTTACCTTTAAAAGATTGTAGAAAAATAAAATTAATATAAATTAAGAATAACAGTGGACCTAACACTGAATCTTGAGGTGCTCTAATGTTAGTAGTTTTAAGTTGACTTACTATATATTATTTAGCTTAACTTTTTGAGTTCTATCTCTCAAATAAGAAGTTAAAAAGTCTAACATAAAACCTCTAAAACCTACTGACTCTAATTTGTTTAAAAGAATCTGGTGATCAATAATATCAAAAGCTTTGGTAATGTCAATGAACATAGCTGAAGTACATTTTTTATTGTTTATACTCGAGTATAATTCAGAACATAATTTTAAAATTGCATCTTCAGTGCATTTACCAGGTAGAAAACCAAATTGTTTTTGATCAAAAAAATTTGATTCAAATAGAAATTTTAAGATTCTTATTTTAATTAATTTTTCAAATAACTTTGCTAAAGAAGGCAAAATTAAAATAGGCCTGTAATTACTTATCAATAGCTTAGAACCCTTTTTAAATATAGGAATTATTTCAGCACTCATTCAGAGAGTTTGGAAAACTTCCACTATAAATTGGATAAATTGAAAATGTGACTTAATATTTCTGATATGTAGGGTGCAGTTTTTTTTAATATTAAATTATTTATATTGTCAGACGTACATGATTTTTTGTTATTTAGTGACAAAATAGCTGACATTACTTCATTTGGTGAAATATCCAAAAATCCAAAAGATTTTAACAAAAGTTTATAATTTTTAATACTGTCATTGTTTAGTCCACACAAACATTTAGGTGAATATGCTTGTAGCAAGTTTGTGTAGCAGAATTAGCGAAATATTCATTAAATTCATTTGAGGAATTTGAATTTTGTCAGAAATTTTTAGTCCATTAATTTCAATTTCGTTTATAACAGTATTCGAAATTTTCTCATTCAAAATATTTTTGATCACTTCCCATTCCTTTTTAGAGTTACCGCTGTGTTTATTTAATTCTTCAGAAAAGTAGTTACTTTTGAGGTACTTTTGTAGTAATTTTTTGTTTAATGATTTTACAAAGATTTTTGAAATGATGTCTCATACTTAGATTGTAAGGTACACTCAAACATCCCAACTTTCCGATTGAAGTGCACCCGAAAGTTATAAAAAATCAATCTTGTTGGTAATTATACAATTGTTTTGACATTTGTCATTAGAAGAGTTTAACTTTTGAAATTTCAAAGAAATCATGTTGTGGTCACTTATACCGTAGTTACAATTTTGAGTGATTGGCTCCAAATTAATATTTTTATCACATAGTTTTAAAAATATGTGGTCAATACATGAGCTTGTGTGATCAGTACTACGAGTGGGGGACTCAATTAGTGGTTTTAAACCATGTGATGACATCATAAGTAAATAATTGTTTTTTATATTAGATTGTCTTATTAATATCAATATTCATATCACCAATTACTATAATATTTCTTATTTTTTCGTTTTTTAAAAGGTCATCAAAATCATTTAAAAATATTGAATAATCGACAATTACATTATTTAATCTATGTACACAAAAGCTAATGCAATTTATTGTGCAGTGTAATTTAATTATATCGGTTGTACCTATAGAAATCGGAGTGCAATCTCCTAGAACACTGTTTCTTATATATACCGCAACCCCACCAGACGCATATGTATCATTACAATTACAATGTAAACTATACCCTTTTATGTTATACTGATTTTTTTCATTACTATAAATCCAAATTTCCGTTAAAACAATAAAAATCGGAAGATCATCTACTAATTCTAAATGTGATAATCAAAATTTTTCCTTTTTTTCAATTCCTCTTTCTTATCTGTTACTAACGCTTTAGAGTATGTGGATCGAAACTTTCGAATCGAATCCTCATCACGTTTTGTTTAAAATTTTTATCTATTCTATATCAGTATGGAACCTGGCTAAAAGTGGTTTGGTTTTGCTTGGATTATAGAATGTTGTGTTACGTAACCATTTTTTTTTTTTTTTTTGTTATGCATAGCAAAAACACTAGATGGGGACCTTTTATACCGATTGGTACGTTTGGCTAGGGTGGGAAAGGAAAATTTTGAAATGAGGATGGTGACACCATTTGGAACTATGACATTTATTTTCTTCAAAATCCTATTCTACTATGAAAAGGCTCTTCTGCTACCTAAAAATTACTGACACGAACATGAAAAAAAATTTAAAAATTATTTTTTAACTAAAAACTGTTGAATATAACATTTTAAAGTATCTATCTACAATTTGAAACTTACTTCTACATTTGAATTTAAATACATTCCATATTTAAATCAAAAATACCCATTTTCCTATTCCTTCAAAAAAAAAAAAACCAGTTATTCAATTCATATCTAATTTTCTTATTTCTATCTTTTATTTATAATCAAGGTTTTTATCAAATTTCATTGTTAGAAACTGGGTCATTTTATATCCTCTGTTTATGATATTATTTACATTATTATAATCTTAACATTATAAGTGCTGACAAAAAATAAATTAAATAAAATATATATTATACATATAAATAAATATATATATACACCTAGTACCAATGTATATTATAAGACCACATAAAAATTGCAGCAATTCTTAAATTCTGCCATTGATTTGAATAATTTTCTTCCATTCTTTTCGAGTTTAATATGCACTCTTTTATAATACAACTTTTTTTGTCCATTGTCTATATATCTACAGAATTTTATGGTAAATAAAAAAAAAATGAAAGAAATTCAAAATCAAATACAGTGAAAACTTTTCATTGTTTTATTGGAAAATTGAGGTTATGTACTGTTGGAGAGAAAATGCTTGAAATGAATAAAAAAGATAAAATAATAATTGGAAAATAAAATAAAGCAAAACGAAATCATCACGGATATACTTGTCGTCGTAATACAATATTTTAATTTGAAGAAAATAATTAAATTGAAATAATAAGAGAATTTATTTCGATGTGAATTAAATTATTTTTCAGAATAAAATCTACCTTTTTTAAATTATTAAAAATAATTTATTTATCTTTGTAGAAAATAAATTGAAAATTGTCAATTTTCCATTTTAATTTTATTGATTAAAACTGTTAAAAAAATATATTCAAAAAATTTATTTAATCTATACAGGTAGATGATGATAATGAGGTCGAATGATTGAAATGTTATTTATTGATAAATATTTGAGAATTAATTCTACTTAAACTACATCTATCCATAATGTAGGGTACATTATAAATAAAATCGTGTAAGTTTGTTATTCAGTTCTTTTATTTTTTTTATTTCGTATGACGCTAAAGCTAAAGCTCAAAATTGGCCAGTGTTATGCTACTTAAATTACATTATGTAGATTACATTATTTTCTACACACCGAAAATACTTTAATGACAATACTATTATGCCTACTTCACTGCGTTCATTGCGTAGATCAGCGGTTCCCAAACTTTTCGGGTCGTGGAACACTTCGCAAAACTAATAATTCCAGAGGAACACATTCTTATTTATATAAGCTATAAGTTTGTGTATTTAAAAATATACATATATATATATAAGAGTTACAAACAAAATAAACAGTATATTTTTCTGAAATTCAATTACACATATACGAAATACATAAAAGTACTAAAATGAATAAGTAAAAAAAAATCATTTTTATTATTAATGACTGCGGTGTTTTTGATTCTTTGCATTACATAACTTTTTTATATCAGGCTCAATATTAGAAAGCTGAATTCTTATGTCTGGTGTAGCATTCAGTCGGTTTCTGTACTTCGATTTTGTTGCAGCATAATATGAAAATCCAGCCTCGCACAAATATGTAGTTGTGAAAGGATATAAAACATGAATAGCTAGTTTAGACAAGTTGGAATACTCTTCTGTTAAACTTAACCAAAATTCATTTAATGGAAGCTCATTGTATTTTTGTTTTAAACTAGAGTCAGTAATTAAATCAATTAGGTTTTCATAATTACTTGTGCTAAAACCCCCCCTGGCTTATTTGTTACTACAAACGGATTTTTAATCCAAGAGTTATCTTCAGAGGAATTTGGAAAATATTGTAATAGGCTCGACTGTAAGTTATGCAAATGTTCTAAAATTTCTTTGGAGGCTTTATCATTTACTTTACAATTTATTTCAATTAAAAAATCTTCTAATGTGGGAAAACAATCAAAATTATTTTGTTCAACTTCAGAAATCCAGTAGTTTAATTTTTTATTAAAAGATGCAATCTTATCTTGTACGTTAAAAATTGTAATATTTCTTTCTTGTAATGATAAGTTAATTTCATTGCACTTAGTAAAAATATCTGCTAAATACGCAACAATTATCAACCATGAAGGAGTGGTTAATAAAATTGTTCGACGAGAAGAAAACTAATAATTCACTTCGAAGTTCAAAAAGTCTCAACAATGCTTTTTCTCTGGACAGCCAACTAACGTCGGTATGTAATAAAAGTGCTCTGTGGTCGCTACCAATTTCATCGCATAAAATTTTAAATAATCTCGATTGAAGTGGTCATGATTTTACAAAATTGATTATTTTTACAGTTTCATCCAAATATTTTTTAAACAAGGCGACATTTTTTTGGTTACTAATGCTTGTCTATGCAAAACGCAGTGGCTTTTTGTGGCTACCATGGCTTGTGCACCATCTGTACAAATATCAGTGCATTTCTTCCATTCGATTTCGTGTTTTGTAATCTAATTGTTAATACAATTTAAATATATCTTCTCCAGTCGTTTTTTCTTGCAGATATTCGCACATTAGTAAATCTTCTTCAATTCTATTATTATGTACATACCGCACGAATACTAATAAAACAGCGAGGCCGGCAATGTCTGTTGATTATCTGTTTGCAATACATATTCACTACAAAGTTTAAGTAGATTAATTAGCTGTGTCTCTATATCAGTAGAAAGATCTTTAATGCGCCGTGAAACAGTATTATTGGATAATTGTAGTGCATCAATTTTTTTAGCGGATTCTTCATTTAACATATAGGATACAATGTCTTTTACACAAGGTTGAAAAAGCGTTTCTTTAATTGTATGAACTTCACCATTACCGGCAATGCGGTAAGTCACGCGAAAAGATGCCGCTGTTGCATTTTCATTTTCAGTTTTCACAAGTTTTATCATTTGATGTTGAGACTTTTCCAGTAACTCAAGTTGTCTTTTAAAGAAATTTATATCTTTTTTTTTATACTCAGCGTGGTTTGTTTCGAAATGTTGCGAAGTTTAGCTGGAGCCATTGAACTGTTTGATAGAATTTTCCTACATCAAACACATAATGCGCACATAACTATCATCATATTTTCTTTTTGGAGCAGTCTTAGATAACACCGGCTTATTATTATCACACTTGTTTGTTTCTTCAACCACATGTGCTTGAGAAGAACAAATCCAATACAAGAACAAGGTGTTTTTTTTTGTTGATGTTAAAGAACGAATAAAATGATAAATAAAAATTATTTTTTCTAACGAGATTACATAATTTGTTTTTTACACGGAACACTTGATGATCTTCAACGGAACACCTGTGTTCCGCGGAACATAGTTTGGGAACCGCGGGCGTAGACAATTAAAATATTAAAATATAAATGAGTTACCTTTAAGGTAAATACAAAATAGAAGAATGAACATAAGACCAGCTTCAAAAAACTTTTTCAATTTTTCCACACAGTTGAACAGCCAATTATAAAAGATTCGGATTATGTCTGGCTGCCATGTTCCAAAAAACGAATGATTTTTATACCATTTTCGTAAAAATTAAGAGAGAAAATTTTTCTTTGAAAACTTTCTATTCTGCTATTCCATTAATATCAAGTTCAGATTAAATAAAAATTCAATAATTTTTGCCATAATTATGAGTATTATTCTATATGAGCTTCTTGGCTTCTCTCTTTGAAAAATGCGAGATATAACAAAGTATATAATTAGTTCTTCTTTAGCAGACAAAATTGTATTTCAGAGACTAAGCAAGCAATTTGATTTTTTGAGCAAATATCTTTATACAAATTTCATTCTTACCTATGAGTCTAATATAAAATCAAATTCCAAAAACTTCTGGAAATTTATAAATATTCGAAGAAAATTCTGTGGATTTCCTCAAGGCATTTCCTACAAGAATGAAACAGCTACAGATTCAGTCTCAACTTGCAATTTATTCACTAAGTATTTTGAATCAGTTTTTATAAGACTACAATCAAGAATAAATTTCAGTCACCAACAATCTTTTGTTGATTTAGGGCACATGCAATTATCATATTGTGATATTTTCAATAAAATTAATACCTAAGATATCAATCTGAGTTCTGGTCCAGCTGCTATCCCTAATTTAGTTTTGAAGAACTGCATTTATAGTTTGACTTATCCTCTTTACTTAATTTTTAACAGATCACTAAATGAAGGAATTTTCTTAGATGACTGGAAATTTTCAAATATTATTCCTATTTTCAAATTACGGTCTAAAATTGTCGTTGAAAATTATAGACCTATCGCTAAATTATCTTCTATTCCTAAACTTTTCGAAGCTATTGTACACAGATAAATTGTATTTCTTGGTTAAAGAACACATATCTCCAAATCAGCATTATGCTTTATGGATTACAGATCTACATCCACTAATTTAGCAGTTTTTCTTCACACAGTTTTCAATGCAATTGAAAAATGCTATCAAGTAAATACGATATTCATGGATATTTCTAAAGTTATTTGACAAAGTAGACCATTCTTTACTACTCCCTAAATTTCAGGCTCTTGGTATTCATGGTACCTTCCTTCTATGGGTTAAATCTTATTTGATTGGTCGTAAACTCTGCGTTAAAATACAAAACTTGCACGTCATATAACTTCGAGGCTACATCTGGTTTTCCACAAGGAACTCATATGGGGCCACTATTATTTTTATTGTTTATGAATGATATTGACTTCGATATTAAGTCTTTGATCTTATCATTTGCTGACGATACTAAACTTTTTGCGGCTATTAAGTCAGACGTAGATTGCCATCTCCTGCAGCAGGATCTTGACAAATTCTACTCTTGGTGTAACATTAACGGCCTTACCATTAATATTAATAAGTGCAGTTACATGTCTATTTCTAGGAAGCAAACTCTAATTGAATTTTATTATAATATCAATGGTTCTATTATTGAACATGTCCGTGAAACAAAAGACCTGGGTATCATTCTCGATAATAAATTAAGTTTTAATGATTACATAGATCGAATTATTTCTAAAGCTTTTTTCATGTTAGGTTTCATTAAGCGTAACTCACAGCAATTTTCTGATCATTATACATTCAAAAATTTATATACTGCATTTGTTCGTCCTCACCTCGAATATGCTTGTCCGATCTGGATGCCTTATCATGATAAACATATTAAGAGAATAGAGTCTGTTCAAAAGAATATGATTAGGTTTTGCCTACGTAAATTCAACTGGCAACCTTATATTACTGGATATTTAGCTAAATGTCAACTTATTAAGCTATCTACTGTTGAGGTTAGGCGAAATGCTGCATCCGTGATGTTTTCCTATGATAATTTATCTGGTAGAATAAAATGTCCATCTATTCTTCGCCTTTAGAATATTTATGCTCCAGTGCGTGATTTCAGAAGCCAAAGATTTTTATATCTTCAAAGTCATAGAACGAACTATGGTTTTTCCGAACCTATAGTCAAACGCTGGGTGGCGCAGTAGGTAGAACGTCTGCCTTTTAACCGAAAGGTCCCAGGTTCGATTCCCGACGGAGGCAAAAAATGCTTTCTGGATTTTTCGACCTGGTCCAGTACTCTTTATCATTGGGATAAAATAATTGATAGATAGTTGAGAGTTTTGGTTATCACTAAATATAAAATGGAACTATGCTATTATGAAGGCGATGTACTCTACAATAGATATAGTTTTCCACATTTAAATTAGTCTATACCACAAAAATTCTACAGAAAAAGCTATTGTATGTGATTGTGTATTCCAAATCTCTGTTTAAAAGCAGTTAGGGTGTTCATCCCATAGACTTGGAATTGTATAAAAAAAAAAAAAATAGCAAACTCTCAGCGCTTATTTAATAACAGTTTTTCAGTAATTGATTTCAACTACAGTAGATTCGTTTTTAGAAGAAAAATCATCACATTTTTTGATACATTACAATAATTCTTCTAATTTTAATTAATTATAATTTTATTCTACAAATTTATTAAAATTATTCTCTATTATCATTTGAATGTACTGCCTACCTTTATAATTACTATTGCTATTATTATTAGTATTTATTTATATTACTTAAGTCTGAATTTTTCTTTTTTCTAACTTCTTTTCTTGAATTAATGTTATTTTTAACTTGAAATTGTTAAGCATTCTTATTATTAATGTTATTTTATATTTGAAATTATTTTTATATTTTAGAATTTTTGTTTTCTATTTCTAGTTTTATTTTATTTTAGTTTTTAATATTTTATAAACAAAATCTGTAAGGGACTACCCAGTAGATTGAAATAAATAAATAAATAAAATAAATGAGTGTACTATTATATAGTCTATAAGTAAAAAACCGTTAAAACCATCTTCAAGTAGTTTTATAGATAGTCAAATATTTGCAGTATCGGCAGGTGGAGGCTTTAATGATTGACAAGTATTAATCAATTCACATATTGTTTTACTTGAATTCATCATCAAATTTTCTTATGTATAAATTCTACTATTCTAAGAGTACGTGAGAGCTTAATCCTAATTCCAACTTTATCAAGAAAAATTTTTCCCAAATCAACTTCCTTAAATTCGTTTAAAATAGATGTCACTTGATCTGTTAATTTTTTATTTAATACATCATCATCAGTTACTAAAAACTGATTCTAAGCTTATAATATCCTTAGCTGAAACATTTTTTATATATTTTATAAAGCCAAGTTGTTGACAGTATTTTCCTACCATTACCTTTATCTAAATAAATATGAAAGCCCAATTTTTGTAATAACATCATAGTTGAGATTATAAAAACACTAAGATTATATAATAAATGCTCTTCTATAATAGATTTTAATTATAGCAGACTAAATTTTAAAACGAAAATCAACATAGTTTTTCATCATAAAATGTCAAAATTTAATTTGCATTTTTCATTTATTTCCTTCAATATACTTTTTTTAAAATACAGAGTTTTTTACAGAGTTTAGAGGTATTCTCTTTACAGCAGAAACATTTGAAATTTTAAATAAATGGTGCATTTTCATATTAATATTAAATTTTTAAGGGAAATCAGTATAGTAAAAACCTTATCCAATTTTTTGTTTTTTTTTTTGTTTTTTTGTTTATTTATTAATAATTATTAATTTTAAAAACTGTATAGCTTGTAAGCAAAATCTGTAAGGTTATTCCTGTAGATTAAAATAAAGTAAATGAATAAATAAATGTCTATGTTAGATGCATTAAAACCAGATATTTTATTAAATTGAATGAATATTTATTTATTCCCCATTTAGTTCAAACGGTTTGCAATATTGTAGCTTAATTAACAATTTAAATTAAATTAATAATATATTTTAATTTAATTTTTAATTGGTTTTTCCTCTTTTTTTATTTAGATTTTCAATTAAACTTTAATTTTTAAATTATAATTACAATAAAAATGAAATTATTAGAATTGATAACAATTACTATATGAACTTAGAAATAAATTAATATAAACCAAAAAAAAAAAAAAAAAAATGATGAAAAGCTAACTCAATGAAATTAAATTCGATTAAAAAAAAAAGAAAAAGTTTGCGGAAAAACAATAAATTCATAGAAACCAATTTATGTTTGTTAGTGAATTAGTGACTACATATATAAATAGGATTAGTATGATTAAGGAAGGATTTGGAATAGGATTTTCTTTAACCTGGCTTTACTAAAAGAAAAGTCTATACTATTTTTATGCTGGTTAACTGCCATTAACATTCTATTTATGGGTTCAAATTTACCATAATTTGTTCTGTGAAAAGGAAGGTTAAAAACATTTTCTGAACGAAATCGCGTACTAGTATTAATCTGTTTATTGATTATGCCTTTTATAGTTTGGGAATCAATTTCGCCAGTCATTAGTTGAATTATAAATAAAATATCCGCAACAACTCTTCTCGAGTGCAAAGTATTTAATTGAAGTAGTTTGAGGCGATCTTGGTAAGTAGGCAGGATTATTGGGTTGAACCAGGGAAGATTACGTAAGGCAAATCTAAGAAATTTTTTTTGAATTGACTCTATTCTGTTGATATGAGTGAAGTAGTAAGGTGACCAGATGGGACTAGCGTATTCAAGGTGAGGGCGAACGAGCGTTGTAAATAATGATTTAATTGTATTAAATCGTTAAACTCTTTAGACCATCTCTTTATGAACCCTAACATAGAATTTGCCTTGTTGATTATGATATTAAAGTGTGGTTTAAATGAAAGTTTATCATCGAAAAGGATACCTAAATCTTTAAAGTGGGAAACTCTTTTAATAAGTTTAGAATCAAAAGTATAGTTGACTACTAAGGGGGAGTAACTACAGGAATAGGAAATATTAGAGCACATTTGTCAACGTTTAGGAGTAGATTGTTGGAGCTACACCAACTAAAAAAAGAGTCTAGATCTTCCTGAAGCAAGGTGGAGTTATCAGATGAGGATTTTTTTTTATAAATTTTCATATCATCGGCATATATAACAACATTACTATTCTTGATGATTTTAGTTACATCATTAATAGAAATAATGAATAGTAATGGACCTAGATGGCTGCCTTGTGGTACACCTGAGGTGGCGCAAAAAGAGTCAGATATATTTGATCTAAATATCACACTATAAGTTCTCTTAGACTAAAACGATTTGATCCATTTTAAGAAGGTTTCAGAGAACCCTAATTTTTTTTAGCTTTAGAAGAATAACGCTATGACCTTATACTTATGTACCTTATAACCTAATTCATAAAAGGTGGGAAAATAATATAGGGTTTTTTTTTAGATAACCTGGACTAACGAGGTGTAAAGCAAATCGGATGAGAAAAGTAACGTCTAATCCGCTATATTTTAAGTTAACTAAATTCACTAAGTTCATAGTTAGGGCAGTCATAGTTTTTTACAAATCAATGCACCTAATTAACTGTAATTTTGTTGGATGTGTATCAGGCTTACCGTTTTTGAGTAATATTTGTCTAAATTCAAATGTTTTTTTGTATGTTGTTTTGATTATTGCATATTTTCATATTCTGTGTTCTTCATCTGAATATATTTCATCCATTTTACATACATATATGTATATTATTTTTTTTTTTTTTTTTTTTTTACCATTTAAGCATTTTTGCTTATCATTAACTGTGATTCGCAATCGTATATTATGCATGTATATTTGTTTGATTCAACATCGTATTAAAAATACATGCTCCTGAAATAAAAACAATCATTTACAATTTTAATTTTCAATTAATAAAAATAATTCCAGCTTAATTTAGATTATAATATAAAATTAGTATTAACTTAGATTAGAAATCTAATAAAATAAAAAAAAAAAAAAAAAATGTTCACCGAACAAAATAGAACAACATGATACGTCACAAAATTTTGTTTACGTTTCTAGATTCAACCAGTGCTAATAACTATTGAATAAAAAAATATTTTTTACTTTTTACAATAATTTGTATTTTTAATGATTAAACTTTGTTTTTGTAAATACTTTTGTTTAATTTATTTACTTTTATTTTCAAAATAGTTTCAAGGTAATATCGGTTGGTCTACAACTGTTCTACATACGAATTACATTGGAAAATTATTGAACAAAAAAAAATTTACCATTTCATATTTAATTTTTAAACGGTAAATATTTTGTTTTTTTTTAAATTAATTAAAAATAAATAATAAATTATGTACAATAACAACAATTTGCATTGTGTACACTATAAATTGAAAAAGTACTTTGTGATAATTTTTTGCTCATATATTCAATAACAACATGTGCTGAGTCAAAAAGTCAATAAAACTACCAAATTTGAAAATTAATGCAACAAAAAAAAAAAAGTATAAACAAATTTATTTTTGGAAAATAAGAAAATTTGTAAAATATAAAATTTTAAAGTACCAAAAAAAAAAATTTAACCTTTTCACTTATAATGATGTCAAGGCACACGGGCAAGCCTCTTCCCAACAGCAAAAAATAAAAAAATTAATAAAAATAATTGAGAGAAAAAAACGCGTTTCAACGTCATTAATTTCTTATCAGTTAATTATTCCTAGTATATACCAGAGGATTAATTTGAGAGTATATTGTTTTTTGTACCCTTGTCGATAAGAATTATTTTTTTTTTATAACTCTCATTAATTTTTTCGTTTGCAAATTTCAATTTTTTTTTGTTATTGTTATTGTTTTTTAATTTACGTTCATATCAGTTTGTATATAAAGGCTCGTAACAGCTTAATAGAACACATTCATTAGAAAGAATTAATACTAAGAATAATATTATTATTTAAATTAAATAGAATTTAAATAAGTAGAAAATAAAATAAAATAAATAAATAAAAAGACAATAAGAATATAAAAGTGAATATTTCATTTAAAAATAAATTAGAAAAATTTATATTTTAAGAAAAACCATACAGAACAGAACAATTTAAAAATTTAAAATATAATTATTTTATTATAAATAAGTAAAGTTTATATTCAGCTGAAAATTTTAAAATAAAAAAAAATATTTCAAATTTAAATTTTATTAAATATAACAAAGTTAAAAAAAACAAATTGTGAAAATGCCAGAATTCATAGAAAAATCAACTAATTTGTAAGTATTTTTTTTAAATTTTAGAATTTTATTTAATTCTAATATAATATTTAATATATTATGTATATATATTATGTATATGTATATTTTATATATATATATAATATATTTCATAAAATGCTTGCAATAAATTCTAATATAAACATTTCCCCCCTTCATTCTATTTTTTTTTTTGTACAGAACCACAATTTATGAAAAGAAACGTAATCAATCACCAACAGAATTTGGTTTAACAAATCATATTCGTGGTGTTGTTATTACCAATGGAATTTTAAATGATTTAATTCCAAGTGTTAAATCATTTGTTGAAGAATCTGTTATTTTATGTCAACCAGATGCAGTTCATATTTGTGATGGCAGTGAACATGAAAATCGTTATTTAATTAAAGAATTATGTGATCAAAAAACAATTATACCATTACCAAAATATGAAAATTGTTGGTTAGCCAGAACAAATCCAAGAGATGTGGCACGTGTTGAATCAAAAACATTTATTTGTACTGAACGTAAAGAGGATGCAATTCCAACATCAAAATTATTTGTTACTGGTACATTAGGCAATTGGATTTCATCTGATGATATGGATATGACAGTTAAATTAAGATTTCCAGGTTGTATGAGAGGTCGTACAATGTACGTTGTACCATTTTCAATGGGACCAGTTGGTTCACCATTATCAAAAATTGGTATTGAAATAACTGATTCAGCTTATGTTGTTGCATCAATGAGAATTATGACCCGAATGGGAAAAGATGTTTTAGATTATTTGAGAATAAATGGTGAATTTGTAAAATGTTTACATTCAGTTGGTTCACCAGCAAATGGTGTTATGGAAATGCCATCATGGCCATGTGATCCAGAAAGAACAATAATTTTACATAAACCAGCAGAGAATTTAATTATATCATATGGTTCTGGTTATGGTGGTAATTCATTATTGGGTAAAAAATGTTTTGCTTTACGTATTGGTAGTACAATTGCAAAACGTGAAGGATGGTTGGCTGAACATATGTTAATAATGGGTATTACAAATCCAAAAGGTGAAAAAAAATATATTACAGCTGCTTTTCCATCTGCTTGTGGTAAAACAAATTTAGCTATGATGTCACCAACATTACCTGGTTATAAAATTGAATGTGTTGGTGATGATATTGCATGGATGAAATTCGATTCGGAGGGTATACTTCGTGCTATTAATCCTGAAAATGGATTTTTTGGTGTAGCGCCAGGCACTTCATATGCAACAAATCCAATTGCAATGAAAACTATATTTAAAAATACACTTTTTACAAATGTTGCTACAACATCAGATGGTGGTGTTTATTGGGAAGGTATGGAAAATGAAATTGATGATAGTATACAAATTACTGATTGGTTAGGTAAACCATGGAATAAAAATTGTGATAAACCAGCTGCTCATCCAAATTCACGTTTTTGTTCACCAGCATCAAATTGTCCAATAATTGATTCAGCATGGGAAGATCCAAAAGGTGTACCAATTAGTGGTATTTTATTTGGTGGACGTCGTCCAGCTGGTGTTCCATTGGTGTATGAATCAAATGATTGGAAACATGGTGTATTTGTTGGTGCTTGTATGCGTAGTGAATCAACAGCTGCAGCTGAACATAAAGGAAAAATGATTATGCATGATCCATTTGCAATGCGTCCATTCTTTGGTTATAATTTTGGACATTATTTGGCACATTGGTTAAGTATGGATAAACGTGGTAATGTACCAAAAATTTTCCATGTTAATTGGTTTAGAAAAGGATCAGATGGTAAATTTATGTGGCCTGGATATGGTGAAAATTCTAGAGTATTAGATTGGATTGTAAGACGTATGAATAATGAAAATTGTTATAAAGAAACAGCAATTGGACGTGTTCCAACTGTAGATGGACTTAATTTAGATGGACTTAATTGTAATGTAAATGTAAATGAAATTTTCTCATTACCAAAAGAATTTTGGACACAAGAAATTAAAGATATAGAAAAATATTTTAATGAACAATTAAGCACTGATGATTTACCTAAAGAAATTGTTATGGAACTTGAAAAACTCTCAAAAAGAATAGAAGCTTTATAAAATGATTATTAATTTTTAAAAATGTGATGAATAATTTTAATTTATAGTTTTAATTAATGATAGGAGCTGTACCAAATTAGTTTTAAATGTATATATTGTAATTATAATTATTATATTATATAGAATAAGATTCCTTAAGTGTACTTACTCATTATGTATTAGATTTTAAAATTCAAACATTACGTATAAGATTATAAAAGTGCAAAATATTAAAATAATTAAAAAAAAAAAATTTATTTGTGTATAATTGATTATCACATCGATTTTTCTTACTTTCAGTTTAGTTACACATTTCAACACACAAAAACATCGAATTTTTGACGAATTGGGGGTTTAACATAAAAAAATTATTATCTAATAATAAATATTTTCAAAACCTTATAAGTTTTCTATACCTCTTATGAGTATGACAAAGATAAATTTTCAAAAGACTTGAAAATCTGGACTAGTATTCGTGCTTGAGATATTTATTGTTTTATTTGGCTGTCTAATATATGGATCAATTTCTTATTTCTACAACACCCATCAAGATTAGTTTTTTTTTTTTTTTTTAAACTTGGAGTGTGTATTAAAATTCAAAATTAATCTTACAATTAGTTCACTTCTTATCATTTCTTATCATCCGTAAATTAAAATACTTTAACTTTATCTTTTTTTTAGAACTTGATCTGTATTTCCATATAGATCTGAATTGTTTTAAACTCAATAAATAAAAATATTTTATAACGGTTAAATTTAAGTACATAAATCTGATATCTGCTAGTAGATGGCAGCTGTCTACATTTCGTCACCAGAATATGATCACATAGTGGCGTTAAATATAGTGTCGACATGCTAATGATTGTTTTCTTAATAAAAAATGTTTTAAGTAATTAGTTTCACGGGGGTGGTATTTATTGAAAATTTTGTAAGCAATTAGTTTCAAAGCGGATTAAGCAATAATCAGAAATAATTTCATATATATTTTTTATACTTTTTCGGCCACAACAACTTGGACAGACTATCTTATAATGTCAATTAAAGTTCCATTACCTGCTGGTAATCCTACTAAGGTCACTATCAATATCTTTATTGGCTATGTCTCTTTATTGAGTATCTGTCTATAGTAAGAAGGGTAGATCATAGAAAAAAGAGCGTATTATATAGAGCGTATTGCCTTGTATATTATTTAACAGACCGGTAGATTAAAAATTTGAGTAAAAATAATATCTAGTTTATGTGTAAATCGAATGGGCAGTTTTTCTTTTCAAAAGATATTACTTCTGGTAAAGTTTGGACTAAATTTAATTTACCAATATGGCAAAACTGTTAATATCTAGAGCCGCATAAAAATATGTTAATGCTTTCATTCATAATTTTCCAAATTAAAAAAATTCATAAGCAAAATTATTCTACATACAAACTTTCACTTCAACTTCCATCAGAAGATTAAAAAACATCTCTTTTTTTTTTAAATTCCATTCAAAACTCTCACACACACACAAGGCTTGCTGAATTCAATTAAGTTTAATTTGACAAAACAAACATACATCAGTGATGAAATTTCGTATTTTTGAAATGTATTGAATTCGAATGAAAAATTGTACTAAAAGCAATCTAATTGTATTGAAAAAATTGTGGTACCAAAAAATTTATCAATTTACTCCCATAACATTATTGGTCAATACTGAAATATTTTTTATACTGAAAAGCTTATACGAAAAAAAATTTTCTTTTTTTATTTTCATTTTAATTTTTATTAAAATAATTGGAAAAAATAAAATAAAAACGTTTAATATAATAAAATTAACAAATTGCTTTTTCTCAAACATAAAGACCAAACAATTTAAAATAACATATATATTTTTTTATTCAAAAAAATTTTCAAAATCAACAAAAGTATCACAAAATATAAAAAAAGTTAACCAAAAAAAAATAAATCCATGTTTTAAGTCAACCCTAAAATTAATAATAATTATCCTAAGTTAATAAATTAATTATATTATTTTTTAAAAATTACGTACACATGTAACTAATCCAATAATTCATATTCGTTAATGTTTTCTGTGTTTACGGTTTTGATTAAAACATGTTTTGGTGCTTGATAGTTGTAGTAACAATCAGAATGAATTTGACTTAAATAAACCTCTTGTTTGAATTAAGGCGAATACCGTGTTTATCGCTAAACAGTTTCGTAATTTGGTTTTAATAATATTTTGAATGGAAAACATTCTTTCCACGGCCGCCAATGAATGTGGTATAAATAAAATACCCTTAGCTATTCGATATATATCTAAAAAATCAAATACTATCCACACTCATTTTTTATATTGCTTACTTCAAACCAAAAATCGGAAATCGACAGTTCTTTAGCTTTTTTTAATTCTGAAAATTCACCTAGAGCTCTATACTGTTGATTAATATTTTCAGCGTTTTAAAGTTCCTTCGGAAGAAAAATATTTCAAAGAAGACATATTATATTATTTGTTTCTCCAGAAAGAACGTGTTCTATTGTAAATTTTGGTGCAAAATTAAGAATAAAATTTTCGAAGTCGATTTTCTCCATTAATCCTTTACAAACAAATTTATAGAACTTAATAACTTCTTCGAGTACAATTAAACTGTACTGAAATTTAATCAAATGTATTGATGTATTTTAACTGCCTTGATTGTATTGAATTTAGTACAATTGTATTGAAAATTCCATCACTGACATACATAATACACATTAAACTTATTGAGCACAGTAAGCAAATAATAATAATATGAGAAAATATAAGGACAAGAAATAAATCGGAAAAAATTAACGCTCATTTTATTGTTCAATTGTTATTGTAATTTTAGACGAAAATAATACGAAATGTAATGTTCGGAAAAAAAATTTAATATGAAAGCCTGATGCAGTATACAATGCAATGCTTGGTCTATCTATAATTAAAAAAAATTAGCATTTGAGAAGTTCACGATACGATTAGAATACAGTTAGCAGTCAAAAATTACCAGGACACAAAGAATTAACAACAAGAATGCTAATAGAATTGTCAAAACAGGCCATGAAGCATTTAACCTATTTATTTAATGCAATATTAAGACTGTGCCCCAGAAAATATAAAAAAATTAGCCCAAATAATAATGCTATCCAAACAAGGTAAAGAGTCCACAGATGTTATATCTTATAGACCGATTATCTTGCTACCCCTTATGGCCTTGCTGTCCAAATTGTGTTTAAAAATTATTGTAATTTAAAGTTAAGTTTTATGAAAGTCTGATACTATATAATTTCTTATGTTCTTAATTAAATAATATTTCAAATTTTTATACAATTACTAAGACAATTGGTAGTAGACTATTTGGATAAATTCATATTGAATTGGTCCCTCTGTCTTCCCGCAATTTTTTTCATTTAATTCATTTAATTAAAAATTGCTTTTCATCTTTCATGCCCCAATTTTTTTTTAATTTTAAAGCAGACATTTTCAAAACTGAACTGATAAAGTTTTAATCAAGGCCAAAATTATAATTAAAATCTATCATTGTACAAAAATTAATTTTTTTTTTTTTAATCAAATAAACGTTATCAAATACAACTAATTCAATAAATTGATTAGTATATACATGTATGTATGTACATGCAATCTGAAATTGATATTAAAAATTATTATGGAGGACCCATTCAAGCATTTCAAACACAAAATATTATAATTTAAAATTTAACTATATTTTTTTTCTTATAATTTGATTTATTTTTAATTCTAAATACAATTTTTTTTGATAATCTTTTAAATATTTATTTTACATGGAAATCATCCATAATTTAAGTTTAGTAAAATTTATTTTTATTTATAAAAGTTTATTTTTGAAAGTATTTGTTTTGTTTTTTGTTTTGTTCAACACAACGTGGCAGTTTCAATTGCATTCCACTGAAAGAACTGCCTACTTTCTATCTTGATTTTTATTCCCTATTCTGGTATGTTTAGTTATACTGAACTCATTTTATAAATGGAACGGTTGTTCCTTTTTCACATAACAATTTAAAAACATTATGATTTTCTGTACAAGCTCTGGAACCGATATGTTTAATTTTATAACTATCATTTAATTGAGATTTCTGTAGATTCGAAACAACTTTTATATTTGATGTTAATATATTAAATCCACCTTTTAAATTATTACTTGTCACTGTAATATTATTTTTGCGTGAGCAATTATTATTGCTATTAAAATTTTGACATTTTGAATTGTCATAAGAGAAACTGTAAAACAAAAACAAAAAAAAAAGAATAAATAAATAAAAATTTAATTAAAAGAATTAAAATGTAAACTTACAATTTGGAAGAAACTTCATCAAATGAAACCATTTTGTATATATATGTATATTATAATTTAATTAATTTTTTTTATAAAAATAATAATACTTCTAAAATAATATCAACTTATTAGTTTGAGATATTTATTAAAATTGGCTAAGCTTGAATTTTGTATTTGGCTTTTATATAGAAGCGATTGAAATGAATCGGCGTCCTAATCTATTTTTAGGTGATCTTATCTAATTAATTCTGTCAATGTTTTTATATTTTATATATTTTTTTTTTTTTTTTTCATTTCTTGAACATTTTCAATTATTGATTCTAAAAACCCATAAACAGCTGATAAATAAACATACAAAAATACATGTAAATAAAATTAAAAATATATGTACGGTTATGTATAGTTGTATTTATTATTATTGAAGTATGACTTTGTATACATATTTGTGTATTTAGCAGTTATAAATTTGTATTTTTCAAAATTAAAACTTTTTCTTTTATAAAATACAAGAAAAAAATGTGATCGATTCTTAGAAAAAAAAAAATAAAAAAAAAAAACAAAAAAAAATACAAATTGAGAAATTGAAAAATAAACGACAATATAACTTTGAAGTGTGCCCCTTCGTTATGTGTTTACGAGTTTAAAAAGCTTGTCGTTATTTTTGTTTTTTTTTGTTTTTTTTCTTTGTTTCCGTAGGAAATTAAATTTGGAAATGAAGTTTAGAATTTATTTTTTTGTTTGTAATACCTTTCCAAAATTATAAAATTAAGTAAGTACTTCGGTATCTGTTGAATAAATAAAAAATATAAATTGGTATCATTGTTTTGTCGTTACTAACACAAAAGATCATTTTCGTGGGATGCCAATAGGGGATTAAATATTAAAACTCTAGATATGTTTCACAATTTTTATTAAATATCGTAATCGATTTCCGTTATTACACCATCATCAGTTACACCATGTTAATCAACACTCATGTGTAATTATTTTATCAGTCTCTGATGATGATGGTGTAATAACCGAAATCGATTAAGATATTTAATAAAAAAAAAATACCTAGAGTTTTAATATTTATTTAATCCTATTGGATTAACATCATATTTAATTTTAATAATGTTTCAGCATATTCTGTAAATTATATATTATATATACATCGAAAGAGGCTTCAGGGACTACCTATTATCGGGGAAGGCAGTTTGAAGGACTGTGGGACTTAAACCCACTAAAAACTCCTATCATTATTGCAACATTAAAACTAGTCTTATATAGACTAACCATTAATTTAGATTTAACTCAAAGAAACTAAGATACCTTTGATCTACCAAAATCCAATAAGGTTTTAATAGATAAAAGGTTTTAACCTAACTCAAGTGGTCTTGTTCGTTTTAGTCGCTTCACAAAGTTTTGATTGACAATTAAGCTAGAAGCTTCGGTATTGACATGTTGGATCAGACAAGTCTTATGCCGTGCAGCTCATTTCATTATTTCGTCTTTTATAGAAGATCTCATTCAGATCTCGATGAATGTCGGCATTGCGAACATACCATGGAGCATTGACTATGTTGCGCAGTACCTTATTTTGGAACGTTTGGATAGTTTGAATATGGATTTGTTTAGCACATGTCCATATTTGAATACCGTATGCCCATACTGGCTTCAATATTTGATTATACATCAAAACTTTGTTATAGGTCGATACCGTAGAATTCCGCTATATAATATAGCCAGTATATTTCTCTATATTTGAACTGGAGTTCTTGTTTTTTGATTTTCATATGCTCTTTACATTTCAGTTTTGCATCCAAGGTCATGCCAAGATATTTAGCTTTATTCTCGTATGGAATAACGATATCATTAATTTTAACTGAGAGAGGAGTTACTATATTTTTATAGGTGAAGTTTACATGACTAGATTTGGCTTCATTTAATTTAATTTTCCATTTTTTGCACCAGTTGGAAATTTTGTCATTAGCTTTTTGCAGTTTGTTTGTAGCTTCTTCTATAGTAGAACCAACTACAATCAACGATGTGTCATCTGCAAAGGTTACTATTTTTATATTTTCTACTTCGGGTATATCACAGGTGTATAACAAATATAAAATTGGACCCAGTATACTACCTTGCGGTACTCCAGCTTTTATATCTCTTAGAGAGGAGTATTCATTCTCATTTTTAACTCGAAAAACTCTATTTGAGAGATATGATGAAAATAATTCAAATTTTAAATTATATTAATCCAATAATCTAATAGCTAGAAGTCGTTTTTAAACAAGTCTAGTTCTGTTTCAGATAAATTTATGCAGAACTAGTTTTTCCTAAAAGTATAAACAATATTTTTACTCTTAAAATTTATGAGATGTAGTTCATTTCGGTGCAAAGTATTAATTTTTTTTTATTTTTTTTTTATTTCCCTTGTAAACTGTTAAATGTAGACATTTAGTGGTTCGTATGATATTTTTATAATGTAAACAACATATAATGACTTGCGGATAAAATACCCAATGGTAAGTTATCCATGACAATCTAGTTTTACACTCATAGTATCTGGTAGATTCAGAATGTTGTGACGCTTAATTCGAGTAGCCTCATTTGAGACCAATAATTTGTATTTGGATGAGAATATAATTTTATTTGATATTTGCAGCTGCCCTTCTAATTTCGTCCTTTATGGTTTTCATGTGTAGGTCTTGATGTAAAATATTCTTACTTATGAACCATGGTGCGCGTGCTATTAGTATTAATACTTTTGATTGGAATCGCTGTAATATTTCAATATTAGAATTGCTGGCTACTTACCACAGTTGGATTTCGTAAGTCCATATCGGCTTTAAAATAGCTTTATAAATCAGAAGCCTGTTTTTAAGTGACATTGGTGAGTTTCAACTAATGATCCAATACATTTTATTTAATTTCAACCCAAGTTGTGCTTTGAATATGGATTTTCCATGTAAGTTTTCTATCCAAATGTATGCCCAGGTATTTTACTGTTTATTTTTTAGGAATTACTTCGTTATTTAGCACCACCGTCGAAAAAGTTTTTTTCTTCAGGATTAATGTGATATGTGCTGATTTTACTCCATTCACTCTGATTCTCTACTTCTTTAGTCATTGCTGAATTTTATTTATGCTGTGTTGCAGAATGTCAGTAGCATGTATTATGCGATAACAATATGTATCAAATGAACAGTAATTTTAATTGCCCATTGTTTTAATTGTTGAATTTACATCTATGGTTATTAAACTCGTCTCGGATCCTAATCAAAATTAGTTTTATTTGTAAAGTAAAAAATATAAAAAAAATTATTTTAAATGAACAATTCGACATGATGGCTGGCGTCGCATGTAGAGCGCTTGTATTTCCCATTCGAAATGTCCCAGGTTTACTCGATTCCCGATGAAAGCAAAATAATTTATACGTTTTCGACCTTTGTCCAGTACCTTGTGTCATTAGGATATAATATAAATAACAATAAAAAATAATAGGATCACATCTCGAAATGGAAAAGGGACTGAAAGCTCGGGTTCATATTAATATACAGGTATAAATTGATATATAAATAAATAAAAAAAAATTAAATAAGTTGAATAAATGAACAATTCGTGATAGATCTGTAAAATATCAAGAACAACATGTGTAATTTAAGCTAGATATAAAACTGCATAAAATTGTGTCGTTAAGCATGTACCGGTTGCAAGTTGTAATTTTTTACTCAAACAAAAGCAGCACTTGCAATTTGAATGATGGTGTAAAACATATAAATCAGCCGTTAACATTCACTGATCTTTCGATCTTTCTCAATTTTGAGTACAATACATTAAATTATTTAATATTTTCTTTATATCATCACTCACACTCACTTGAGTTGATTCACTTGTTCTGTTTCTCTTGATCTTCAATTTATTAACCTTTTCATTCAATTGTTTCATCATTAATTTTTGACAGCCGACCTGCCCGTCTTCATTTTGCTTATGTTTCATATAATATTTGTAACTTTGTCATTCTCAATCTTTCCATGACCCTTTGAGCTACTTGCAACTTATTTATAAACGTTCTTGTAATTGTGAGAATTTCTGTAATAATGGAAACAATATGAAAACCTTAAAAAACCAAACAATTGACTGGAGAGTTTGTAATTGGTGAGAATTGTTGTGACCTAAAAATTTAAGTATTTTAAATTACTTTGATGATTTGAGTACGTGTTGCCGTATTGGTAATGTTTTGTTAATGGTATTGGATTGTTGTAAAGTAGAAATAATTATAAAAAATATATATATATATATATTTATGTAAAAGAAATAGAATGCACGTATGCTGTCTAAAGAACTGTTATTACAAGAAAACAAATGAAAAACAGTTGTAAAGCTACCTAACAGCGTAATGCTATTTTCGCAAAGTTATTATCGCATCTTAGCATATCGTACTGTGTTTTGTGAAATTAGCATCGATGTAATGCGAAAATCATTTACAAATTATATCTTAATACATTTTTTGTACTACGTATTGTAGTTTATGTTACGTATTTATTACTCGGACTCAAATACGCATAGCATATGCGAATGTTTTCATATTGTTTCATATTCGAATATGCTATGCGCATTTGAACTTTTTACGCCGTTAGGCCTCAGGATCGAAATGGTTGCAAGCAATTTTTTTAAAAATCCATTTGAAGGTATTTGTGCAATTATAAGTGTAGAACAATGTTCGGTTTGCACATCACTTATCATGAATTTATCTTATTTATAATTATTGCTACACAAGTCGAAATTTTTAATTTCAAAATAATTATCTGAATATGTCTGTGTACGTTTTTATTGCGGTATGTTCGCATTCGCTTTATTTCGCAAAATCTTATTTTGAAAAATTTGGACATGATGTGTCGGTTAGGTACAGTCTCACAAATATGCTTGAGTAATTGAATCTACAAAAAATTGTTTTAATCGATGTATTGTATGTAATAGTGGTAAAGTATTAATAATTTTCAGGACCTTGAAATAAATATTTTAGTTCTTTGTTTCTATTTTAACTATTATTTTATTTTTTACCATACTCTTTTCATTTTGACATTAATGATTATTCATTTGACATTCTTTCCACGTGGTACTATAACGTTATTTATTTTGATTTGATGTTTACGCATGTATTTATATTTTGCAAAATTATAATCATTATTTTGTGTGTCAGATAATGGTCACATGTTTGTTGGAGTCTTGTGGCATAACTTAGTTAAATAAACCGGTTAAACGAAAACAAATCTATTTATCTTAATAATTAAAAATTGTTAAAAATATTTTCTAATGATTATTTTGAATTGGAGGCATGTACCCTAGTTTATATTCCACATTATATGTACGTTTAATGTGTATTTAACCAATATTTTACATACATGAGCTAATTGAGTTGATTAGACCAGTTATTATTATTATTTATTTTTTTTTGTTATTTTATTATTTTCTTATGTATGTAAATATTTTTTTTATTGTTAATTTTTTAATGCTAATTTCTTTCTACAAATATTTTTGTTATTATTTTTTTTTATTTATAAAGAAATTGTATAATAATATATATAATATAATGTATATTTAATATGTAAATATATTTGATATATTTATGTATATTAAGGTATTGGGTAGCAATAAATTATTAATTTATTTTTTTGGCAATAACAAGTTAATGACTTTTATTTGATAATAATAAAAACAAAAACAAAAAAAAAAGTACCACATGAAGTTAAATGACATATTATTAAAAATAAAGAAAGTCATGATTTATTGTGTGAATATTTGACATTTTCAACTTGTCGTTAAAAAACAAATCTCTTATATTCTTGGCTTGTTGGCTTATTAATATTGTTCTAAAAAATAATCATTAATGTCAAATTTTGATCTTATTCGTTATGATAGTGTGAATATGAATTAGCATATATAAATAAGTAGGTATATATAATCTCATTTATTTAATGGTTCAATTGAGTATGATCTCAATTAATATGTAAACAATATGATAATTAAATGTTAAAAATATATATTTAGATATAGTTAATATAATGTTTTTGAAAATATTTTTAGAATTAATTTAAATAAAAGTTTTCTGTTATATTTATAGTATATTTAAAAAAGCTAAAATTGTGATAAGTGATTACAAAAATATTATTTAAAGTGAAAACTTTAGTCAATTAATAACAATAAGTTTTAGGAGTTGTTTCGTTCATTATAACACTATATTTGAACTCATTAGTATATATATTTGTAGGGTTAGACTACCTATATAACTCCTGATTTTTGCTTTGATTGATTTTATAAGTTATTTATTCAATTAATTTAAAATACCCAAAAATCTAACAAAACGAAGCCTGTTGTTTTATATTTTGATTGGCCAATTTGTCAGATTAATAATTTTTTTATAAGTTCTCTTACGATACATACTGTATTAAATTAACCAAGTCAACAATTCAACACTTAATCCTATTCAACCCAGTATTTAATATTACAGTATGTATGAAAGTGTAATCCTTTTGTTGACAGCGGAAATATATGCTTAAAGGTGTGTAAATACAATTGCTTGTAAAATTTATTTATATGAACATATAATACTGAATATAACATAATAAAGAGGAGATAGGATAGTTGGAATAATAAATAGAGTAGATTGTTCTTCAACCGAGAGATCCTAAGTTTGATTGGCTTTCGATTTGTCCAGTTCATTTTGTTATTGAAGTTATATAATTGACAAAAATAATAAATTAAAATTATATAATAATAAAAATTGTTAATTAAAATCGCTGTTGTTAGTTAAAAAACAAAACATAAATTCAAATTTCAATATTTTCTTGAATAATTTATGTGTTTAGGTACCATAACTAAAAATTCTGTTAATATCAAAGTGTGAAACAGGTATATTTATGTCTAAACATCCACACCGTTGTCAAAACAATTGACCATTAGGTGTCTGTAGTTATAAAATGTTTTGCAAAACTATGCACGAACTAAGATTGCTTCAATTGCAAATTTTGTATATTTTCAAAACCTTACCCATATTTGAAATTTAAAAAATAGTCAGGGTTAATTAAACATTTGTGTATTATGATATGGGTCAATAGAATTATATTTGTACTACATATTAAACTTACTTTTTTTGATGGTATATATATACTTAAGCTCTCTATATGATCTGATCGACGGGTCCAGGCCGTACTGTTAAGTCATTTTGATTACAGTATTATTATCCTGATTGTATATGTTAATTTTGATATGGTTCAGTATGATCAACCTATTTGTTTGGTTTATTCCTTTGAGATAACAATTTACAATGTTAATTTGTAACCGAATCATTAACGCTTATTAAAATCAAATCAATATGAATCACTTAGAGGTGATTCGTACTACTTGCTATATGAAAATACAATTAGTTGTATTCTTTGAATAGTTGTCATGTTAATTTAAATATCTCTGGGTGGATTTTTTTAAATTATTTTCAGTCAAGTAAAAAATAAATTATAGCTGTAATATTGTCAAATAAAAAAAAAAACAATTTCCAGTACTGTAATTAAAAATTTTTATTTGTCTTCATCAATCAATTAAAACATCCTTTTCAACATCATGATTATGTTAATTATCCATGTTTACTTCAGATCTTAAAGATTATAATAATTTAAAATAGCGGAATTAGGTAGGTAGGACCATCCTACATATTTATTTTCTGTTATACAAATAATTGCAAAAACATTTTAACACAAAAAAATCCTCTCTAAATTTTATGATTATATTTTTTCTTTTTTTGGATGCAAATCGCGGAAATAAATTTATTTAATCAATAATGGAATTTTTTTCTTTTAAATATTATGATTAAATAGAAAAAAAAATGTTCTCATATATACTTAAGAAATAAATTTAAATTAATTAATTATATATGTAAATAATATTTACATTTAAGAAAATCACACGAGCAATTTAAGAAGCAAAAATTTAAAAATTTAAATATTATCAGAAATACATGCGCGACCATAACAAATTGAATGCGTTTGTAAACATACTCAATCTACGTCATTATAACCACAAATCAACGATGTTCAGTTCAACTGATAATATTGTATATAAAGTATAATATATATTATATAGGTCAATAAGATTGAACAGAATAACTTTATAGTAGATTCTAGATAGGAAAATAAGTCTGTACCATATATATATATATATATGTATATATAATGTATATAGATTTATCTCTAAAGCATAATCAAATCGATTAGTATATAAAGAGATATTTTATATTACAATTAGAATATTCTATAATAGAATTTAGTAAAAGAAAGGTGAAGTTAAACTTTGTATTCAAAAACTTTATTAAAAAATTGTGAAATTATTTTTAAATAATATTAGAAAAAAAACTATAAAAAACCAAAATTAAAATGCCAACATTAACTTCTGATACATCATCAAATTTGTAAGTTTATTTTTTATTTAAAATTTATAAATTAAAGTTTATATAAATTAACTTTTTATTACACATATTATACATATTTTTATTTTTAAAATTTTAAATTAAAACTTATATAAAAAAAATGTCTAATCTTTATATATTTTTTTGTTTTTAAAATTTATAGTTTGAATGTGATACAAGATGAAACAAGAATGAGAGCCAATTCATGTGATTCGAAATTTAAAATAAATTTTAATAATATTTTTAATGATGATCAAAATATTAGAATTCGATCAAATTCATATCATGGATCAAAATTTAATTTATCCAGTTTAAATATAACAAATGAAAATTTATCTAAAATGGCATCTACATTAAAATTCAATAGAAATTTGGATAATTCTGAGAAAAATAATAATAATTCTAAATCAGATTTAGATAATATTAATTTAGAAAATGATAAAATTTTTAAATTACTTTGTAAACATAATGTTGCTGTACCATTTTTAAAATAGTGAATAACAAAAAAAATCAATAAAAACAAAATTATTAATGTCATTTGTGTCATGCAGAAGATTGCTTGAATGTAATTCAAATAAATCTAAATGAAATAAAAAAAAAATTAAATTCAATATAGATAATTGAATTGATTTGGATATTCAGGTGGATATCAAGTTTGAGAATCGCTATTATATTAATTTAAAGAAAAATTAATTAAACTGTCAAATCATTATGTCAAATTTTATATGCCATATTTTGAAAGACATAATATGTAAAAAACTAAACTATTTATAAAATGGCAAAATATAAAATGTATTTGTGATTTTTATGTATGAGTTTGAGTAGTTAAAAACAATAAATTTACCCTAATCCGAAAACAAAAGGGTCAATAATAACAACCTATTGTATTTATAAAATTTTAATAAATAAATAAAAAAAATTAATTAAAATGAAATTTAATTAATTATTATAAAAATAAATTAACATTGTCTATTTACTAACTTTACTTACTTGTTTTTAATGGTATTGAAGTAGATCATGAAAGATATCTGTACGAAGAGATAGGTATACTCTTGCTAAATATATCTTTTCAGGTGACTTTAATCTAAGCACACTTTCGTCGGCTGGTAAGTATTGACAAGTATGGACTTGACAGATATGCATTCACTTTTTTCTTATAAATTGTCAAAGCATTATAGAATAATATTTTTAGCACTTACTTATCGATTTGTTGGAATAGGATAAGTTTAAATAAGATAGAAAGAAAAAAATTGAAATGGTTAGTGGGAATTTGAAGAATATATATAGGTTTTGTTTTACACTTTAATAATTTCACCATTCGTTTGTTCGAGAAACGTAGTTGTTGCAGAAAAAAATTTATATTTGCAGAAATAAATACATCAGCGTCGTGCATATATTTCTGCCTAACAAATATGAACCAAAAATATTACGCAGATGAGTAGAAATTTGTTCTGCAGTAATTTTTATTCAAGTGGGAAACCTGCCCACCCTCTTTCGATAAAGGTTCAATAATATGGTATACGGATGGCTCCAAGAAGATAAATGAAGTAGGATCAGAAGTGTATGGAAAAAGCCTCAAGGTCTTTCAAGCCGAAGTACATGCTATAGAACTCTGTGTGCGTGAGAATTTAAGAAGAAATTACAAAAAACGTAAAATTTACATTCCCTCGGACAGCAAAGCAACCATACTAGCTATTAATTCATATACCATCACGTCAAAGTTAGTATGGGATTGTGCAGAAATACTTAAAACACTGGCAAAAACAAATAATGTCACAATAATGTGGGTACCAGGACATTCTGGCAAGGAAAGCAGCGGATACACTCTTCATAGGGCCAAGTCCGTTCTGTGGGATTTCCTTGAACACAGCGAAAATGCAATTAATAGCCTGAGTAGAGAAAAAAGCTGAGGATTTTTGGGCCAACGTTCCTGGAAATCGTCAAGCAAAAATGCTCATGCCCAAACGATCGCTCAAGAAAACCAAAACTCTTCTATGCCTCAAAAGGAATCAGATACGTATTCTGGCAGGGATAATAACAGGCCACTGCCAAATAAAGAAACACCTTTTTAAAATGAGTCTAATAGACAACAACTTGTGCAGAATATGCGAAATAGAGGAAGAATCTATTGAACATCTGCTCTGTGAATGCGTAGGGCTCACTCGCAACAGACTTAGCCACCTGGGAACAGCGTTCCCCGAACAATGGGAGCTACCCAGCATACCATTGAAGAACATCCTGAGTGTTATCACAAAATCAGGTATTCTTAATCACTCAAACACTAGTTTCAATAACTAATAAACACGGGTATCACATTAAGCCCATTTGCGGCTGCGGTGATATAGGGGAGCGACCCTCTCCCGAAAAAGTTTATAGGTAGTGCAGTGCACATGCAAAATTTGTTTTGTCAGTTTTTATTCAGTTTGAAGGTTTGATGAATTAAGAAGTCCCCCGCGGTTTTAAGTCAAAAAAAGTTTGATAATTAATTTCAAGACAAGAATTATTTCTGGTTTGCAAATATTTAGGCCTCATACCTTTTTGTTGATCCATTAATAGGCGTTCTTAACGTTCTTTCATAATTGATAATAGTGTGTGTTAGAAACTTAATTTTGTATTAAAAAATTGTGTGAACATTTTTTGTATACAACAAAAATTGTATACAAACATTGTCGATCGATATGGTATAGTGATTGGTAAGTCTATAGTCTATCAAAAGTAGCTGGAGTTCATTCCATAGAAGTTGAATTGTTCAAAAATAAAATTTTGAATTTACAAATATCTGAATTATAAAATTCTGAGTTATGCAATTCTGATTTTTTAATTTCCGGGGAAATGTCATGTTAAAAAATTTAACATTTCGTAATTCAGAAATTTGTAACTCAAACTTTTGTAAACTCAGAATTGTGTAAATCAGAATAAAAAAAAACTATAATTTTAAAACGATTTTTCTTACAGATTGTATTCAAATGAAAAATGAATCAAAAATTAAACCGTAAAACCTCCGTCCAAGACTGGACTGCGCGTAGGCCATAACAGGTTAACACACAGTTATCTATTTGATGGCGCACAAACAAACAAACCTATATGTAGTTGTACCATAGGATCTATCAGTAGAATACACCATATTCTTGAGACCTGTCTCTTGCACAATAATGTAAGAAT